>CM053589.1:33064005-33154957 GCA_028646515.1 Pseudochirops corinnae
TTTTTTTTTTTTAACATGCAATTGGGAAATAAGATATACAGGCACTGGGGTATGGAGATCCATCTTACCCTACCGGAAAGTTGGAGGGGGTATGGGGGAGGATAGAGGAGAGAGCAGATTGGGGGAGGGGGTATTCAGTGGGATCAATGTTTTGGGGTGGTGGGGAAGGGAAAGATGGGGAGAAAATCTGTAACTCAAAATCTTGTGGAAATGAATGTTGTAAAGATCTTTTATTCCTTCTGAGTTGTAATATTTCTATCAATGATAGCACCAATCACTTATTCTTATATCTTATATTTTTATTTTCTTATAGTTTTTATTTTTCTTATAGTTTTATTTTCACATTTCCTTCTCCCTCACTTCTCACATTTATGCAATCAACAAATCCTGTACTTCTTCCTCCATATTTCTCATATTCATTCCATCTTCTCTACTTTCACTACAACCACTCACTTGGTCTGTTGCAAGAACCACTCCTCCACCTCCATTTCTTCCTAATCCATTCTTTCTGCTATAAAAGTAGCATTTCTTGTACATAGATAAAAAAAAAAAACAATTTATTTCAGTACCTGCTGTATTTCCTGTCAAGTAAAATTTAAACTGCTTTGCCTAGTGTTCATAGCCCTCCACTATCTGATGCCACCCTGCTTTTTCCAGCCTGATTTCATGCTATTCTTGTCCTTTATAGATCAACAGAGCTGGAGCATTCTCCATATATCAAACATTTCCTCTGCTTCCCTGACTCCTAGCCTTTGATCATGTTCTTCTCTACATCTGGAATGGTCTTCACCTACTGAATTCATATATATCCTTTAAAAATCCAACTCAAATATCACTTTCTATGTCAAGACTTCCTGGTTTTCCTATCAGTAATTACCATAGCCCTTAGACCTTATCTAGGACCAGGTTTAGCCTGTCTTTAATATACTTATCATGTAATATTGTATATTATACATATCTCTGTGCCTTATCTCCCTACTGAAATGCAAACCACCAGAAATATACTCCAGATTACACATTTTTACTTCTCTCACCTGGAGAGCACTCCCAGAAAGTTTTCTTATTCTCTTAGAGACAGGAAACAGTTCCAGGTCATTTTAAAAAGCTGGCCCAGATGCCAAAAGGGAAGCATGGAGACTGAAAGACAACTTGGGAAAGAATGAGTAGAGTGTTCCTTTCTAACACCTAAACCTGACACACAGTGTTAACCAAGAGAGAATAAGTCACCATGAATTAACATGGAATTAGGCAGAGAGGTTAGATTGGTGTTGTTATTATTCCCCTTAGTGAATTGTCCAAGGTCACACAGCTAACAAGTGTCTAAGGCTGGATTTGAACTCAGGTCTTCCTGACTCTAGGTCCAGTACTCTACTACACCACTTAGCTGCCTAAGGAGATGGCTCTTCTGGTCCTGGCCAAATCCCTGCAAGGCTTGGGGCCAGAAGAAATGCTATAGGAGTGCATTGGAATTAGAAATGTACTGTGCTTACAAACTAAAGTATCTCTGAGATACCACCTCACAGCTATCAAATGACAAATGTGGGAGGGAATACGGAAAAACTAACGAGCTAATGATGAAATTGTGTGCTAGTCCAACCGTTCTGGAGAACAATTTGGAACTACACCCAAAGGGCTATAAAACTATGCAATCCATTTGACCCAGCAATACCACTACTAGGTCTTTATCTTAAAGAATTTGAAGAAAAGGGAAAATGAGTTATTTGTACAAAAATATTTATAATAGCTCTTTTTGTGGTCACAAAGAACTGGAAATTAAAGGGGTGTTCAGCAATTAAGGAATGGCTGAACAAGTTTTGGTATGTGATTGTGATGAAATACCATTGTGCTTAAGAAATGACAAACAGAGGGTGGGTAGGTGGCACAGTGAATAGAGCACCACCCCTGGAGTGAGGAGGATCTGAGTTCAAATCTGACCTCAAACACCCAAACACTTGCTAGCCATGTGACCTTGGGCAAGTCACTTAACCCCAATTGCCCAGCCTTCCCCCCTTCAAAAAGCAAAAAAGAAAAAAAAAAAGAAAAAGGAAAAGAAATGGACAAACAGGATAGTTTCAAAAAAACTAGAAAGATTTATATGAGTTGATGCAAAGTGAAGTGCAAAGAAACAAGAATATTGTACACAGCAACAACAATATTCTAAGGATAATCAACTATGAATGACTTAGCTACTCTGATCAAGATAATGATTCAAGATAATTCCAAAGGACCCATGATGAAAAATACTAGCCACCTCCAGAGAGATAACTGATGAACTCTGAGTGCAGATTGAAGTACACTTTTTTAAACTTTATTTTTCTTGAGTTTTTGTCTATGATCTTTTACAACATGGCTAATATAGAAATATGTTTTGCATGATTTCACACGTATAATCAACATCATATTGCTTGCCTTCTCAAGAGGTGGGGGAACGGCTTGAGGAAGAGAGAATTTGAAATTCAAATTTTTTAAATGAATGTTTAAAAATTTACATACAATTGAGAGATATTTAATGCAATAAATTTTTTTTAATTTTTGAAAGAAATGTATTGTACTCAGAAGAGTCATGCTTTGAAAAATCCTTTCCCTGTAGGTCTTGTTAGAAAGCTCATTCTATGAGGTAGTAATAAGCACCAACTGCTTAGTTAATGACATCTTTGAAACAATGAAGAAGAACTAATTCCTGAGAAAACAGTATGGTTAGTATCTACCGGTTCTGACAAGAGTCCTACTGATTTCATATAAAGAATTACACAAGATCTCAAAGTTGGACAGGTCTTCAGAGGCTCAGGAAATAGAGGGCTGGGGCTGAGGTCAGGAAGATCTGAGTTCAAATCTAGCTTCAGACATTTCCTAGCTGTGACTTAATCTTGTCCCTTAATCTGTTTGCCTCAGTTTCCTCATCTGTAAAATAGGGACAAGAATAGTATCTACTTCCCAGGGTTGTTTTGATGATCAAATGAGATAATAATTGTAAAGTACTTAGCGTGGTGTCTGGCACACGGTATTTACTATACAAATATTAGCTATTTTTTTAAGCTATTTGGTCTAATCAATACTTGTATAAGAATTGCTACAACTTGCCCAACTTTTAACCTCTAAGTATTTTAAATAATTAAGTTGAATTTTTAGTTCAATTCATTTAAACAAACATTTGTTAAATGCCCAATATATGTGAGATATGGTGCTAGCTAGGCACAGATGATGAAAATCATAATAGTCCCTACCCTCCAGAACTTGCATTGTCCTAGGGAATACATCAACTGGGTATACAAAGTTTGAAAAGACAGAGGATAATTAACATGTGGCCGATTGTAAAAGGATTTGGTGATTAATCCTGTGCCCACCAACCATAGGAATAAGAGACAAAAGCTCTCAGATCATCTGGCTAAGGGAAATGATCCCTAAAGAAGTTGTTGTTTAGTTGAAAGATGCTGGAGTGGTTTGCCATTTCCTTTTCCAGTTCATTTTACAGATGAGGAACCTGAGACAAACAGGGTTAAAGTGACTTACCCAGGATCACATTGCTAGTAAGTGTCTGAGACCAGATTTGAACTCAAGAAGATGAGTATTTCTGATTCCAGGCCTGGCATTCAATTCACTGCAATACCTAGCCACCCATAGAGAAGACATATTCCATGTCTAAGAGATCTTCTACTAAAGGAATTTCTGGCATGGGGATTACACGGATGTGTTGGTAAATGTTTAAACCAGCTCTTCAAAAACACACAACGCACTTTACATTTAATATCCAGTATAAACATATCACTTTCTTAAGTCCAGACAATCAACAACAGAACAAAAAATCAAGCCCCAATTTTTTTACCTAACTTCTTTATCTTCTCCAATTCCCAACAGCTATGAGTAGAAGCACATTTGCTGAGTTGAACTGAACATATAATATACACACATGTTTGTATGTATGTTTGTGTGTATATAATCAAACATAACTGAAATATAGATGTTTGAAATATGTCTACTAGTCTCTAAGTTAAGATGACTTGGGTCCAATACTTATCTCTGACACATACAGTTGTGGAACCCTGGACAAGTCACATAACTGTTCACTGGCCCAGGCTAAAACTAAGTAAATTACCAATCTACATTGCCAGAGGGGGCTTCCTCATCCATGCATCTGGATCACACCCCTATCCATGCCAATCTGACCAAAAAAAAAAATTTTTTTAATAAAAAGATCATTCAATTTTTTTCCCTCTGCTTTATCACCAAGCTCTGTTTATAGACCAACTTGGAAAGGAAGGGTAAACATATAGCAAAGTCAAGGGCTCCAGGGTGTAGCGATAAGAAATATAATAAAGAATACTAGGCCTGATTTGAGAATGCTTGAGATCCTGCCCACCTCCCCTCCAAGAGTCTTTTTTTTTAAAGACGCTATAATTATATACTGGAGAAAGCTCCCAAGCAAGTGTTAATGGCTTTGATGCTCCAGTTTAACACCTGCCAATCTCCCTTTTAATTAACAGGGAGTGCCAGAATGGTTTGTTCTGGGGCAGCAAGGAAGAAGAAGAGGGAGAAAGAAGCAAGGAGGGCATTGAGAGGAGAGGGACAACAGAAGAGATTAGAGAAAAGAGAATCAGTAAGGCACCAAATATTCAAATCTACATGACCTCTTAGACTCTAAATATGTAGGGTTTCTAGTATTGTTGTAAACTCAGAGAAACCAATCCAGGGCCCAGACTTGCAGTGTTATGTTTCGAGTGTCTCCTAGCTGGTTCCACTTAAAGAAAGGGTGGAACAGGGAGAAACCAGGCTGGCTCCAGACAAAATAGTGAATTAGATGATGTCTGCTTTGCTGCTTCTCCATCTCCCCTTTCATCTTTCTCCTCCTCAACCTACCTCTTTACTTCTGGTGCCAACCCAGTTGCTCTTTTGCTTACCACATCCCAATACACTCCCTAAAGTCTGCCCTCTTCAGGAGCTGATTAAGAATTGCCAGGGCTGTTGATGGGTCTTTCCACTATTAAACCTTCCCTTTTGCACTTAAAAAGTTATGTCTCTCTCCCTCCTCAAAATATTTTCATTTATCCTTCATCTTACATGTTTTCCCAGTAGAACATAAACTCCTTGAAGGCACAGACTGTATTTCCTTTTTGTCTTTGTATGCTACAAACCTTATCCCTGGGGGGCAGAGGATCTGGACCTCTGATTTCTTCAATGTAAAAAAAAAAAAAACCTGCTGGTATAGAAACTACCTCTACAAATTCAGATCAGCCATTCATCTGCATCCTAGGGTAATATAGGCACTATATGTGTCAAAGGCAAGACTGAAACCAGCTCCTCCTGCTTCCAAGACTGTCCTAGACCTCTATTCACTGTCAGATGTCTCTTAGGTTTAGCATAGAAGGCACTTTATAAATGCTCATGGAATGGAATTGAAGAATGTCTTAACACAAAGGAATGACACTAATGGAGCAATTTCACACATCCCCTACAGGATGGAAAGAGGCCAATACTGGCACCTCCAAGATCAAACCTCAGAAGTATGAAAGCACCTCTCTAGGCAGTCATGGAAACAGAATTATGCACCTGATGCCAAGCTGTGGGATACAATGAACTCAACTGTGAGATCCAGTTGCAGAACTGGAGAGATATGAAGACAATGTGTTCAGAACACAAATGCCTTGGCTACAATGAATACCTGCAACCTAGAGATAATGTGGAATGGGTCACAGTGTAGCAAATGGCCTGAACTGAGGCTCTCTGTATGCAGAAGGTGGGAAGACTTAATGTATCTGTTAAAAATGGTCCCTCTCCTGACTTCCCTTTCACTCCATTCTAAGGTCCTTATTCAGTTATGCCCCTTTCTTGCCCCATAACCTATTCTAGACTTGCCCTTTAGCAATGCATTTAATTTGCAATGACTAGACTTGGAGAAAAGCTAAAATAGGACACAGAGAATGAAAGAGGACAAGAAAGAAATTAAGGTTAGAAATGAATCACTGTGTTGGCCTCCTTGGGCTATATGGAGTCAGGGAGAAAAAGGAAAACTTACAGAAACATTTAAGCATGAAGTACAGGAAGTCAAAGGAGTATTTAAACTAGAAATCAAGGGATATGGATTCTAGTCTTGATATCACTAATACCTAATCATAGCTGCTTGCAAGATATATTTAAAAGGGTAAAGACCCTAAGCAGCTAAGATATTTTTAGTCTGAGTCATTTCAGAAAGGAGATAATGATGAAGTCACAGGATTTAGAGCTGGAAGGAACCTTATAGATCATCTAACACCTTCAGCTTACAGTTGAGGAAACAGAAATGAAATTAATTGTCCAAGGCCATAAAAGTAGTAAGTGGCATGGCCTTGGATCAAACCTAGGTCCTTCAATCTTAACTCCAAAATCTATCACTGATAAATAGAACTTGCATAAAACTACTCAAGGTTGTTTATTTGGGGGGTGGAGAAATAGGGGGAAATAGAGGAAAGAAATTACAAGTTTGGTTTTAGATATGTTAAACTTGAGCAAGGGGGTGGCAAGGTGGCGCAGTGAATAGAGCACTGGCCCTGATACCTGAGGTCAAATATGGCCTCAGACACTTAACACATACACATACAAAAAACTAGCCATGTGACCTTGGGCAAGTCATTTAACCCCAATTGCCCTACCTTCCCACTTCCAAAAAGCAAAAATGAATAAATAAGTAAACTTAAAAAAAAAAAAAAACTCGAGCAAGGCATCTACTTGAGGAACGGCTAGGTAGTGCAGTGAATAGAGTGCCAGCACTGGAGTCAGGAGGACCTGAGTTCAAATCCAGCCTCAGACACATAATATTTACTAGCCATATGACCTTGGGCAAGTCCCTAGGTAACTCACAAAGTCCAGATCTTCTGGATAGCCAGACATAGTTCTTTAATCCCTCCAGGCTCAAAATGATTCAAATGAGGGTCATCATTTCCTCTAAGAAGCAGTACAATTTTAAGGAGCACTTCTTACTGGTCAGCCAGCACTGACTCTGAAACCCAAGCTTCCTTAAATTCATGGTAGTCACTGAAACAGGAAATATCAATCTCTAAGATCATTATTTCAGTTACCTGTGATCAGGGAAAGATGCAAAAAACAGAAGTAACCAGAGACTTGAGGTCTTGGTTCAGGCTTGCCTAGGGAAGCACATGTTCTTGCTACCATATACAGGTAGCTTCTACTGATACCAAAAGGGGAGGAAAATTCTTTCCCCCTTCTGCACAGAAGTCCAGAAAGTTGGAAGCATTCCATGTGATAGGATCAAAAGTGAGAGGGTTGAGTCTTTCTACAATTCTTATAAGAATATTGAATTACTCCTGACTCCATAGCCAATAACCTTTGATGTACCCCAGTCACAGGGACCAAAGAATCAATCAGGGAGTTGCTGCCAAGTAAATGTCCTTCAGAATTGAGTTCCATAGAAAATGCTCTTAGTCCAGCAAATCAGGTGTGGCCCTCTAAACAATCCTGTTCCACATGAAGTATGAGGTTTGAAGACATGTTGAAGGGTGGTGTTTCAAGAAAGATAAGCTGAGAGTTTAAGAACTAGAGGAGACTAGAACAACTTCTGTGGGTAGTGTCTAAGGAACTAATCAGATAGATTAAGGAGCATTGAACATGGAGTATGAATTCATTAACTTAATTTATTTTACACGGACCATGAATTCATAATAGACCAGGCTTGCCTTGTTCCCAAGAAGAAGCCAGCATCCTAAAAAACATGAGTAAAAAAAAAGTAAAGGTGATCAAGGACAGGGGTTGGCATAGTGGGTTTTTTTTTTTTTTAAATCAGGAGTCTGAGAGATCTAATGATGGTGTGTCAGGACAGCACTGAAGCAGCTAAACCTGGAGTCCAGGGTTGGGTATGAAATTTAATATAACCAAGAGGGGAGTAATGATCTAAGACAAGTGGGAAGGTTTGAGTGACTAAAATTCAGATAATGATGGAAGGAAGTCAGGTTTCATAGGAGTTGGGGAGTAGAAGAGATGAATTACAAGGAAATGGAATTTTGAGTAGTAATGAAATCCAGGGCATTGTTGAGTGGGTTCCTAGCTGAAACAGAATAGAGATGAAGAGTGAGGAGTCAGTTGCTAGTCTCTAATGGTAACTCACCATAGTGAATTAACAAATGAAAAGAAATAATTTGAAGCAGGCAAAGATCAAAGGTATCAAACTCTCATTACCTCATTCTTCCTCCTAGTTCCTGGGTCTTTATGGATTTTATTTTGTGATTTTGCTTTGTAAGTGGGCTTTCCTGCCATGATTTGGATGAAGTAGGAAGGATGGAGAATAATTGTTAATAAATGACAGAGTCAAAAATTATAAATAACTCAGCTACTCAACTTATCTCTCCCCCTTCTCACATAAAGTAACAAATTTCTATCAACTTTTTAAACAACAAAAATTATTGTTACTTTGCACGGTGCAAAGATCATTTTTTGTATAGATTTAATTGTGAAGAATGTATTGAGATGGAAATAACCTCAGCATATAGAAGCTTTACAACAGGATTTTATAGATATGAGAGGAAGGAATATTAGCTAAGCAAATTAATAGTGTAAACAGGAAATGTTAGAGTCTTTAAAAGTAATATTCAGATTCTAATAATGAATTTTTTAGTTACAAATCATTGTCTGTTTTAGGGGTCTCCAACCTTTCCATGAATAGCTACTTTTCATTTTTCTAAAACCCCGAAATGAGAGGGAGAATGGCATCCTTGGCTCCTCATACAGACACTTTTCAGCCACTGTTGTCCCAGGGACACTATTAGGATGACAATGAAAAAATTTAAACTCTCACAAAATCTTTCTCCAATCACTTCAGTAAACATTTGTTAAGTGCCTACTATATACTATATACTATATGCACTGTACTGAACACTGGGGATACAAAAAAAAAAAGGCAAAAGACAGTTCCTACCCTCAAGGGGCTTCCAGTCTAAAGAAGGAAATAACATCCAAACAGAAAAGGGGGTAGGAGAAAAGACCTAAACTAGAGCCAAGTTGATCTCTTCCCTCCTCCAAGGAATTACTTCTTTGAAGCTTTCCTGGGGGCTTTTACCACTAAGTTTCAAAGCACTCAATTATTCCCAATTATAAAATAGCTTGCCATTAAATCCAACAGGGAATGACCAAAAGCTTCAACCAATCCAAATATGTTGTTTTTGTTCAGTTGTATCCAATTGTTTGTGATCCTATTTGGGGTTTTCTTGGCAAAGATTCTGGAGTGGTCTGCCATTTCTTTGTCCAACTCATTTTACAGATGAGGAAACTGAGGCAAAAGGGTTAAGTGACTTGCCCAGGGGCACATAGCTAGTAAGTGTCTGAGGCTAGATCTGAATTCAGGAAGATGTCTTCTTGATTGCAGGCCCAGACCTCTCTCTATACACTGCTCCACCTAGCTGCCTAGTGGAAGTATACTTCCTGTGTATCTGAATTCCTGTTCATGCAGTGATTCACTGACTTCTAACTTAATCAAGGACTATTTACACCTAATAAATCCTTTGAGTGGTTAATTTAATAGAGATGGTCCCACCTGGTTCAGAGAATAGCTCTTTTTTTTTTTCTTAGTAGTATTTTGTTTTTTCCAATTACATGTAAAGATAGTTTTCAACATTCATTTTTGTAAGATTTTAAGTTCCAAATTTTTCTCCTTCCTTCCCTTCCCCCCCCAAGACAGCAAGCAATCTGATAGAGGTTATACACAAAAAATTACATTAAACATATTTCCACATTAGTCATGTTGTGAAGGAAGAATCAGAACAAAAGGGAAAAGCCATGAGAAAGAAAAAAAAGAAAATATTATGCTTCGATCTGCATTCAGATTCCATAGTTTCTTGTCTAGAAGTGGAATTAAGTCTATCATAGTTAATGGCACAATGTTGCTGTTACTGTGTACAATGTTCTCCTTATTCTGCTCACTTCACTCAGCATCAGTTAATGTAAATCCAGGGAATACTCTTAAGTGGGGTGGGATGATTATTCTGTAAACTCCCCCCCTTACAACATTAGGCTAGATAAATATAGGCTGTGAGCTCCTCCTGTGGCTAAACCTAATCCCATCCAATCATTCTCCATTTCTAATGAGACAAGAACTAAAGAAAATTGACGAGATACTACAATAAAAAGGATAGAGTTTAAATCCTACAATGGATTTCCTAACAAGAAAAGGGTGTTACATAGTTATGTAATGTAGTTGAGATATGCTAAAGAAAACTTCTAAAAAAAAAAAAGAGTTAAAGAAATTATATAAATAATATTTAGTCCGATAGTATATAATCCTTTAATTCACTGTGTTGACTGATGATAGTAACAACAAAGTGTTTTACATATGTTATCTCATTTTATTCGCATAACAATCTTGTGAGGTAAGTACTATTCTTACCCCCATTTTAAAGATTTAGAAACAGAGATAGAAGGGTTGTGACTTGCCCAGGGTCACACAGCTAGTAAATGGCTGAGGCAGCATTTGAACACTGGTGTACCTAACTCCAAGAGCAGCACTGCTCCACCTAGCTGTCAGTCAAGTCTTCTTTCCAGAGTACAGAGAGAAAAAAGTCTAAGTGACTGCAATAGGAGAGCTAAGGTCATCAGTGAAGAACCTACTAAGTGAAGGGCACTGTGCAAGTTAATGAATATGCAAAGACAGTCTCTGCCCTAAAAGGGAGAAAAGAGGAGGTATGCAACAGCATCTCTTGAAGTGCAATAAGGAAGGACTGCAGGAGGTAGCTAAAGCCAGCGTGGAGCAGCAGGGGCTCAAGAAGCTGAAAGGTCGTGCAAAGTAAGTAGACTTGTAGTTTCATACAAAAATGTACCTATACCTCTCCTGCGTGGGGGGAGGTACTGGGGGGTTGGGGGGAGAGCGGGGGAGGAGGAGGTTTAACCGGGAACTATAGGGGAAGGAGTCCTTAGTCTCTCCTAACCTGGGTAAACGTGAGTACCTGATTACTAGGGTGGAGCGGTTTCTTAGCATAGGTAAACTTTGAGCTTGATTTTTAAGGAGGGGCTGAGCCTTTTCTCAGAAATATTGGACCATATCAACCCCTCCTTAAAAATCAAGTTCAAAGTTTACCTATTCAAACAACTAGGAGCAAATGAACTACAGGCCTTTGGGGAATCTGGACCATCTCTGGTCTACAGATTCCCCAAATCAGAGTTGGGGCGGAGGAGAGAGAGGAATATTGTCAAGGAGGGTTGGAGGAGGTAGAGACCACCAGAGGGCGGCAGACCGAAGCTACGAGGTTCACCCTCCTCGTGTGATTAAAGGAAAGTGGAGATGGGCGGGGGAGAAGCTGCAGAGGCTGTACAGGATCCAGTAGAGGGTGAACAGGGGTGGTCTCGTACCCTTCGCTTTGGAAGCTGTGACTCCTTGTCCCAGGCTTCTCCTAGTTTATCCCCATTTCTCGTCATCTCCAAGGGACCCCAACTTAAGTCTTCTCCGAACCTCTTAGCTCTGGATTGAGAGAGTGGGACCTTCCAGCCTCTCCATCCACAGTACGCTCCCCACCCTCCATCCCCCATCCCCACTCCCTCTCCATGAAGCTTGCCACCCCCATTCACCCACACCTTCAACCGGACTAAGGTCGGGTGCCAGAAGAGTGAAGCCTTAGAAGGAAAGGACCAAGGTTGTGGGCGGGTGAGAGAGAAGGGAGGTGGAGAAGAAGCAGTGGGGGGGGGAGAAAGCTGCAGGGGAAGGAAAAAGAGCAGAAGGCCTGGAGCCGTAGGAGAAGTGGAGGACCAGGCGGGGGCTGAGCTTTTCGAAGAGCATCCGGCTTCTGCGGAACAATGGCCCTGGGAACCGGGGCCGGAGATGGGCTGTGGGGGGGATGGTGGCTAGAGAAGATGCAGAAGGAGGGTGTGGGGGAGCTCTGACTCCCCAAAGCGGGAGGCTCCGCCCCTTCCCAGAGCCTTGACAACGCCGGGCTCGTTCGGCGCTCCTTCTCCCCCTCCCTTCTCTCCACCCAGCATCAGGCTGGGCCTGGGGCCAGAGTCGCTGCCGCCGCCGCCACCACCGCAGCAGCAGAAGCAGCAGCAGCAGCAGCAGCAGCAACAGCAGCAACAGCAGCAGCAACCGCCACCACAGGCAGAAGCTCCGCAGAGCTGGGGCCCGGGCCGGGGCCGGGGCCCCCAGCCTCCCGAAATCATGAGCCAGGGCAGCCCGGGGGATTGGGTTCCCCTTGACCCTGCCCCCGGGCCCCCACCGCCACCTAATCCCTTCGTGCACGAGCTGCACCTCTCCCGCCTTCAGAGGATCAAGGTGAGATGTGGAGCGGGGAAGCATAGAGGAGATTGGATGAGGAAGGCAGGAAGAACTAATGGGGATGGGGACATGTGGGACGTTTGGGCCCTGGGGGAGATGGAAGTGGGGAACTGGGAAAAGATGAGCCTTGGAGGTAGGGAATATGGGAGAATGGCTGGGGGGATGGTACCATAGTATGGATCAGTGTAGGGAATAAAGGATACCAGAGTAGACATATAATAAATGGAGGACTGGAAGGATTAGGAAGGTGATGATGAAGAACCAAAAAGAGACTCAGAGAGACTAGAAGGGATGGAGGACACTGAAAGAGGTGAAGATAGCATCCTAAATCCATCTGAGGATGGAGTTAGGAGGCTAAAGGGAACTCGGGTGAGGCTGTTGAATGTTCCACCTGGGAAACTGGCTTAGAGGAGAAGACTATTGGGTTACCCCTGCCTGTGTCCCTATGCCCTTCCCACCTCCCCCCAACCCCCTGCACTGCAGTACCTTCGGGGGAGGGAGGGAAGGAAGGTTGGCTGCAGGAAAAGGAGGGCAACTCCAGAAAGGTCAGAAGGTTGAGAGCTAGGAAAGGGGCGAATAGGCTTGACTCTGATTTCTTTTCCAAGGGCTAGGCTCTAGAGGCAGGGATTTGTTTACCTGCTAGCTCCCCAGGGTTACTGCCAGAGTAACCCAGGCTCCTGGCAACTCTAACACTACCTCCCTAATCTGGGCCCCAATCCCCTCCCCTCCCCTCCCCTCCCCTCCCCTCCCCCTTCCCAGGATATTACTGTTAAACAACTCGGCAGGCAGGAAAGAGGTGAATACTATGTCAGTATATCTCCCAAATTCACCCTCCATCCCAGGCAGGAGAAAAGAGTGTGCTCATGTTGCTCTGTGGATAGTTGTGTTACGTATGGGTTGGGGTGGAGGGGCTAAAAAGCAGGAAAGGTAGGACTGATCCCAGTCTTTTATGTTCTTGTTCTCATCAGCGTCTTTCATTGCCCTTATTCTGTGCAGATACTCTCTCCCCTCTCCATGTTTCTCAACCCACTCTTCCCCAGTTTGATTCACTGATCCAGATAATTATCTTATATTTGCATAACACTTTAAATATCTAAATGTTTTTACATTCATTATCTTTTTTGGCCATAGAACTGTAGTCTTAAATAGAATTGTAATTTTCTCTCCCTTCTAGTTTGACCTGTCTCCTTAACTTTCCCAGATTCCGCTCTCCTCCCCTGTATACCCTATCCATATCTCCTTGCCACCCTTTTACTGTGTCAGGAGAAAAGGGGATCCTCTCTGGCCCTGCTTCCCATCCCCCAGAAAATGAGTAGACTGTATAACAAGGTCTTCCAAGTTCTGATAACCCTACCCCCTTCTCACTGTCCCCAGTTCTGGCTGCTGGGGGCGCTGCTGGCCCCCATCCGAGTGCTGTTGGCCTTCCTCGTCCTCTTTCTCCTCTGGCCCTTTGCCTGGCTCCAAGTGGCTGGTCTCTCCGAGGAGCAGCTGCAGGAGCCAATCACAGGATGGAGGAAGTAAGTGAGAAAGCAGGGGACAAATAGCCCTGGCTATTCCACTCCATAGTCCTTTATTCTTTCTTGCTACCCACCCCTTTCTTCTTTGAGAGGAGGAAAACATAGTGGGTAGAGAATGTGGGTAGAGCACTGGAATCCATTGGTGGGTTTAAAACCCCGTGGGTGGGATGTTTTTCTGATCCACCCCTGCTACCTGGGACACCATGTCTAAAATGGGATGCTGTAAGAATATTGGGTGAAATTGGGTGAAAGAGGTGAAGATAGCCTCCTAACTCCATCTGAGGATGGAGTTAGGAGGCTAAAGGGAACTCGGGTGAGGATGTTGAATGTTCCACCTGGGAAACTGGCTTAGAGGAGAAGACTATTGGGTTACCCAATAGTGTGACAAGACTGTCAGACTCAGTTCTTTTCTCAGAAGTTTTAACATCAGAGTGAGATCCTCTAGCCTAGAACCTTGACTGTTTTTATCCACGATTGAGGGGAGGGAGAGGGAAGGGAAGAGAGTGGGATCGTAGGGCTAATACAGGGAGACTTGGGCCCAGGTGTGGGTGGGTGGGTGAAGGTGGGTAGATTTGCCCTCCTGATATCCAGACTTACTTTGTACAGGACAGTCTGTCACAGTGGGGTGCTAGGCCTGAGTCGGCTCCTCTTTTTCCTTCTGGGCTTCCTCCGCATCCGGGTTCGAGGTCATCGGGCCTCATGCCTAGAGGCACCTGTCCTGGTTGCTGCTCCCCATTCCACCTTCTTTGACCCCATTGTTCTGTTGCCCTGTGACCTACCCAAGGTCGTATCCCGAGCTGAGAACCTCTCTGTACCAGTCATTGGAGGTAAGAGAGCTAAAGTTGAAGGAGAATGGGGGGCAGGGGGAAAGCTGGATGGAGAGAACCAGGGTTTGGAGACACTCTAAGAACTGACCTGGATTCAAAAGAGGGAAAGGGACACTTGGGTCTGTACTGACAGTGACATGCAAATTAGCAACGTTTGTAAATTACTGCTTGGACTCTCTATCAGAGTAATAGAAGTTAGAAACATCTTTAAAAATACCTCATCCAACCCTGTTTTTACATGAGGAAACTGAGGCCCCTGGAGGAAAAGTGACATTGATAGTATGTAGCAGAGTGAGGATTTAGAATCGCAGAAGAATGAGTAACATAAAGAACACAAGGGAAAATCCTCAGCCCAAGAGAGGAATAAAGACAGCTGGTATGGTATGATGGGTATAACACTGGAACTGGAGTCAGGAAGCCCTGGGGATGGGGAGCCAAAGAAAGCGAGAGAGAATATTTAGGTCAATTGCCTGAAAAGAGAGGATCAGAGAGAAATGGTATGGCATAATGACTAGCTAGGGTGCTGGACTTGGAGTCAGGAAGACCTGAATTCAAATCTCACCTCAGATACTAATTAGCTGTGTGACCCTAGGCAAGTCACCTAACTTCTGCCTTCCTCTGTTTCCTCATCTGTTAAATGAGGGTATTGGACACAATCCTGCAATAAGTAATTTAGTTGCCTTCAAAGTACAGATTAGAAGATACTTTAGGTATGGAAAATAATGGATAAGAGCACCTCCAGGCTTAGCCTGGAACTAGAAAACCGGGTGCTAGGTCTCCTGCTCTCTGGGCATGTTACTTAATGTCTCCTCTTCTGTTTCATTTTCCCTATCTAAATGAGGGGGTTGAGCTAGATGGTGTCCTAGATGTTTTCCATCCCTAAAATTCCATGATTCTATAACATAACCAACCCCACTGTTTTTACTTCTGCATCCCTCCTCCTCCCACCAAGCACTTCTCCGTTTCAACCAAGCCATCCTAGTGTCCCGGCATGACCCTGCTTCTCGAAGAAAGGTGGTGGAAGAGGTCCGAAGGCGGGCAACCTCAAAAGGCAAGTGGCCTCAGGTAGGTCCAGGTTCTGTGACCCCTTCTCAGCTTCTTTCCTTCTATAGGACCCACTTCCCAATATACAGCTTTCCAGTTTCTCCACTCCAACATCAGCAGCTAGAGTATCACCAATATTCTTGGTGCTGCTCTGCCCTCACTCCCACCCCATCTTCCAGAAAAAAAGGCATAGGATGTTTATGCATGAACCTTAGGGCATAGTAGTGGTGAACTTCTTCATGAAACAGGAGTTGGGAGCCACTTCTAATAAAACCTCTTGTGGAATGTTGGGGGGGGGGGTAACCCCAAGAAGTGGAGGATAAAAATCTCCAAGGGAGTCACAGGAAACTACCTAGCCATCTCTTGTGTCCCTTTGAGATGCCTTTTCAGAACACACAGCCATCTCTTCTTTCCCACCTCCATTCCCATCTTGCTTCCCTCTTGTTCTCCTTAGGTGCTGTTTTTTCCTGAGGGCACCTGTTCCAACAAGAAAGCCTTGCTCAAATTCAAACCAGGTGAACAGGGAGTGGAGGTGGGGTGGAAGTAGAAGTAGAACTAGAGAAAAAGTAAGCATCAGAGTTGAAGAACAGTTTGGGGAGAGGGGAGACTCAGAATTCCAGAGGAAGGAATCAAGTGGTCCAGAGAATCCATGAAGACCTTTAGATAATACTAAAAAAAGTCAAGTTTTCAGGTTATTAAAAGTGACCCAGAGCAGGAGACTGTTTGGGGTTGCCCTGACCCTCCATCTCTTCTTCCCCATCCTCCACACTAACCTTTATTTTGGGTGTTGGGCATGGGGTTTAGGAGCTTTCATCGCAGGGGTGCCTGTGCAGCCTGTCCTCATCCGATACCCCAACAGCCTGGTGAGTCTGAATCCAAGAAGGTGTGAAGATGAAAAGAGCTTGAATTTGCCCTAATATGGGATAGGGGCCAATCATCACCCACATCATAGGAGAAATTGTGCATAAGTGGGGTTGAAGGGGCAGAGCTGGCAGAGTCTGGAGGAGGGGCAGTTTCTGGAAAGAATGAGCAAGCCTTTCCTCTCATTCCTAATCTCTGCTTCTCCCATAGGACACTACAAGCTGGGCATGGAGAGGCCCTGGAGTGTGAGTCCTGGTGATGCCCTTGGGCATGTGGTGGGGGAGAGGAGGGAGGAGTTCAGGGTGGGATGTGGAAAAGGGAAAGGCTGAGGATTCATCACAGGATTCTCAGTCTACCTACCACCAGGCTGGCCAAGCCCTCCAGAGGTCATCCAGTCCAATTCATCCTGCTAACCTTTAGACAAAATAACATCTTTCCAAGGCTGGGGAGAACTCCAAGAAAGTTGGAGTTACCTTAACCCCCTTACCACCTTTTTCAGGGTCTCATAACTAGCATAGTCTAAAAGTGCTTCCTGCTTTCCTATTCTAGTTGAAACCTATTTATACTTAACCTGTTTTCAGTGATTACCTCCCAGTAACCTCATTTTAACAATGAAACCCTCAGGGGCTCCTCCATACCTAATCTTCCTCTTGGGGCTCTTTTCCTCTGACACAACTCCCTAGGGCTCACCATTTCTTTAGCCCTTATATTGTGATTAGTCCTAACTAATATTAAGTATAACAGGATAAGATGGCTGTGCATTTCCTCTCCATTCCTCTTACCTACCCCTCCAGTGCTTCCCAGTCTCTTCACACAGTATGTTTTGCTAAAAGTCTACTTTGAGGATTCATTTAAAGTGCACACTCCCTTCCTGAATAGAGCCAAATAGAGTCAAATCGTCTTCAACTTCCACCATGATTGTTGAGGTCCCTTCACCAAGAGTTGAGATAGGATCCCTGGCCTGGTAGGCATCAAAACTCTCTTCTCCCCCAGGCTCAAAGTTCTCTGGCTTACAGCCTCCCAGCCTTGTAGCCTTGTGGATGTGGAGGTAAGAAATGGAATGCCCTGGGGAAACGGAATGGGGGATGAGTAGGTGCCCCCAGGAAGATATTCTTTACTAGGGCATATGTTTGCATTTCAGTTCCTCCCAGTGTATCATCCAAGCCCTGAAGAGAGCAGCAACCCCACTCTCTATGCCAACAATGTCCAGAGGGTCATGGCACAGTGAGTGTCCTTTTTGCATCCACCCAACTTCCACCATAGTTCCTAAAGCCAATGGCAAAGAGCCCCTGTGGAAAAGCAGCAGATGAAGAGAACTACTAGAGTAGAAGTGGGGTAGTGAGGAAGGGAACCAAAGTTCTAGAGCAGGGAAGAGAGCAGTTCAGTAGACTCTTTGAAAACGAGCGTGTGAGTTCTTAGGTAATGAAAATTCAGGGATTATGATTTGTCTTCTCCAGTAGGTAGACTTGGTTCTGTCCCAGATGTAGGATCTCTGAAGACACCTTTTTTCCATATTCCTCTTCACCATATAGGGCCTTGGGAATTCCTGCCACAGAGTGTGAATTTGTGGGGAACCTGCCTGTGACTGTGGTTGGTCAACTAAAGGTGGCACTGGAACCCCAGCTGTGGGAGCTGGGAAAAGTGCTTCGAAAGGCTGGGTGAGTGACTTGGAATACAGGGCCAAAACTGGAGAGTAATGGGGAGATGGGGACTGAGAAGAGAGAGGATCAGAAGGGAAATACAGAAAGAACAAGAAACACAAAAGAATAGGGATATAGAGATTGAAGGAAGGGTGGAATCCCAAGGAAAGGGGGAAAAAAGGAGAGAAAACAAGGAAACCAAAGGAAGAAAGGAGAATAAGTAAACCACCAAAGTATGAAAGGTGGGAGTCCTCAAGGGACTATTAGTTAAGAGAACAATCTGGGAACACACCCAGGCAATCCCACATTGGGAAGACTCGAGGGACAGGCACAAGTTCTGAGAAGCATGGTGAGAAGGGAACTGGTCCAACTTCCCAGCCTGAAACACTTCCATTGTAGTTTGTCCCCTGGTTGTGTGGATGCCGGAGCAGAGCCAGGCCGGAGTCGCATGGTCAGCAAAGAAGAGTTTGCCAAACAGCTGCAGCTCTCTGATTCTCACACTGTGGCTGGCGCCTTTGACTACTTCCAGCAGGTGAGGGAGCTGGGGTGGAGAGTCTTGTCATAAGGGGTCCTATTCTCCATGCCCTAAGTGAGTAGCTTTAAGATTTAGGGAACACCTTTCAGTGGACATATTAGAAACCATCTCTGGAAAACAATGAAAGCCATATTGAAAAGGCTTCCCAGATACCTCATCAAACATTTTGTTTACATCGATCTTATGCATTCTTCAGGCGTTATTTTGCATTATAATTATTTGTGCATGTGTCATATTCCCCCTACTAGACTGTAAGCTCTGCATTGGCAGTGACTCTAAACTTGGTTTCTCCCCTAGTGCCTAACACAACGCTTTGAACACAGTAGGTGTTTATTGTTTGTTGAAGGCCACATTAGATAGCCAGCTCGGGGGACCATAGTAGGTACTCTAAACTGCTATGTTTACTGTCCCTCATAATCCTGTCCAGCCATGGTAGACAGCAAGTATTTGTTGAACTAAGCAAGATAAGGAAATACAGGGAGAAAGTAACAAGTACAGTGTCATAGATTAGTTGACAGCAGTATCTGGATACTGTTAAAGCTAGGGGAGCATCTGGTCTCATATGGAGCCAAGTTCGTCTTTGTCTGAAGGGGATGAGATGAAGTAATTAAGCAGAGCAGAAAGCTGATTGCTTGTGGCTTGGAAGTTCTGGTACAATAACTTTTGTCCCATGAATCTTAAATATATATGTTTTGCCTCCTTTCCTTGTCTGTGGGTGGCCCCTTCCTCAGATAAATGCCATAGCATTCGGGAGAGTGGGGGGAGGTAGTAGCCCAGACACATCCTTCCAGTAACATCCAGTCTCACTCATAAGACTCCTGGTTTATGTCATTCAGGAGCATCTAGCAGCAACACTGTAGCAGCAGATTATGATGCTATTCCTCAGGGAAGCCAAAACTTCACCACATCCCCGAGCAATTTTCAATAGTCTTGGCGGATTTTTTTTTTTAAGAACCTGGGAGCTTCTATGTTTCCTAAATATTCCCAGGCTTTCTCAGGGAATTCCTGGTATTCCAAATATTTCTAGTGGCTTTGCCTACTGGAAGAATTATGGTCTTCCTGGAAGATGCTTGATGTTTATTGAATGCCAAAGTTCTTTCTTATCCAAAACAGATAACATGGTTCTCAAAAGTCCCCAGAGCAGCAGAGACAAACCAGATCCAATAGTTCTCAAAGTCAGTTTTTAACAATCTCCCAGAAAAACAGGAATGAAATAGATGTTCTGGTCACACACACACACACACACACACACACACACACACACACACACCAAGCATACTCCCTTTTTTGTAATAAGGGATGCTAGTGGCCATTTTTCTATTCGTCTGACCAGTTTTCCCACATCAGCCAAGACCAGGAGTGTAAAACCAGTTCATCCAGCTTGAGGGCAATGAATAAATGTTGACAGGTGTGGTAAGAATGTCAGTAATCTGGAGCTTTCCTGAATTCCTTAGGAATTCCATAAAGGAGATTCCCCATAGGAGAGTCTTGGACACTCCCACCATACTGGAGTAAGAAATCATTTTATCAGGTGACTCAGGAAACAACTTGAAGATGCCCATGGTTATTTTAGGGAAGTTCATCCACCCCAAAGGGAAATAATTCTGCCAGGAAAAGTCAGTTCGTAGGCAGTAGTGTAGAACTGGTAAGAGGAAAGAATGAACAAAGGACACCCTCATCCTTACATTACTGGCCATGATGCCATGATATCTCCTATTTTCCACAGGATTCCAGCGGTTCAGTGGATTTCCGAGATGTGGCTCTTGCACTGGCAGCCCTCGATGGGGGCAGGAGCCTTGAAGAATTGACTCGTCTAGCCTTTGAGGTACTAGAAAGGGTGAGGGGACATTGCTGGATATGCAGAACATGATCTCCCTACCAAAATAACCGAAACAGTTTATCCTAATGTTTTGCATAGTTTCTAGAACCTGGGTTCCTGATCCACCGCTACTTCAGTTAGACCATAGCAAATCTTAATATGGGGAGATCTAGAAAAGAGTCAGGACAGGGTAGGGCCTTGGATGATGGCTAAAAAGTGCTCAGGTTTCTACTGTGATCAACCTGGAATAGTCTTGGGAAAGGGCTGTGTTGGGAGGGAAGAGCATATTGGGGATAGGTCATCTTTTTGGTGACTTGGGAAGACCAAGGAAAAGAGATGATCCCATACTAACTGTTCTCCATCTTTTCTTGTTTTTTTTGGTTTTTTCCCCCTGTAAAGCTCTTTGCTGAAGAGGAACCAGAGGGAACAGGCCGTTTGTTGTACAAAGATGGCTTTGGCACCATCCTGCACCTGCTGCTGGGCTCACCCCGACCTTCAACTGCCACTCTGCATGCTGAGCTGTGCCAGTCCACATCTACCCAAGGCCTCTCCCTCTGTGAGTCACCTCCTTCAAAGCCTGTCCTCAAAGGCACTGTGGGAAGGAGTGAGAAGGGATTGGAGAAAAGAAATATGAATAGAGAGTTGTGGGGAAGAATGGATGCTGAAAATCAGAATATATGAATTCTAGAAAGGGAGCTAGGGTTGGGGCAAGAAAGCCAAGGGAAGTATTGGGGTCCTGGGGAGAGCAGAAATCTGTATTTCAGGAGAGCTGAAACTAGAGGGAGAGAGCTGGGATTGAGGATGCATGAATTCTGGAAAGAAAGAAGTCAGGTTAGGGGACAACTTTGTGGGAAGCCTAGGATCTGTTCCTCCTGGTGCTATGAAAGTCTTCTTTTTCATCACCTCTTCTCTTTTCCTTTACCCCATCTCCTTTCCTTCCTACCTTATTTCACTAGGCCAGTTCCAGAACTTCTCCCTGCACGACCCACTCTATGGAAGACTCTTCAGCACCTACCTACGCCCCCCATATACCCTTCGGGCCAACCCCCAATCCCCAGAGGCCACATCTCACGGTATCCCTATCCCAACGTCCAATGGGACTGTGAACACCTCGAAGCCGAAAAATGACTGAGAGCCCTGGCCCCCTCCACACCCCTTTATTCCTAGCTCGATTCCAGCCCCTCAACTCAGGGCAGCACAGGGGGACTAGCCCATGCCTCCATCTCTGTTCATGTGACTCCTGGTTTTGTTTTGTTTTTTTAAGTTGGTTTTGGTTTTTTTGTAAAAAACTATTTTATATATAAATATAAATCTATATCTATATCTATTAAAAAAAAAAACGAAGCTCAGCCATATCAATGGCATAATTGTTTGGAAGCTTGGTAGTTGGTGGGGATGACTGGGCCCTCCAAAGGTCATCCAAGATCCAACTAGAATGATTCTTTCTTAATTCCAGATGGACAATATACTCTACTTTAAGACTACATACCCTATCCTCCTCTCCCTGCCACTGTTATATATACATCCTCATTGACGTTTCACACACACACACCCTCTATCCTTTCTGCCCAATTCATGTTGTTCTATCACTAACGATGGAGAATGCTTGCTCACCCCAGCACAGCTAACAGCAGCCCTTAGAGAGGGAAAGGAGGGGCAGAACTGGAAGAAATGGAATAGTACTGTCATCTCTAACATATCAGCTTGCCCTGGAATCAAGAGTTGCACCTAAACCCAGCGAGGTGCTGTATGCCTATGGATATTAATGGTAGGCATTCTATAGGAACCCTCTGCCCAACTTCTCCCTGGGGCCAAGGGATAACACACTCCATTTGGGACAGCCTAGAGGAAATTGGTTAAATATCAATAGGGCAGGTAGAGGTTAGATGCCAAAAAGGACTTACCATTGAGGAGGGTTGTGAGACATGGAGACAGATCATGCAGTGAGGCCAGTTGACTCCTCTTAGAGCTATCTCAGCATAGGGCTGTCATCTGTCAGGGGTTGGGAAAGGGGATGGATAAAATATCTGAAGAATGCTATCAAACCCAGGAGATGGACATGGAAGCCAACCTGTTCTCTCCTGATGATGGCTGCAGGGAGAGAGCATGAGGCTGGAGGAGAAGATCCCACATCCTCTGTGAACACACAGAACCTGGGATCCACCCATGATGTCTCCTCCCTTCCTCTACTCTGCCTCAGTTACCCTGACAGCAGAGACAGTAAGAACAAAGGAAAGATTCACTGCAGACCATTTCCAACAGGGATGTCTTTAATTCACTTTCTCATAAAACTCCCTCCAAGGGTCCTCTCACATCTTACTTCTCAGAGAGGTGGTCACCTCCACCCGGCTCAGTTGCTGATCTCCCCCAAACCTCACCATATTTATAGAACAACCAGAAAGGAATGGCTGAGAGAAGATTAAAGAACTCTGAATGAGTGCCACAGAGTCCGGATCTACCCTGAGGACCCCACCCCTGGGGAATTACTTGTTGAGGGTAAGATAACTTGGCTGCCACCTACAAGCTCCGCCTTCGCTTCTTTCTCCTCCCAGGGACATAACCCTCCCGGCGTCTCTTTCGGGACTGTGAAGTCCGCGCTTCCCCCAAATTCAAGGACAATTCCCCAGAGATACCCACTTCACTCCCCAGGCGGGACCTTTTGTCTCCAGGAGACAGTCCCCCACCCAGAGAGCGTTTCCCAGACTTTGGTATGGGTGACGGAAGCTGACGGAAGCCTAAAGCCTCTGGAGACAGTGCGTGGGATGCTCCTGTGCTCCTAGGTCCCCTACTCACTGCAGAGGAAGGCAGAGGACTGAGGGGCAGCCCCTGTGAGGACAGACTAAGTTTAGAGGCCAAGAGGAAAGCAAAGTTAGATAGTTCCGTATCCTCCTCTTCCTCCTCTTGTTCTTTGCCGCCTGTATCTGTGGGTCCAGGTTTTTCCTTTCCTGGAGAAGAGGCTTCTCCAAGAGCCAAAGAGTCACTAGTTTCTAGGGCTGGAGGTATTTCCCCAAGACACTGGTTAGGGGAGACTGGTTGTTGGGGCTCTTGTGTGGGACATTCATCCTTGGTTTCTGGTGAGGAACTTGTGTCTCTGAACTTTGGTAAGCCAAAATTCTCTCTGCTCTCTCTCTGGCCTTCGTGACATTTACGTTTTGGTGAACTGGAGTTAACTCCAGTAACTAATTGGAGGTCCTGGTCATCGCTGATAGTCAGGAAACTACCATTCTCAGGGGCTCCCAGGAGAGGTCCCCATGAACTCGAGTTTCCATTACTTCCTGTCATATTAACATCATGCCTCATCCCTGGAAAGGAGGAACATTCTACAGACCCCAAGAGTAGGTCATGGTCTGGACATCTAGGGGAGAGTGTGTTTTTGGCAGACCCCAGGTTGGAGGCACAATTTTTGCCCTCTATTATTGAGGAGTTACCTCCAAGACACAAGTCACTAAGATCTCCATTTCCAGGAATGTGTCTTCCAATCCCTAAGACAGTGTTGCTGGTACTCAGAGGCTCTAAAAAGCTATAGGAGTTACCATTTTCTGGGGGACTTGTGTCATCCTTATCCCCAGAAGAGGACATACTTTTTTCTGTGGCCTCAAGGGTAATACTTCCTCTATGCCCCAAGGAAGAAATGTAGCTTTGGGTTCCTGGGGCATGACAGCCTCCCTGAGACTCCACATACTGAGATATTTCTCTGATCCCCTCAATCTGTCCTGGGGCCACTTCCAAATTTGTGGAATCCCCCTTGTTACTCACCCAAGGGGCTGAGCTGAATGGGGTCCTCTCCCTATCCCCAGATGCTCTGGAGGAGGGGCTATGGCCAAAGCCTATGATCATGGGAGCTCCTCTATCATTTCTCCAAGAAGTTCCTACCACAGTCTCTTCCTGAGGAGCAGAAGATGGCTCCTTCCCTTGAGGAAGACCTGTCACCTGGCATCCCTTCCTGAGACCTGTGACCTGTTGTCCCATTCCCTGACCTTGTGGAGAAGTAGTGAAGTCAACTGGTTCTGGAAGTCCAACCTCTAAATGGGTGGCTCCTGCCAAATTAGGTCCTTTCTGCCAGCTGTGGGGACAGGATTCTAGGATCCCCTCAGTTACTAAGTGGTCTCCTTGGTCTCCAGACCCCTCTGAGCAGCCTTCTTGATATAAAGACACCAGGGTGGTACCCTTCCCAGACCCTCTGCCCTCCACCCCTAAAAGGCCCCTAGTCACCCGTGGAGTGGTGATCTCTAGCTGAAGGTCCCAGCTAGTGGGGGACGGCAAAGTATTACCATCCCTTCCTAGTCCCCTTGGGCCCTCTGCTGCCCTATCCTGCCCACCATGCCCTTCTCCCCTTGCCCTTTTTCCTGGAGAACCTGTCTGCCCCAGGTGGACGATGCCCCCAGCCATGCGAGCCCCAGGTGAGGGTCGAAGCCGCCCACCCCCATCTTCCTCCTCATCAGATGGAGAAGGACTGGAGTCTGATTGGGCTCCACTGCAGCTTGGGGGCTCCTCTTCATCCTCCTCCTCCAATGCCAACAGCCGCTTCTGCACCAGCTAAGACAAAAGAGTAGAGAACTTGAAGCTCTGCCTTTGGTGATAAGGAGAGAGGGATGGGGGAATGAAGGAAAGCTACTAATTTGGGCAATAGCTTAACAATTAGAAGCTACCAGCCCTCCTCACCTGCATCTGCTTCTCAGATCTGGGATTGCTCATCTCTATACTTCATTCTAGGCAGAGCAGGGTTTGGACAAGTTCTTGGGGCTTCCCTTTTGGCTCTCTCCTGATCCCTCCTCCCCCTTCTCAGTTCCCTCCCATTTTTTACCTGAGTGGGAGTGAGTCCCTCTTCCTGTTCTAGTTCCTCACTTAGGGCCAAGGGATCCCTCTGTTGTTCTGGAGACAACACCTCTGCCAAAAACCTAGGGTGAATCACAGCCTCCACCTGAGGGAAGAGAAAAAATTAATTAGCATTTATATAGCGCTTTAAGGTTTGCAAAGCATTGTACAATCTTCACAACAACCCAGTGAAGTAAGTGCTATTGTGATCCCCATTGTACAGATGAGGAAGCTGAGGTAGACAGAGGTTAAGTGACTAGCCCAGGGTCACCCAGCTAATAAATGTCTGAAATAGGATTTGAACTCAGGTCTTCCAGGCTCCAAGTCAAGCTTTCTTTTCCACAGCACCATCTCCCTGCTTCAAGGTAGCTTGAAGAGAAGGAAGATGAGTTTGAGGCACAGGTCAGGGAACAAGGGGAAACCTGGCAGCCAAAAGAATCTCTAAGGAACATATTGTGTGGCCTCAGCTCTTCCTGTGCACTCCCAAGTTCTCATCTGAAGCTAGGCAATGGGACCCAGCTCCTTGCTTTATCTCCTTTTGGGCAAGAAACAAAACAAAATGAAGGAAAAAAAACCCAAATTTTGGGATTCCAAGGGCAGGAAGAGCCAGGGCAAGAGTCCTCCCTCCCAGGCACATCCTCACCTTGGAGACAAAGACATCCTGAGCACATAGTTCCTCGATGTAACTCAGCAGACCAGGATCGGGATAGGCCTCCTCTTCTTCATCCTCCTCTTCCTCTTCTTCTTCTTGTTTCCCCTCCGGCTCCCCAGCAGAAGCATGGGGAACTCCTACCAGCCCCGCCATGATGTCAGCATACTGCTTCACAGCTTCTGGTGGGATCTCCTTGGGCGCTTCGGGGGCTGAGGGATGAGGAGGTCTGCGTTGGCGACGCCGTGGGGGGCGACTCTTAGAGGCTGCCTTCTTCGGGATGTAAACTGGGGGTGAGGGAAAGGAGAGGTAGAGACAGCACAAGCCCACATGTATTCATACTGTTATGGGACAGAGAAAAATGTTACACCTCATTAGTAAATGGAAAGAGAACTTCCAGCCAGGAACCAAGCCCCTCAAAATGGGAAAATTACCCATGAGTGGGGTACACTCTCTGCGCCCTCTGTGAAGACTCCTCAGAATGAGAAGGGAGAGAAACTATCTGGAAACCAGAGATAGACTTTTGTAAGACTGGACAGACCTGAGTCCCGGGTTTATACAACCTAGGACCCTTCCCCCCTTCCTTTGCTGTCATCAGCATTAGGCCCCTTTCAGGAGTTTTAGACTTCCACCCTTGTATACCACAACCTTAAAAGCTTTAGGCCTTTTTTCAGGAGTATTTGACCTCTACCCTTGCTTGTGACCTTTCCCCCTCCCTTGCTTTGGCAGTTACCAAATAAGGCCACGGATGATACCTTGGCTTCCTGTCCCACCTCCCTGCCAATAGGAGATAGTGGCGGGCTTCTCTGTTATCGGCCATTAGGTTAGATTTCGCGCCAAGACTGAGAGCCTGCCTCCTAGCCAATGGGAGAAGGGACTGCCAGGGGGATGGGGCTTGACCACCTTAGGGTACAAATTCTTGTTCTGTCTTTTGTAAGATGCCTCCTCTCCTTGATCCCCACCATGGAGAGGACTGCCCTCTTCCTGCAGGGGAAGAGAATAAAACTTCCTGTTCCTTCCTCAAGATGCCTCTGACTTTTTATTTTTCTGGGGAAGGGGATTTTTGGGGTCCCTGTACCCCACACACCCACAAAGTCCAATTGTGGTTAGGACCCTAGAGAAATGTCAGTGAAAGGACAAAGACTGAAACTTTAGTAGGACTGAAATGCATGCATTCCTGACTCTTGTCCCCCCCTTTTAGGCATTATTTCTTCTCCAATCTCTATATCCATCAATGCTATTGATTGGCTGTACTAAGGTATCTCCAGGCCAGGTAGGCCTGACCTGATTTAGCAAAGGCTGAGGAACATTAGACATCAGAGCCCAAGGGAGAAAGTCAGGTTGAGGCAGTCCTAAGAAAAAAGCCACAGAATCAAGGGAACCAAAGAGTCACCTATATATTAGAACTGAAGGAAATCAGAAAAGACCACTGGGTCCAAAACCTGAAATGACTTCAATATGAACCTCAGCTGTAAATTTATATTCAAATACTAATTGGGCTCTTATTCATGTTGAAATAAACTGCTTTCAGTACCAAAGTGCTAAAATACCCCAGAATTTCACTTTTATAATACCAGCAATGTTTGCATTCTGACCACAGAAGACTGATAACAGCCCTATCCCTAAATGACCAGAAAAACCGTTCTTTACAAGAGAAAAGTATGAAAAAACATCGTTAATTTAAAAGTTGATATGATTTTATTTTGTACTAACTGCTTAACAGAAACCAAGGAGCAATATATTTTTTAAGCTCTAGACATTTTCCTTGTCTCAAAATTTTAAGATTATGTTCAATTTGTTTAACTTTTTGTGAATTTTCCTAAAATATTTTTAAAATATTTGGTTGTGCATTTTTTGTTTGTTTTTGAAAACAGACCAAGATTAATAAAACTGAGGGAGAAAGTTTATTTTTAAAGATCTGACGCAAATCCCTTCCTCCCGGCAGATAAGGTATCTCTCTTTCACAGAGGAGGCAACTGATGGCCAAAGAGAATTAATGGAGTTGCCCAGGGTCATAGAGCTAGTTAGTAGAAGGGGGGCCAAAAACCCAGCTCTGCCTCTTAATGAAATGTTCATTCCACTACATCTTCTGAGGGAAAAGCTGCAGAGGCAAAGCAGGAGTTTTCATTTAGGGTTTTTTCTTTTTTAAGAGGAAGAGAAAAGTATGCAAATAATGCAGGGTGACATGCAAATAAATGAGTGCTGTATTCAAGTTAAGAACTCAAAAATTTCAGGGAGCAGAATTGTACTGATAACCTTGCAAATCCCAGTTGATCTACAGCTGGTTCATATTCTCTTCCCTTCTGGGGGAAGTCTGGCTCACCTTGCTGCTGGCAAATCTCAGGGACTGGGGGTCCTGGGGGATCAAACTTAGGAGGGGCTGGAGGAGGCAAGCACTGAGACCCACTCATCAGTTGCACCTTCTGAATCTGCATTTCCTCCTCGGCCTCAAACTCCATGAACCTGTAGAAGGATGAGGAAGGCAAGGGACTGAGGGCAAGATCCACTGACTCACTTCCCAGCTCCCAGGCTACATCCATATTAAAATTGAAATGAAGCAACCTAAGCTTGGGGCTCAAGGTCCTAACCTTAGTCACCTAGGAAGGTGATCATAGGCTTGAAAGGGGTCCTATAAGGTCATAGGACCATAGATTTAGAGTTGGAAGGGACCTTAGAGACCATCTAGTCCAGTTCCCAAATTTTGCCCATGAGAAAACTGATGCTCACATATGTTAAATGACTTGACCCAGGAACCACAAATAGTAAACCACAAAGCCAAGATCTGCACCCAGGTGTGCTGACCAAATCTGGTGCTCCTTGTCATTACATGCATCTCCTTATATGCATTCTGCATAGACAACTGCCAAGTCAGGCGAGAAGAAAGAAGAAACAGAGGGTCTTTCCTATGCTCAGACCACCCCCCTCTTTTGTATTTACCTTTTTACCCAGTGAGATGCAAAAGACACACACTAAAAATACACGTGCTACTTTTAATTACAATAATAACACATCCTACTTCTCGTTGGCAAAGCACTTTACATACAGTATCTCATTTGATCCTCACAACAACTTTGTGAGGTAGGTGCTATGATTATTGTATCTGGGATGGCTCTGGGGTCAAAAGCACACCAAAGAGTGCTGGATTCTCAGCTGGCTAAGAGAAGATGGTAGACAGGAGAGCCTCAATTGGGTTGGCTGGTTTGTTTCTATACTCTGAAAGTAGTGGGTACAGAGATTCTCCAAAGGATGCCAGAGTTGGTTCCAATTCATCAGTTCCAGAGTATGAAGTAGGCACAAAGAAAGGGGGAGGAGGGAGGAATAGCGAATCTAGACCCCAAAATATTTCCTATCATGAATAAGAATGGTGATAAATGGGATATAGAATTGCTGTGCAGGAGCCTAGAAATTCCTCACGGTCAGGATTATAGCCTCCTTTTTTGTATATCCCAGCACTAAGCAGATAATATAATTGACATTTAATTCACAGAACATTAATTCAATACCAACTGTGTGTAAGGTACTGTATTAAGCCTTAGAAACACAAAAACCAAAAGTAACAGTATGTGACTTCAAGGAGTTCATATACCCTCTGGTAAGAGAGGAGGGTTTAGGGGGAAGGGAAGGGGTGGTTATGACAAAATAGCATAGGAAACTTTGAGAAGGAAGAAAATAGAGTGATTAAAAAAGGCTTCACAGTGGAGCTGGCACCAGGCCTGAGAGTCTTAAAGGAAGACAAGGATTCCAAAACAGAGATGAGGGAGGGAGGGAGGGAGTACATTTTGTGAACAAAAGTCTACTTATGCAAATGCACAGAGGTCAGAGAGATAGCATGTCAAGCTAGGGAGACCGCAAGTAATCTAATCTGCCTAAAACTCAGAATGAGTGAAAGAATAAATTTTAATAAGGCAGGAAAGATATTAGAATTATACTGTGGAAGGCATCAAAAGCAAGTTTGTGTATTTTGTCCTACAGGCATCAGAGAGTCCCTGAAGGTTTTGAGTAGGGAATGACATGGTCAGACCTGCATGTTATGTTAGCAGTGATGGGAAGGAAGAATTGGAGAGAAGAGAGCCACTGAGGAGACTATCCTCTAGTAGTACAGGCAAAAAGTAATGAGAAAATAAGAATGCCACTGCTGGGCAAATACCCAAAGGATATCAATGATAGAAAGAAAGGGGTTGTTTGTGTGTACACACTTATGCACACATATGTGTGTGTGTGTGTGTGTGTGTGTATATATAAAATACAAAATATTCACAGCAATATTTCTTTGTGGTAGCCAAAAATGGGAAACAAAATTAATAACCATGGATCTGAGATTAGCTAAACAAATTTTGATATATGAATGCAATGGAATATTGTGACACCATAAGAAATGAGGAATTTTAGGAATTCAGACGTGAAACATGAAGGGTCTTCCAAACAAGGCCTTGAACAAAGTAATGAAGACTGAAGAACGCAGAACCAAGAGAACATAATGATTATTAAAATGTCAATGATAGCACTAAAAAGCAGTCAAACCGTGGCAAATTGTAACAACTGATCACTATTGTGGACAATCATCTGTTGGTGAAGGAGGAAACATAGCTTCCTCCTCCGGCAGAAATTCAGGGACTGCAGATGTGGACTATGATATTTACACTTTCAGATGCAGTCTCTGTGTTGACTTTCTTTGCTTACATTATCTTGTTCTAACAAGGAAGGGTTTGATTTTGTGGAGGAATAAGGGGAAATGACTGTGATAGGAAACGTAAGAGCCAACAATGAAATTTTCTTTTGAAGTATTGATACAACTGAACTAGAGTGAACCAGAGTGGTCCCAGTATGAGTTGAGAAAAGAGAACAGATGCAAGAGGTGTGGTAAAGGCAAAATTAACCAATCATTGTACCTGACTGGATGTAGGAATGTGGAAAAGAGAGAATCAAGATTACCTTGAAATTGCACACCCAAGTGAGTGGGAGCATCAATTTAAAAAGTAGTACCATCAATTAAAAAAGGGAATTTGGGAGGAGAGATGGATAGACTTATCTAAGCTATGAGCTCAGTTTGAGATGATGGTGGAACCTACTTGGAGATACAGAGCAGGTAGGTAGGAAGGGTTATAAATCAGCTGATCCTGAGAGAAGGTCATGATGAGTAAAATAATGGATGCAACAGGAAGATCTAGAAAGAGAAGGCATTAGGCTGAGAACATGCTGCAAGATAATGGGGGTCAGATACCAAGGACCCATGAAACTTTGTGTTATCCCACATCTGTTCTGCCCTATCACATACTCTTCAGATACCAATCTGCCATGAGACCCCTGGACTCATACCTACCCCACCCATAGTCATCCCATCAAATGATCCCTACCATAAATCCCTCTTCAGTCAAGAGAATAAGGGTCAAACTCACTTTTCTGCCATCTCGTAGAAGATCATTCGGTCAAAGTTGCTACTTCGCTCCCACTCCTGCACCGCCCGTGGCAGTCCGTCCTCCAGGGTCATAGCTGGCTTTAGCCGGGCCAAGGAACGAAGCACTGGGCTAAAAACAGCCCTATTCCTGTCACATCCTACTTATACTTGTCCCCATCATGACCCTTTCATACATACGCCTATCCTGGTACCTACCCACTTCACACCCACTGTTTTCATTCACCTTCTACATTCCCATCCCCATCAGATCTCTTATTTCTCTGTCTCTGTTACAGCCACATCCAATCAGATGCGGTAATTCCCTCCTCATCCATCCCTTGTTCTATCAGAAATTGGGCAGATCTTTTAGAATGTAAGTTCCCTGAAAGGTAGGAATTGTTTTATTCTTTGTGTTCCTATCCCCCCAACACACAGCAGGCACTTATTAAATGCTTTCTGATTGACTAATTAATCAATCGCACAGAATCCATGAAGGAAAGCTGCTAGATTTGAGGGGTTGTGGCCTAAGAGACAGAGAGAGTAAGGCTAAGAGACAGAGACAGAGGCAGAGAGAAGAGTACACAGAAAGAGACCACTAAAAGTACTTCTAGTACTTCATAGATTCTCTAAAGCTCTCCCCAAACTCTCCAAGCTAGAAGCACTTAAGTATAGATCTTATTAACTGAGGGTTGGCCTAGCTAAATTTGGAGAGGCTCACTGCCATACTTCCCACCAGATGGTGATGTCTGGGGGAGCCATAGGAACCCATGAAACTGTCCACAAAGGCACAGTAGGTTTGCAATCTGTTGGTGAAGGAAGCAACCACATGCTTAGGGCTAACATGCCTTCAGACCTAATTAACATCTTTCTGTCTATCATCATTGCAAAAGCTTTCCAGGAGTAGCCCAGATGCCTGAAAACTTGAACAGACATGTGAGACACTTTTCACTGGTCAGGAATAGTGACTGCCATCATTGGGACCTTAGGTAGAGTTTATCTTTGTTGTTTTTCTACTTCCCTTTTGGTACCCTCTTCCTAGTTTCTGGAGTTTCCCTTTTTTCTCAAAGCACCCCAATGCTCAAGGACTTACTATCTTCATGTGGTTCTCTAGTGGCCCAAGGCACCATAGTATAACACCCTACTTACTATATAATCCAGCCCTCCCCCTAAATACTATTCTATGCTCCAAAATTACCTCCCCCACTCTGATACCTTCCTCAGTCAAAACTCCCATTTCCTTAATGTGATGATCTTAGCTATGTGTTGGGAACAATGATGATGATGATAGGCTTTAAGGCTTGCAGAACACTTTAAAAATATTATTTCATTTTGATTTCATGAAATCTGGGAAGTAGGTGCTATTATACAAGAGAGGTTAAGTGACTTGACCAAGGTCACAGGGATTGTACTTGCCCTGAGGAAAGAACTGAACTCAGGACATGCTGATTCCAGGTCTAACATACTGTCTACTGCTACACTTCAATAACCTAATTTTATAATTAAGATAATTCACGATAAGGCATGACTCACAGAGAAATAGAACTCTGACAGGGACATTTGAATCTTAAAGCAGGAGCTTGTTAACTCCAATGAAGACTAAATGAAGGAATATATATCAAGCCTATTTTTTGGAAGGGATAGGAAACCTTCTAACTGCTTCTTAACTATCCAACCCACACGAATCCTTTTTTGTCAGCAAAATGAAGAAGATGACTCAACACCCCAAGTCTGTTGGCCCTTCTATATCCATGCCTTTGCAGAGGGCATTCCTCACACCTGGAATACATAACCTCCTTAACTCTCTCTTAGAATCTCTAGCTTCCTTCCTAAATGAAGTCTTTACCGATTCCTTCTAGCTGCTAGTACCCATCAAAATTATTTTCTACTTACTTCGGATATATTTTGCAGCAGGAAAGAGAAGTGGCTAGTGCTCTGGGTCTGAGCTCAGGAAGACCTGAGTTCAAATCCTGCCTCCCACCACTTACTAGATATGTGACCTTGAGCAAGTCACTTGAGCCTTAGTTTTTTCACCTATGAAACAGAGATAATAATAGCACCTTACTTCACAGGGTTGTTGTGAAGATCAGATAAGATAATATCTTGTAAAAGGGCTTAGCATAGAGTCTAAAACATAGTACATTCCCTTCCCCCACACCTTACGTATATATGTACATGTTGGTTCACTCAACAGAATTCCAAGTTTGTAGACAGGTATAGACCAGGTTTTTTTGTCTGTGTATTCTCAGTGCCTGCTACATAGTCTGTAATTAACAAATGTTTGTTGGTTAACCCATTCAAGCAACTTGGTTGTGTAACAGAAACAGGGCTGGTCTTAGAAGTCAAGCCAAGGAAGACCAATTCAAATCCTGTCTCAGACAACTGCTTAGCCATATGACCTTGAGTTAGTCACTTAACCTTGGCCCGCTTCAGTTTGCTCATCTGTAAGAAGAGGGCAGTGACAGCACCAACCTCACAGAATTGCTGTGAGGATTAAAACAAATAATGTATCTAATATACTTTGCTAACCTTAAAGTTCTATATCAGTGTTGGCTATTACTATGAAGGGACTTGCTCAATGTCACATGAGTAGCCTAGTGAAGGTGGATGGCCAAGACAAGATGGGAGTATTTCTTTCCTAAATTTGCTAAGCTTTTTGACACCTAAAATTTATGGAACCTATCTGCAAGGCTACATTTGAGACTCTGTTTCCCCAAAGTCCTGGGACTCAGAATTTTCCCTAGGGCTTACTGTAACAGAGAAATCAAGGCACAGAATTTTAAAGGGATTGGGGGGAGGGGAGGAGGAAACCAGAACCTTAATTTTGGCAGCTGGGAAAGAACTCAAGGAGGCAATGAGCAAAAAGTGTGACACCCAGGATCTCAGATTCGGATACATAACATAACATACTGTTCCTGCCTCCCACTCACACCAACCAGCGAAGTCTGCCCCTTTGCCCTTTCAATATATATCCCCTAGAATGTATGCCACTTTCTTGTGACCTCTTTTCCCTTTCAAGACTGCCCTCGATGGCCATTTAAACTTGATTATATAAGTATAAATATAAGCTAAAGGCATAGAGTGTTATTTGTTTACAGACCCTAATCCCCTTAGGAATGTCCCTGTCCTGCTGACCCATTTGAACTGCTCTGCCTACGCAAGAATGTGAAGGAACTATCTTTTTTCTGGGAAGTTGCACTGTGGCGCCTGACCTACCATCAGATACTTCCAAACAACTTTAGTCTATAGTCCATCAGGCCTCGCCTGACTCTTCCTTCCAAGAATAAATAGTCTAAAGGAATCTATAAGCATAACTCCAAAAGCAAGCACTCACTCACATAAGGAAGCAAGAAAGGGCTTCTGCATCAGGACTCTGGGGTAGGTGTCTCCGGGCCAGTGCCTTGTAACGTTGCCAGCGACGAAAGTTCTCATAAACACCCTTCGAGGTGCAGGAAAGGTCACCCAGAGAGGGTTTGGGATGAGGTGGGGGTGGGCCTCCCTCCCCTGGGGTCCCATCTGGCCCCCGCCAAGCCTTTTCTGGGGGTATAATAGGAGCTAGTTGGGCAGGGGGTGGTGGGGCTAGGGGAGGATGGGTAGGGGGTCCCTCTCCTTCACCAGCCTGGGCCACCCCAACAGCCTTAGCAAGGAGAATGGTCTTGACATTGGTGGCTGCCAGGAAGCGGGGAGTGGGGCCTTCAGGGCCCCCTCGGGGAAGACCTGGGGCAATCCAGTTGAGGGCAGTCTGAGTGAGAATAAAGGTCTGAGTTCGGGGGGCCTCAGTTGGGCCCCCCTCTGTCTTGACTTTGACGATGACTTTACCAGCCCCACCCCCACTAGGGCCTGCTCCCCCATCTCCTGTCACCAGCAGTGTACTAGGGAAAGCAGACAGAACCAGAGGGCTACCAGGAGGGAATGGTGAAGAAATGGGAGCTTGAGGTGGTAGCTCCCAGGGAGACTTGTCTGATGGTCCTGGGGGGGGTGGGGGTAAAGGGAGTGAAGTACAGGGTGGGACAGGGCCAGGCTTCGGGGTCATTTCAAGTCCAGGCAATGGAGGAGCTGTTGAGAAAAAGGAAGGAATGGAGCAGGAAATGAGGCAACTAGAGGCCTCAACATCTGGGTACCTCTTGGACACTGACACATTACAGAGTTGGTCCCCTAACTCACAGGGTAAACATCTTTGCCAGTTCAAAAAAAAAAAAAAGACAGGGACATGCCTACAATGTCACTGGACATTCTTAGCAGTCTACCTCCACTGGGTGGTGTCCCAAGATCTAGAACAGGGCTGACATGCAGGAGATGACAACTCAAAGCATGACCCCACCTAGGAGGCTGAGTATCTATCTGATGGAAGAATCCAGAATCTGGTCATTCCCTAGGCTCCTTTGGTGTCCCTAAATTAGAGATAGATTCAGAGAGGTTCCTGGCCCCGTTTCTTCATTCCTCCCCTTTTTCATCTCCTTGCTCCTTTTTTTAAGTCCCCTGTTCCTCTTCTCACCTAAAAGTACAATAAAGAAAATTCTATAGCCATAACCAATTTATCCCTAAAACTCTCATTCCTATTAACAACTCATTTCTGCTTATGGGAGTAAAATCAGAGACATCCTCCCCTACTCCTAACCATCTCTAGTCACTTAATCCTTCCTCTAGAGTCTTTTTAACTTAAGGAGGGGACACCCATAGAGATTCCCAGAGATTCTCCACTCTAGAAGAGTAAAGACTGAGTAATAAGGAGGGAGTAATAGGCTAGGTGGACAAAAATGGTGGTTTTTCTTATGCTTCAGACAGCCAGCTGACAGATCCAGTGAAATTTGGCAGTTGCTACTAAGACTGATTCTGATTCTATCTATGGTTTATTCCTTCAGTAATGGAAAGGGCAAGGCTTTCAATTAACAGGTAGTTATGGAGCATTTACTATACACGAGGCATTGGGAATACAAGAAAATATAACACCACATATAATACATAAGATGCCTTCTAAGGAGATGCCTCCATTTAATAATAAGAGTTTAACAATCCACCAAAACCTAATCCCACAAAGGACATGAAACTCACAGTTTACCTCCCTGACCATAAAATATGATCATGGATTCATGGAAGATGGTGGACAAGCTCATCACTCTGATGACAAGCAGGGAAAGGTCAGGACATGCTAGCCGAAAGAGGGAGGGAACAAGGTGAGATGGGTTAGAGGGCCTAGGTCCTAGGATAGATGAAACAACCCAGAGTAAATTAGTACAGTCTATATTCCAACTGTGGTTTAGTGAGCATGTATTAATCACCTCCCCAATACTACCCAACCTTCAGCCCCTGATAAATCAAAGAAACAAGTTCTAGATGTTCCCTGGGCAAAGAAAAACTAAGGTTATTAGGTTTCAAGGAAACTGAGGTATTCCACTCTATAGCAGTTATTGTATTACATCTATAATACCTATGAGGAAATGGGTGGTGGTATTGTTTTGAGGTCCCCCCACAAGCCTCCTGCTCTCTTGGTAGGTTTCAGGGCATGCTTTAGAAAAAGAGAATCACTCTGGTCAAATTTCTGTCAAAAGCACTTTCTACCCAATTCCCTCTTATCTTCCCTGATCTAACAACTCCCTGCTGAAATATCAATTTCTAAAGCAAAAACTTGGGAAAAGAGGGTCTGGTTGGCAGAAAGAAGCACATATATGTTAGACCTAATTCTACTAGGCCCTTTTATCTTTCTTTAAGGGGGCTAATGCCTAGTGACTGGAGGTTTCTTGCCTATTTAAATCAATCTGCTAATGGTCCTTCTCTCTAAATTCAGAGCTACCTGGCTCAGATCCTCCAAGGCATCCAAAATCAGCTCTGAAGATATTGGTTCTGTGAACCCCAAGGCTCCAAACTGGTTCCCCAACCTCCCCAGGTCGGTTGCCTGAGAATGGGATGGATCCATTGATCTCTCTTCCTCTTAGGTCCCACAGTTGAGGCCAAAAAGGTGATTCCCCAGGACTACAGTCCCAAATTTCTGCCCCTAGGGCTTGAGGGGTAGAGGGCATGGATTTTTGTGACAGGCCCCCAGACCCGCTCACCTCCATCTGGGACTGGACCTTCTGGCTTGGGCACTAATCGGGGCTGCCTAGCAGCCTCCAGGATGGGGCAAGGGTCAGATCCAGAGTCCAGAGGGCCACCGGCTTACAGTAGCCCAAGAATTGAGGGTAGCAGAAAGGAAAAGATTGAATCAAAACAGAACTGGAACCTAGAAACCAGGGCATTCTGCGCTGGGGGAAGGGAGAGAAGAGTGAGGGCAAGGCCATGAGACTGAAGAACATTCTGTGGGAGGATGGGGCAGGAGAATCATGTTGGGAAGGCACAGACAAGAGAGTGCTTCTCCTGGAGTAGGTAAGATCTGAATTCAGATCCTAACTCAAACAATTACTAGCTGAATGACCCTGAATGAGTAAGTCGTTTAACCTCACCAGCCTCAGTTTCCATATCTGTATAATGAGGGGGATTGGACAATACGTTCCTTTCCAGCTCTCACTGTCTATTTCCATTTATAAAATAAGAGGTTGGGACTGGAAGGATACTTTTCAGTCTATGATCCACTGATCCTCGGTAAGTAGTGCAACAGAGTGGTCTCCAGATTCCAGACCCAAAATTAAACCCCGCTTCTTGGACTATTATTTTGAATTATGTTTCTCAGATTTCCAAGTTCACCACTTCCCCACCCCTTCACCCGTTAGGCTTCCATCCTTTAATCTCATTCATCCACTCTCCAGCGTGCAGCATGTAGTAAAGAGGCCCTGGGCTCACTTCTCTGGACCGGCTCCCTACCTATGCCAGAGGGGACCTTGAGCAAGTTAATGAACTTATCTGAGCTTCAATATCCTCATGTGGAAAAATGAAGGGTCTGACCCAGCTGCTCTAAGGTCTCTCGGTTTCCCAGACTTCAAACCCGGGTCAAAGGCAGCTTTGGCGCTGCCCTGGCGCCTGCATCTAATACTTGCCCCCTGTGAGGTTCTGGGCACATCGGTTCTTCAATGGAAGTACTTACTGGAGTGTGCATGCAGAGGACGGAAACTTAAGATCTGGGTTCAAAAATATCAACCTCTCTATCCCTGAAGGAAGGAGGTAAACCTGAATCCTTGGGTAATGGCCTCCATGGGCATTAGAAGCCCACTCTCCTCCCTTCTCTAGACGCGCTCTTCCACAGCCTATCAGTTTCCAGGATGAAGATGCGCTCCCAAATGCACTCCCAAGTGCGAGGACTCCCCCTTCAGGAGGGCAGGAGGAGAGGAGTCAGGGACTACAATTCCCAGCATGCCGCGGGGGCGCGGAGGCCTCTTCTTCCCGGAAGTGTCCCTGGAGCAAACACGTGGGTCGTGGGGGCAGGCTTGGCTTTCCGTGGCTGTTGGAGTCTCCCGGCTTAAGGAGGAGGTGGAGGCGTAGTTGTAGCTCGAGTGTTTCCGTCGCGTATCCGGATTGCGAAGTGAATTGGCCGCGATGTTTCTACAGTATTACCTCAACGAGCAAGGGGACCGGGTGTACACCCTAAAGGTCAGGAGATTGCTGGGGATGACTTGGGGAGGAAGGCCCGGGGGTTGTGGAAGCTGAGGAGAGAGACGGCAGGGGAGAAGGGGGATTGGGGAGGAGAGGAAGAAATTAACCCTTCGGGTGAAAGAAGCCAATTTAAATCAACCCTGAGCAACAGAAGTTAGTAGCTGGCATTTGTATGACTCTTTAAGGTTTGTCAGCGCTTTTACAGGTATATCTTTTGGGCCTCACAACCGCCCTGGGAGGTAGCACTATTTTACCTAAGAAGGAACTTGAGGCCGAGTGGGGGTAACGACTGGCCCGGTTCATTTTTTTCTGGCGCAGTTCTCCTTTTGTGTACTACTCTTTATGCCGAGATGGTCGTGTAAAAGAGAAAACATATTTAACAAAAGAAAAGCAAGAGAAGAGAAAGCCCGAGGATAGAAATCGATGGGGTAAACACTTGTTAAGCGCCTTTTTGCCCATCCACTTTGCTTGGCGCTGGAGATAAAATATAAAAAAGAAACAGCCCTTGCCCGTAGGGAACTTACATTCTAAAGGAGAAACCAGTTGCTAACTTCGGGTGATGGGGAAGGTGTGCTGGCCGCAATGGGAATCAGGGAGGGCCCCATGCTGGGGAGGTATCGGAGCGGTATTGCAGTTTGAAGGAATCCAGCTAAGGATTTCCAGAGTCGAAAGTTGGGGAAGGAACTCATTTCCCGCTCCTAATCATAAATACCACTTAATTCAGTATTTATTCCAAACCTTTTAGAGTCTCTTCAACCTTCCTATCTCACTCCATTCCCTACTCTCCATTGAGATAGTCAATAAACATTCGTCAGGCTCTGGGATACAAAAAGAAGGAAAAGACTCCCTACACACCCTCTAGATAGAAGCTCACAATCTAACAATCTAATCATACTTAGCACGGTTCTTGTCTCTTGGTAAGCACCAATATTGGGGCTTTGCTGGAAGCTGACTAGCTTGGGGATGAGGGGAGGGACCAAGGGGATGAATGAGAATAAATAACCTGTTTTAACCTCATATCCTTTACCTGTCTTGATCTTTTCTACCTTTTCTGTTTTTGGTCCAAAACAACCAGTAAACATACTGTGCTGAGCACTGGGGGTATAAAAAGAGCCAAAAGACCTCTCTACCCTTAAAGAGCTTGCAGTCTAATGAGGGAGACAACATGCTAACAAAAACGTATGAAACAAACTATGTACAGGATAAATAGTAGCTAACAAGGGGGAAGGCACTGCAATTAAGAGAGGTTGGGGAAGGTTTTCTTTAGAAGGTGGGATTTTAGTTGGAACTTAAAAAGAAGCCAGAGAGGTCAGTAGGGCAGGTTCCAGCAGGAGTGTTCCAGTTATGGGGGACACCAGAGAAAATATCTGGAGCCAAGAGATGGAGTGCCAAATTTGTTGGAACAGCCAGGAGGCCAGTGTCACTGGATGAAAAAATTTGTGTTGGGGAGTAAGGTGTAAGAAGACTGGAAGGGTAGGTAGTGGCTAGGTTATAAAGAGCTTTGAATTCCAAAAAGTACATTTTTTATTTGATACTAGAGGCAATAGGACTCCACTGGAGTTTGAGTGGGTGGGTGACATGGTCAGACCTGTACTTTAAGTAAATCACTTTTGTAGCTGAGTGGAGGATAGATTGGAGTAGGGAAAGTACTTCAGTCAGGTAGACCCACCAGCAGGCAAGTCATCAAGGCATGAAGTAATAGGAGCCTGTAACTAGAGTGGTACCAGTGGTAGAGGAGAGAATTCACATTCAGCTCTCTTTTTTCTCCTAATAGAAAACAGATCCTGCAGGACAACAGACCTGTTCGGCTCACCCAGCCAGATTCTCTCCAGATGACAAGTACTCAAGACACCGAATCACTATCAAAAAGAGATTCAAGGTTCTCATGACCCAACAAGCACGATTGGTCCTATGAATTATCAACCTACCAAACAGTGGCAGCCACCAAGGACTCTGGCCCAAGAACCTTTTCCTATATCTAGGAAACCTCATCCAGGAAGAGCTCAGATCTTTGGCTCTCTTAACCCATTCTCACAACTTTAAAATTACTCCTTTTGTATACTTGATTCTTAGAATCCAGTCTCAATTTGCCTGTGTTCCTCTCTGTTCTTGGTAGCAATAAACCTAAAATGAACAAGCCTAAAATTGCCACATATTTTTAATCAGTGTTGTAGGCTATTAAAGCTGAAATGATTTAGAGGTTCTTTTTTCTTTTTTATTTGGGGATGAGAAAGTATTTGAATTGATCAGAGGAAGCTAGGTGGTTCAATGGATAGAGTGCTGGTCCTGGAGTCAGGATGACTTGAATTCAAATACAATCCCAGATGCTACCATTGTAACTCTGTGCAAGTCACTTAACCTCTGTTTGACTAATTTTCCTGAGCTGTAAAATAGAGATAATAATAGCGCCTACTTTGAAAGATTGTTGTGAGGATCAGATGATAATATATTTGTAAAAAGGTACTTAACACAGGGCCTGGCGTGTAGTAGGTACTATAGAAATGCTTATTCCCTTTTCATGATCAAAAAGTAATATCTCCATTTTTATTATTTTAGAATACTAGCATGTCTGCAATGGAATTCAGAATTCCTCATTTTCTTCAGTAAAAATTAATCAAATTGGACTAGATCTAGTTTCTTTTAGCTCTAAATTCTTAGTTCCTGTTGATAACCTTGAATTTCTTGCCCGTCTGTAGTGACACTGATGTTCGACATAGCACAACAGTGCCCACGAGATACGTCTTCTGAAGGGATGGAGGGACCAACAAGCATTATCTTTACCTGGAGATTATCTTTGTTCTAAGGAGAATGTTTTGTAAACCTTAAGGCACTAGATGTGTGAGGTATTCTCTGGAGTCTCATGGTTTCTCCTAAGTTCTCAATAGATTGATTTTTAACCAAAGAACTTCTGAAGCTCAGGTCAGTTTAAGAGAGTAGCCATGCATTCTAACACATGTTTTCAGGTTGAGGATTGAGCAAGCAGAAAGATTTAAAAATTAAGTTTTAATATTGTAATCCATTCTCGTCTGACAAAAAAACAACATACAGATTTGCTTTAGGGCTACGTCGTAGAACCCAAAGCTGGAGAGACCAGAGGTGGCTCTTTGATTACTTAATTCTTGGCCGTATTTCCCTCTCTTCCCTTGCATGCAGGGGAACCCACCTCCCCTTTTCCTCAATGTATTTTGAGAGGTGTTACCTAAAGAAAACTTAAGTAAAAAGATAGGAAGAAACCTCCAGGAACAATAGAGTAATACTTTTAAAAACCTTACTCTGGGTCTGCTATTCTGATGAAGGATGATGTCTTTTTTTTATTAAACCAGGAGAAATTCCTCGCTTAACCTCAAGACAATCCACTGTCCTAGTCAAGGCCTTATGGTTCTTTGAGGAAGGTGATGAGTAATTAATAACTAACCTAGTTTTGCAGAAAGAATCTACAACAGATGTCTTTTATCATTTATGTCATTTATGTCTTACAGTTATAGACAAAAGGATAACCTTGTTCTTTTTCTTCTCTTAGTGAAGAATATTTGAGTCACTCCTCTACAGAAAATGTGAAGACACAACTTTTTTGACTATCCTTATTTATGCAAATTCTTAAGTTTAGATTACCTTTGGTTCAAGATAATGGTTTTGCCTCCTGCCACCATTTGTTAATCTACCAGTTCCTCAAAAAGTACCCAACTTTGAAAGTGTATGTGAGAACAGGAGGTAGCTAGGTAGTTCAGTGAATAGAATGCTGTGCCTAGAATCAGGAAGATTTGAATTCAAATCCAGCTTTAGACACTTTATAGCTGTGTGACCCCTGGGCAAGTCACTTAATCTCTGTCTTAATCCTCTGGAGAAGGAACTGGCAAACCACTCCAGTATCTTTACCAAGAAAACCCCATGGATGGTATTGGAGGGCTATGGTCCAGTGGGGTCACGAGGAGTTGGACATGACTGAAACACTGAACAACAATTAAAACAAGATTGTTGCTTGAATTATGATATCTCTTAAGTGGGAACTAGGAAGGGAGGAAATAATGACAGGGTGCTGATGAGATAGGTTCCAATAGGGAGTAGTAGGTGGCTAATAAGTGAAAAGAATAAGTGTTTATAGTATTAGTGGGCATAAGGGAGGAGGTACTTAGAACTCATTAGTAACCTTCAAAAAAATGTTAAGATGATAGACATGCCAGATTAGATTGAATAATAAAATAAATAAACACAATGAAATAATAAAATTAGATTAAATGCAGTGAGGTGATATTTATTAGGTATTAAAAGGTATCTCTGGTCACATACCAGCTGAAAGGACCAACCTCCAAACTGCTCAGGAAATCAAGTACTTGTGTGACAGGAACCATGCTAAGCACCAGAGATATAAAAAGAAGTGGGGGGAGGGGAGGAAAGGAAGGCAGTATGATGGGTAGCATGCTCAAAAATCAGGATGACCTGACTGACCCAGAGCAGGTCATTTCACATCTCTCAACTCTAATTTGTTCAGTTGTGAAATGTAAAGGTTGGACTCCATGGCCTCTAAAGTCCCTTCTAGCTCTTAAAAAATCTATGATCTTAAGTCTTGAGGAATTAGGTTTTATCCTATCAAGTGGTAGGAGTGCTATACCTGAGAACACACTTTCAAGCAGGACAACTTAGGGCCTTTTCCAAAAGAAGAAAACACTAGACACTAGGCTACAGAGATGAAAATGAGAAATGTTCTGTACTCAAGGAGCTTACATTTCTACTGGAATCCATGCATGTGATTATGTAGGTATTAGAATAATCTTTCAGCTTACTTCCAACTTTAAATTAAAAAGATGGTGAAATAAGTATTATTCAGTCGTCTCGTTTACAGGTTGTCTGTGTTGGTCCAAAATGAATCTGCCACTGATGAGAAAATTGCTTCGTGAAGAAAAAGTATAAATCAGAAAGCTGTGTATTAGGGGAAAAGCGTTTCGATTTTATATAATTTTTTTCTCTGAATTAAATATCTGGACCTCAAACCTGTTGGCTCTCAAATTCTGTTGCAAAGGGATAGAAAAACCCCTCTTGGATCTCACTTCCTGCCCAGCTCTGCCAAGAAGCTTTATGAACAGGCAAACTACCCCCTCAGCCTTTGAAGATGAGAAGGCAGTTGCTGAAGTGGGTGAGAGGAGGAGGTAGGGACATTAGGGATGATGACTTAAATTGGAGGCTTTTATAATTTAGCCTGCAAGCAGTGAATTCTCAATTTTCTAGGTAGATTTCCTGTGATCAACATCCTTGACTTTATTTTCCTTATACAAAAAAAAAGGAATAACACTATGCCATATTCTTTCATGGGGACTTTTGTATAGATACTCAGGGCTTTTCCCCGAAGTATTTATTTATGTAGAGTAGCAGCATATTTTTAGATTATATCATCTGCAGAGTTGGGAGAAGGCAAGATGGTTCAGCTACATTTTTTCAAAAAGGAAAAAAGTCCCTAATGGAAATGAATTTGTATGTATGTGTACACATAAATATACACATATATACATGTGCATATTTATATACACTATGTGTATGGCACTCTCCCTAGGCTATCTTCCCAACTTGCACTCACAGTTTGGGTTTTCTGAGGATAACTACCCATTCAAGGTATTCTGTGAGTCTGCTCCCTTGAAACTACAACTCAGAACTCCAATGGTGTGTTTACTTTTGGTCATCAAAGGACATGATTAACTCAAGGCAAAGACATGTAATGAAATGACACAAGTACAGTAGCAATTTATCCCATAAACCTGGAGTGCTCTAAAATAGAGAGGCCCATGTATAAGGAACACCTGTGGTATGTGCAAAGACAGGGAAATTCATGACTCATTCTGCAGGCAACAAATCTAATACTATTCATCTACATTTGGATACCAATCAGTTTGTAATATGCTGACACAGCCTTCAAGAAACCTATATGCTACAATGATACAGAGTAGATCTGTACATATCTGTGATTTCTTCTCTCTAGGTAGCTGCTGGTGTAAAGTTAACCTCCACTGGTACACATCAGCAACCTAGGCACATAGCATTGTTCAGTCTCATCCAACACTTCATGACCCCACTTGGGGTTTTCTTGGCAAAGATACCAAAGTGGTTTTCCATTTCCTTCTCCAGCTCATTTTACAGATGAGGAAACTGAGGCAAACAGGGTGAAGTGACTTGCCCAACGTCACGCAGCTAATAAGTGTCTGAGGCCAGATCTGGTCACCCAAAGATGAGTTCCCGACTCCAGGCCCAGCACTCTATCCACTTCACTGCCTAGCAGCAATTAAATCCAATAGAGTGAGAGAGCATAGACAACGTCATTTTTCATTTGTATAATCCCACTGAGACACAGTATAGCATAATAGAGAACTGGCCTTATAAAATCAGGAAGACTTCAGGTACTGCTTGATATATACTCTGACCATTCAGCATCAACTTACTTAACCTGACGATGTGCCAGTCAAGTTTCTAAGCCTATAGTTAGTTGCTAATGTTTTTAGTACAGGGCATTTCCAATCTTCACACTGATGAAATCATTGGTTCACAGTGCTTCCCATCTCCACCCCTTAGAAAAGATCCCTTAGTCAAAACAAAGCCCTGTACACAATAGGCCCTTAAAAATGTATGTTGAATTGATCAAAGAATGAAAACTGGACTGGGTCAGCAACTTGGCCTCTACTACCCACCAGCTGTATGACCTTGAGGAGGTAACAATTTCTCTGAGTCTGTTCATTCTTTTGTAAAATGGCAATGATGATACTTGCCCTATTTATCTTGTAGCCTACTGGGCACATAATCATATACATGAAGGCACTTTGCTCTCTGTCAAGTGCTATACAAATGTAAGGTATTATTGGAAGAAGTAGTGATGTGTTCAAATAAAGCTCTTAATTAGGAAAAAGCAGTCTAGACACCTTATCTCTGGGAGCTGGCTTAATAGCAACCCTAACTGAAGGGGCATGTTAACCTTTTGGGAAAGCAAGGGCTTCCAAGACCCTATAATTTTGTGATTGGAAGTCTAAAATGGGTCAGAGCTGTGTGCAGCTTGGAAGCAGGCCAGAAGATAGTGCTGTGGGACAGAATGGAGAATTGAAAGCTATATGAAAGATGATTAGCTTCAACATTAAATGGGAATTCCATTCTCTAAATTACAATAATCTCTCTTTCCTACATGGCTGCTTAAGTATTAAAGAGCTGAACTCTGAGGTTTTTGTGGGTCATTTGGAAACAAGAGCAGGGTTTCCCTGGCTTAAACTTTAATTGCAAACTAAAGTATTGCTAAATCTGGATATATACATTAATTTATTCCAAGGGCTGTTTGCTTAATGCAATCCTGGCTAAACCAAATGTGAGGAGGAAGGATTCAAAGCTGCCTGAAAAGTGCACAAGCAGACATACGAAAGTATCTGAAAGCATTTAACATTCTAATGAGCCAAATAACACCCAAATGAGTCTATTTATGTCAATCTACATTTATTGAACACCATGAAAAGTCACATATCTTAAGACAAGTATTTAAGTGGTATTATGGAAAGAGCCCAGAGCTGGGAGTTATCAGATTATTAAAATTAAAATTATTTATTCTACTATTACTATTATTCTACTATTTATTCTACTACTGAACGTACATTCCTGGGGCCACTAGATGGCGCAGTGAATAGAGCACCAGCCTTGGAGTCAGCAGGACCTGAGTTCAAATTTAGCCTCAGACACTTAACACTTACTAGCTGTGTGATCTTGGGTAAGTCACTTGACCCCAACTGCCCTGCCTTCCCCCCTCCAAAATAAAAAAAAAAAAGTACATTCCTTATTCCCAACAGAACTTAAGATCTAATTTAGGCAGTAGGGTTATAATACTTATAAACAACAAAAATTAACTAATATAATGCAAACCATGTATTTCCAATACTCACTTTGAGGATCTATGCTTTAGGGTTAAGTCTCTAACAGTATTTTTCCAGGGAACACCAAATAGGCTAATGTTAAAAATTAGGAGTTTTCAATTGTTTCTGAACCCTGTACCTCTCAGGCAATTTTCAAGTTAGTATTTTACTTTTTTCATTTTACCTCCACAAATGCTACACTAGATGCCTAGAACAAAGATCAAAAGTCATTAGGAAGGCATAGACAATAATGCTTTCAGAATTTTTCCAGTAATGTATCAGAAGTTCTGGATTTGGAGTCAAGAAGACTTCAGATTTCAATGAGTCCTCTGCTATTTATTAGTTCTGACCTTGGGCAACTCATTTAACCTCTGACTCTCAGTCTCTTCATCTGTAAAATGAAGCTGTTCACAAATCTTGACGAGTCTTAGAAATCTAGTCCAGCATTTTTACATCTGAGGGAACTGGAGCCTATATTAAGTCACAGGTGGCAAAGCTAGGATAGAAAAACTAGCTAACAATATCAGTGATCTTTTCACCACACCTCTAGGATTAAATGAAATTCCAAGGTCTGTTCCAACTCTCAAATCCTATGAGTTACTCACCTATGGGGTAATATACGTGTAATGGACAAAGCATTGAATCTGTCACTTTATTTCTCCAGGACTGTTTCCTAACCTGCTAGACTAAATGATTTCAAAGGTTTCCTCCTCTTTCAGCTCTAAATCCTATGATCTCTCTCTGCAGAAACCAATCATTAAAAGCAGAAATCACTATTGATCTTTCCAGAGTGATAGTCAATCACATTGTGGTTACTATGGAAGAAGCACAGAGCTAGAGCAGAAAGAGACCTTAAATACCATCTAGTCCAGCTCCTTCATTTTACAATTCAGGAAAACTGAGGCCCAGTGGGATTGTGAACTGCCCAAAGTCACAAAGACGTCATAGGCCGGATTTGAACCCAGATCCTCTGACCCCAGAACTAGAACTTTTTACATCAGAGTTAAACCTGGAAGGAACCTTAAAAGTCATTTAGTCCAACTGTTTCATTTTACAGGTAAGGAAACTGAGGCCCAGAGAGGTTGATTGACTTGATTAAGGTTCCTATTCTCCCCGTGCAAGGCTCTTTCCAGTCTGTCCTCCAAGGTCGGCAGAGACTTCGTTCCTGCCACTCAGCCTGCTCCTTATTTCCCCTAAAGTCTTTCCCTGGCCCTACACAAGTCAACAACCTCTTTCCGGGCTCCACTACTCTCACGTTTCTCTAGTCACAACTATCCGCACACTCGCCCCCCACCGAGAACGGCCCGTAGCCCTGAGGTCTCAGTGACTGGTAGTGGGGCGGAAGTGCACCAGCCGGGGCCGGGCGGGGCTCGGGGCGGGGCTCTTCCGCTCTTCTGAACATTCTTCGCTGCCCCGCCGCACGCTCTGTCCCTGCCCGTTAGCCTCGAACTGGAGCCGTTCGAGAGTAGGGCGCGGTAGGAGAGGCTGCGGCGGCTCGAGCCCACCAACGCGTGCGGGAGGAGGGGGAGCGACTTCCTTAGCTACAGGGAGGGCGGGGCTCCGGCGGAAGGCTGCGCGCGCCCCTATCCTCACTTAATTCCCCCCGCGGCGCGTTAGACACGTCAAGCCCCGCCTCCTTGGCCCTAATTTGCCGTGGCTGAAACAGTTACCCGTCTAGTAAACAACCGCTGCGCGCGCATCCCACATCAGCTGGGCTCCTGTGATCTCAGCACCTGATAGAAAGATCCTCCTCTTGTTCCTCTTCCTCCTCCCCCACCTCTTCCTCCTCCTCTTCTTCGCCCCTTCCTCCATCCTTGCCTCTTTTGGAACCCGAGGACAACCTGCGTTGTTATCTCCTCTGCACGAGACCCGAAGGGACACGTAGCGACCGTGTCTGCCGGAGGAAGGCCGGCGAGGGGCTGAGCTGTTCCAGGGCCCTGGTAGGGGGAGGAAGTCTCCTGGGAGAGGAAGGGGGCCCTGTCCTATCACGAGCAGGGGAAACCCAGTGAGTGACCAGTCTCCGGGCTCGACTGATGACTGGGACGATCTACCTGCCACATCCTTGAGCCGCAGCCTGGGCTGGGTCTGTCCGCTAGCTTTTCTCTACTAGACCCCAGTGTGACCGCGCTGCCTGGAGAACAACGGGCAGGCTGCCCCCGCACGCCCCCCTGCAGCTGGGCACCTCTGGAATCCTCTTTGCTCCTTAGCCCCCTCTTCCTCATCCTTTCCTCCCCTTCCTCTGCCTCTCTCGTCCATCTCCTTCACCTCCTCCATCAAAGTGGTGTGGAATATTTTTCCCGTTATGCATGCGCACCTTTTTCACCAGACCCAAGTGGATTATCTGCCTCAAAAACGTCGGGTGTCGGTGCACACGCCTCCTCCCTGCCAGACCTGTGGGGTATTCACCTGATACACAACAGGTGGCTGGGTGCACACCTTTTGGTAACCAGATCTATGCTATGTTCACCTGATAACGGTGGTCCTGCACGTTTCTTCCGCAACTAGAACCCTGGGATACTCACCTGATAAACGACTACCTCAGCCAGAACCTGGGGGAGAGCGAGGGGGGAGAAGGGTAGTGTCACTTACCAAACCAGAGACTATGGCTGTGAGTCTTCAACACAGGGCCAAGGGAGCTCTCTAGATATCTACTCATTCTGAAGGAACCAAGTTCCACATAATTGGCGTTATTTTTCCCCCTAGTGATTTGTGTATTTGGTTAGTTCTTTGGGACAGTTTTCTGATTAGGAATATTCTTATTTTGGTTGATTTGTGTTTGATTCAAGGATTGAGTTTATTATTAGTAACGTCAAGAATAAAAGTAATCTGCATAGGAGGAAGGATTTTTTTTTTGTTTTGTTTTGCTATTTTCTTGTTCTTTAAAAAAAAAATGCATCCTCCAGAAACCACCACCAAGATGGCTTCAGTTCGGTTTATGGTGACACCAACAAAGATCGATGACATTCCAGGTTTGTCAGATACCAGCCCGGACCTCAGCTCTCGTTCCAGTTCCCGTGTTCGGTTTAGCTCCCGGGAAAGTGTGCCTGAAACCAGCCGTAGTGAGCCGATGAGTGAAATGTCAGGGGCAACCACCTCGCTGGCAACTATAGCTGTGGATCCAGCCAGTGACCGGACCTCCAATCCCCGAGATGTTACAGAAGGTAAGTGAAAGAACAACTGAGAAGAATACATGTGTAGCTACCTGTTCAACCAGGATGCTTACCAGCTGAGAAGAAATTTTCCATTAAGTAGTATTTAGGCGAGCAAGCCTTCATTGTGAAGATAATATGGAGCTTTTGAGGCTATTGGCCTTGTGGGCATAAGTAACTACTGTCGTTCATGTAGCAAACTATTTTGAGTTCCTTATTTTTCTCAAGAGTAACTGAAATGTTTCTCTTTTCTGCTTAAGAGAAGGTAGCTATTAGCTAATTTTTCTTTTTTATCCTAAAGAATGCTTGGTTGTGAAATCCAGGAGGTTGTACTTGGCTTTAGAACCCGTTAAGCAGTGATCATATTTAGGATTTATGTTTCCTTTCCTCTAGAGGGTTCAGAATTTTATCATATAGTATAATATCATTTATCTTCCAATATCCTAAGTAGTTCTCTTTTTCCAGAAAGGCTGAAATGCAAACTTCTTGCAAAAGGTCATGTAGGGTTACAGATGATAGCCGTTATTGCTCAATTATAGACCAGTGTTTCTCAAAGCAGAATTCTGATGAGATTGTAGAAACATTTCCAGATACTTTCCCTTTAAATACCAGATGAACCTTATTGATTTTCCTCCCTTCCCATAGTAGTGCACAGGCCATATATAGCTTGTACTTGACAGGTCTTCCTATCTTCTTCCTAACATAGAATAACATATGGGTCATACTGCCTTGTTTTTTCTTATTTGTTATAGGGGAAAGGAGTGAAGAAGGAAGTGAAAATGACATGAGGTTACAGTAGTGCTAAAAAAAAAAGTGATGGACTAGAAAAGTTTGAGAACCACTGTGCTGTGCTGCTCTGGGTTTCCATTGTTTGTTGTATATTAACTAGATTAGAGCTTTTTGGTGAAGTTTCTTAAAGATCGTTGGTTTATTTTAAGATAGTTCTTATTTTTAAAATATTTTACTGTAATTTGAATCATTGGCACCAGCCACCCAGTTGAATTGTGTAAACTTCTGGAAGAGGGGCTGTTTTATCGTTTTTTTGTGTGTGTTTAGAAATGTTACTCTGAAGAAGAAATGGGGGAATGATTTTAGCTTTTAATTGTTAGGGTTTTTTTCTCTTTAAACAAGAGAAGGTTGATTTGTTTCCATCACAGAATTTGCTTATCCTTGATTAACTCAATTTGTGTGGCGATGTTACAGTTGGGGCTTGATAATTTTGAACTATAAAATGTAAGATTTAGACACTGTAATTAAGTGTTTGAAATGAGTTACCTAATGGAGCTTTTTAAAATGTATTTTGTATTGTCTTTTTGTGTTTATTCATCATGCTGTATTTAGGTTTGTAATTCTAAATAAGGGACCTTGTGGGCTTACAAATTAATGGTGCTCAAATAAAGTTTGAATGTATCTTGTTAACTGAAGTAAAAATGCTTATTTACTGTGTAGCTGAGTGGTGAATTACATTCCATAATTTTTATCAGCTGTATTATAAAAGTATAACTGTCGCCTTAATTGGATATTTTTTCAGTAGTTTGTCATTCTTGCAGAACTAGATCTTTTTCAGGACGCTGTTGTTAATATAGCTTTGAAGGTTCTTTAACAGGCTATAGTACATGTGACTGGTTTCATATTATGGATGCAGAATTAGAAAAATGATTAAGTGACACCCAAATCACACTCCAGATCGAGTATGGAATTTATAGCATATCTCTTTTTGACAGTATTCCATTGTGATATCAGTCATCAGGATACTCAGATATAAAAGGAATTATCCTGCTCCATATCTTTGAAATGTTTCAAAAATATAACAATTAGATTTTTATTTTCTCCTTTTTATTAAACACTAGCTTTCTATTTTCTCCAACAATTTTTTCTTCGTGCATGGGGATCTTTATTGTGACAGTCACCCAGTACAAATTTTTCTATTTATTTGAATGTCCTAGGTGTATTCTTCAAGGTGGTAGTAGAGTAAACAAAGTAAAAAATCTAACACTATCCTTGGGTCTGTAGTTGGACAAACCTTGGTATAAAAGTCATCAAATATTTATTAGTTGTCTGATGTATGCAGAGCACTGTGTTTGGTGCACAGGGGAAATGCAACCATGTTACCTTCCTGATGGAGCTTATAGTCTGGTAGGGGAAGATGACATCTACAGTGAAAGTAATCCGGGATAGATTACATGGTGTGGAGGAGAGAGCCATCATAGAGTCAGGAAAACTGGTCTCAAGTCCCAATTCTGACATCTACTGACTTTGTAAACTGGGACAAGTCATTTAACCAATCGTATCTCAAGCAACTCTCTAATTTATAAGTTGAATGACATTCGTAAGTTTGTATTAGTAAAGGAAATATTCCCTGCACATATAAAATCACAGATTAGAACCAAAACTATGACATATTATAAATGCATTAAAAAGGTATAGATGAAGGACTATTTGGGGTCCTACAGAAAGGAAAGGTCATTAATAACTGGGGTGTTCAGATGTAGTGTTTGAGTTGGACTTTAATCAAAGAGAGTGGGACAGAAGTAAGATAATCCCAGATTCAGGGAATGGTGTGAACAAAGTCAAGGAGACATAAAAATACACAGGATGGCAAGTAGTCTAGTTTTGCTAGAGCTTAGAGTTTATGTGGGGGAGCAATATAAGAAAAGGCAAGGACCACATATGGGATGCCATATTTGGAATGGCCTTAGTTAAGCGCCAGATCATTGAATCACACAGCTACATTTCCATCATCGACCATCTGTATGTGACCTCAGTCAAGGCTCTTAACATACCTAAATTTTACTTTCCCTGGCTATAGAATAGGGATAATTACACTTGTGTTAACTACCTTAGGCATTAGTTTTGAGGATCAAATGAATACATGTGTACTGCATGGTAAACTTTTTTTTTTACTGTTATTTCAATTAATAAAATTCTGTTTTCTCTCACTTAAACCTACACACATCCCCAACAACAACAACAACAACAAAAGGAAAATCTTTGTAATAGCTATGAATAGAAAAGAAAAACAAACTCCTCCATGGGCTATATATATATAATTCTGCACTTGGAATCTATCAATTTCTCTGTCAGAAGATGGATAGGAGATGTCATGCTTCATAAGTGGTTCTCTGAAATCACAGTTGGCTACTACATTGATCAGAAGAATTCTTGAGTCTTTCAAAGTTTTTTGTCTTTATAGTATTCTTGGTAAACTTTAAAGCATTATATAAATGTAAGCTGCTGTTTTCATCATTAACCTCAATAACCTCTTAAGTCCCTGAGTCTAGACCAACTAAAATCTATTTAAAATTTAGACTTTTTGAAATTCTGAGTATTTTTTTTTACTTGTTTTACTTCCTTGATTCTTCCATTGCTCTGTCATTGTAGGATTCTATCCCTTTCCCATAATTTCACACTTTACCAGAAAACTTCTCCTGTGATAGAACTTTCCTATCTACAATTCTAGTTGCTGGGAAGAACAGCTTATTCATACTTGCTTTATGTACTTATTTTTGAGTTACAGGTAAAAATTTTAATATTCATTCCCATATCTTAATTTTTTTATCTTGCTGTTATCCTTCTGAGTAGATGTTTCAGTATCTTTATGTTTTAACTACAGGCACCTGTATTCTATTATGCTCCTATTTTAATTCAATTGAATAAACATTTATTATGTGTATGTTATATGCAAAGCATTGAGGACCAAAAGGAAATAGTCTCTGTCCTCAAGGAGCCTATATTTTGTTGGAAATGCATCATTTATGCAGATAAGAGAATACAAGGTCATTTGAGGTCAAAGAGAACACTAAGAACTGGGGAGGTCAAGGAAGATTTCAGGAGTTGAAACTTTGAAGCAGGACAAATATTCTGAGAGGTAGGGATGAGTACATTCTAGGCATGGGGATGGTGGTGTGTGTGTGCCCAGAACCAGGAGATAGAGTAACAAGGTCCAGGAATGGTTGTTAGTACAATTTAGCTGAATATATCATTTGTGGAAGGGACCTAGTATAAAGTATAGCTAGTAGGACAGACTGAATGAAGCCAGATTATAGAAGACTTCAAATGTCAGGCTAAGGCACTTGGCAAAACAACTGAAGTATTTTGAGCAGAAGAGTGATATGGTCAAACCTATACCCTAGGAAGATTTTTTTGGGAGTGGGAAGGGTTACAGTGCAACTGTACTGTATATGATTTGGAGAAGACACAAAATGAAAGCAGGGGAACCAATCAGAAGCATATTAAAGTAGTCCAGTCAAGACATGACAATAACCTAAACTATAGAGGTGGCTTTGTGACAAGGGGAACTGATGAAAGAGATGTTGATGAGGTAGAATTGACAAGACATGATAAATGATTAGATATGAGGGAGAGGAAAGAATTGAGCTGATTCCAAGATTATGAACCTAGATGACTGGGAGGATGATGGCGTACCTAACAGAAATAGGAATATCTGGAGGAAAGGCAGATTTAGGGGAGAAGATAATTTTGTTTCACACAGGCTAAGCTTAAGGTGCCCAAGGCATGACCAGGAGGAGATATCCAGCATTCAGTTGTTTATGCATGAGTGGAGTACAGTAAAGAGATAAGGTCTGAATTTTAGAGATTTTTTGAGTTACCTGCGTAGAGATGATCTTTGAACCCATGGGAGCTAATGAGACCAAGAAGGAGGTAAAGACAGAAGACAAGATCATAAAGACAAGAGAGTCCAGGACAAACCCTGGGAAACACTAAAGGGAGAAAAGGAGATGGATTATAAGCCATCAAAAAAGCCTGAGGAGGAGTAACCAGATAGGTAGAAGGATAGGAAGAGAGTTCTGTCAGAAACCGAGGGAAGAGAGAATGTCCAATGTGGATAATTCTTTTTGGGAGTTTAGGAGTAAAAGGAAGGAGAAATATGGAGTGATAGCTTGAGGGGGATGTCAGGGTTAATAAAGGATTTTTTCACATTTGGGTAGAGACTGAAGATGATCCAGACAGGGAATAATCAATATTATATCAATAATCAGTCTCCTGGAGGAGATTGGGATTCAGGACTCAAGGTATAGTAGGAGGCCTATAGAAGGACCACCTCTTCTTCAGATAGGAGCAAAGGATAGATGGAGATGTGAGGGGTTTTGAGGTATTGAGTGGGGAAGAAGAGAAAACTCACCTTGGATCTCCTCTGTTTTCTCAGTAGAATAAGAGAGAACATCTTTCGTTTATTTCTCAACCTCTTGTAGTGTGGCTTCTGACTTTATCACTTAACTAAACTACTCTCTCCGAAGTTAATAGTGATCTTTTAATCACCATATCCAGTGCTTTGTTTTCTGAGTTTTCATCCTTCTTGATCTTTCTGTAGCATATGACAGTATCTGCTACTCTCCTCTCCTGGTTACGCTCTCCTCTCTGGGTTTTCATGACATCGTTCTCTCTTCATTTTCCTCTATCTGTCTAGGGACTACTTCTCACTTTGCATTACTTGATTATCATCCATGTGCCATCCTCTAATTTTGGGAGTCCCCAGGGGACCATACTGGCCTGTCTTCTGTACATTATTGGCCTATCTTTTTTTTTATTCATTTTCTCTCTCTCTCTCTCTCTCTCTCTCTCTCTCTCTCTCTCTCTCTCTCACACACACACACACACACACACATACACACACACACACACACACTTTCACTCTCTCAATCTCTCACTCTCCCACTCTCATTCTCTTCCCCCCTCCCTCCTTATCAGCTTCCATGAATTAAATTATGATCATTTTACAGATCTAAATATCCATTCCTGGACTCTCATTTGAGCTCCAGTCACACATTACCAGTTGCCTATTGGCAATTTTCAACTGGACCCATAAGCACCTCATATACTCAAAATGTCCAAAATAGACAAATAATAGAAATATAGGCATATGTGTTTCCCCCAAACCTCCTATCTTTCTAACTTTCCTGTTTCCATGGAGTCTAGCACTGTTCCTCTAGTCACAAGGAGTCTCCCTTATCTTCCATGTTTAACCATTGCCAAATTTTGTAATTTCTATCTCCTTAATATCATTCATATCTATTCCCTTCTCACTGTTCACATGCTAATCACCACAGTTCTGGCTTTTATCCTCTTTACTTGGATTTTTTTGATAGCCTCTTAATTTGTCTCCCTGCTATTCACCTCTCCTCTCTCTAATCCATACTCCACATAGCTGCTAAACAGCAGCTAACGTGATGGCAGTAAAGCACAGGAAGCTCCAATGGCTGATCATTGTTTCTTGGATCAATTTAATAATAATTTTAATGATTAACATCTGTGTAGTGTTAACTGTGTGCCAGGCATGGTGCTAAGAGCTTTTTATAAATATTATCTCATTTGATCATCACAGTAATCCTGGGAAGTAGGTATTATTATCATCCCCATTTTGTAGATGAGGAATCTGAGGCAAACAGAGGTGGATCACACAACTAGTAAGTATCTGAGGCTCTATTTGAACTCAGGTCTTCCTGATTTTAGGGCTGATGCTCTATTCACTATATACCATCAACCTGCCCAAACACAAAGTCCTCTGTTTAAATCTCTTCACCATCTGGTCCAGCCTACCTTTCTAGACTTACTGCATCTTCCTCTCCAGACATTTTGCAAACCAGTCAAAATGTATCACTTGCCATTCCTTACACATGACATTCTATCACCTGTTTCTATGCCTTCCTTAAATTAGATTTTTTCCTCCAATAATAATCCGCCCCACTTCCCTCTTTACTCCATCGAGAAAGAAAGAAAAATAAAACTCCTGTTATCAACATCTGGAGTCAAACCAAACAAATTCCCATTACTGGTCAGGGGTAAGAAACCAAAAAACACATACTCAGAACAAGTACATTAGCTCTCTGTCATAAGATGGGTAATGTGTTTCATCATGAAGCCTCAGGAATTGTAGTTGGTTCTTGCATTGAATAGACTTCCTAAGTCTTTCAAAGTTGTTCGTCTTTTCACTACTATGGTATAAATTGTCCTCTTGGTTCTGCTCATTTCACTTTGCATTAGTTTATATGAATCTTCTCAGGTTTCTCTGAAACCATTATCGTCATCATTTCTTTCAGTACGATAATATCCTATCACACACAAACTATAACTTGTTCAACCATTCCCCAACTGATGGGCACTCTCATAGTTTTCATTTCTTTGCTACCAAAAAAAAGAGTTGCTGGAAATATTTTTGTACATCCTTTGTTTGAGTTGGGACTAACCTTTTCTTTATTCTCCCTTGTCTCTCATTCCAATCCCCCTCCCTCCCTTTTTCCTTTTTCTGTTCTGTTTCCTTTTTGAGCAAAATGTATTTCTGTACCCAACTGTGTGTGTTTTCTTTCCTCCTTTGTCCTCTTCATATTAGAGTGTCACCTATTTCCCCTACTCTTTCTTCATTGTATTGACTTCTACTTTTATACTCTGATTATGTGAGAGAACTTCCCATAATCTTCCTCTTCCTTTCTCCTCCTAGTATATTCCTTTTCCTCTCTTTTTCTATTCTTCTTTTAAGATCATAAAAAACATAACAGAACCACTCCCACAATTAGACTCCTATGACCCTTTATGATGATATAGGGTGCTGAGGGGACACACACTCCCTTATTAGAGTATAGTTTATCTTTTGCTTCATCCCTTTTGATTTTTTGCCCTTGATTACTTTTTCATGTTTCTCTTCACTCCTGTGTTTACTCTTCAAAGTTTCTATGCAGCTCTGCTCTTTATATCATGAATATGTATAGTCTTCTGTTTCATCAAAGGTTCATTTTCCTGCCTATGGAATTATACTCTGTCTGGGTAAGTTATTCTTGGTTGTAAATCAATTCCCTTGCCTTCTGGAATATTGTATTCCCAGCTCTCCACTCCTTTATTGTGGTGACTGCTAAATTCTTTGTTATTTTGACTGTGGCTCCTTGGTACTTAAAATGTTTTCATTTTAGGGTTTCCTTCCAGAATTGACCCATTGATTTTATTTCTATTTTGCCCTCTACTAAAAGATCTGGGCAGTTTTCTTTTATGATGTCTTGAAATGTAATGTCTAGGTTCTTTTGGGGGGCATGGCTTTCAGATTGTCCATTGATTCTTAAATTATTTCTCCTCAATCTGTTTTCCAGGTCAGTCATTTCTACTATGAATATCTTATATTTTTTTCTCTTTCAGTTTCTTGACTTTGTTTTAATATGTCTTGTTTTCTTGTGGCATTTTCTGTTTGGTCCATTCTAATTTTCAGGTAGTCTTATGAAGGTTTTATATTATGACAAGCATTTAATTGCCTTTCCTATTCTTTCTTCTCTGCCTTCCACTTTTTTTTTTTTTTTTTTTTACCTCTAGCATTCTCATTTATAAAAACATTTTAAATTCCTTTTTAAACTCCTCATTTCTTTTAGGAATTTGAATTTAACTTGTGCCCAAACTGTATTTTTCTTTGAGGCTTTTCCTGTAGATGTTTTGGAGTTGTTCTCTTTTTCTGGGTTTCTGTTTTAAGTGACTCTGTCACCATAATAACTTTTTAGGGTGAAATTATTTTTTCTGTTTGCTCATTCTTCCAGCCTGCTTCTTGACTTTGGACTTTATGTTAGGTCCTAATTCTGAATATTTCTAGGAATGTCTGGGCTGACCTTTTGCCCTCTAGGTTCCTATTGCTGCTTTCTTGAGGTACTGAGTATTGTGTTCTTCCAGGAGCTCTAGGAAAGCTCAGGCTAGGGAAATACAGGTTTTCAGAGTTTCCAAAGTACCCTGATTCAGGATAAAGTCTGATCACTGTCCTCTTGATCTGAGCTCTACAAGTTCTTACCCTGGGTTTGGGTCTGAGCAACAGACCTGTCAGCCTGCACTGGTTGGGTTTGAAGTTACAGTACATTGCTGTTGGACTCAGCTAGAAAGCTCTGCAGGTTCAGAGTTAAAGAACTCTAATCTTCTTTGGTCTAGGATTCCCATCCTGGTCATTCCACTGTACATTTCAGAGTAGACTAAAAGCTGGAACTGAAACCACTCTCTGCTCCTAGTGGTCAGAGCCACACAGCTGCTGCTTGATTTTGTGCTTGCTCATTAAACAGCCTAGGACCTGCAACCACTTCTTACTCTGGAATGCTTTTCGCTATATGCAGATGCCCCTTCTTAGTCCACTCTGTATCTATGACCTGGAACTGAGTTTCAGTTTCCTTATCTATTAAATGGAGATAATGCCAGTACCTACCTCAGTTGTTGTTGTGAGGATCAAATGAAATAATTCATTAAAAAGAGTGTTATCAACCTTGAAATGCTATGTAAATGTCAGCAGTCATTGTTATAAGCTATCTCATCTTCTCATCTTTTTTGTATAAGGACAATTCACTATTCTAAAATTTTTCTCTTACATTTACTATTCTTCAGATTATTGTACTGGTGAATAGGAAAAAGACCCTGGGTTTTTTTTTAAGTGAATAACAATATTAAGCTATAAGTTCATCATCTTGGATTCACTGAAAGCATCCTCAGAACTGTAGTAGCAGACAGGATGCCAGGGATGACACCTACCTTGTCCTGTTCCCATGTAGTTTTAATTTCTTCCAATAGGTCTCTGTATTTTGAAAACTTTTTATTCCATCTAGTTGGTTGGATATGTATACTCTGTATGACAACATCTATAAAAACATTGCTCTTAAATTTTTATGGATCATTGTTATGTCTTGGTCATTTGAGGCAAGAATCAATGTTCCAGTTCTAATACAGTTTATTTTCTTGAGTTCTCATGGATATTTTAGGATATATATTTTCAGCAAAGGAATTTTTCTATTATCTTATTGTCATTATTTATTAATTAGTCCAAATCTGTGATTTCATTCTTTCTTACTTCACAACAAAACTGATATAGGAGAAAACATTCCTCCCCACTTACAAACTGGCTATCCCAAGAAGACTGGTACAAAGCTGCTTACTAAGCCAAATCTGCCATTCCTTTTTCCTGTTTTTCCCAGCTTCCTGATATTGATATCAAACTTTTCAGTTCTAGTTAGGACACTGATCTATTTGTCATTTAATGTATCAACATCAGTAGACTCATGTTGTGAACTGATCTGAATAGTTCTTCCAATAAAGGAATCAAAGACAATTTCTTGATTCTTCTCCCTTTCTTTTTTGATCAGTTGCTATACTTCCTTGAGAGCTATTTGAGCTTTAATCAATCCATTCCTTAACATTCTGACTTGCCTTTCTTATTGCTTTGTTCTTTCCAATTAGAAAGATTGGTAATAAATTGGTGGGGCAGCTAGGCAGCACAGTGGATAAAAGCACCAGGCCTGGAGTCAGGAAGACCTGGGTTCAAATTTGACCTCAGACACTTAACTAGCCATTTGACCCTGGGCAAGGCACTTAACCCTGTTTGCCTCAGCTTCCTCATCCGTAAAATGAGCTGCAGAAGGACATGGCAAATGACTCCAGTATCTTTTTCAAGAAAACCCCAAATTGGGTCAGGAAGAGTTGAAACAATAAGATAAGAACAAATATTAAATTTGGGTTTGTAGTAATAGTTTCCTTCCCTCTTTCTCCAGATATGCTGATGACCTCATTTTATAGTTACTATGCTGTTTTGTACACTATAAATCTGCAGTTAATAATAAACCATTATTTAGCTCCCTTTATTCTAAAATGTTCTACAATATGCTAAAATGTTCATGTATTATATGAAAAATCACCAGCTGTAAGGAAGTACTTTATAAAATGTTTTTGTTTTCTATGGATAGGTTAGAGTTAGGCAAATAGGAGAAGACATCTAGTTTTGGATTCTCTTTACTTGGCATTTTACTTTTTAATAAATATGTCCTTAGTTTTGACAGGGTTGCATAATAGTAGCTTATTACCATAAACTACTTGCTGTGTTTACTAGCTTCCTGTTTTTGGTGCCACAAATATTTTAGAAAAAGGGTCTCAAATGTCATGCTTTGGTACACAAGCTAATTGCAGCATTTGAAAGGAATTTTAGCCTGTGTTAGTCTTGTGCTACTCTTCAGTGTCAGTAGGGGACAAGTTTAAGGATCATCCTGCTTTTACAGAAAAAATCTGAATAACTGACTCATTAGCTCAGCTCGATATCAGCGTTAAGCTACTGCACCAATTCATTGCCTTATAGCACTGTCTTGGTTCTCATGAACAATTATATACACAACAGTATGTACACAACAGCAGATGGAAAATCCTTCATGCCTTGATGTATACATTTGTATACACATATCCCTATGTGTGTGTATACATATATGCATATATACATACTTGTACGTATGTTTATTTGTATTTAATAATTATCTGGTAGCCAACTTTCTGAGCATGTTAGGCTAGTCCTTGGGGAACCATTTTGTAACTAGACTTGTCCTCAAGGCCTTTCCAGCTTGCCAGAGCTTATGTTCTGTTAGCATAGCCTTTGAGAACCTCAGGGTCACACCCATGACACAATGAAATACCTACCAGAATGGCACTGGAATGAAGTAAAAAGTAACCATTTCACTAAGCCATCAATTTTGTGCAGTTCTGATCATGTCACACCCCTGTTCAAGCCACTTTAGTGTCTACCCATCACCTCTGGGATCAAATAGAAAGTTCTCTATTTTTAAAGCTCTGCATAACCTGGCGCTTTCCTACCTTACCAATCCTTTTACACCTCACTCCCCTCCATTTACTCTGTGATGCAATGATACTGGCCTCCTTGCTGCTCCTGGTACAGCACATTCCATCTCCTGATTTCCAGGCATTTTCACTGGCTATCCTCCATGTCTAAAACTCATTCTTCCTTCATTTCCTCCACCTGGCTCCCCTAGCTTCTTTAAGTCTCAGCTAAAGTCCCAACTACTGCAAGATAACTTTTCCTAGTTCTCCTTAATCTTATTACGTTCCCTTTGGGATGATCTCAAATTCATCCTATATGTATCTTGATTGTATATAGTTGTTTGCATGTTTTCTTTCCTACTAAGATTGTGAGCTTCTTGAGAACAGGAACTGTTTCCTCCACCCCCCTTCTGTATCCCCAGTACTTAGTATAATGCCTGACACAAAGTTGGCACTTAATAAATGCTTGTTGACTTAAGTTGGGGCCTTCTCCCTACCTAGCATTTCTATCTCACTAGGGTCTCTTCCTTTTCCTTATTAGAAGATTTAAGAGATAGGCTCTCAGCTTGTGTTCTTCATAGAAAAACTGGGGTTTTACCTGTTACTAGGATAGGAACAATTGTAAAAGGATTTCCTGTAAATTGTATATATAAGTACAATCTCACCAGAAATAAATTTTTTGTCTTTTATATCATATATATTTTATAACAAATAAATTGCATCAATTTATGATTGTTGACATCCACAGTGATTTGGGGTGGTCATTTTAGTTTGTCTTGTGTCTGGATTAAGGTCAACTGCATCTTTTCAAGACTGGATGTCTCTAAACCTGTTTCCCCTCTTCATTATTTTTGTCAATTTGTCCTATCATTCACTAGTACTCTCTGATACTGGAAACTTTGGTATTATCTTTGACTCTTCCCTCTTCTTCGCCTTTCGTATTTCATTCAGCTACCAAGACTGCTTCCAGAATCTCTCCTATATTTGTCACCTCCATCCTCTTCCCACTGCCATTCTTGTAGAAAGCTTCCATTTCCACCTGCCAGGGATATTCTATCAGATCCCACTTCTAATCCCTCACTACCTTTGTTTTCCTGTTCTTTGATGTTGTCATACAACTAACAAATTGAAGCAGTTATCACAGTGGGGAGAAAAACACACACACTGCTACCAGACTTAGCTCATATTATTCTGGTGCTTAAAACTCTTTACCAGCCCTTTATTGCTTGCCAAGTCAAGTTCTGACTGTTTAGCCTGGCATTCAAGGCCTTCAGACGTCTGGTTTTACCCTATATTTTTAGCCTTGCTTCTGGTAGATGAAAGTTAATCTGATGATGGAGAGAATGGGAGTGGAAATTTACATTAAATCTCTAAGAAAGAAGAGCTTGCTAAGCAAATTAAATGTAAACAAATAAAACGTACAAATAGTCTGCTCTCAGGTTGAATGCCAACAAGCTTGTCAAATAGGACCTTCAGCAGCTGTTTTAAGTTAATGAATGAGCTAATTACAAATCTATATGCTAAAGCATTTATACCTAAGATTTATGGCTTAGCTTTACATTCTTCTATTAGCTAATTCAGTTGAACATAATGAAATTTCATCCCTTTAAAAATATTCCAAAATTCTAATGTTAGCCTAAGGTAAAGTGATAATCTCTACAATTAAAATAAATTTAGTTTATAATTATGGAATGAAAGGAAAAGGACGAAACACTGTTGAACTGTTGCATCTTGAAGTCTTCTAAAGGTACCTTTTGTTTAATGCCCAAGAAAACAAAGAATAGGATATATAGCTGTCTTTTTTCGTCTTATTTTAATCCATTTTAGGTTTCCTAAAGAGGAAAGACTTTGAGCTACTGGAGGACAAGGATTGATTTTCTTGGTATCCTCAGTGCCTATCACATAGTAGACACTTAATGCTTGTGGACTTAAGGATTCTGCTTCATAAATTGTTATCGTTCTAGGGGTGGGGAACTTGTGGCCTTGAGGCCACGTGTGGCCTTGTAGGTCCTTGCATTTGGCTTTTTAAGTCCAAGTTTTATAGAACAAATCCTTTTATTAAGGGAATTTGTTCTATGAAGTTTGGATTCAGTCAAAGGGCCACACTTGAGGACCTAGAGGGCCACATGTGACCTCAAAACCAAAGCTTTCCTATCCCTGTACATTTTCCAATCATGTCCAATTCTTCCATGACCTCTTTTCGGGGTTTTCTTGGCAAAGATATGGAGTGGATTGCTATTTCCTTTTCCAGCTCATTTTACAGATGAGGAAACTGATGCAAACAGAGTAAAGTGACTTGCCCATGGTCACACAGCTAGTAAGTGTCTGAGGCTGGATTTGAATTCAGGTCTTCCTGACTCCAGGCCCAGTGATCAATCCACTGTGCCACCTAGTTGCTCATTACAAACTTTAAAGTGTCATAAATAAATGTGACTTGTTATGTACTATAATCTTGAATTATTAAAATGTTAACAACTTGATGTGCTATAATATCTTCTAATAAAAGGTTCATTTTCACAAATCCATAGAATTTCCTATAGCTAGTGTTTTTTAGTGGTACAGCTGACATAACCAAATAAGATTTCCAATCATTTAAGTAATTTCAATTACTTCCAAGACTTCCTGATTACAAAATGTTTGTGGGTTTCCATGAAGTTAATCCTGTGTAATATGATGCAGGTTTATAATTCAAGGACAGGGTGGGGTTGGTTAAATAGGGAGTTTCCAGGCCAATTTGGTGAGCTTACCGGGAGGTAAGCTTTAGAATCTTTGATTGGCTATACCTCTCCCTATATAGGGTGTGAACATGCATTTTAGCAAAAGAGAACTTACTGTTTCAGTGACGGTGGTTGCCCTAAAATGAATTGGTTGATTTGGAACCACCCTTTAAACAAAAGGTGCCTTTAAAGGACTTCAAGATGGAACTAAGCAACCCTGTTTTGTCCTTTTCCTTCCATTCTATAAATGAATCTGTTGATTCAGACTATCGGGAGGAGTTGGAGCCACCCTTTTCTGCTGGCCTTTAAATGGAGTTATCAAGAATTAGGTTGCTTTTTTTTCCCTTTTCCTTTCCGTCTTTCTTTTGACAAGATTTCTAAAGACTGAGCAAAACTGTGTTACTGCCTCTTAGCAATAGATAACAGAAGGGAGAATTGCCCACCCCCACCCCCAGTGTACCCTTGAGCTACTTGCATGTACTATATGTCCATGAAGCCTGAGAACTCCTGCCTACCTTTATCTTCTCCCTTTCTTAGCACAGGTTAGCAGAGAGATTGGATAAAGGTACGTTTTTTAAATGCTTGGGGAGCAGTCCTAAGTTGCTAAGTCCTAAGTGAAGGAGAGGTGGCTTTTTCTCCCTACATTTCTTCTGAGTTTGGATTTCTTTCACTGAAGGAACAGGAATGAGTCTCGGCTTCCATATTTGGTCTGAGATACTTTTGTTGGCTTATAAAATACAACATTGTGTGTCTGTGTGTCTATGTATCTGGGTCTAGATGACTATAACCCCCAGGTGAGTTCTATTGAACAAAATATCTCTTGCCTTTGAAAGGGGAAGAAATCCCTTTTCCAGTAAGTGCACGTGGTAATCAACTCAAATCAGTATTAATGGTCATTAGGATTTATGTGTATATTTTAGATAACGGCAACTGTAAAAATAAAACAATTAGAGAAATCAAAATCCTTTCGCGGTGATGACTTCAGCTTGCCTCTCTTCTTTTGGACAAGGGAAAACAGAAAATTAAAGGGTTCTGTACTGGTGGCAAGAGAATTGGTTTCTCCCTGGAGCAGGAGTTCTTAACCTAGGTTCCAAGAACTTATTTTTTTAAAGATATTTTGATAACTTTTTTCAATATATTTTGTTTCCTTTGTAATTCTAAGTGTTTTAAGCGTTTAGTCATTTAAGAACCCTGCCCTGGAGGAGAGAAAGCTAAGTAAGAAGAGTAAGCACCCTATGTTCTGCCAGCTCAGGTAGGAGTCATCAGCACAGTTTATCACCTTGTCTTCCCAACTTACAATTGCTCTAGTATCTCATTACCTAAGTTCCTCCCAGGTGATGGTATCTTCCATAACATCAGTGTATTCTGAGGACTAAGAGGTTTTAATTTCCAAGAAGAATAATATTGACAGATAACCAATATAAAAATAGTTATTTCATGTCCTCAATCATTCTTAAAAGTGCAAAGGGGTCCTGAGGCCAAAAGTTTTCAGAACCTCTTCTCCACAGCAACTGCTCGTTGCTCCTGGTATTCTCCTCTTTCCCACAAGTCTTTTCAACCTCAAGGTCTTGGACAAAACCCTGAAACTTGGGGAATACTGGGTAAACTACCCAGGCAACAGACCTATTGCCATTCTCCACAAAACTTCCAAGTGCAGTGCCTCAATGGGCTTGGTAAAAAGATGGATTACACCTGTGAAGATTCTAGGTTGGGATGGAAGCAGGGTTACACTTGCAATAAATCTCTCGCTACAAACCATAAATTGTCTTTTTGTTTTTCTTTCTAAAAACTCTTGAAATTGTTAATATCCTTATACCTAGCTGGTCCGAAGAATAAGACACTAGAACCTTTGCCTATAAATTATTATGCCAGTTGTGATAAATTGATCAAAACATCTGGCTTGATCTTAGTACAGCAATTACAGAAGGTATAAATAGGAAGATTACCAAAAGTGCATTTGGTTCCAGACTCTTAGTCCAAAGGCAAAACACTTCAGTAACATAGACTTACAAGTTGATGATAAACTTTTTTCTATACAAGTATACCCATTAAAAGTCTAGATTTTAAAACATTTAAATTTTCTGACTGCTAACTAGAATAAACTTGAAACTACAGTGTAAATCACAAGTTATTCCTTTTTAAATTCAATATGGGGTAGAAAAGTATTGGCTTTTTAGAGTTTGAGGGCTTTTTCTTACAAGTTTTTCTGATAAAATGTATTCCCAAATGCAAAGAATGTCTACTAATTATATCATCAAAATGGACATGAACTCTAAGCTCTATTTATTGAGGTGCAAAGAGTTAGTAAGAGGTAATTGAGGTAATAGAGAAATCTGTCATAAACTGAAGATATGAACTTAGAAATTCCACAAAATTTCTGAACAGACAGGTCAAGAATTGGCACCAATTATTTTTTTAACTAGGTGTTAAAGCAGCAGTTCTCAACCTGTGGGTTATGTTCAATTTTTAACAATGAAAATACATCCTGCATATCAGATATTTACATTACAATTCATAACTAGCAAAATTACAGTTATGAAGTAGCAATGAAAATAATTTTATGGTTGGGGGTCACCACAACATGAGGAACTGTATTAAAGGGTCTTGGCATTAGGAAGGTTGAGAACCACTGTGCTAAAGAATTTTATGTACCTCTTTAATTAGGGAAATTTCCTTGCAACTGAAAACATGAGAAATTTAAACTCCTTGACAATACAAAACTGATCTTTGTACTTGTACTTTGAAGAAATACTTTCATTCTGGACATACTAATCAAATTTGTAAGTTTATGGAGGGTAGGAACAATATCTTAAATTTTACTTTTGGGAGGGCAATTGGGGTTAAGTGACTTGCCCAAGATCACACAGCTAGTAAGTGTTAAGTGTCTGAGGCCACACTTGAATTCAGGTCCTCCCGACTCCAGGGCCGGTGCTCTATTCACTGCACCACCTAGCTGCCCCTTAAATTTTTTAAAACCTAATTCCCGCCCCCATCCTCAAATTCTAGCTCAATAACTTTGTTTAACTCAATAAATATTTTTTGAACGAATGAATCCATTATCTTGGTGTAGTGGAGAAAACTGGCCTGTGTTAAGGCACTTGGGTTCGGATTTTGCCTCTAACGGTTTTGTAGCTTGTGACTCTGACTAGTTACTTTACTTACCTCTGAAGCTTAGTTTCCTGATCTACAAAGCGGGACGATAGTACTTTAACTATGGGCCTCTCAGGGTTGTTTTGAGGAAAGCACTTTGTAAACCTTGAAATGGTTTAATGTGAATTGTTAGCTCGGTGCTGAATGAAAGATTCTGACATGCCCTCCCTAAAATTTCCGTTCTCTGAGATATTAAAGACTTACCTTAAGAACTAGGACTTAAAAGCAGACAGCGGGCATGAAGTAAACTGCCTGTTCATTTTCTCTTGCTGAAAGTTTTTGTGAGCACGAATTGGTATCGTGAGCCAAAGGGTGCAAACCACACTAAATAAGGCGTTGGACTGTCAGTTTCATGAACCTAGCCCAGGGAAAGTAGCCCACTTGGTCTCCTCACTTCTGCTACTTAATAACAGTAAGAGGTGGAGTCCTTAATCCTTTTAAGTGACAGATAAACACGGGCAGAAGGCGTGTCCTCTCATCTCCCCTCCGCCCCTCTGGGGTTGGAGGTCACATGAGCGGGCAGGACTTCCCCATTCCCTGTCCCAATCTCTAGCAGTTATTGTGCGAAGTCCTAAAGCCGGCTAGCACAGAAGAGTAGCACTGGAAGAAGCACAACAGCAAAGCCAAAGCAACTGAAAAATCCGTGTTCGAAAAATGCCCCAGTTTACAGTGACTAAGGTAGAGGACCCAGAAGAGGGGGCAGCAGTTTTTGTCAGTCCAGAAGAGCCCAGCCAGGTAGAGGCGAAACCCCGGATTCAGGATCCCTGTGAACCAGGTGAGCGAGGGAGTGGGGGAGCACACCCTTTTCTGGCCGAGATCAAGGGTGGAGAGTTCCCAGGTTGCTCGTTAGGTACGGGGTAGCCAAAATGACAGGGGGAACTAAGACCCTTCCACTATCAGATCCACATTAGGGCACATAGAGGCTGTTGTCTTGTTTTTTATACTCCTTATCTGTTGCTTCTCTAGATTTTTTTTCTCGTTTTTTTATTCTTTACAAGATGTGTCCCACAGATTTTAGAATTTGAAACCAGTCATTAGCCCCAACACGCGTGATTTTCAAACACACAAAAAATGAAAAGATCGGCCTGTGTCTTGATGTTGAATTTAGTGTTGAAATTTTGCCCATAGACATTATAGTTATGTAGTAACTTTAACCAAACTACATGCGGGCATTAAAACTTAACAGCTTATTAAAATATCACAGAGCATGCATGGTTCAGTAGTTTACTACCCTGGACTTTGAAGCAGCCTCTGACTTTAAAAGTGACATGTCTTTTCCTGGCTCAGTTTACCAGTCGCCAAGTATTAGAGGGAACAGCTAGCTAGCGAAGTTAAAAATTGATGAAAGGACAGAAATGCAACAAATGCCCATTGTGGTGACTATGTTATATAACAAAAGAGCTTAGTAAATATTTGATGAGGGTGATTGCCTCTGTTATTAATTTTTACTACAAATAGCAACTCTTAACTATTGCTACAAAAACGACTTCCTGGCATCCCTGCCAGATTTAAGCCATTGCTTGACTGTACTTTGGTATTGAATATTTCCATTTAGAAGCCTCTTAAAAGTTTATGAATTTCCTAAAGTATCAAGACTTTTCTAAGGCAATGAGACAATGTAAATAACTTTTTCAAGGTCTCTTCCCATTCTGTGATTACATGATTTTGGTGTTTCATCTTTCAGCAAGCACCAGGACAATAATTGGATAGAATAGACAAGCAGGGATAGGTAGTGACCTGCAGGAGGGAATATACATGATTTGACATTTCCTTCTCCAGTAGATCACCTTTTATCAATATTCTACCCTATGACCTGAACCCTGAAAGACATAGCTTATGGTTTCATCGAACTACATAAGCCCCTCCACAATGACAAGGCAGTGATCCAGGAGGGTCTCAAAGAGAATATGGCTTAATCCTTTTCTGTTAGGTGAAAGACCAATGATAATTCAGGTCAGTTATTATTGGAAATATGATGGAAGACATTAGAATCATTGGTCCAACAGGTTATTCCTATTCCACCCAACATAGAATTCACTGAATAACCAGACAGAATGATAAGAAACTTCAGGCAGCTTTCTGCTACTTTGAAATTGAACCTGGTACTCTAGTATTTCAGCTAAAAGAAGCTGTCCTTTCATGCTTATGTCTCAGCCTACACCTGATAAATGTGTTCTACTTTGAGATATTAACCCTTTCATACAACACTGTCCGTTGTTTTTGCTGCTGTCTTTATTAATTATACAAAATGGAAACAAGTTCATCTTTCACATTCTTCATCCCACTTTCTATCTTATTCATGCTCTTTCCCATGATCCCACTTTTGCCAAAAGAAGGTTCCTAGCTCCAGAATGTTTGTAGGAAACTGAGATTTAAAATGAGTGACATAGCAGGTTACTACCCTGGTGTGTTACACGTTGTCTCTGTCTCTCCCGGCTAAAATCCTATTGCTAGGAAATCTGGCAAGGGCGGTGCACCTCTCTAATCTCTGTGATTATCTGAGAGGCCCTATCAGTTGAGAAGCTGAGGAAAGACAGAAGAGGAACATCTCACCTTCCCAAAAGAACTCCTTATATGTACAATAATATTTTTAAGATTTACAAAGTTTCCTTATAATGACTTTGAAGTAGATAGTAAAGTTATTATTATATTCATTTTACATACAAGGGGGTGAGTTCCCTAAAGTTACCCAGTTAATGAGAAGCAGTAAAGACAGGACTTGAAACTAGATCCTGATGCCTAGCTCTGATAATCTTGGTTGGTTTTATTGTTTTTTAGAAGCGTATTGTTTAAGAGAGATTGCAGATAAGGCTAGTCATGACTAAGGACGTACATGATCAATAATAAATATGTTCTCGAGCCCCTCCTATGCACTAGGCACTGTTCGAGGCCCTATGGGGGATACACAGAATATGAAGGATACAAAAAAGATAAGATTATGATCTTTGGCCTCCTGCAGCTTAAAATCCAGTTGGGAAGACAGGACAAATAAATAAAAATATGACGTTTTCTTATATTGTAATTTGATAACTGATTGTAGAATAGAATGTTTAACTAAGATATGAATGACTCAGTTGTTTATAAGGACATTCCTATGGTACTTAAATGTTATACAATGCTTTTCTCACCGTAACCTTGTGATATACATAGTACAAATTTTATTCACATTTTACGAATGAGAAAAGTTAAACTCAGAAAAATAAAATAACTTATTAAAGATTCTGACTGGGAATGGTAAAAAAAAAAAACCAAGACATCAGCTTTGAGATAGGCTTAAAACAGGCATTCTTAACCTGGGGTCTGTGGATAAATTTCAGGGGGTCTACAAACTTGAAAAAAGATCACATCTCTATTTTCACTAAACCCTACCTGAAATTTAGCCTTTGCATCCCTTCAGTTATGAATGTAGGTAACAAATGTGAGAAGGAGCACATAGGTTTCACTAGATTGCTAAAGTCGTCTGTGACACAAAAAAGGTTAAGAACCTCTCGCTTAGAATCATGGATCTGGAGTCAATCTAATCCAGCCTGCTTATTTTTTTTACAACTGAAGTCTAAGGAGGCAAAGTTTGAATCCATATCCTCTAATGCCAGAAGAAATACTTTTTCTATTACCATCATGTCCTCCTTTGAGGAGGAAGGAAGAATAAGAATTTGTATGGTATCCATTATGTTTCATGTGCTGTGCTAAGCAAACTGAAAATAGAGGCACAGAGGTTGTGTACCAACTGTTAACTCCAACCAAATAACCACAGAGTTTTAGGCCTACTCTCAGCTCTAAAAAATAAAAACCAAAGAATTCACAGAGATTATAGGCAAAAAGCCTTTTTTTATTCCATTGGAGGAGGAAAACCAGCCATGAGTGCAAGAGGAGACCCAAGGGAATGAAGGCTAATCCTTGATCCATATAGTTGTGGGGGGGCAAAGAACGGAGCAGTGAGGGGTAGCCATAGCAGTGCGAGGTAACAGCAACAACGAGGCAAGTTTGCTTAGTGAAAAAAAGTCTATTCTTAGCAGGGCTTCATGACCAGAATTCATATAGCACCCCTTATGTATCAGATGTTGTGCTAAGCACTTCTTATTTTTATACAAATATCTCCTTTAATCCTCACAACAACCTTTCAGGATGAGTGCTATTATGATCCCTATGTTACAGTTGAGGAAACTGAAGCAAACAGAGCTTAAGTGACTTGCCCAGAGCCACTCAGCCAAGAAGTGTGAGGCTGGATTTGAACTTGGATCTCTCTAACAGCACTTGATCTTCTTCACTGCTCCCTGTCTCTGATCTTCGAGAGAAGCATGTTTTCTCTGATCCTCTCTTATCTCTCGTTTGGTCATGAACTCATCCCCACAAAAAGATCTAAAAGACAATTTCTTCTTTGTTCTTCTAATTTGTTTATGATGTAGGAAATATTTTTTAAAAATGATTTTGTTTTTTCTTTTTTCTTTTCAATAGGGATAGAGAAGATGGGAGGGAAAGAAAATGAGTGCTTGTCAGTTTAAGAACTTTTTAAAAAGCATATATTGTTAAAAAAAATACTACCCATGAAAAATCTATGTAAATCCTAGTTTTTTTTCAATAAATATCCCCAAACAAATCAAAGTAATGAAAAGGTTTTGAATTTCCCAGCATCCCCACAAAGTCTTTTACTAAATAATTTACATTTCTCTCGCTTTTTAATGTTTGCAAAGAACTTTCTCCCAGCCACCCTGTGACTTTCTAGTTCAGTAACAGCACCACCACATTTTATGGAGTACCTATTTTACCCAGAGTACAGAGCTTGTCTGTGGATTATAAAATTTACGCATGACTTCTCCCTGTTCTCTTGAAGCTTACTGTTTAGTAGGGGAATAAGTTGTCATTACATATTTAACAAAATACAATTCAATAAACATTTACAAAAAAACTGCCCCTTCACTCAAGTGGCTTATATTCTTTCTACCAGATGGCTCTAATAATTCAACTTGAGAGTTACCCTGGTGTTCATCCTTCCATGAATACTTATTAGCACTGTGCTAGGTTCTGGTTATGAAAAAGAAAAACACTGCTCCTAAGTTTTAAAGCAACCTCGGGATTCTGTGAAATGAAGGTAAGAAAAAGGTGCATTCCAAGTATAGGGGACAGCCATTGAATGGCCCTGAGACAGAAGACAGAATTTTCAGGTAGCAGCTACCAGCCCACTTTAGCTAGAACATGGAGTGTGAAAAAAGTGTGAATAAATGTGGAAAGTTAGGCCAGAGCTAGAATGTGACAGGTTTTAAAAGTTAAACAGAGGAATTTGTATCTTTTTCTAGAGGAAAAAAAAGAAACCCTTTCACAATATGACTAATGTGGAAATGTGTTTAATACAATTGTACATGTATATCCTATATCAGATTGCTGTTTTGAGGAGGGAGAGGGAGAAAGGAAAAAAAATTGGAACTCAAAATCTTATAAAAGTGAATGTTGAAAACTAAAAAAAAATTTTTAAAGAAAAAAGGAAACCAGAGCTTTTTTATTTTTAAGTCTTATTGATGTGTTTTGTTTTTATGTTATAAACACTTAAATTATCCTTACTTCACAAGAGGTCTTCTTGTAACAATGCAAAAAAAAAATTAAGTAAAACTAATTGTCTGAACCTTATCTGAAAAGTGCGTTCAACATTCCACATCTGTAGTACCCCCTAAAACTCTGTATTTTCTAAATTTTTTTAATTGCCAGAAATCTCTCCCTTCCACCACCCCACTTCCAGAGAAAAGAAAAACAAATTCTGAGTAACAAGTACGCATCATCAAGAAAACAAATTTCACAGTTAGCCCCATGCAAAAAAATGCCTCTGTACCCAAAATCTGTCACTTCTCTGTCGAGAGCTGGATAGTATGTTTCATCATTACTCCTTTGGAATCATGAATGATTATGACATTGAGCACAGATCTTACACCTTTCAAAGTTGTTTGTCCTTACACTATTGTTATTATACAAATTATTCTTCTGATGTTCTGCTCATTTCATTCTTTTTCATTTTATAAAAGTCTCATAGTACGGTTCTCAATGTACATGGGTAACTTGAAGCATTCCCCCCTCTGTAGCATATTTTAGAGTTGATTTCATAACAGAATTAATATGTATATCCACTTTAGTCCAAATACAATGATATAAGTGTCATAGGTAGTTCTTAGAATGTTATGGTTCTCCTTTTGATGGTTAAATGGTTAAAATGCTTCTGAATACCTCTGGTGACTAGCGGTTAAACAGGTTCGAGCTGCTGGTGGAAACATATGCTTTGACATTTGAATTAAGTTACTTGAAGAAAATATTCTTTCAGAGATTGATCTATACCGGAGTGAAGGAACATATATTGGAGGGCAATTAGCTCCACTAAGCATACCCTAGCAAGGAGTCTATAGTAGAAGAAGAATACAGTAAAAGGAATATCACAAGCATTTGTGCTTTGTGTTTTAAATTTTATTAAATCCCTTCCATCTGCTGTCCTTTCACCTAAATACACAGAGTATCTAGTTGTGTTTGATCCTTGGTCTTCCTCATCGTGACTTCAGGATTTTACTGCCAGTTGTCCCCACTCTTCACATGTGGCCCTGGGCCCCTACCCTCAGCTCCCCCTCAATGTCTTCCCCTATCCAACACCTCTTCCTCTTCCCCTTTCATCTCCCGATGTGCAAGGATCATGGGCTTTGCCTTGGGACCTCCCTCCTGGCCCCAGCACAGCTGAGCTGGTGCTAGACCTGAGGATTTATGAGAACCCCGGCTTTCATAAATGACACCTTCTATTAGCTATGCTGTCGGTGTTAGCCTTCAGAGGTAGGATCCCGAGGCATTCTTACAATCCAAATGAGCTCCCCTCTTGCCAATGAATTTCCCACAGAAATTACCTTAGTTAATAATCACAAAGCTTTACCATTACAACTGGCATTGCCATTTAAGAGTGCTAGAGGTATCGAAGTCCTTTGCCTAGAAGTCCCTGATTCCCTTTAGGGCCATCAAGAAAGGTGTGGTCCTCTGTCCTTTTCCAACCTTAGCAGATAGCTATAAGAACACCTTGAAAAATTTAGCCAATTCTTCAATAAAACAAACTCTGAAGGTGAGAGAGAACTCAAAAGACACCTAATCCAACCAATACCTAAGCAAGGATGCTCCTCTCTAACGGGTCTAACAAGTCATCATGCCTCTTGCTTTTGTGGTAGTGGAGAGAACACTAGATTTTGAGTCAAAAGACCTGGTAGTGTCAGATCTTGGCTTTATTTATCATTCACACAACTGTTTACAAGGCACTGAATGTCTTATACATTCCACATATATAAAATAAAGAAATATGTAAGTCAAGACACTTCATGATCTCTAAGGTTCTCTCCAGTTCTAAATCAAATGATCCTTCTTGTGGAAGGTTTGTGTTTGGTAAGACCCAAAATGTACACTTTTTTTCACCTGTGGCCTTCTTTTGCAGATCTAAGTTGTTTTTCATTCAAGAACATAAAAATATATTACTAAAGTTTGGTATGTTGCATTTTAAAGTATAATTTAAGCAATAACTAACCAAGTATTAAGCTTTTAAAGTATTTTAAGTCCAAAAGGAACCTTAGAGATATTAACTGTCTCATTTACATACAACGCCGAGGCCCAAAGGTTAAGTGACTTTCTTAAATATTTAACTTTTTTTTTACAAATGAAACTACAAGCAGACTCCTTTTTTAAAAAATTGTTTTGTTGATGATTTATTTTTTCATCATTTTTTTCCTGAATATATCCTTCCTTTCCATGTAATACAAACAGTTCAACGAAATCAAAACATCAGCTGACTGACATGATGCAATATTACACACCCTTAATGCTCCTGCCTCTATAACGTAGGAAGGTAAATTTTCTTATCTTTTCCTTTTCTTTCTGTCTCTTTATCTCTCTCTCTTTGGCTCTTTCTTGCCTTCCTCTCTTCTTTTCCTTCCTTCCTCCCTTCCTCTCTCCCCTTCTTAGGTAACCTGGTACAACCCCTCCCCTACCTTGAGGAGCTGCAGCTCAGAACTCCTGAACTCAGGAAACCCACTGGCTCTAGCTTTTCTTGCAGCAGGGGATTATTGGGCCTCACCACAAGAGATATAGTTTCTAGACTCTTCTCCAAGCCTGCCATGTTAGGTTTCTTTGTTTTAGGGGCAGAGGGGAAGGAAGGTTTGAAGTTAAGGGAAAAGAGTCAATAACTTGAACAGAAAAATAAACCAAGCTTTTTTTTTTTTCCAACAAGCATTTTTTTAAGTAGGTGTACTGTGTGCCAGGCATTGTGCTGAGCTCTGGGAATACCAAAACAGAAGTGAAACAGAAGATAAACCTACAATATTTACAATAAAACAGGTTTTCTGGGCTTAGTGTGTCTATTACTTGAGCTAATCAGTCTCATTCTGAGATAATATTGAATTATGATTCTTTTTTTTTTATCCTTTTCATGAAGTTGAAAATTGAAGCTTAACCTAGGTTAAAAAGAAGTGCCTTGGTTTGGTATTAGAATAATAGTAATAATAGCATTTAGAGAACACTTTGAAGTTCACAAACTATTTTACATATGTTATCTCATTTTATCCTCACAACATGAGGTATTATCATCCTATTTTATGGATGAATAAATGGGTTGAATTATTTGCCCAGGATTACACAACTAGGTAAATTTCTGAGGCAGGATTTGAACTCAGGTCTTCCTGACTCCCAGTCCAACACCATATAGAATTAATTTCTTTTACGTTACTGAAGAAATTTGAAACAAGAAGACTCAGACTATGTTGTTCAAAAGGTTTGCCAATGTGTTGCAGATATGATTTACTTTCAGAACCCCAAACTGTATTTCTGGACCAAATAACCCCCAAAATAGTCTGTATTCTGAAAAACAGAAAAGTACCTTTCTACTATTGAGTCTTAAGCATGCTGCCTGTTTTATAATCCAAATGATTTTAGTAGCAATGCTGTCATTACATTTCTGAATGTAAATCTTTTGATCTCAGAGATTTGCAACAATGTTTATTGAATGATCAAAAAACATTTTCCTATTTTAATAAGGCCTTTTACTTGGCTTTATTCTGGCTTGTTAAGTAGAAATGCACTTAGTTTTTCAAATTTTGTATGGCTCATCTGGGAAGAAATATTTGACAGTATAATGTATGATTCTTACGCAGTGATTGTGATATATAATTTTACATTAAAATCTTCAATGATATTTTAAAAGATTATTTTGAAGGAATAAAGGCTGCTTAGCAATATGGATGTGATTTTTATTAATGACATTTTAAAAATCCATATTTTCCATTTGGTGAGGGATAATGTCCTTGGAAAAATTCAGAAGATAAGTAGAGTTTTTTAGCTACATTTTTCTAAGCTGTTCTCCCACCCCCACCTCCACCTCATGAGCCTTCATATTTCTACTTGACTCAGGAGTTCATTTGTTCGACTTGCAATTTTGCCTTGCCACAGCCAGACAATGCTACTTATCCTCTGTCATTAACTTCTTGGCTTCTACCTCAAGTCTACTATTTGCAACTTTCTCTGTTTTCAAGCCTCACTGATCTTTCATCATCTCAAAGATTTAGAACATTAGGTAAAAGCACTTTGGCTATATACTATATTATACACCTTGACATATTCTCATTTCTGCAGCTGTTTTTCCTTCCTTTTCCTGTTGTTTCAGCAGAGGTGTCCTACTCAAAAACCAACGATTTCATCTTGCTCCTTTTCTGTCTTAAAAACATTGATTCCAGACCTCCTTTCCTCTCTTGTCTGTCCCTTGTTACTGACTTCTTTCATTTTCCCGTATATTGGTAGGATATAGGAGGAGGGTTGTCTTTATTTCTGTCATCTGTCCCTTCCAGCTACTTCACTTTTTTTCTTTCCTGGCTAGACTCATGGTTCCCTACCACCATCTCTCTCTCTCTCTCTCTCTCTCTCTCACACACACACACACACACACACACACACACACACACACAGAGGAACTGCTGTTTTCAAGATCACCAACAGTCTCTGGTTTGTGGGGTTTTTTCCTCAGTTCTATTTTTTGATTTTTAAACTTCATTGAACACTAATGGCCAAGTGTTCCCCCATTATCATGAATTTTTTTTTTCTTAAGCAGCTTTTTTGCAGTGTTACTCTGTTTCTTATATCTTTTCCCCTTTACATTTCTGTTTCTAACCAGTCATCCTTACAGGTTCTTCTTCCTGTCACTTAATGATGACCATCACCCTAGATTCCATCCTTTTCGCCTTTCGTTTTACTGATTTGATCTTTTAAAAAGCCCGTCTCTTCCCTTAGCCTTACGTGGATAAACTCTTGCATCTCCATGTCATCATTGTTTCAGTCGATTACAGGATATTTCCCATTGGATCAATTAGTCAACAAGCGTTTATGTGCCTGGCACAATGCTAAGTGCTAGGGATACAAAAAAGAAGCAAAAACAATATCTGCCCTCAAGGAGTTTACATTCTAATGGAGGAGGCGACATATCCACAAATCAGTGCATATAAGATACATGTAGAGTAGATGGGAGTCATTAACCTTGGACGGGAACGTACTAGTAGCTGGGTAACTTTAGCTGAATCTTAAAGGAAGCTAGGAGTTCGAGGAGGCAGAGCATTCCAAGAATCAGGAACAGCCAGTGGATGCAGAGGCACAGAGTTGGGAGGTATAAAGTCATATCTGAGGAACAGCAAGTAAGCCACTATGTATCACTGAATTGTAGAGGATATAAATGGAGTAATGTATTAAAATAGGAAGATAGGAAGTGATCAGGTTGTGAAGAGCTCGAAATGTCAAAGAAGTTTGTTTGATCCTAGAAGTAGTAGGAAGCCATTGGAGTTTATTAAATAGAAAAGTGATGTATGTGGTCAGGCATAAAGTTTAAGAAAATTATTTGACAATTAAAGTGCATAAGGTAGTACAGATAGCTTCATTTTACAGGGTAGGAAAATAAAACTCAGAAAAGCTGAGAGATTTGTCTGTAGTAACATAGCTTGGTTAATGAAATGACCTGGTACCATATGAACTTAATGCTGAAAATCTTCCTTTGAAGGGACATCCTTTGTATCTCCCCATTCCTTGCAATAATAGCAACATCTCCCTCCATCTTGCTTTCTAGTACTTATTTTTCCTACGTGGCAAATGTGTTTAGAATTTTGAAATTTTACGTAGCTACCTATATTTGCCAGTTTCTCAATCTTCACATTTAAATCCAAAAATGCAACTGCAAATTTCCTACTTGAAACAGCATCACCTGAAATAAATGTCCTGTAACTGAAATAATACTATTGATTTAAACCCAGATTGAATTATTGTTGCTGTTGTTGTTCTCTTCCTCCTCCTCCTCCTCTCCTTCCTTCTCCTCCTCCTTCTCTTCCTTGTCTTTCTTCTTCATGTGAAGAGCAACCATGGCCGTTTCAGTCATGAACAGATGTTAGCTGAAGGCAAGCAGGGAACAATCATACTAAAGGAAATGAAATGCCTTCAGCATTGCTTTTATGTCAGCTTAAAATTCCAGGGGGTTAATATGCATCTTGATTCTGTCTAAATAATGTGCTTATTGCTACCTTGAAATTGGCCTTTCTTTAGCTGATAGGAATTTTGAAAAGGAAAGATCATTTATATCCTAATGCAACACAGTAAATATGATTTAACTGTGAAAGAGAGAGAGCTTTCTTACTTGAATAGTGGAGACTTAATACTTTAGCCTCCCTTATTTTCTTTTTGGATAGCAGCCAACCTTTTGTTCATCTGTCTGTTGCTATTAGGTGGGAAAGAAAGATTCATGAATCCATGTGGGGCTATGCTTTGGCCAGATGTTAACACTAATGTTAAGCAAGGAGTTAAGAAGGAAGGGGACAGGAGAGACAGAGACAGAGAGAGGGAGAGAGAGAGACAGAGAGAGAGAGAAAGAGACAGAGAAAGAGAGGGAGAGAGGTGGGAATAATAAGAAAGGTGAAGTTTAATTAAGGAAAGCTAAATGCTCTTGGAATTTTAACTCAATTTTTTTTTTTGGTCTTAACATTCCTTAATTATGATTTGTCAGGGTACTTTCCTATAATTTACAGTAAGAATGCAGTGCAGTATGATTTGCTGTGTTAGGGAGTCAGAGTGGCACATGGAAAAGGCCACATACCCCTTTCAGCTCTAAATCTAAGATCCTAAGTTTTATCTCCTATCACAATTTTTTCTTGAAGTACTATCATTTTCTACAACTTCAGCTTTATGGCAAGGTACAGTATATTGGCTGATGATGATTTTTTTTTTACTTTTTGCCATGTTTTTCAATGTAGTTCTAATAGTTATCTGAACATAAGTTTGGCAATGCATATTTTATTGTTTTAATAGGCTTGTGCCCAAAAGTTTTCCCTGGTGTGCTTTCAGATTACGCAGGATTTTCACTTAAGCAAAGTGACAAAGGAAGAAAAGATTAAACATTTTGTCCAGCACTTAAAGCAACATGTGCCTTATGCAACAAAAGCCATAGAGAAAGTAAAAATATTGCATGTTATTGGTGATTTTTTTGCAGGAGACAAGGTCAGGAAGATCATCCAGGAAAGGTACAAAAAATAGAAAAAACAAGAAGATATATAATTCCCATTTGTTTCTATCATTGAAAATGAAACTAATATGAATAAAAACTAGGTTTTTGTTTTCCAGATTAAAAATTCTAAAGACCACTTTAAAGTACTGAATAAACTCTTCAAGGTTCTTGTAATCAATTAAATATATTTGTAATGCAACTATAAATTTTAATTTTCTTAATAACTAAAATATTTGGAAAATAATTTTCATAACTCATAGCTGTTTCAGAAGTTTTCTTAGGAATATCCTATTCTTCTCAAGGGATAGCACTAATTTACATCAATATCCAATAAAGAAATATGACAGGGCTTTTGAAACTAAAGGAAAGATTACTTACAAAAAGGAGTCTATGTGTCATGTCTTCATGTAAAATTCACATAATTAAATTAAATAATAAATAATATGTAACAATAATTAATATTAAATAATAATAATTAAAACCTCATAACTAAATTTACTTTTGTCTGAAATAATTCTAAAATTTTTAAATTTGTGTTATAGGAGCTCTGTGTTCTAGAATAGAATTACTAGTATTTAATTAACATTCTCCAGGATTTAGTGCCAAATTTTTCAAAAGCACTACATGTCTACAGCTAACCTGAGGTGCAGGTTTACATCCTAAAGCACGTACACACTCTGATTATTGTATCTTGCCTGCTTAACTGGCACTCACAAATGAAGTGATCAGTGTACTACTCACTTTACAAGGTGGTTCAGAAGAAAGGGTACTAGCTCAGGAGTCAGAGAACCTGGTTTCAAATCCTGCTTTTCATGCTTACTGCCTGTGTGATCTTGGGCAAATCACTTAAGCTCTTTGGGCTTCAGTTTCCATATCTGTAAAATGAAGGGGTTGAATTTAATGACTTTTGAGGCACCTTCTAGCTCTGGATCTATGATCCTAAGTACAAATTAGTAGTTATTATAGATACAGAATTAGAGGACATCCCTTTCTCCCCCTTCAGCATCCAATGGCACCTTTATTTTTTAAAAATAGATGTTTATTTACACCTTTCCCTTTTACATCACCTATATTTCCCAGTATATTCCTCTTCTCCCAGAGGCAGCTTTTATTTAAAAAAAAAGAAGAAGAATTTTAAAAGAAAGGGGAAAAAACAGTCCAGAAAAACTAACCAACATATCAAAAAAGTCCTGACATTATGTTCGTATGACTTCTCATGACCTACCTCGGTCATTATAACTTAGGAAATCATAGAGATGGTGAGTAGAGTGACCATCAAACACTTCTTTTCCAGTATCTATAGCAGTATTGAATTGATTGCAATTTCTAGAGGAAGAAGTTGGAGAGGGATGTGAGCCCCTGGATAGAAGTGGTGAGGAGAGAAAGACCCAAGTGGAGTGGGAAGCTTGCCTAGGGCCAACTAGATGCAGTAGGCCATCTTGTCTGATGTGTTAGCACTCATACTCTCCAGTCTGGACAGCTTGGGTTCTAGGGCAAAGGTTCCAAAGCTCCGTAGATTAAGTCCCAAGGGCAAGGTCTTTTAAGGTCAGACATGGTACAGCCACTCCCACAACAGGCTCTCAAGAAGATGGGCAAAGTAGAATGTGACACTTGACTAGGACAAGCTAAATATAGTAGATCACATCATGTAATTGTGCAATAACTAACTTGAGCAATTGCCAGACTGAATTGCGTATTTTATTCTTGCCTAATGAACTAACCTAATGGCAACTAAAAAGCATAATTGACTTTTTTAATTTACAATTTTCAGTTATCCTGAAGCTAACAATGTGAGCACAAATAATTTGATCCAAGAATTCAGATGCTGGACTTGGAACAAACTAGTAGTTCCCAATATCCAGTGAAAAAGAATGCTGAGTTGCCATCTCTGGATATTTCCCTAGCAACTTCACACTCCATTAAATGTGGAGTGGGAGGTAGCTTAAAAGCTGTATTTAAATCTTTGGTTATAAAATGTGTTCATTTAATAATGTGGTATGAAGTAGCTTAAAACACTTTCTTCTCATTATCACTTCATTAACTAGGTCTTTGATAATGAAGTAAAACTGTCTAACCCCTTCTTAGGTACGGCTTATCCTGCAAAGTGACACTGAACTCATATGGGTGGTTTTTTTTTCCCCTTTAAAATTAATTTACCCAAGTGTCAACTTGGTTCTTAGAGAATTCAGACTGAATTAAGCATACGATTTTTATCCATTGCCACAGTATCTGCAAGCACCAACAAAGTTTTCATATCGCCTTTGGCTTTTTACTGTTGACCTTTTAGACCTTGCATTATTTATTATAAACTAATCTAGATCCATCATCATGGATTTTCTTTTTTAAAAAAATTATTCTTATTGATTTTTAACATTAAAAAATTTTTTTTGAGTTCCAAATTTTCTCCTTCCCCCCTGCCCTTCCTCCATCCATTGGGAAGGCAAGAAATGTGATATCAGTTATACATGTGAAATCATGCAAAACATATCAGCATGGACTTTGAAGCGAAATTCTAGTGTAGAGCTAGAAAGGACTTCAGAATCCAACTTGGGAGGGGGGCGGGGTGGCTAGGTGGCACAGTGAATAGAGCACCAGCCCTGGAGGACTTGAGTTCAAATTTGACCTCAGACACTTAACACAAAAAACTAGCCATGTGACCTTGGGCAAGTCACTTAACCCCAACTGCCCTACCTTCCCCCCTCCAAAAAAAAAGAATCCCACTAGTGTGGATGAAGGCTTTGTTGCCTCAACTTTCCAACGTATTGCCTGTGTATACACACATGGGTGCTCATGCCAATATGTGCACACACATATATGCCCCATCCCCCACCCCTCAACCCCATTGTACCTTCTCCTTAGTGCCTGTGTCCATTTCCTCTTCTTCCCTTCTCACTTTGGGCTCAGTTCTTAGGATCACAGCATCTAGAGCTAATCCTTTTGTCCTGTCAACTCTGCTCTATCCTTTCTTTTCTCTCTCCTCCACCCTTAATTGCTGGACCCAGTCTTCCTGTCATTCTTCCCTTCCCTAAAACCAAACCTAGGTTTTTTCCCCATTATCGGCCTTCTATTTTCCTATTTTAGCAGGCTGCTGAACACTGCTAGGGAAAGTCACACAACTAGACACAGACCAGGTACATTATAAATTTATGTTATCTAATCTCATGTGAGCTTTCACTTGATTCTCTATCGCATTCTGTTCCAAACCTTCTCGTCTGAACTCAACCCCTATCACTCTTCCTTTTCTCCTTTTCAGTCAAGGAGCTTGCCTCATGTTTTACAAAGAAAAGAGACCAACCCTCAATGGATAGGGGAGAATGGATTCAGAAATGAAGGCGATGTGAAAAGCAAAAAAAAAAATCTTCAAAAATTTGGGGGAAAATAAGAGACCATTCATTGAGTATTCCCTCTTTTCCTCAATTCTACAGCTCAAATCCTCTCAGCATCCCTCCGTTTGCCTTTTGCTTTAGTCTCTGACAAAGGGTACCCTTCTCTTTTACAAAGGTCAGCTCCTTTTCTTGTAATCAACCATCCATAACCTGCCATCTATGGGTATGTCCTTGGGCTCCCCTCATGTCTCACTTCTCTCTATATACTCTCTCAGAGACCTAGTCAGCTTACATGGATTCAATTATTCCATAGCAGATTACTCCCAAATCTACATATCCAGTCCTCGTCATCTTTTTATAGAGCTCCAATTACATGTCACCACCTGCCTGCTGGACTCCTCCAGTTGGGTACCCCACAGGCATCTTAAAGCCAACATATCCTAAACAGAACTCATCATTCTCCATAAACTCCCTCCTTCCCCTCCTAACTTTCCTATTTAATAAAGGCACCACCATCCTTCAAATCACCTAGGTTCTCAACATTGAATTTATCCTAAACTCTTCCATCTTTCTCATTCCTTTAGCTGTTGAGTCTTGCCACCTCCACCCCCACACACCTGCTTCTCTCTACTCATACAGTGAGAGTACAGGGTAGTCTACTTTAGATCCTGATAACCTTTCTCCTAGATTATTGCAACAGCATCCAAGTTGTTTTCCTTTGTTTGTAACCTCTTTCCTTCCCAGCCTTCCTTCACATAGTTGATAAATTGATATTCCTAAAACACAAGTGTAACCATTCTTTCCTCTGGCTCCTTATTTCCTCAGAGATGAGATATATAACTCCTTTGACATTTAAAGTGCATCAGTTTGCCTCCAATTTATCTTTCTAGATGGATTTCACATTCCTGCCCTTTATACACGAAATTCCAGCCAAACTGGCTTACTTCCTTTTCCTCATCTATGACGTTCTATCTCCTATCCCTCTGCTCTTGCAGGCTGTCTCCCGTGCCTGGAACATTTACTTTCCTCAGCTCTGTCATTTAGATTTTTCTAGTTATCATCGAGGAGACACAGTTCAAATCACAACTTCTGCATGAGAACTTTCTAGATCCTTTCAACAGTTGCTATTCTCCCTCTAGCCCTTTGAAAGTACTTATACATACAAATATATATATATATATATATGTACATATATTTATATATTCGGGGGGGTGGTTCAGACTCGTATCCATCAGTTTTAAAGAACTCCCTATATGGAAACTCCCTCTAGCAATCAAATCAGCAATGAGTCTAGTCTATAGCCTTACAGCTTCTGAGCACCGAGAGGCTGTGACTTGTTTACAGTCCCAAAACTAGTGTCAGAAGTGGGACTTAAACATGAATCTTCCTTTCTTCAAGGCCAGCCCTCCTGCTCCCCCCACCACACACAGTGTGTGGAAGTAATTATCTATGGCTATATTGTCAACAGCCTCTTGTAGGAGGCCCCATTCCCTCCCGAACCTCAGGTAAAATGTGAGCTCATTGAGGGCAGAGACTGTTTTGTTTTTTGTCTTGTACCCCCAGCACCTCACAGTATCTTTCGCCACACTTTATAAGTGCTTGTTGAACTGAAGTGAATCACAGATTCTTTTTCCCCTCTTTTCATTCCCTACCCAAGAAAACTAATTTCTTTCCACTGAAACTATTTTAATATCTGAACAGGGCTTCTTTGCCTCCAGTCTCTCCTTTCCAATCCATTTTTCACACAGCTGCCAAAATAATTTTTCTAGACAAAGGTCCCTTCTTTGCTTAAAAAAAAAACCTCCAGTGGCTCCTTGTTAATAAAAGGATAAAACAGAAAATACAAACTTCCATTTGAGGCTCTCCCTTCTATGGCTCTCATATACCATTCCAACCTTATTCTATGCTGTGTCCCTTCAGAAACTCTACATTGCAGCCCAACAGGGCTACCAAGCTGTTCCCTGATTTCTATCAACCTTTCTACCTTCATGCAGATTGCCTTCAATGTCTGGAATGGACTTCTACATCTCTGATGTTGGGAAATCCTTTATTCAAGGGCAATCTCATTTTGTAAATTTTGAATGACTATATAATTATTCACTATTATTAATATTTATTAAAATGAAACATACCGTGTATGTACAAATTATATTAATGTTGTATGAATATATCAGCTATTCTAAGCTTTTCTCTATAGTAAAATTCTAGCTTTTAGCACAAAGCCCAAGACTCATCTTTATCACTGGGGTGGGCTTGGAAGGAGCAAATTAAGGAATCCTACACTTGCGTATGAATCAATTTTCAATTTTAAGGAGCAGATAATTTAATCATCATTATGAAGATGCAGAATGTGTATGAAGAGTAAGGTAGAGAGAGTATGGAAGAACATGGTTGTGGTCAGACAGAAATTTTAGAGTTCTGGGTCACAGAGATTGCACTATTATGAATAGTGATGAGATAAACAGTATGGCCTTCATCTGTTCGGTTGAAGTAGAGTAAAGGTGACAATGATAGGAATTGAGGAGATTGACCTACTGTAAAGTCAAAGTGGTTGAGTGGATACCAACATATATTGAAGTCTCCAAGTAAAGTCAGGTGGTGAGGTGAAACATAAAATTGGGCCAGGTACTAAAGTCCTTGAAGGAAGAGGAAGAATGGCTGACCTATAAACCAGTAGATAAAAGCAACCAGGATCTTGAGAGGGTAATAGAGGTTTATAGAGAGAAGCTGAAAGGAAAAGGGGTATCTTACCAGTAGGTAGAAAAGGGAACTAGGGAGGTAGGGTCTTGGGTGGATATGGTCAGGAGACAATCAGATTTTTAGGAGTCTGAGGAAGAGGTCTAATGTCAAAGGGCAATTTGTTAACAATAGAATGGGGTTCCAGAGGGCAGAGCAAAGTAAGTGCCTGAGTTTCTAGGGGTTTAAGAAATAGAGAATTAGAGCATCTAGGTGGTGCAGTGAATAGAGCACCGGCCCTGGAGTCAGGAGGACCTGAGTTCAAATGCGACTTTGGAGACTTGACACACACACATAGAAAAAAAAAACCTAGCTGTGTGACTTTGGGCAAGTCACTTAACCCCAATTGCCCTCCAAAAAAAAAAAAGAGATAGAGAATTAAGGAGTAATACTGATGGGAAATATCTTTTAGTCTAATCCAGAAAGATTTCATGCCCTCTAGTTGAAAGTAGATGTTAAGTTGAGCTTTGAAAAGAACGATAGAGAACAAGACCATAATTAGATAGTCCTGTACAGCAAGCTCTCTGAAAACCTCACGACTCTTCTTTTATTTGGTTCATATACTTGTTGAGTAGCCATTAGCAGTGAAATTTCAGCTGTAGACAAACGACTCATTTATAGAAGGAAAGGTTTTCAAGTGCTATTTACAACAGTTTTAGCAGTACAGTGTGAACATAGCTTAAAATAGTTCAGAACATACTTATATAGAATAGCTCTTGGAGGAAGCCTCAAGATTAAAAAAAATCAAGATTGAGAAGGCCTTTATTATGCTTAGAAGCATAGACTCCTGTGTTTTTAGCCTTGTAAAATTAATTGATATCAGAATGTTTAGGATTGATCAATCCTATGATAATAGATTTAGAGCTGGAAGGGATCTCAGATTATCTAATTCAACCCCACCTCTTTTACAATTGAAGAAAAGTAAGCCCTGTGAGATTGAGTGATTTGCCCAAGTAATATAGATAACCAGGCTGGGATTTGAACCCAGATCAAATCAGGGGTCAGATCTCATTCTTCCTTATCTCCTTAGCTGTTGGCCTAAAATAATGGTAAATAGTGAAGTCATAAGTATATTTTGCTATTTTTTTTCCTACAGATTAAATAAAACTTTGTAAGAATATGTAATGATTTTAACCTCAGCCTAAAGAAACTCTGCATTTGAAGGCAGAAAACCTGGGTTCACATCCCAGCTCTAATAATTACCAATTGTATGACCTTTTGGCAACATTCAGTACGTTGATTCTACTTTCTCATCTTTAAAATAGGATAATAAATATTTTGCTTGTCTCATAAAGTTATAAGAAAATATTTCATAAATTGTAAATTGTATAAACCATTTCCCAAAGCAATCTATGAATTATGGAACTATGAAAATTAGTGTCCTTATCATCTTCCTCTTTTTTACTTTGTCTTTTTTACTAATGAAAGCCTCTCACAATTCATCTCAAACTCTCACAAATTAAAACAAAGTATTTCTTAATACATTTCATGTCTGATCTGAGGAAATCATTTGCGAAGTGTCCTTTTCCTCCACTCTCCTAAGGCTGTGTAAACAAATATCATGTTCTTCATTCCTCCCTGACTTTTTAGAAAGTAAGAGAATTTGAAGCCACAAAAACTTTTGCCAGGTTTATTCGGTTTACAACCATTGTCAAGGGAATAGAGGCATTCATGACGGGAATAATGGTTTATTTCTGCCAAGTTTTTAAAAAATTAGATTTGCGATAAGGAATATAAAAAGCACTCTGATTATCATGTTTCCAAGAGTATACACTTGATAGGTTGGGCAAAGTATGGACAAATACTTCAAACAGTAAAGTGTACAATTTTGTATGAGATAAGATTGCCCGTGATTCCTTAGCTACCATTTTCGAGTCAGGTCACATGGCCAGAGGGAGGATTGCCCAGATAAATCCCTTTGAGTCATCTTTCTTACATGTGTGGGCAATACCTCTCCCTAATTTAGGCACACCTCTTTTCACTCTCAGTCACCTTTTCTTTTTCCTCACCTGGCTTGTTGAGGCAACTTTGGGATAGTAATGCCGCACTGTGTGATGTTATCCTAGTTCTCCTTTCTGTTGTTTTGTGCCCCCCTAATGCTTCTACTTTTTCTTATTCCCACAGTTTTCCCCAAGAACATGGTTAGCTGACAAAAAATCCTTAATGTAAATGAAGTAAAAAGAAATAATTTTCATTTTTCTATTAATCATATTTTACAAGAAGTTTCTATGAGTTATCTATAAATCTTCTTGATAAGTTTTTAATTTGTTACAGTTCAAAATATTTGGTTTTGATGGCATGACATGATTGGAGGACACTATGAGACATTTGTTTTTATAGATACATCTATAGATATACATAAAATAATTAGCCATCAACCAGTGTTTTTTTTTTTTTCAGTTCAAGGACAAGTTGTTTTTCTCTCTTATCGTGTACGAGTGAGTTTTCTTCAGATGGGGACGGTTTGATCTAGCAATGTACCTGAGACTTGGGGAAAGTAGATTAAAAGTTCAGGAAAAAAATTATACTTCGGCAAGAGACTTTAAATATTGGAAATTCAAAAAGAATGAGTCCCAAAACAAAATTCTAATATTCTAGTTACAAATTATCCCAAGGGAGATATAGCTGCACAGGAAAAAGTGGATTCTAGGAAGTATAGATCATTGTGCTTGATCCTTAGCCAAATTATAGAATAAATGATAATTTAGCAAATAGTTTGTGAACTCTTAGGCCAGCGGTTCTCAACCTGTGGGTTATGTTCAATTTGTAACAATGAAAATACATCCTGCATATCAGATATTTACATTACAATTCATAACAGTAGCAAAATTACAGTTATGAAGTAGCAATGAAAATAATTTTATGGTCGGGGGTCACCACAATATGAGGAATGTATTAAAGGGTCGTGGCATTAGGAAGGCTGAGAACCACTGCCCTAGGATATGGTAAACAGTAAGAACCAGCTCATGGAGATCTGCCAAACTAACTTAATTTCACTTTTTGGCAATGTTACTCGACTGGTCGATCAGGAAAACACTGTAGATACCCTCTATCTTGATTTTACTAAGGTATTTGGCCAAGCTTGTCATACTAGCTTTATGGGAAAAGTGAAAATATACTGTCTGCCTTATTGACAGATAGCCATATAACCATGCCTAAACACTGTTGATTAGTGAATGGATCAGTGTTAATGTGGAGGAACCTCTATGATTTGCCACAGGATTCAATCTTTAGCTTTCTTCTAGAAGTTCAATATTTTTTTGTCATTAAATTAGTTGAATATTTTAAAAGGTGTACTTGTCAAGTGTGTGGTTTCCCAACACAGAGTTGGGAAGGGGTAGCTAATAGATGAAATGGGTGCTAGAAAGATACAAAAATAATCTCAATAGCTAGAAGAATGGGCCAAATCTAGTAAGATGAAATGTGAAAGGAATGAATATAAAATCTTGGATTTGGGTTAAAGGAATCAATGACCTACGTAGAAAATAGAGGACACAGGGCTTAGCAGTTCACTTGAGCAAAAACTTAAAAGCTTTAATTAACTTAAATCAATGTAAAACAACAGTAACATGTCTGTCTTTAAAGCTAATTCTTTAAAAGTCACTTTTTTTTTTTCTTTTACACTAGACCTGTGGTTTTATCAGTATAGGAAACTAATAGTGAACAACTTCTAACAGTGCAGATCAGAAACTTTGCTACAATTTATAGTCTTCTCCAGTTGCTTGGGGGAAAAACCATCTAGTAATGGTGGAAAGAGTTTCCCAAGTTGACAAAATCCTAAGCCCAAACCCACAGCTCCACACCCTGGAAATACACACTGGCACACTCACAAACATTATTTTGTCTTCGTCTAACTGTATCTGTATTTCTGTCTTAGTCTGGGAACTTCATTTAGCGTTTAATCTGTTGGAATAGTAATGCCTAATGGTAGGATATCTTTGCAAATCGATGGTTTCTGCATTTCTAATTGTATGTGATGTTTAAATGCTGGTAGGGTTCATGCAGGTATGAGGTCATAAAGCTCCCTGCCATTATATCTAAGCATAATAAGTAGATGAATGGTAGGTGTTTCCTTGAACTCGAGTAAGTGAAAAAGGATTTCATATTAAAGAAATAAAGAAAAAATATGATGCATCATGTGTGTAATTAAGAGTTGTAAGACTATAAAGTTGAGCTGTAGGCCACCGTTGATCTCAACATCTCGAAGTTAGTGGTGGCTTTATACTATTTTCCCTTCCTGAGGAGCATTGCATCATTCCTCTGCCAATAGTATTCATTAGGAAATCCCTGCAGTTGTATTCAGGAGCTAAAAAGCACTAAAGAGATCCCAATTTCTTTTTCTGCCCTTTACACCCCATCCATAGGCTGACGCAGAGGAGGAAGAAAGGAAGGAAAGGAACCAGGTGAAATAGGAGGTTAGGTGGAAGAATTAACTTTGAATCTAGATAAGAAAATTGAAGAAAAACAAAGCTTGTGTTGATTGACTTTATTCTTTTGAGTGAACTACTCCTTCAAATACAGTATCAGTTGCCAGCTCCCTCCTCTACCTTGATATATCATTGACACCACAAACTCAGTATTTCTAAAACTGAGCTCGTTTTGTAAAAGTGACCTCAATTTCTCTCTTTTTATTGATAGCACTGCTATTCTCCCAGTCACACAGCTCAAAAACTGTCATTTTTCAGTAGGTCAGTCACAGCTTGGAAGGAGATGGAGTATCCCTTAGATCTCTACTTGATTCTGTACTTTTGATATGTAGTAGTGATAAAAAGTAAAGTCTTATGTTTGAATTTAGCAAATCATCTTCAAGAGTATTGTGTGAGGGGGATACCTAGCTAGAGGATCTGGGAGTTGATAGGGTAGCCAACAAATCTAATTTGATTTTAGGCTGCATTAAGAAAGGCATTATAGGAGTGGATAAGTGGCACAGTGAATAGAGTACTAGCCCTGGAGTCAGGAGGACCTGAGTTCAAATCTGGCATCAGATACTTAACACAAAACTAGCCATGTGACCTTGGGCAAGCCACTTAACCCCAATTTCCCTCCAAAAAAAAAAAAAAAAA
>CM053589.1:33155457-33215839 GCA_028646515.1 Pseudochirops corinnae
TTCCCACCCCTGAGTCTCAAAAGGGGCAGGAGAACACAAAAGGCCATCCACCCTTAAGTTACAACAAGGTTAAGATATCATCTCAGCATTGATTACCCAAGGAAAGGGCCTTCTTTCATCTTCACTGAGGCAAGCCCTCAGCAATCTCAGTTCCTGGGGAGACAAGGCTCAACAAAGCCGTAGCCAGTGTCCTCATCAAGTCCCTCTCTGCCTGTAGAACAGTCCCAGAACCCCTGAAACCATCAGCAAGGCCCTCTTCCAGGATTTCTGTGCAGGTAGCACAAGAAAATCCTCCTTCAAGGCTTCTGAACCAACAGCCAGGTTCCAGGACCTCCACAACAGCAGCACTGTCCTTCACCTCAGGTGAATCTGGCAAAACAACATCGAAACAGACAGACAAAATACCAACATCACAGCCATGTCTCCTCAGCCCTTGGCAGTTCTCAAAAGTCCTGGGCAGCTCCAATGGACTCTCAGCAGTCTTTCTCTCAGCATCTCAGGCTCCACAACACTGGATACTGCTCTCCCAAAAGTCCTTCTGGCCTTCTCTAGGCTTGGGCCTCTCTCCCAATTCATGGCTCCTCCCAGTTCAGCCCTCTCTCTTCACATCAACAAGTCCATCCCACAAATGGGATTCACAAGCTCTGGGTTTTAACACTCTACCCAAAAACCAAGCCAATACAGGGGCATCTCCAAATTCCATTACCAATACAGTTAGCCTGAAAAAAATATATAATAGTCACTCCTTTGAGTTAGACTTGGAATCATTTTAAAATGTGCTACCTTCATGAAATATCTTTCTGCCATTCTAGGACCTTTCTTCCATTGGTAAATTATTTCATCTCTTCCTCCTACCCCGCTTTTCATTTGGAGAAGGGTCCCAGGCTGGTCATGCTTCATTCCCTTCCCAACCTTACTTCTAACTTTCTGAACTGGAATATCCTGATCCTCCTTCATGTTCCACCCCTACCCCCCCCCATCACCTCCCTTTTGTGTATTGTCTTCCCCTGGTAGAACACAAACTCCTTGAGTGCAGAGCTCCTGTTTTTCTTGTATTTGGATACAAAGCTTAGCACAATGTCTGGCACATAGAAAACACTTAATAAATACTTCTTGCCTTGCCTTGTATATCACCAGGAAAGGAAAGGAAAACTCTTGAGAGTTCTCTCCAGGCTTCTCTGTTTAGCACATCTCATAGGGATCAGCACATTAATTTGTTGTCATCTTGTGAGGCACATTGTCTGATTGTAAAGGGCTTAAAATTCGGGACTGGTTGAATTTTTTTTGGAGGGAGTGGTGGAGGGATAGGTCTGGACTTATAAATTTCCTTGATATAGGGAGCTCTATGGAAACTGCTTCCCTCAGGGCAGAACCTCTGTTTATCTGTAATTTATCATCTTAGGGAGTTTCCTTGATGCACTGAGGGATATGTCTTATTCATGGTCACACAGGCAGTATATGGCCTAGGTAGAAACTGAACCCAAGTGTTTCTGATTCCAAGGCTGATGCTACATTATACCATACTGCCTCCAAGGCAGAGCTTCCTAAGTTTCCTGTGTCATGAACCCCTTTGACTGTCTGATGAAGCCTATGGACCCCTTCTCAGAGTATTGTTTTTAAATGCATAAAACAAAATACATGAGTTTACAAAGGAATTCAATTATATTGAAATGGTTATAAATATATTTTAAAAATAAAGCCAAGTATTCCAGGTTAAGAACCACTGGGCTAGATGTTTCCATGAAATGCTGACTATAGCTATTAAGCCTATGTGGGGATACCTTAAACAACTAAGGGTACCAGGGAAGGTAGGATCTGAACAACTAAGCATCGAAAGGAGTTTTTGTTCTATAAAACTGATTCTTTTTTTTGGTCCATTTTTGTTTTGCTTTTTGCTTTTTTGGAGGGCAATTGGGGTTAAGTGACTTGCCCATAGTCACACGGCTAGTGTGTCAAGTGTCTGAGGCTGCATTTGAACTAAGGTCCTCCTGACTTCAGAGCCACTACTCTATTCACTGTGCCACCTAGCTGCCCCCATATAAAACTGATTCTAAATCCAATTTTGAACTGATAACTACCAGTCAGTCAACAAATATTTCTTAAAACACCTACTATGTGCTGGGACTACAAATATGACAAAGAAGGATAGTCTCTGCCCTCAAGGGGCCTCCAGGGGAAGACGACACATAAAGAAGCTGAAGCTGAAAAGGTGGGCAGAGAGAGAAGATACCCAGTGTGGGGGCAGGATGGGGTCTAGTCCAAAGGGAAATTTGGAAAGAGATAGGTAGTCCAGGGGCCACTCTAAATGGAGGCTTGGGGATAGGTTCTTTCCTCCTCCCTGAAGCTCCCCATTCAGAGGGGCAGAGAGTTCTGAAGGTACTGAGCAGAGGTACCAAGCCTGATGCAGTCTTACAGGATGATGAGTTTCCTGATAGTGAGGTTTCCTGGGGGCATGATGAGTCCAGTCCAAAGGAAAACATATATCTGGCACATAAGACTTCATAAGTTGGAGACAATGCCAACCCCAGAGGGTTCCAGCATCATTCTTACAGATCTAAACCAACTCCTTCCATTTCCTTTTTGGAAATAGCTAGTCAAGGGCAGTAAATGACAAATGTTTTATCAAATTTACCCTAAGTAGTCCAGGAGAAATAATCACTCAATGTAAAATAGTGATGGTTTAAAAAATGTATAATCTGGCTATGTGCTACATTCATGTGATTGCTTTTAGATAGCTCTCCTATAAGGATTATTGCTATGTGTCCAGGGCATGTATAAGTCACCCCAACATGAGAATTTGTCCATTTAGAGAGACAAGAGAAAGCTGTTTAATGTGTACTTTACTACCACTTATTTCAGTGTATAATCCTTTTATACCTGGTATTTGCCCAGTATAGGCCATTTGGAGCTTTATGTCCTCATGTTTCTGCTTCTTTGACTTTTGAGGAGGTGGAAAGGCCTCACTACAAGAAGCTAGAGGTCGGGTGTGTAGAATTGTTCTTTTTAAATACACCTAAAGAGGTATGAGGATAAATAAACCTTCAGATGTATGCTGATCGTTAATGTTATTAATCTCATACTTTGTCTAAAGAATGCAAGAGACGGGCTGGTAACTCCTGCTGTGGATTGTGAAGACCCTGAGTAATGAGATAACTACAATCACATTTCATCTACTACAGGTAGACCATTAATATTTGAAGGATACTGCTGGTCTTGATCAGCCCTGTTTTCTCCAGCAAGGTATTTAAGTCTAATGAAAACCAAAGGAACAGGAAAAGACCATTCCTTCGTGAAAATTAAGTGTTGAGGTCTTTATGGAGGAATACTGTCCTAGAAGTCAAAAAGATTTGGTTGGGTTTGAGTCCCAGCTCCAGACATATGCGTACTAGCTCTATGATTGTGGTCTAATGATTTAATTTCTCAGTGCTCCAGGCCACTCCCAAAGACTGAATTACAGATCAACTTTGAATCAAGCCCTTTGAAAATGTTTTATTATGTAACTCTCTTGCAAAGAGTCCACAGACTTTTTGCTTGACCCTGTAGGCATACAGTGAATTAGATAAAATTTGTATTTCTTATTAGTCACCTAGGATGAATTACTCTGAGCACACAAGGGTGTTGCATGTTTGTTATATGAGATATTTTAAATTTTATTTTTCAGAATAAGCTTGCCTGGTAATAGAAGAAAAAATGGAAATTATGTTCTCAGAGTCATCCAGTCAGTTTTATATTATGCTTTTCTGGTTTTCATTTGTTACCACAATATGGGTTGTGACTAATAGTCTCCATTATGACCCAAGAACAACTTGATTTATGAAAGGTATGGAAGAATAGGAATGTTATAATCACTCTGAGGATTATGTGGCTTTGAATATGAAGTAATAAATGAGGAAGAATTTAGTGTCATTTTGACTAATGTTATCCACTCCCAATGTTGGGCAAACCTGGTTCTATCTTGGGAATGACTTTAAATCTAAGCAGGAAAGATCAGGATAAGCCAATTAATATAACACAATAGAAAGGTGCTTTGGGCTGTTATGTTAATTGCACAATGTGGCATATAGTATGTACACATATTAATGCCCATTCTTCTTAAACCCATTGGCCAAACCTGAATTTTCCCCAGTATGTCTAGTTTCAGGGCGCATTAAGATCAGAAAGAATGAACTTCCAGATTTGCCCATGTTTTCAGCTCCTAATATTAGTGATAATCAAATTTTGGCAGATGGACATCTATACATCAGTAATTACTGGGTAGATGTTTGCCTGCCACTGATTAAGATAGTACCTTTTTTTATTGAAAAGATTATTGATAACACACAGGGCAGGAATCATATGGTACCTAATGAAGCGGTGCTGAATGGCCTATGTAATATATTTTGGAGTGATTTTTGTGGCATAGTTGTAATTTCAGTCTTGTGTATGATCAGTTTATGAAATCACTTTAACTCTGTTTCTTCCCTCCCCCCAGCTGTACTTTGCCTTCCCTGCCCTCAGCCTAGAGATATTTCCTCTGAAACCATTTACTCTATAGCTATGATAACGAATTCTTTTAAAGGCACTACTACCTCCTTTTGTTTTAGTAAACAAAACTCATCCATTTGCAAATCTGGATGGGTACATCTCATTTAATTTGACCTCAAATCTGACCGCTGGTTGACTTTATGATGTTTCAGGCCTAAAACCACACCCCCTGCCCCTTCCCTCCTGCCGTTTCTCCCAGTGAATTATGGGCAAAAGGCATGTGCAGTCAATGTGAAGGATGCATGTTCCTTTAAGTATTAACCACTCCCTGGCCCCCTCCCTGGCCCCTCCCTAACTCCACCTCTGTACCCCTAATTAGCCTAATGAACTTATGATTGACAGTCTTAGGTCTTAAAAACTGTTTCTACCTCCTGCACTTTGCAGGTAGGCTTTTTCTAGCCGGTCATCTTTCTAGACCCCTACCCGCTGCAGAGAGTCACACTTTCAGGCTTTCTCTGACACCTCACCCTGGCAGCTTGCGCTCCTTACCCCATCCCTTTTGCCCTTGTGTAACAATAAACTTTCATAAATCTGCCAAAGGACAACTGAGCCTGTAATTCTTTTCAGATGCCAAACCTAGAAAGGATTTCTTATTAGAAATCCCCCAAACTTGTACCTCATTACTACCCCCTGGAACCAGCTGACTATAATGGCTGTTCTCAGAGCTGACGTGAGAGGGAAGCCAAGGTGCTTACCTCACCACCCTTCCTCCCCCAAGAAGGAAGGAAATTTAAGTCAGATACTGTAGAACCCCAGACATGGCCACCAGGATTATTATTCTGAACTTAACGTTTTCGTCTTTTGCTGTAACATATAAACAAGGGGGATTAAAGGGAAGCTTGATTATTATATGATATAAAGAACGTTTACTGCTTTATTCAATTCCTTGTTATTTACCTTTGTCTTTTGTATTAAACTGTGTGTTATTTTACTCTTTGATTTGTGTGCCCTTTGTCTAATCTGGCACAGACATGACGCTGATAGGGGCTCAAGACAAGATTTGGATAATTGATGATCCAGAATAGCAAATAAGTTTAGGAAGTAACAAGGAGGTAGTCCCAGAGTCCTGTGAGGACCTTTAGTGAGCATTATTATAGTCTTATACACTTCCAGATTAGGTATTTTCACCATTTAGTCTTAGACCATATATAAAATATGTCAGATAACTCTTTTTGCTGATAGGTTCTGATTAAGTATGGTGTTTCTTTCTCTCCTACTCTCCTTTTTTTGAGTATTGATTTTAACTTATGATAACCCTACTACCAGTGAAAAGTACTGTTGAACTTTCTCAAGAAAATAACATAAAGTTTAGCCCCTAGGTATATCTGGGTAGCTAATGTCCCTCCCCAGCTGGTACCTCGGTAGTTGTTATTTTTGAAAAAGTACAAGTCTGACTGGTTAACTATCTATCTATCTATCTATCTATCTACATATATATATATATATATATTCATATATATGTAGTAATATAACTATATATTATAACTTTAAATTAATTAAAACTGCCAAAGAAGTGACTGGTGAATTGCTTTGATTATGATTTTTAATACCTGTTGCATTAGGATCTTGGTTTAGTGCCATCACCGTATTACATTCAAAGGCAGCATGGTATGGTGTGGTTCGAAGAGTACAAGACTTGGCGTCAGGAATCCTGGCTCACACGTTAATTGGCTACTTGCCCATGGATGACTCAGTCAACCTCTTTGAGCTTTAGTTCTCTCATCAGTAAAATGGGAACAATCCTTGCATTGTCTACCTCACAGAATTATAAGGAAAGTGCTTTGTAAGCTTTCCAGTGCTATCTAAATGACAGTTATTAGACATTATCATCACCAATTTTCTAATTGTCATTTTATTTTTAATAGTTTTATCGATAGCTTTTGTTTTTACATCACATAGATTTTCCCCGTATTTCTTCCCCTCCTCTCTCCCAAACAGCCTTCCCTTAAAACAAAGAATTTTTTAAAAGAAGAAAAAATTCATTAAAACTGATAAACACTTTCAAAAAAATTGACATTATAGGCATTATTCCATACTTGTAAATCTGACCCCTGCAAAGGAGCAGAAGGAGGTATCTTCTCATATGAATGTTACCAAATATCACTGTTCCATAAGAAATGATAAAAAGAATTCAGAAAAGCATGGAAAGTCATTCAGAATAAATTATGTAGAACCAGGGAAACAACCTACACGATGACTATAGCAATGGAAATGGAAAGAACAAAAAAGCCAAAACTGGGTGCTGTGTAATTATAATCATCCAGGTTTGGCTCTGGAGAAGAGCTGAAAAAATGTATCCCTGAAGGACAAAAGTATCGAACAGTCCATATACTGGTAGAAACAGGTAACAGATTGATTGGTTTTGCTGAAATGTTTTTTTCTTTTTCTCTTTTTAATCTTTTCTTACAAAGAGTGGCTCCCTAATTAGAATAGATATATTTGGAAGTGAAAGTGATATGTCATGCAGATAAAATCGCTTTTTTAAAAAGCCTTAAAAATGAGTCAGATTTTGTTTTCCTGTCAGTGATCTTTTCATTTATATTGTTATAATCATTCTGTGTTCTTTTGGTACTGCTTAGTTTATTCTTAATAGTTCATACAAGTTTTCCCATGTTTCTCTGAACTCTTTCCAATTTATCACTTCTTATAAAACAATAACATTTCATTGGTACATTCACATGCCATAGATTTTTCTGCATTGTCTATTGGTGCCCACTTTATTTCTAATTCTTTACCACCACAGAGAGAGCTGTTATGAGTATGTTGGTCCGTATTGCACTTTTATTTCTACCTTTAACTCACTGAGGGTAAATGCCCAGTAGCGAAATTTAGGGGGGTCAAAGTATACAGATAGGTTAGTCACTTTTCTTGCATGATTCTAAATAGATAACCACAACAGTCAGTCCAATTCACAGGGCTAACATTGTATTAGTATTCCTGTCTTCCTAATGCCCCTCCAACACCAACTATGCCCAGTTGCTACAGATGTATAAGCAAGAGTCATTCCTTGATAGAGCAAAAGAGTTATTAAAAAAAGAAATGCAAGTTATAAACAGGGATATTAACAGTGCTCCAAATCACTAATAGCAATAGAAATGCAAATTAAAATGTTTCTGAGGTTGTACCTCATGCTGGTCAGATTGTCAAAGATGACTAAAAGAGGAATGGCAATTGTTGAAGTAATAGCAAGAGTAAAGGCATGCTAATACATTGTTGGTGTAACTGTAAATATTGGGGCCAGCCATTCTGGAAAACTATTTGGAACTGTATACAAAAAGTCATTAGTCTGTTCATTCCCTTTGACCTAGGGACCAATTAATAGGCCTGTGCTTCAAAGAAAGACAAGAGGAAGAAAAATGTTTATAGCAGGTTTTTGTGGTGCTAAAAAAAAAAAAACCTCAAAACAAAATGGGTCTGCTAGGGAATGGTTAAAGAAACTGTGATGCATTATTTCAGTGCAAGAATGACCAAGGTTTAGAATTTAGAGAAATCTGGGAAGACTTATATGAATTGATACAGAGTAAAGTAAACAAAATCAGGAGAACAGTTTGCACAGTAACCAATCATGACTTCAGAAGACATGATAATGAAGCAAGCATTTCATCTCTGGGCAGAGAGTCGATGGATTATGGGTATAGAATGAGACATACCTTTTCAGACAATCAATGTGTAAATTTGTCTTGTATTACTATATTTGTAATGAAATAAGGCTTTTATTTTGTAGGGGAAGAATTGGGGGAGTAGGAGCTTAGTGACAGAGATTTTTAATGAGCAATAAAGATTCATGTTTTCATATTAAACCCCCTTTTTCTGTTCTTTGTGTGTGGAAATGTTCATGTCTGATGTTTGTTAATTGATTTTAAAAAATATGGGGATAAAGTGTTGAATGTTGCTGGGTTTTGCCATCTTTGCCATTGTGAAACAATGGAACTTTTAAAATATGCCTTTCTGAAGCGTGTTTTCATATGTTTGCTTGTAGTTTGAAATTCTTCTCGGGAAAGCTCTTTTTCATGTCCTCCGACCTGTAGAGGGATGGTCTAGTCATTTATTTTTAATTGCAACTCACTTTTCTTTTCTTTTTTAACGGAGAAGCAGTCATTACATTCAGACTTTTCATGACTTTGTTTTACTTTTATTTTGTTGATGTATTTTGGGGGAGGTTTTTAACATTTGCTCATTTCCTTGTTTTCTTTTTGTCATTCATTTTTCCTTTTCTTTTTGATTGTTTGTTTTTCAGACCCGAGTCAGAACTCCATCACAGGAGAACACAGCCAGCTGCTAGGTACAGTATTGCTGAGGGGACCAGCTTCTGTCTGTGGTCCTCCCTGTCTATACTAACCTGGACATTTGAGTCCTCGTGAATTGAGTTCCCTCACTAAATCTCTTTTTTTCTTTTTCTTGTTTTCCTTTCTCATAATTTCCAACTTTCTTCCACCTTTCATAGCCATCATTTAGTAAGGGCTTTTGGAGATCATCCTGCACCTTGGTTGTTAAGGCTCAGTTTGTCTATATTTAGAAAACCAGTTTGTTAGCGATCTTCTTCTAGAATCTATCGTTAGAGAGAAAAGTGTGGGAGTTAGAACCCCTTCATTCCAATAAAATCCTAAAAGGAGTCTATTGTTGGTTGTACCAAATAAAATGGGGAGAAGACAAATCCTGCATGATATCCTGAACTTTGCAACTGCCTTACTCTGTGACTCTTTGGTGGGTGTCTTATTGTTGTTTTAGGTACTTTCATTTTAATGTTTCAGAGTATTTTATAAATAACATTATCTTGAGCAGTCCTTATCTATTTATGTTTCCCATTCTATTCTAAGCAGGAGGCCATGGGGAATTAATTTTTTCATTATTCCTTTGTATTTAAAGAATAGTGCTAGAAATTGGGGGGAAATTAGCAAGATTCCAGAATTGGTACCTTTTTGGAGATTTTGGAAGAGAACAGAGAAAGACTGGGATTTAGGGGTGGGGAACCTGGAACTTTGAGGTCACATCTGGCCCTCTAAGTCTTCAAGTATAGCCAGCCCTTTGACTGAATCCAAACTTTACAGAACAAATTCCCTTAATAAAAGGATTTGTTCTGTAAAACTTTACTCAATTAAAAAGGCTGTACCTGAGGACCTAGAAGGCCACATTTGGCCTTGAGGTCACAGGTTGCCCACCCCTGGACACATAAAAAGTGTGCAAAGGGGAGAGTTGATATAGTCATTATTTTTATTTAAAAACCTGAGAGGGACAGCTAGGTGGCGCAGTGAATAGAGTACCGGCTCTGGAGTCAGGAGGACCTAAGTTCAAATTCGGCCTCAGACATGACACTTACTGGCTGGGTGACCTTGGGCAAGTCACTTAACCCCAATTGCCTTGCCTTCCCTCCTCCAAAAAATAAAATAAAAAAAAAAATGAAAAGTCTCAGAATTTGATGTAAAAACTAAGATACTAGTGCCTTTTTCTCTTTTCATTCAGGGAACACCTTGCTGAGCAAATGTATTTGTCATACAAATTGGTTTAAACATATCTCTGGACTTTAGAAAGTTGGCACCATCTCCCTTCCTAGCTTGAATTCAGAGTCAGAAGACCTTAGTTTTGATGCTGGCTCTACTATTTATTAGTCATTTAACTTCAGTCTCTTCTTGCCTCAGAGCTTAGGGGATAATGCTGTCCTGCCCACAGGGTGTTTCTAGGGATCAAAGGAAATAATAAATTCCAAGGGTTTTGAAAACTGTAAAACTCTACATATAAATATGGTGGTATCTCTAGGGCAATTTTTCTTGAATGGTGTTGTTTTTCCAAATTTTAATTTTGGAAATAGTTTCAGTTTAAACCAATCTTTTCTCTCCTCTCACCTTCCCCCTTCCCCCATTAAAAAAAAGAAGAAAAACAGAACCCTTGCTTCAAATATACAGTCAAACAAAACAAATTCCCACATGGGGCATGTCCAAAAATGTGTCTCCTTTTGCATCTTGAATCCATCACCTCCCTTTCAGGAGATGGAAAGCCTCCCCCCCTAAAACTGTAATTGATCATTGCATTGTATGTACTGTATAAATTGTTTTAGTTCTGCTCACTTCAGCCCCTACCGGTTTATACAAGTCTTCCCAGATTTTCCTGAAACTATCCCTTTTCATCATTTTTTATGACACAATAGTATTCTATTATATTCATATACCATAATTTGTCCAGCCGTTTCCCAGTTGTTGAGCACCCCCTTCGTTTTCAGTTCTTTGCCACTAATGGAAGAGGTGCCGTAAATATTTTTGTAAGCTTGAGTCCTTTCCCCATTTCTTTGATCTCTGGGGATTGCCAAGTGGTGGATATTTGGGCCAAAGAATAAGTACAGTTTAGGTACTTTTTGATTATGGTTCCAAATTGCTTTCCAAAACGACTGGACCAATTCAGAAACCCACCAACAAGGGTGTATTAATGTGCCCTTTCCCACAAATCCTTCCACATTTGTCATTTTCTTTTTTTCATCAACTTTGCCATTCTGCTATGTAGAAACTCAGACTTTGCTTTAGTTTCTGCATTTCTCTAGTTATTAGTTATTTGTAGTATTTTTTTCATGTGTCTATTGATAGCTTGGATTTCTTCCTTTGAAAACTAAAAGTTCAACTCCATTGACCCTTTATCAGTTAGGAAATGACCCTTATAATACTTTTCATATATCCATTTAGAACTTACCTTAGTACATGGCATGCGGTTTTTTTCTTAACCCAGTATCTACCAAACCACTTTCCAGTTTTCTAAGCAGTTTTTGTCAGATAGGGAGTCCTTTATCCAGTAGCTGAAGTCTTTAAGTTTATTGAATACTAGCTTTGTTTTCTTCTGTGTGTTGCATACCTAATACATTACCCTGGTGACCTCTCAAATTTTTAATCTGTATCAAATCATTCTGATGATTTCTGCACTATCATATTGTCTGAGATCCAGTATCAATAACCCTCCTTTCTTCCTAATTTTTTTCATTATTTCCCTTGAGATTGTTGCCCTGCAGCAATTCCCAAATGTTGGTATTTAGAAATCTAATGTTCTGTGTGATGGGGCAGTGGTTCTGTGAAAAAAGGTTGATGTTTACAATATTTTTCTTCTAAAAAACTAAATATTAGTCAACACACATGTATGTCCCAAGAACTATATGTGCGTATACATGTATGTATCTCTATGTACATACATATATACACTCACATGTATATATTTCAAAATACTTCTGTGTTTTAATTTTTCAATATAAGAATGATTCTTTTTTTTTCTATTAAATCCTAAGATTTCTCCATACTTACACACTGGACATCATATTGCCTCTGTTCAGTAACATAAATCTGTTAAAGGCTTTTCAAGAAATAGTTTAAATTAGTTTCCTAATAAATATAAAATGAAGGCACCTTGAAGAGGGGAAACAGGATTTGTCTCCTGCTAACCTAGTAGACTTGAGGCGTAGTATAATATAATATTATAATAAAGTGAATCACATTTTTTTTAAAGAACTATGAAATCTAGGGGTAACAGTTGCTAAGTAAAAGTCAATGATAATTATTATTATGCTTTTCCTTTACCCTGGTAAAGGGGCCTTAGTAATTGGCAATGCAAGTCTTGATAGCTGTCTGTGATGTTACTATCTGGGGTTAAGTTAGCCCTGTTAGATGAAGAACTAATTTACTTGTTAAACATCACATGCTGAATTGTATTTATAATAGTTCCTTTCATTCCTCCTATTTTTTTTTTTCGACAGTAAAGTACAGTCTTTTCTCTCTCTGTAACCGTTGTTTCTACTGGGACTCAGCATGCCTCTTCCACAAGTCCCAGGGATGGGCTGAGGGAGAACCAAAAAATGGAAGAGTAAAGCTGCCAGCATGATCATATACAGAAGTGTGTAGCAAGCAAGTGTGTAGCAAGCAGGTTTCAAAAGGGTGACTATGGTTAAGATCAGTTTAAGAAACTTTTCCTAGCCAGCAAGGTCTATACCAAGACAGATAAAAGTACTAGCTAAGAGATTCTGAGCCAAGATAATTGCTGAGGACCAGGAAGTGGGGACTTTAAGAAACATTTCCAAAATTGATACATTACACAGTGGACTGAATAATTTTTTCTATTTAGTTTAATATGTAAATCATGTCTTTTTAAATGGCCCAAACTTTAGCTGGGTTAGGAACAAAAGATAAAATAATAAAATGGAGCTGTCATATATTTCTCTTTTTAGAGGTACTGACTTTTTTTGACCACTTCCTGTCATTTTTCTGTGCCTAAGATGGATATTTTTAGATGAGCTGCCATTCAAATTCTAGTATTGTAGAGCTAGAAGGGCCTCCAGAGGCCATCCAGGCCAACCCCCTTATTTTACAGATGATGAACTGAGGCCCACAGAGGTCGTGTGAATTGCTTAAGATCAAACAGTGAACAAAATCTGAACCAAGGTCCTTTGACTTCAAATCCAGTGCTCTTTCTATTCTACGATGCTGCTTCCATTTACCTCTTTGTCCCTCAGCGATTGAGCATGACTTAAAAAAAAATTATAGAGCTGTTTACATTTCATAAAGACTACTTTCTGTTTTTCTTTAAGAGACATGGTAGAAAATGAGGTTTGGGTTCATTTGAAATCAGCCACATACTCATTAAGTAAGGAGTATTTAGCCATTGCTTTTCAACTGGCTTCATGGGAGCATTTTTGTTGTTGTTTTTGGAGAGGTGCAGAAAATAGTGGCCTTATTACAATGTAAAATTGTTTACAATGAAACAAGAAGCCTTTGAAAAATTATATCAAAGAGAAAGTGATACTTCCATTTAAGTTATGCATAATAAGTCACAAAATCAAAAGACAAAATTCAAAATAGGAAGTACGATTTCTTGGACAGGGGAAAAGCAGGTGCTGCTTCAGGATGTGGGAGAATAAAAGACTTAGTATTATTAACAGAACCCCTAGATATCTCTCTCTGTCTCTCTAGCCCTCTATATCTAATATATATTATTTCTATATTTTCATGTTGATATAAATATGTGTCTATGTTTATATACCTAGATCTGAGAGATATCTATAAGCAGATATCTGTGTATCTGTCTATCAGCAGATATCTAGGTCTTAGATACACACACACAGAGGCATACATACCTTGGAGATACTGTGGGTTTGGTTCCAGATCGCTGCATTAAAGTGAATATTATAATAAAGTGAATCACAAATTTGAGGGGCATATGAAAGTTATGTTTACACTGTACTATAGTCTGTTAAGTGTACTGTAACAGTATTATGTCTAAAATAATTTATATACCTTAATTTAATAATACTTTATTGCTAAAAAATTACTAACCACCATCTGACCCTTCAGTGAATTATAATCTTTTTGCCAGTGGAAGGTCTTGTTTCCATATTGATGGCAGCTGACTGATCAGGGTGGTGGTTATTGAAGGTTGAAGTGACTGTGGCAATTTCTTAAAATAAGACAGTAATGAAGTTTACCACATCAATTGACTCTTCCTTTCACTTGAACATTTTGAGGCCATTGTAGGGTTAATGAGTTGTCTAATTTCAATATTGTTGTGTGTGTACCTCAAGGAATAGAGAGGTCTGAGGAGAGACAGAGAGAAAGAGAGAGAGAGAGAGAGAGAGACAAGAGAATGACCCATCAGTGGGGCAGTCAAAACACACACATTTATCAATGAAGTTCACCATCTTCTATGGATGCAGTTTGTGGCACCCCAAAACAATTGTGATAGTAACATGAAAGATCACTTATCACAGATCACCATAATAGATATAATAATAATGAAAAAATTTGAAATATTGTGAGAATTACCAAAACGTGACAGAGACACGATGAGTACTGTTGGAAAAATGGTGCTGGTAGATTTAGACAATGCTGAATTGCCACAAACCTTCCATTCGTAAAAAATGCAATATCTCTGAAGCACAATAAAATGAAGCACATTAAAACAAGGTATAACTGTATATCTACATAGAGAGATAGATATAATGATACTCAGGTTCTGTTGCCAGTGGATAAACAGGGCAGGGGAGAAGATAACTTTCTGTCTACAACAATTTCAGTAAAATGCTATTGCTCCCACCTCCTTCTGTGGATGGTCTTAGACATTAAGCAAGCTTCTTTAAAAAAACTTCTTTTGCTACTTCCCTTTCTAGCTTTAAAATGGAAAGACAAATATTTGTAAAACCTTTGCAAGTTGCCGTATGACCAGTTTGGCCAGATCAGAACTGCAGTACCCTTCATATAATGAGAAATATTTACATTTTAAAAATAACATAAACTCTATTGGAATAATAATATTAATTATTTTTTACTGTCCCTTTTCTGTTTTTGTCCTCAAAGTTTTGTTGTTCATCTGGTCTGTCAGTACATTGTGTCATGTTCTTTTATTCCTGTGTTCTTTGCTTCCTATTACTTCATGTATCTCCTTCCGTTTTTCTTTATATTCTTCATATTTGTCATTTTTAGTAGTGTAATGATATTCCATGAGAATGCTATACTACCTCAGAGGGGTTTTTTCTAAAGGTACTTCCTATAATTTCTCATATTCTTTTTAGTGTATTTGAAATTGGAGGGGTACTATGGTACTATAGAGAGGGTACAGGGTTTGGAATCAGAAGATCTCAATTCAGATCCCGTTTCTGCTGTGTAACCTTGGGCAAAGGGTTTCATCTCTCTGAATCTCAGTTTCTTCATGTGTAAAGTGCAGAAGGGTGGACTTTAAGGTCCCTTCTGGTTCATAATCTAATGATAATGCTTATTTCTAGAGAAGGGGAAAAAAGCGTGGAAAAGAAAATAGATGAGAGAGACAAAATACCAGAAGAGTGAACAGCAATGTAGAATGAAATCAATTCCAGAGTGTACTCATTCCAATTTATTTTAATATATACCAAACTTTTCATAACTGTGAGATACCACGTGCTGTGGCGGAAAAGTCAAGCCAACATGCTTTTATTAAAAAGCAAAAGACAGCCCCTGATCTTATGGGACTCAAAGTCTAATGAAGGAGAGTAACTATGTGCATGCAAGTAACTATGTACAAAAAAAAGATGTATGCAGGATAAATTGGGGATGATCAACAAAGTGAAGGCACTAACATTACAGAGCATCAAGAAAGGCTCCTTATAGAAATAGGGTTTTAGCTATGATCTGAAGCAAGCCAGGGGATGCAGGAGGTAGAGATGGGAAGGGAAGGAGATTATCCCCATGGGGGATAGTCAGTGGAAATGCCTAGAGCTGTTAGATGGGGGGTCTTGTTCAAGGAACAGCAAGAGGGCCAATTTCACTGCATCACCAATTCTTTGTGGGTGGAGAAGGTGTAAGAAGTCTGGAAAGATAAGAGGGGTCAGGTCAGGAAGGACTTTAAAAGCCAAACAGAGGATTTTGTTACATTGATCTTGAAAGTGATAGGGAGCCACTGGGAGTTTATTGAATTGGAGAGTGATATGGTTGGATTCCTCTCTGTAAAACTTACTGTCTGATGCTATGCTTCATCTGTAAAATGTAAATAACATTGTCACTTCCTGCCTGATAAGATAGCTGTGAGGAAATTAATTGTAAACTATAAAAAAAATTATAACCTACGTTTATTATAGGATCATAGATTTAGAGCTTTGAGAGACCTCAGAATCTGATTCCCTTGCTTAACAGAGGAGAGAATGGGTCCAGATAGAAAAGGAGTTGGTTTGTTCCCAATCCCTTGTTTGCAAATGAGAAAACTGGAGGTGAGAAGTGATTTGCCAGTGGAATGGCCACAATATCAGAATTGCCATTTACCCTCAGGTTTCCCATAAGTCAGTGCTGTGTGTGTGTGTGTGTGTGTGTGTGTGTGTGTGTGTGTACATTTCATATATTTATATCAATATATCAATTTATGTGAAAATATACATCCACATATTTATATGAAAATATATACATATATTTCATTTATGTACACATATATCCATATTATTTTAGTATGCATATAGTACTACAGATATGTAGACTTGACTTTGTGAGGGAGTCTGATTCTAAGAGTGTCACATTTATATGAAGTCTATAATTTGTATATATACATTTATATATATGTACACACATACATATACACATAGTATAATACATATATGCACAAATACATTTAACTATATAAATAGCACTGATTGCAGATACCTTCTCCATACTTGCTTTTTAGAATCAGAGGTTAGGAATATCCTCCTAATTCTATTTAGAAACGTATTTCTGAATATGTCATCTACTGCTTCCCCAAGTCTGCTTCACTTATCTTTTTGCCTAACCTAGGCCCATCATAGAAGAGATGTGCTGGTAAATGTTTACAACCAGCTCTCCAAAAAGAGGAAGGAAAAAAACTGTATACATAGCACTCTTAACTTTAATCTGCATCATTAATATTCTCTCCATTATCAGGTATTTTCTCTGGCTGTTCTTCAAGCCTGGAATGCTCTCCTTCCTCATCTCTACCTGCTATGTACCAGGCACTGTGCTAATCCCTGGGCATACAAAGTAAAACAAGCAGTAGTCCCCACCCTCAAGGATTTTACAGTCTAATAGGGAAGACAACAAGCAAGCAATTATGTACATACAAGTTTATGGGATAAATGGGGGCAAAAATAACAGAGGGAAGGCACTGAATTAAGAGAGATTGGGAAAAGCTTCCTGTAGAAGGTGGGATTCTAGTTGGGACTTGAAGGAAACCAGGAGGTGGAGATGAGGAGGAAGAACATTCCAGGCATAGGGAACAGCCAGAGAAAATGCCCAGAGCCAAGAGAAGGGGCGATTTGTTCGTGGAATAGCTAGGAGGCCAGTTTCACCAGTTTGGAGTATTGGGGGAATGGTAGGTATAAAGTGTAAGAAGATGAGAAAGGTAGGGGTGGAGGCTAGGTTATGAAGAGCTTTGAATGCCAAACAAAGCATTTTGTATGTAATCCTGAAAACCACTGGAGTTTATTGAGTAGGGAGGTGACATGATCAAACCTGAACTTTAAGAAAATCATTTTGGTGGCTAAATAGAAGATGGATTGGATTGGGGAAAGAAACAGGCAGACCACTAGCAGGCTATTGCAATAGTTCAAGCATGAGGTGATGAGGACCACCACGCTAGTGGTGGCAATTTCAGAAGACACAAGGGGGCATATTCAAGAGATATTGCAAAGGTGAAATTGATAGGCCTTGGCAATAGCTTGGATGTGGAGGGTATGAGATCGTAAGGGTCTAGGATGACTCTTAGGTCACCTATGAGCCTGGGACATTGAGAGAATGGTGGTACTTTTGAAAGAAATAGGGATGTTTGGAAGGGGGAGAGGATTTAGGGGAAAAGATAAGTTCTTTTTTGGACATGTTGAGTTTAAGATGTCTTCTGGAGTTCAGTTTGAGATGTCTGAAAGGCATTTGGAGTTGTGAGACTGGAGGACAGCAGAAATGTTAGGCTAGATAGGTAGAATTGAGAATCATCAGCACAGAGATGAGAATTAAATCCATGGGAACTGATGAGATCACCAAGTGAAGTAGTATAGAGGAAGAAAAGAAGAGCGTCCAGGATAGAACCCTCTGTAGTATGACCTGGATGAGAAATCAACAAAAAACACTGAGAAAGAAAGGTCAGATAGGTAGGCAGAGTGATTTCTCTAAAACCTAGAGAGAAAAGAGTATCAAGGAAAAGAAAGGGTGATTGGCAATGTCAAAGGCAGCAGAAAGTTCAAGAAGGGTTGAAGGTTGAAAAAAGGTAATTGGATTTGGCACTTAGTAGATTTCTTCTGAGAGGGAACAGTTTTGGTGGAATGGTAAAGCCAGATTGAAAGGGGTTAAGAAGGGAGTGAGGGGAGAGGAAGTGGAGGCATCAATTGTAGATGTTCTTTTCAAATTTTTCCACAAAGAGAAGAAGAGATAGAGGATGATAGCAGAGATGGAAGGATCAAAGGAGGGTTGTTGGTTTTTTTTTTCCAATATTTAACATTTTTATTTTAAGTTTTGAGTTTCAAATTCTTTCTTTCTCTCCTTCTCTCCCCTCCCTGAGATGGTAAGCAATTAGATATAGGTTATACATGCACAATTATGTAAAACATTTCCATATTACTCATTTCGAACAAGAAGACTCAAATAAAAAGGGGAAAAATGAAAGAAAGTGAAAAATAGCATGCTTCAGTCTCTATTCAATCAGTATCAGTTCTTTCTCTTGAGGCGTATAGTATGCTTCATCATTAGTCCTTTGGGATTGTCCTGTATCATCATATTGCTGAGAACAGCCAAGTCACAGTTCTCCATCAAACAATACTGTTACTTTGTACAATGTACATGTTACTGTGTACGATGTACACGTTTCCTTGGTTCTGTTCACTTCGCTATACATCAATTCATGTAATTCTTCAGGTTTTTCTGAAACCGTTCTGCTTGTCATTTCTTACAGCACAATAATATTCCATCACATCACATACCACAGCTTGTTTAGCCTTTCTCCCAATTGATAGACGTCCCTTTGATTTCCAGTTCTTAGCCACCACAAGGAGAGCCGCTATAAAGATTTTTGTACAAATAAGTCCTTTTCCCTTTTTTTTTGGCCTGGCTTTGAGATATAGATTTGGCAATGGTATTGCTGTATCAAAGGGTATGCACAGTTTCATAGCCCTTTGGGCATAGTTCCAGATTGCTCTCCAGAATAGTTGGATCAATTCACAACACCACCAATGGTGCGTTAGTGTCCTAGTTTTCTATATCCCCTCCAGCACCTAACATTTTCCTTTTTTGTCATATTAGTCATTCTAATAGGTGTGAGATGGTACCTCAGATTAGTTTTAATTTGCATTTCTCTGATCATTAGTGATTTAGAGTGTTTTTCCATATGACTCTAGATGGCTTTGACTTCTTTGACTGAAAATTGCAAGGGAGGGTTTTTTTGAAGATGTTGGAGACATGGGTATGTTTGTAGGCAATAGAGAAGCAGCTAGTAGAGAGATTGAAGATAAGTGAGCATGGTGATTTAAAAGGGGGAAATCTGTTGAAGGAAATGGGATAGAATAGAACAATGAGACAGCTTCATGGAAATGAAAAATTAAAGGCAAAGTTGATTTAGGAGAGAAGTGTAGTGCATAAAGATTAAAGAATGACAAAATTGAAATATTTTAACTTTGTCCTGCGGGCAAAAATTTTAAAAAGGTGTTGAACACTGGGAACTGATAATGTGGGTAACCTTGAAGAGAGCTGTCAGCCTAATACTAGGACTGATTTTCTTCCATAGCTTAGTGGCAAAATGTACATGATATTTTATTACCTAAGAAAGCAGTAGTTTGCTCAAAGTCAGTGTACCATTGGTACAAAAGTATAAACAGACTGGCATTTAAACATACTCTGTGAGAAAAATCTTCCATTTCCATGTGGAATAATAAGAATATGGGAAGAAGCTCAAAGGAAGGGGAAAGAGCCTGGGTTTGGTGTCAGGAAACATGCCTGATACTTAGGCTGTGTGACTATGGACAGCTCCCTTTAAGGCTCAGTAGCATCCTCTGCAAAATTGGGGAAAATACCTGATTGTACCACTCAGGGCTATTTTAAGGATCAAATGAGATCATGTTTCTATAGTGGCTTGCTGTCATAAACAAACTTGTAGGCCCCTTTGAAGCCTAGTATGTGTTTTTCTGCATGGATTTTTTATGTAAAGTCCTAGGAGTATCACAAATTTTTTTTTTTTTAAGGATATAGCCTGAGATTATTAAAAAAAAAAAAAGTAATTTGTTGTTAAGTGACTTAGATCTGAGACAAAAGATTTTTGCCCACCAGTAGTAATAACAGAGTGAAGTTACCCATGGTTAACACAGTCCCAGTATAGGGATCAGCAAAAGCTTGATGATTCAGGACGACATAGAGCAAGCGGTATGATGTGTGGAAAGTACCAGATCAGGGGATTTGGATTCAAATCTCATTGCAACACTTACTAGTTGTGTAAGCATGAACAAAACCCTTAACTTCTCTGGGTCTGTCATCTGCAACAGAGACAGCTGATGGTAGTACAATAGAGTACTAGACCTGGAATCAAGAAGATTTGAGTTCAAATCCAGATTCAGATATTTCCTAGCTAGGTGACCTTGGACGAATCACTTAACCCGTCTCAATTTCCTCAGCTGTAGAAGGGGAATAATAATAATAATAGCACCTACCTGGAAGGGCTGTTGTGAGGATCAAATGAGACTTTTATAAAAGCCCTTAGCACAGTGCCTGGCACATGGGAGGTATTATGTAATACTTGTTCCTTTCCTTCACCTCCCTTTCAAGAAAGGGGATAATACTGGAACTAACAGACTCATAGAACTGTTGTGAAGAAAGCACGTTGTAAACTTTAAAGCACTGTGTAAATGTGAGATGATGGTTGTTATTACTTGTACAGGTGACGGATGATGGATCTCTGAGGTTTCATTTTCTGAGGGTCTTCCAGACAGCTGCCTGAAGAATCACTGGAATGACTTATGTTCAGTGCTTGATTCTTATGTACTATCCGTATCCAAGGAAAAACGCTATTCTTTGATCTTTGGCATCCTTAAATAAAAACTTGCTCATCACTATTTCTTACTAGGAGATATGTTTTATGTGTCACAGCTGGTGCACTAACTTGCCAGTGTATACCTGTGGCACTTGAATCCCTCTAAGAAATTCAATGGGTTTTTTTCACTTTTTTTTTCTTTAAAACAGATGATGGGCATAAGAAAGCTCGAAATGCTTATCTCAACAACTCCAATTTTGAAGAGGGGGATGAATATTTTGACAGAAACCTGGCACTCTTTGAGGTAATAGTTGAGAGAAAACTAGAATTAGAAACTGAAGCGAAGTCAGTTATGGAGCTTCTGTGAAAACATGGGCAAGAATTCTCTAGTATTTTCTATCCCATTAGTTGGCAATAAACAATGACAGTTGTATAATTTAATGGTATGGTTGATTAATGTTTTAATTTATCATTATAGCTAATAACTTAATACATCATATAGTCTAACTTAAAATGAGTGGTTGACTTAGCCAAATTCCTATTTGAAGAGTAAAAAAATCCAGAAATCTCAGGTATGACTCTTATAACAATGATCAGTTAGTTCCTAAACGGTTCATTTGGAACTCTCTCCATAGTACTTTTTGTGGGGTTGGGGTTGATAACTGAGATTTCATCACTACATAGAACTCTCAGTATGAAAACTTCTTTCATCTGATTTTATAAATCAGCAGTTTGTCTTTCATTTGTAGTCTTAGGGGACTGCCTGGGTTACTGAGAGTTTAAGTTACTTGCCAGTTTATGTCAGAGGCTAACCCTCTATACCATGCCATCTCTCCTCCTGAGTACAAAGCAACACAATTTGTATCAATTTGAAAACCTGTTTCAGGAACATCAGAAAAAGATCACCATAGAAAGTAGAGTTATGCTGATAATTCTAATCTAATCGTCTATCTGTTTCCCAACAAAGACAACAGAGCTCATTCTGAAAGGCTCTGTAGAGCTCTGGCCTAGATATCAAGCCAGCACTGCCTTTGGCTGACTTTGAGCAAGTGAGAATTGCTGTTTCAATGCTGCTTTCTGAAAAGGACCATCTTCTCTCAGCCACCTTCAGGAGATAGACTGAGGTTTTAAGAAAAGCAAAATTAACCAAAATACCTGTTTTTGGTAGACCTACTCTCTTAAAGTGACAGATGGGTCTAATCTGATTGCCAGGAATATCAGCAACCTAAAAATAGTGCTATAGTCAATAGTCATATTTTCAATATTCTTACTAGGCCATATTTTTGCACTGATGTCTAACATGATTTTTTTCCCCAGACTGTAGGCTAAGTTGAAAGGCCATCATAAAATATATTTGATTTAATCTTTTTTTTTAGCAAGATGGTACTTACATTCATGTTCTCTGATTTGAATTTGTGGTCCTCTGCCTGTTGAAGGAGGGAAAAGGTAAATTTTTTAGAATAATTCATCTATGAAGTGTTTTTTTAATTTATATAGTTTTCTAGGTCTTGTGTTACTCTGCTATTCACTTAGATGTTTATCACTATTCCTAATTACATATTTCCTTCCTTTCCCTCACTTGGTAGGAAGAGATGGACACTAGGCCAAAGGTGTCTTCACTGCTTAATCGCATGGCTAATTATACTAATTTGACACAAGGAGCAAAGGAGCACGAAGAAGCAGAGAATATCACAGAAGGGAAAAAAAAGCCCACCAAGGTGAGGCCCCAGGATATGACAAGTGTATAAAAGAAACCCTGCCTATAGGAAAGGGAGAGACTGTCAGGATAGTACAAGAGAAGAAATCTTACATCCCCGGGTTTGTTAGATTGCACCATCTATCTCTGACTTTTAAAAAACAATCAGTTTCACTTAAGAATATGAAAAACACATAACTTAACTTATATTGTTGTTCAACTCTCTGAAGACAGGAAGTGCCTCCAAACCTTCATGTTATTGGCTGCTTTTGAGGATTTCTTGCCAAATACTAATGGAGATTAAGTAGTGCTAAGGGAAAGAACCCTTCTACCTGAGTCATTATTCCATTATCACATGGAGGTGATCTCTGTTTGGAGAGGAACTGCATAGCTCTGAGAAGCAGGCGATGTGAAATTATAGAGGACCCATCGATAAAACTTATAGATTTTTATTTGGGACCAAGTACCTATGTGTAATAAAAGGTAGGGTACCTTTCATCTGTAAGGTATGGGTTTCACATATATATTTTTATGTATAGTATTCCCAGAGAACTCTCTAATATCCTATTGTTTATGCTGTTGAAATTATGATGGTGGGTAAGGATCACATATCTTGGGCATTAAAGGAGAAAGGGCACCTTGTCTCCTGAATAGACATTTTTAACTTCTTTGTTTTTTCTTCTCTACATCTTTCTTTCCAGAGCCCCCAAATGGGTACTTTCATGGGTGTGTACCTCCCGTGTCTACAGAATATTTTTGGGGTGATCCTCTTTCTGCGGCTCACATGGGTGGTAGGCACAGCTGGAGTTCTCCAGGCCTTTGCCATTGTCCTCATCTGCTGCTGCTGTGTAAGTCCCACATAGGCTTCTGGGACTCTTTGGGAGTCTTGTGCTTCTGAAAGTCTATGTACATCAACTATTAGACTCAATATTTTGGTTAATTGAATTGAATTCAACTAATTTTTCATTTTATCCCCAAAATAACATTTAAGGCAAAGAACAATGATCCTATCCAGAAGAGAACATTCTGATACCAAAAGCAAGTGCAATGTCAAATATTTATTGAGTACCTACTGTATGATACACCATTCTAGGAATCTGGAAGGGAAAAATTTGCAGGAAAATAGAGAGTGCCATCAGTGAGGACAGAAATGCAGTCTTATTCACTTTCATATTCCTTGGCATCTAGCACAAGACTTTGCGTACAATATATATTCAGTAAATATTTGTGAAGTTGAATTAAGGTGAATGTGGACCCCATTCTTAAAAAACTTGCAGTCAAAAGAATTATGGCTTTTTGTTCCTCAAAAGGTCTAATGTAGCAACAGAAAATTTTTTTTTATGTAAAAATTGTTAAGGAACCCACTTTTATTTAAACTAGTATCACCCCTTGATTCTAAGGATCAGAAACCAACTGAGAATATAATCTCAGTGAAACAATTCAAAGGGAAAAATGTTCTTATATATTAAAGACCCAGAGATGATTGGATCTTTGGCAGCTGTGCCAAGCAAATTCTAATGTGGACAGAGAATTTTATTTTGCTCCTTAAATCTGAACTCTCATCTGTGAAACCCAGCCACCATCACTAGTTTCACTGGAAAAGGTTAATAAACTACTACCCTTTAAATCATGCTGTTATTAGATCAAACTATTAATGAAGTACTCTTCGCTGTGCATTGTGCTAAGTTGAGCACTGGACTGAAAAAGGAAGCACTTTCAGTTACTACCAGATAGTAAATGTAAAACCTTGGAGACATAGAACATAGGATAATAGATTTGGAGCCAAAAAAAGCCTTTAGAGGTCTTCTAGTCCATCTATCTCATTTACAGATTAGGAAATTGTAAATGGCAGAGCCAGTGTTGAAACCAAAAAGGGAAGTTTGCTTGGAAAAGAAAAGTGAATGATTGTAGCATTGATGCTTACTTGCTGCTGTGGAGGTCTTAGACCAACAACACCAGCATACGGGAGGGCTGCGAGCACGGGTTCTTTGATCTGCTTTTCTAAAAGAAAGACAACTTACTTTAATGTCAGATAAGTAGAAAGATAAGTAGAAAGAAGTGAGTATCCAAGAAAGAATCCAATAAATAAGGCTCCAACTGTCTAAACAAAATAATACAATCACTGACATACACCACCAGACCGAGAGAGTACCAACATCTGAGTAGTCAGGGGGCTCTTAACAAATGGTGGCTCAGAGTCCCCTCCAGGGAACAGGGAATCCAAAAGTCCTTCTCATGAGCAAGGCTCCAAAGTGAAATACCAGCCTCCCAGTATATATAGTATGTATAGTTTTCAACTAATAGGAGCCAGAAGACATCACAATCCTTGTGATTCAGCACCTAATTAGCTTAGTACCAAAAGATTTGAAAGCCTTCCTACAAGCAAGCCTCCCCCTAAGCATGCTTCTCCTTAGGCAAGTTCCTCTGCATATGTGGGCTCTATGTGACTCAGGATGTATCACAGCTGTTATTGAAAGACCTGTGTACCTTTAGACCTGGGAATACAGCTCCTGTTCCAAGGGAAAAGGGGACACATATGGTCACATAGGCCTATTAATGGACAGGGAATATCTTCCTATTCCATTAATATTACAATGATGAACACAGATTGCCTATTAAGTTATTTTACCAATGCACAGATACTACATAGGAAGAGATTAAACTGAATAACAGTTGGGAAATTGTGTGGTACTTTTACTGATCTCAAGTTAATCTCTGCTGCAAAAACTAATATTTTTAACATTAGTATTCCCCTACTCTAACTCATGGAATGTCATCATCTCTGAATGGTCATAATTTCAGGTGACCTAAAGGTAATAAAAAGACATTTGGTAAATTTAAGTAAGCCAAAGAACATTATCAGTGATTTTAAAGAAATTAATTGAAAGATATTTTCAAAGAAATGTGTACCCAGAAAAGCAGGCAGGCCAGTTATAACAAGAGTGGAGGCAGCACGTTACAGTGTAAAGGACATCATAGTCAAAGGACTCTAGGTCATACTTTGTCGCTATTACTTACTACCTGGATGACTGAGTCATGTCACTTTTAACTTAATCTGTTTCTTCCTCTGTAAATTGAGAGATTGAACTAGTTGATCTCCAAAGTAAGTTTGAACTCTTAAGTCTGTTGATAGTAAATAAATGAATATTGTACAAATATGTACAGAATCTTAGAAGAACCAGAGGAAAGTTTCCCATGATCACTCTTCTGCCACACCTTGCCACTTCAGTCATATTAAACCCTGCTGATTTTATCTCTGAAATGGGTCCTGAGTTAATGCCTTCTTTTTTCTTCTTACAGTCTTGAGCGAACCCTGTTTAGATCCTCAATACTTCTTGCCTGGACTATTTTAATAATCTCTAATTGATCTACTTACTTCTAAATCTCTCTCCTCTTTTAATATATCCTGCATACTATTTCCAAAACAAGGTTTCTTAGAGCACAGTTCTAATAATGTTGCTTCTCTCAAAAAAAAAATCTTCAGTGACTTCTATTCACTAAAAAAGTACAAACTTAATTCTCCAATTATGCAGTGTACTGCTATAAACATGAGCCTAGAAACAAGGAAAACTGAGTTCTAGTCCTGATTTTTCACTGTCTATAGATGTGACCTTGGGCAAATCACTTCCACTCTTTGAGCCATAGTTTTCTCATCTTTGAATAGATGTCTCTCATCTTTGAATTGGTATCCAATTAGGTGATAGTCTCCAAAGCCCCTTTCAGTTTTAACGTCTATGATCCTATCATTTCTTTTTTTTAAAGTTTTTTAAATTAACTTTTGTTTATTTTTAGTTTACATCATTCATTTCCACAAGATTTTGAATTACAGATTTTCTTCCCGTCTTTCCCCTACCCACCACCCCAAAACAGCGGTCCCACTGTGTACCCCTTCATCCAATCTGCTCTCTCCTATATCCTCCCCCATCACTCCTCTGACTTTCCGGTCGGGCAAGATGGATCTCCCTACCCCAGTGCCTGTGTATCTTATTTCCCAGTTGCATGTACCTAATAATTATATATATATATACATACATATATATATATATATATATACACATACATATATATACATATACACATGTGTGTGTATATAAAATATAATTTTTTTAAACATTTGATTTTTGAACTTTAAATTTTAGATTCTTTCCCTTCCTCCCTCATCCTCCCCCCCCCCCCCCCCACTGAGAAGACAAGCAATTCAATACAGGCTGTATATGTGTAGTTACGCAAAACATCTCCACAATAGACATGTTGTGAAAAACTGACTATATTTCCCTCCATCCTATCCCGCCCCCCACTTGTTCTGTTCTCTGCTTTGTCCCTGTCCCTTTACAAAAGTGTGTGTTTCTAACAGCTCTCCCACCAACCGTGCCCTCCCCTCCATCATCTCCCCTCTCATCTCCTTCCCCCCTATTCTCCTGTAGACCAAGATACCCAATTTAGAGTGTATGTCATTCCATCCCTAAGCCAAATTCAGTGAGAGTAAGATTGACCCATTCCCTTTTGCCTTCCTGTTCTTCCCCTCCATTGTAACAGTTATCCTTTGCCTCTTCTATATGAGATGATTAACCCCATTCTGTTTCTCCCTGTCTCCTCTCATACTATTCCTCTCCTACCTCTCAACTTCACCTTTTAAATATCATCTCTTCCTATTCAGTTGATTCTGTCTATAATAGACAAATATATATATATATATATATATATACATTTATATTCCCTTCAACTATCCTCATACTGAGAAAAGTTTCTTAAGTTACAATTATCGTTTTTTCATGTAGGCACGTAAATAGTCCAACCTTTCACTTTGTCTTTGGCATTTATGGGTTGATAATTCTGGAAACCACCACAGCTTCTGGTGATCCACTCTTCTGAATGCTCGGGCAGTGGCTGGTCCTGGCCTCCCTGGGGCTAAAACCTCGGCTAGTCTCAGCTCCCTTCCTGTCCACCTGCGGGGCTGCCTTTAGTGGGAGATTTGTTTCTCTGTCACTTTGTGGGTTCTGGAGCTCTAAAATTTGTTTAGAGTCATATTTTCTAGGTATTTGAGGTGGTTAGGGGAGAGCTACGGAGTTTTCCTGCTTCTGTGCCGCCATCTTGACTCTGCCTGCTTGACCATTCTGACTATCGATCCTATCATTTCAAAAGTCTGTGAGCCTAACCACCCCAGCTTTATTTACCATTACTCTTCTATATATAACATATCTTTCCACCAAATGTGCCCCCTGCTTTTCCTCCTCTCTACTTTTTGTTAGTGTTGTTCCCTCCTCCTGGAATGCTTATGCCCTCATTTTATCCTGTTAAAATTTTGTCCATCCTTCAGGACCCACCCACCTCGAATTCTGCCATACCATTGCCTTCCCTGAGCCAGAAGTTTGGTTTTCTTCTGCTCTTTCTTCTACACAAGGCACTTCGTACCACCCTTTTATGCATTTATCATGTCATTGTAGTTATTTAGATGCCTCTCATCTGCATCGTTAGAGTATAAAGTCATGGGAGCAGGAACCACGTTTTATTTTTTACTTCTTCCACAACACCTAGTTTAGTGCCCGGCAATCAACCAATCAATCAATCAATATTTGTTAAGCATCACTCCATGTCAGGCACTGTGACCGAGTTAAGCCCTTGCACATGATAAATGCTTAACAAATAGACAAGAATGATGTGACCAAACAGATAATGACGCTGAAGACTGATAACTACGAACAGATGCAAAAATTAAGTAAGTCTTGTCTTTTGTATTGTAAGAGAAAGTTTTCTCACTGGGAGCTCCCTATATCAATAAAATCACAGATTCAGTTTTTTGTTTTTAAAATTATGTTATGTATGTGTTATAGGATAGTGATTATGCTGTAAGGAAGGAAGAATAAATGAAAGGGAATGGCTTTGGATTAACCCTAGGGAGTAGGTGATGAGGCCATGATCCCATCTCCACATTTCGAGAGACAAAAGATTTTTTCTTTAATGGTCTCAGTACTCAAGATTATATAGGGCTCTACAATTCAGGGAGCAGGAACTAGAATCCTTGGCTAACCTGCTATGATTTGGAGTTGAAACATAAGACTTATGGTTTTTATAGCACAAAAGCTATAAGTGAACAGTGTAGGGTGCTTCTGAATAGCAGGCCCAGGAATCTCCAGCCTCTTGAAATGTGACTTGCATCATAATATGGCAACATACTTATAATAGCATCACCCTCTTATCTTTATCTTCAGAGGGAGGAAACCAGCTTCCTACCCAATGAAATACACAGTTAAGTACTAGGTAAATTATTTTCTAAAATTTAAGTGCTTTGGAAATGCCTAAGGAAAAAGGTAATAATAATGATAGCATTTATATAGGTGCTTTGGTTACAAAGTGTTTCACATGTCTGTGTTATTTCACTGGATAAGGTAATGCAAAAGTATCATGTTTATTTAGTATTAATCTCTTTTCTTTTACTTAGACAATGCTCACTGCTATCTCCATGAGTGCCATTGCCACCAATGGTGTGGTGCCAGGTGAGTGTTCAGTTTGCATTCTGGTGTTAGTGCAGTAGGATTGTGGTCTTCTGTCATTACTGTATACTTATGAAACCTGGAATTTAGAAACTTAGTTATTCTGAGAAAGTAGAGAGTGTTATGTCATTTAACAAATACCCTGACTTCTAATACATAGAGTGTTGGTCTGTATTCTATGGAAGGCTTTTCATTATGTTTAGAAATCTATATCAGCTTAAAGACAAGCACGTAAATCTCTCTCTTTCAGAATAAATTACATGTCCATTTTTTTTTTACCTAAAGTGACCACTATCTGATTTTTCTGAGACAGTCTAGTGAATTTGATTGCTTCATGTGGAATAAATGAAGAATAGTTTTTATTCAGTGAAGGCTTAATGAAACTGACCTTACACTGGGGAATTTGTTCCCTATAAAATCCAGGGGGGTTGAGAATTTTAGTTATATTTACCTCTCTTTTGTGTTTTTATTTTTACTGTTATATATTCCTTTTTAAAAATTCTCACTTTACCTTTCTAGCCGGAGGCTCATACTTCATGATTTCCCGAGCATTAGGTCCAGAGTTTGGTGGAGCTGTGGGCCTCTGCTTCTACCTTGGTACCACCTTTGCAGCAGCCATGTACATCCTTGGTGCCATTGAGATATTCCTGGTGAGTTAGTGTGTTCTGAGCTAGGTCCTGTGGAGCAGGAAGGTGCACTTGGTGAAAGAATTTGCCAAGTGACTGATTTTCAGCGTGTACCTGGAACTCCATGGTCTTTATTGTGAACTTTGTAGAGTGACTGTAGCTATGACAATATAGATTTTCACCTCTCCCTTTGTTATATTTCCATGTAATTTTGAGACTGAGAAAGCAATTTGTTTTCCTTATCAGAGTGAAATGTAGTTGAGTAAAGCAAAAGTAATTTCTCTTGTCATTCTTACCCCCTCTAATCATTTCTGTTCTGACAGTGGAAACATTTAAGAGCACACAGTAGTCAATCCTTTTATTTAATCTTTTAAATGCAAGTAATAATTCATTCCTGTTGTTCTGGTGGGATACTTAGCCAGAATAGTGTGGGGGAAAAAAGGTAATCCTTGATTGACCCTATTTTCCCAGTCATTTCAGGTATTTTAATTCGTAAATAGATTGGAAAGGAAAAACCTAAAAGAGTTTAGTCACATTTGAGTAGTGCTGACCAACAATTTATTAAGTGCCAACTACATGCAAGACACTGTGCTAAACTCTGGGGATACAAAGAAGGGCAAAAAACAGTCCCTGCCCTCAAGAAGCCACTAGTTTAATGGGGGAGAGAAATTATGTACAACCAAAATCCATGGGGCGAGTTGGAGATAATCTTAGAGGGATGGCACTGGCATTAAGAGTTTTTCGACATAGTTCTGTATATTTCTGCCTTGCTATGTATGTGAGCATTGTTGTAGCTTGCTATAGCACAGCTATTTGGTTCCATGAGAGTGACCTCATTTTCTCTTTTTGCCTTCCTGGCAGATCTACATTTTTCCCCGAGCTGCCATCTTCCGAAGTGATGATGCCCTTAAGGAATCAGCAGCCATGCTAAATAACATGCGTGTCTATGGCACAGCCTTCTTGGTCCTTATGGTGCTGGTAGTGTTTGTTGGCGTGCGCTACGTGAACAAGTTTGCTTCACTCTTCTTGGCCTGCGTCATTGTATCTATCCTGGCTATTTATGCTGGGGCCATCAAATCTTCCTTTGCCCCTCCAAATTTCCCGTATGTCAGCACATCTCATCTGCTGAGGGGAGTGGGGGGGATGCAGAGGGGAGGGCAGGGAATCATGTGCCGAAAAGTTACTGCAAAGGTCTCATGGCATGCCAGCTGCAGGACTTAGATGCTAGCAGTGCCTTTGAGAGCTTCCTCTAATATAGGCCTGCTCAACATCTAGGTAGAAATCTTCCCGGTAAAACTTATTATTTTAGTGATGTGACATTGAGCCTCAGCACAAAATGGGTAATTCATTCCATCTCCTAATAACAGATATAAGATGCCTTTTTATCTTGTGGTGATGTAATGATTATATAATGTTCCTGAAACAGTTTGTATTTGCAGCAGAAATTATTTATCCATTTGTCTGTTATTATTAACAGTCCTGTGAGGTAGGTAAATTTACTGTCCTATTTTTAGAAATTAGAAAATTGGGGAAAAGGAGAGTTGGGGGCTGTAAAGAAGTTTTCTGCCCTGTACTAGAAGCTGAGCTTCAGTTATGCAGTTCTTAGTACAGGGACCTGTGCTTTATGGTCCTAGGATACAGGATATTCTATGAGGATAGGTAGGTGATGTCTTTTGAATACACAGTTGCTTTTTATCCATCAGTAAGATGGAGATTTTAAGCTACTTTCTAGTAGCAATGATGAGTATTTGATCCATGCTGTTTTCTCACCGTACTTCCCTTTTATAACCAGTAGTATTCATCTGACAAAAGGCTGGCGAGGATTAAGGGCTTTCAACAGAGCTTTTCTTTGAAAAACTAACTGAATCCTTCATGGATTAAGGCCATGATTTTTTTTTCTTTACATTCATTAATTCAATAAACATATATTAAAAACCTACACTATGTGCCAGGCACTGTACTAAGTGCTGAGGATACAAAAAAATAATCCCTGACCTCAAGGAGCTTACAGTCTAATGGGGGAGACAACATGTCAAGCAAATATATACAGAGCAAGCTATATACAGGATAAATAGGAAATAATTTTTAAAAGGAAAGCAGTGGGGCAGCTAGGTGGCGCAGTAAATAGAGCATTGACCTTGGAGTCCAGAGGACGTGAGTTCAAATCCGGCCTCAGACACTTAACACTTAGTAGCCATGTGACCTTGGGTAAGTCATTTAACGCCAATTGCCCCTCAAAAAAAGGCAAAAAAAAAAGGAAAGCACTGGAATGAAGAGGTGTGAGGGAATGCTTCCTGTAGAAGGTGGGATTTTAGTTGGGATTTAAAGGAAGCCAGGAAGCCAACTGAGCTACTCAGGCTATCAAGTCAAAGAATTTTAGAACTGGAACAGGCCTTAAACCAGCTCAGTCTTCTTCATTTCAGAGATAAAAAAAAATAAGATCTGAAGAGTTTTTGACTCATCCAAGGTTATACAATTAACCATGGAAAAACTACTAGAATTTCTGCTTGGAGGGTGCAAAACTTTGAAAAATGGGGTAGAAGTTGAAGAGGGGAGGCAGATTTAGGTTGGATATAGGAAAGAACTTCCCAATAAGAGCTACCTAAAAATGAAATGGATTACCTAGGGAGGCTGTGTTTACTCTCACTAGGAATCTCTTTAAAAATTTTTTAATGTAATAACATTTTTCATAAACAAGATGATTCGAGTTGAAAGGCAACATAGTAGAGTGGGGAGAGTGCTAGATTTGTAGCTTTAAATCCTTGCTTTCCCATTTGCTACCTCTATAACCTTGGACAGGTCTCAGTTCCTATCTGTAAAATGAGAGAGTTGAATTAGATTACCTTTAATGTCCCCTTTAGTTGTAAATCTCTGATCTTATGCTTATAATAAAAATGAATTTTATGAAAAAGGACAAGTTCCAGAATTAGCTAAGTTGGAACTTCTAAGTCAAAATTCTATGATTTAGAACGGAAGACTTTAGAAATCATTGAATCCAATCTCCTTATTTTATAGTTGTGGATATTGAGGCCCAGAGGAGCAATATAACATAATGAAGAGAGTGCTGGGCCTCAGGAAGACCTGAATTCAAATTTCATCTCTTAAATCCCATTGGCTATGGAAATACCAACAAGTCACTTAATTTCTTCTCCAATTTTTAGAATGCTATGTGAATGTCTCAGAAATCTTCACACAAAAGCTGGATGGCTATTTGTTAGGAATGATATGAAGGATGTTGATGTTGAGACAAGCATTGGTTGAATTCTGAGATCCCTTCCAAGACTGATAGTCCATGATTCACTACATCAGGATTTGAGTTTAAGGAATAGTCTCTTCTCAGTTTGTGGAGATTTTGTTTTTCATTCTAGCAGAGTAGGTTTCTTTAGGAGGTATTAGCTGGGAATATTTACCCTTTGCCATGAATATGTGACATTTCTAGGATAAAAAAATAGGGATGACTAATTTTTAATAACAATGAAAGCTTTTTTGTTAATGATTTCATTTCAATATCCAACTCAATAGTCTCATTTTAAAAACTTTGTTTTCTCTTGTGTCTTTTCTTGCTCATTTCCCGTTCTCATTTTTCCACCTGTTTTCCCTTTAGAGTTTGCATGTTGGGTAACCGTACTCTTTCTTCGAGACACATTGACATTTGCTCAAAGACCAAGGAAATGAACAACATGACAGTCCCTTCAAAATTGTGGGGCTTCTTCTGTAACTCTAGCCACTATTTCAACGTCACCTGTGATGATTACTTTGAGCACAACAACGTCACATCAATCCAGGGCATCCCTGGCTTGGCTAGTGGAATCATTGTTGGTAAGTAGGGCACGAAATATGGCTTTTTAATATCCCTTGTGTAGAAGTAATGCTGGCCACTTTAGTCTTTTAGACCTTTTCATTGTCATTGGGAACTATCTGCCAGGATGTCTCCCTCTTATCTAAACTTGGCACACAACTCTTAATTCCAGCAGATTCCTGTTTTGACCATGAGGAACTTAATTTCTTGGCTCTCTTCAAGAGTATTGTCCATTTCAACATTTGTCTCTAACTTAAGGCAGATCTGATCTGTTGCTAACCTATAAATCATTTGTTGGATCTAGGGAAAGAGGATCATATTTTCAGTTTTCTTTCTAAAATTGACAATGTTCTTCCTGCAGTTCCCAGGGGCAAACTGGACCGGAACCACTGTAATGTCACCACATGTTTTCCCAACTCATTTAAATTTATGATACCCCTTTCCTAAGTGACCTAGTGGTTTGGATGACAACTTTTTTTTTTGACACGTAAGCAAGTTTGATTTCACTGAGGCGTGTAGAGCAGCATTGATCACTAATAGGAGCTCAAAGGCAATCAGCCTCATTTTGCTTTCCTTAACTCACTTCTAACCAGCTTTTCCAGGTCTGGCTTAATTGCATGTGGATATACCAGAACAGTTAGCCAAACTACATTTGAAGCTATTTTAGAAAGTACATGTTTGTTTTGGTGGGTGTCGTTTTTGTGGGGTAGTGGGTGGGGGTTGTTTGGTTTGAGTTTTTTGCTCTCGTAGAAGCAAAATGTATATTTAAAAACTAAATTAGAAAACTGAGTGTTGCTAAAACAGATTTTCTTATCATAGTCTTTTGACCATATTAACTTCCTATTCTCCCCTTTATTCCCACTACAGAGAATCTTTGGAGTAACTATCTACCAAAGGGAGAGCTAATTGAGAAGCCATCAGCCAAATCTTCTGATTTCTTAGGCAATTTGAATCACGAGTATGTGCTTGTTGACATTACCACCTCCTTCACTCTCCTGGTTGGAATCTTCTTTCCTTCTGTCACAGGTAAACAGATAGGTTTCTCTCTGCTTAATTATAGAAATTGTCAGTTAGTCCCTGAAGATTATTTAGTTAGATGATGGAGTCATGTTATTGGAATTTTTTATTTTTTTCCCCCAACCTTTAGAATCATTGACATGAATCTAAGCAAATTTTCTTTGTAGTAACTGTAAGGGTTGACTTATTGGATCTTTTCTCTAGGTATCATGGCTGGATCAAACAGGTCTGGAGATTTGAAGGATGCTCAGAAATCCATTCCCATTGGTACCATTCTTGCCATCCTGACCACCTCTTTTGTTTGTATCTTTTACATAGGTCTGATATGGACATTAGTGGTAGGACTGTGTTGCAGAAATTGGTGGGTTAATACTTTTTATTCAGCCAGGAAGAGCATATTATTATGGAAGAGCTCAAAAAAAGACAGTGTGGTGTCCCATTTTATCTCATCTTTCATCTATCTTCCCCTTACCTCCACCCCACCCTCCAAAAAAAAAAATCCAGAAAGAGACTTAATTATAACGATTAGGAGACTCCTCATAGATTATAAAGGAGAAGGCATGGGTTTGGCTAAATGCACTGGCCACCAATATTCTGTCTCATGTTTGATAATGAAGTATGACAGTTTCCTTGACTCCTGATACAGATTTAAGCAGTGTTGTCCTCTTTGGGGCCTGTATTGAAGGGGTTGTTCTCCGGGATAAGTAAGTATTCTGGTCTTCTGTTATGATTGTTTTATCAGCACAGTGCCTGGCACATAGCAAGCACTTAAAACATTCTTGTTGCTTCCTTATATCTGCTGTGACATCTATCACATATATTTCTTAAGACACAGGTACCAGAAAAAGGCTAACAAGTTGAAATAAAGGTTGACTGTCAACTTTACTCAGATTTAAAGGGTTTGTATGTGTGGGTAAATGTATGGAGGAATTAATGGTGCGGTAAAACAGTGAACAGTTTTGAAAAACCAGTTTTCCTGGATATTCACATCTAGTAGGAAGCTACAAAAAGGGAAGTTCCTGACCTGGCAGGAAGGTAAGAGAGAAGAGACATTGGAGCATCTCTGGCTTCTCACTCATGAGGACTATTAGGAAGTACTAAAGGAGGCTTAACAGAATTACCATCTCATTCTTCCATTAGTGATTAATTTATTGTTATTCATGTTATTAATTTTATTGTTATTAGTTAGTGTTATTCATGTTTAGTTGGACATGATGTGATAGCTCAGCATATAAAAGTATATTTATTCTGTAAGATTAGAGCTGGAATTATTGAATGAAAATGATAGAAATTAGGGTTGAAAGGGGACCTCAGGGGTGACCAAGCTGAACCCGTACCTGAGCATGAATTCTTTCTATAGCATATGTAACAAATGATCATAAAGCCCTCCAGTTGTAGGGGGAGGAAGGACCAATTAAGAGGTCATTGGTAACTTTGGAAAAAGCAGTTTCAGCTGATGAGATCAAAAGGCAGACTCAAAGACTGAAAGGTGAATGAAAGGAAAGGTTAAAAGTTAAAGTTTTGTAAGGATGTAGGAGACCTGGGCACATTGGTAAGTGTGAGAAAATGTTAGTTGGGAAAGTGTCTGGGGGTGGGGGAGGGGAGGAAGGGGGAGAGAAAGAGAGAGAGAATGAGAATGAATAAGATCACAGATATAAGCAGAGAGATTGACCTTTACAGCCATCAGACTATAAGAGAATGGAATAAAGGAGAAAATGGGGGATGATGCCAAGTGGTTTTGAGGATTATAGATAAGAGAGAGGAGCCAATAATAGAACAGAAAATTGGTGTGAATTTATAGAATAAGAGAGCTATTTGGAAGCTTTCAGATAGAGTTCAACCTCATTTTACAAGTGAAGAAACTGAGACCCAAAGAGAAGCTAGGTGACTTGGCCAGGATGAATTGACTTTGTTTTTAAAAAGAATTTTTTAGTTCACATTTTTTGTTTTTATATCTCCTTAATTTCCCATTATACCCTCTCCTCCCCTCCCCCACAGAGCCGTCTTTTATAACAAAAAAAGAAAAAAAGAAAAAGCAATTCAGCAAAACTAACAACACATCGTTCAAGTCCAGCAGTATTCAGTGTTCTACATTCTTAGTCCCTTATCTCTCTGCAAAGAAGGGGAAAAGATATGTTCTCCTTTCTCTTCTTTGGGTTCAAACTGGGCAATTATAATGACACAGCATTCAGGCTTCTATCGTTCTTCCCATTTATATTGTTGTCATTATTCCTTGAATACTTAATGACAGAGCCAGATCCCTTTCCTCTTCGTCGTTTAATCTTACAGTGTCCTGCAAGTTAAAATTCAGTCTCCCTTTAACTTTTCTCTCAGGTTTGGAGATGCTGTGAAAGGAAATTTGGTGGTAGGTACTTTATCTTGGCCATCCCCATGGGTCATTGTTATCGGTTCCTTCTTCTCAACCTGTGGGGCTGGACTGCAGAGTCTCACTGGTGCCCCGAGGCTGCTACAGGCTATTGCCAAGGACAACATCATACCATTCCTTCGGGTAAGAGACTCTTATATATTCCTCTTTCTACATACTCTCCCTTAGGGTAACATATTCCTCATGGTAGCATGGCTTTAAAAAAAAAATGTCTCAACAACGTCTGTTTCAGATTTTAGGATTGTTAGGCAAAGTAACATGGGACGATCCGGGGCTCATAACAAAAGACCTACCCCTTTTTTACTTTTCTAATTTCTACCCCTTTTATAAAAGGTTGATGTAGTAGTTTTCTCACACTCTGTTTACCTCAGTTTCCTCTGCTGCAAAATGGGAATAATACTAGTACCTACCTTTCAGGGTTATTGTGAAGATCAAATGCGATCCTATTTGTGAAGTTGTTAGCACAGTGCCTGGCACCTGGTGCTATATAAATGCATATTCCTTTCCCTTCCCTTTATCTTCACACCATCATTCTTGTTTATTGGAGATTATATGAGACCATACCCCTCAGATTACATCATCCTCTTTAATTTCATATAGTTATATGAATCTTCAGTATTACAATAGCTAAATTAGGAGAGTACAGGGAGTGGTGTAGATGCCGAAGGTAATTTTAATAAAGCTTTATCCCATTCTAGTGAGACCTCATTTCTTAAATTTGCCATCTGTTTTCTTATTGTAGGTGTTTGGACACAGCAAAGCCAATGGGGAGCCTACCTGGGCCTTACTCCTTACTGCTGTCATTGCAGAACTAGGGATCCTCATTGCTTCCCTGGATCTCGTGGCCCCTATCCTTTCCATGTAATAGTCAATATATACTCCATAGTTTATTTTTTTAATAAATCATTTAACAGTGTTCTCAATTACTTATCTCTAGACTGACACTAATGCACTGCAAATTCTTACTGAACCACAAGAATTTTGCTGAAAAAGTTAGTAAAATTATTTTTTAAAACTTATAAACTAAAACTGATACTTAGTAGGTGAGCTAAATTACACCCTGACTCAGAGTGGGGAAGGTGAGACCCTTAGTTTCTTGTGTGAAAGATTGAAATGACTACACCCTTGGATGGAAGGAGTTTCTTGATTCTGTGTATACATTATGGGCCTCATGTCTGTTTTAGTTAGTCACCAATCAGTAGACTCTAGAATATGTTCTTTTTTCATGGCATTACTCATTCAGTTATTTTAGTTATTATATTCTTTAGGTTAAAGATTTGTTATTTAATACGTTCTTTTGTTCAACATAAATCCTAACAAAATATAAGGTGAAAGTGTTTGAGGACGGTGGGAGTGGGACAGGAAGAACGTTTTGGGTTTTGTTCACAAGAATAACAGTGAACCTCATACTCAATGTTTGCTTAAGCTTCACAATAAAAATGAAGCAGGACTTGATTGTCCACCTGAGGAAAAGTAAGGTGAGGTTTAAATTTCTGTTCCCTCAGCACTTAGTCATGTTGTTATTAATCTGCAAGTAAACACTGAACTGCATTAAGAGAGAATTCTCTTACTTTTAGCCAACTTGGGTAAAAGCCATTTTAACAGTACTAAACTAATAAGCATTCTTGTCATTCCTCCAGGTTTTTCTTGATGTGTTACCTCTTTGTGAACCTGGCATGTGCCTTGCAGACTCTGCTTCGAACACCCAATTGGAGACCCCGGTTCCGCTACTACCACTGGTGAATTTGTTTTTCTTGTCTCAAAGCCTGGAGAGAACAATTGATCAAATTACATAACTAGAAACTAAAAACTATCACACAAGCTATTTTCAGTTCTTACCTAAAGTACTTTCCCTTATAGCCCTTTCTGAGAATTAATCACTGTTGGTTTCAGTATAATCAAACAAAAATTGTAACTACCTTTGTGGGTTACTATGGCTTTCCTTTCTAACCATATTCTCTCCTTTCCTAAAGGTTGTAGAAGAGATCCACTGTACAATGACTCCTCCCTTGCGTCCTCTCCTTAGGCTTTCACCATCTACTTTTTGCCACATTATATAATATCCCTTTCTTAATCCTTATCAGTTTCCCCTGTCCCTTAAAGCTCTCTTCATCTAAGTAATCCCAGCCTCCCCAGTTTTAAAGAAGCTATTGCTTGATTTCACTGCCCTCCAGAGTACCACTTTCTTTCTTTTGCCTTTTATCGCCAAATTCTTAGATGTTATAGTATTTTGTAATCAATTTGGTTTATTTTATGAAAAAAAGCACTTTATGCCATTTGCTATAGTTTTCCTATCTGTAAAGTAAGAAAATTGATGGCAATTTCCTCCCAGATGTTGGAATATTCACAGAGCATTTAGAAATCATCAGAACAGATGTTTTTGGGGAGAGCGTATATGAATCTGTGATAGAGAACTCCTAGTGTGAAAGCTACCTCTACTGAGCTGTTGATTTAAAATTTTTCTGCTGATTTTATGAATTATCCCTGCTTTGCTAATAAGAATTTCTGCGATCACATAGACTTTATTACATATTTTACTATTTACATATTTTGACAACAGTGGGTTCAGTCCTCATTATCATGTTCTTGTTTTTGAGCTGCTAAAGATATTTTTGATTTTTTTATTCTGTAGGGCACTCTCCTTCATGGGCATGAGCATTTGTGTGGCCCTGATGTTCATTTCATCCTGGTATTATGCCATTGTGGCCATGGTGATAGCTGGTATGATCTACAAATACATTGAGTACCAAGGGTGAGTCACTACAGCAAGAATGGCAGTCTGTGGGTTTGGCCTTGGACATTCACAAATGTTAAAACTTTTTGTATATGGGTATTTAGCACAGTAGATTAAAGCAATATTTTAGTAAAGCCAGGCTTTTTAAGTTCAGTTAACTTAACCTTGTTCAGTGACTACAAATTGCATCCCTAATTCTGTCAGAAATCTTGCAGAGGCTTTTGGATCACAAGAAGGAACAAAACAAAATGGATAGATCAATGTGAGTTAGCTAGGAAAAAAACAACTGAAAGAATAGTTCTGATTGACAGTGGATCAAAAGTATACAAAAGACAAACATATACATGGATTTGTTCTACATTCTGTAATACTCCAGGTTATATCTGAAATGAAAGAGAGCATGCCCCTGACTCCAAGATCATTTAAAATTTCAGCAGATACTTCTTTCCCCAGAATTTTTTTTTTTTTTGCTTCCTAATATGCCTTCTTCCTCTCTCCCCATTATATCTTCCTGATAAATGGGGGGGGGGGGGAAATTTGAGGAAAAATTCAGCCAACAAGATGACCAAATTTAATATTCTATGTCTATGGTCCCCCACTTCTCTACTGAGAGGAGGAAAATGTATTTCTTTCTCTTTCCTCTGCAGCCAAAATTGGTCATTGTACTTAATCTGAATTTGGTAGCATTTTAATTCTGTATTCATTTGCAAAACTGTAATCACTGAACATATTGTTCTCTTGGTTTTACTTTCTTTAGTCTTCATCAGTTTGTAAAAGTCTTATAGTGTTTTCCTAAATTTGTCATATTCTTCATAACTTATACTATAGTAGTATTCCTTTAAATTCATATGCCACAATATGTTCATTTTCCCCAATCAACAGGCAGCCCAGTTTATTCCCAGTTTTTTTGTTACCATAATGGGTGCTAGTAAATACCCTGACTTGGGGATCACATTCAATTACATTTTCCCCTTACACTGTCTATGCAAATTCATGATTGATTTTAATTTCATTGTCTCAATCTCTGTGTTACTTTCTGGTTGCTAAGCAGCTACTACTATATGGGAGAAATGAGTGAATGACCCCTTTGGCCTTGTTTATTTTATGCACTGTCCATTTTCACAATGCATCCTGATTGCTGGTGAAGAATGATGTTATCAATTAAGAGAGAAGGTAGAATGTTGGTGAAGTTTGCAACGTGTCCATTCTTAGCTGAATGTTTAATTAGGAAATTGGATTTTGCCTGCTTTATGTCAATCTTTTTTTCTTTTTCTTTACCACAGTGCCGAGAAAGAGTGGGGAGATGGGATCCGGGGATTGTCCCTAAGTGCAGCCCGTTTTGCCCTGCTACGGCTAGAGGAAGGGCCTCCACACACAAAGAATTGGAGGTAAAATGGGATACACAGCTTCAGTATTGTGGCACATAATAATTACTCAACAAATGACAGTGATATAAGAAAGATATGGTGCAGGAAATTAGGATAATAGAGCTTCCACAAACCGTTCTAAATCTGTTCCCTTTCATTTAGGTGATTTTCAGTAGGTTTTTTTTTTCTATCATTTATTCTTCCTTTCCCCCTTTTTCATAGGCCTCAGTTGCTGGTGATGCTGAAACTAGATGAGGACTTACATGTTAAGCATCCTCGACTCCTAACTTTTGCCTCACAGCTCAAAGCTGGCAAAGGTCTCACCATTGTGGGCTCTGTTCTTGTGGGAAACTTTCTGGAGAACTATGGTGAGGCATTAGCTGCTGAGCAGGTAAGAAAGGGGATCAGGTCTAATTGAATTTACAGCTATGTTAGATCATACAGGTTGCTAGGTTGTAACCACCCAAAGTTATAAATTAATCCTATGGCATTTAAGAAGTTGTCATCTCAGAGAACTGCACTGATTTTGAACAGATACTACTATTTCACTCCTAAGTTCTCCCATATGACAGAGATGAGTCAAGTCACCAGTCTTCTTGCATTTAAAATATTGGCAGGTATATAAGTTATACCATTGCAAAAAGATGAGCAAATCATAATCACAAAGATGGTTTCCAAATAAATTCCTAATTGCTAATTTTTGTGTGTTTTGAGGGAAACTATGTAAATGAAATGTGTTCCTTCAAAATATCAACATAACCTTCTCACTCATAACTAATGATATAAACAAACTGCTTCTGCAGTCTTTTCCTAGCTGTACCTATGTGACAAACATGTCATCTAAAGTTGTTTCTCTCTAGCATGCAAAGTAAGCGCCATCCCCATAAGTGGCAAGTGTCGAGAGGAAATTCTGTATGCCTTTCAATAATCCCCTTGGATTCCATTTTAAAGGATCTGTAAAATGCTGTGGGACCCTAGAGACTAAAGATGATCATAAAACGTCTGTGCAGAATAGCGGTTCCCTTTGAGAGGGATACTACTAGCCCTTTAAAAGCGGCATTGTATATTGCAGTTTCTTGGAGGCTATGAGTGTATCATGCAAACATTTTTTTCCAAGTTAAATATAAAAGATTCTTTTGTGATCGTTTTTGATAGTTTAATATTAATGAAATAAGGCTAGCATTTTTATAAATGCTAGGAAAATAAGAAGGTAGTTAGAAAATAACAAAAAAAATGTTTTCATTTCTCTTAAAAAAATCAAAGAGCCCTCATGATGATCCTTCTGGCTTGGTAATGTAGCTACCCTGCTTCTAATGCTGGTTTACCATTGACTTATTCTATGGCTTTGGGTAGATCATACCCACTTTCTATACCAGTATTCCCAGGGATTGTAAAGACCAAAGAGAAAAAGGAGTTTTAAAATGTGTAAACTGCACAGAAGACTATTTCAATAAATGTTGTAAGTAAGTGCCATTATTTAAAGATAGAGAAATGAAAGAAAGAGGACCCCAGAAGAAATATTGGGGTAAACTATACGAGTAATCTAAATTAGGATATGTCTGGGTGTGAGAAAAAGACAGTATTCCCACTAGTTAATTAATCCTACTTAGCCAACACAGATACACTCACAGTGTACATAGTGTATACTCATAGTGTCAAGCTGTGGGGTGAACTACAAAGAAAGTAGAAGATATGTACTAAATCGAGTAATTGGTGGTTAATGAAAGAAAGGAGGACAGAGAAACATATAAACCAAAATACAGCCAATTTCAGATATAGACATATGCACAGAACTGCTAAATATATGAGGAAATAGAAGGGACAAAGAACAGTAGGAGTTACTTCAATAATTTAGGTAAATTAGGCCTATTATCAAGGTCTTGTGAAAGAAATTGGTCATGTGTAGAGACTGAAAATACAAAGTAAAGAGCCATAACATGGGTGGACAAGACATTTTAGATGGGAGCAATGGCACAAGTGTCCCAGCATTTAAGGCAGATCAGTTCAGTGTTCTTATATTTCTTTCAGACCATCAAGCACCTGATGGAGGCAGAGAAAGTGAAGGGCTTCTGCCAGCTGGTGGTGGCAGCCAAACTGAGAGAGGGAATCTCCCATCTCATCCAATCCTGTGGCCTTGGTGGCATGAAACACAACACCGTGGTGATGGGTTGGCCCAATGGCTGGCGCCAGAGTGAAGATGCCCGTGCCTGGAAGACTTTCATTGGTAAAGAGCCCCTCATCTTTTCCCAGGCCCTTAAGCAAGAGTTGCAATTATATCCATCTCCCCTCTCTGTCCTCTGAAATGGAGACCATTGTATTGCTGAGACTGAGACACACATTGCAGTGCTAGAATAATAAAGACCTTAAAGGCTGACTCAACACCTCCCATCCTCTGCACCTTGATCTTGTTTTGTGTGTAAAATGCTCAACTCAGCTGAGTTTACAAAATACAGAATGTTTTCTCCTCATCTTTGATTCTTGTATTTCCAGGTGAAATTGTGAATTTCTGTCTTAATGTTTTTGTACAGTGGGCTTCTCCTTCACCTCAGCAGCCTCTCACATTTACATATTGGTTCCCAGTTCCCTGAAAATATAATAACAGTGTGATTCTCTACATGAGATTTGCTTATGGCTAGCCAATAATGGATTTTCTGAGCATTTCGTTACCTCATTAAGACAGCACATGGTGGTGATATGTTCGTTTTTTACTCCTGGCTATATGAATGTAAAAATGAAAAGCCACTATCTTTCCTTCCCTAATGATCTCTGAAGAAGGGGAAATATGCAGATTTCTTTGCTTATCGGTTCTGGGTCTTTTTTCCTTTTCTTTCCCCAGGCACAGTTCGGGTGACAACAGCTGCCCATCTTGCCCTACTGGTAGCCAAAAATGTCTCCTTCTTTCCCAGTAATGTGGAACCATTTGCTGAGGGCAACATTGATGTGTGGTGGATTGTGCATGATGGGGGGATGCTCATGCTCTTACCATTCCTACTTAAACAGCATAAGGTACACCCAGGCATCCTTTAGGCCACTCTGTTTCCTTTTCTCCCCTGCCTAGCATCTGTCCAGTCTCTTTAGATACATCCTTCCTTTTTGGCTCAAGTGGAACTTTTGAGATTTAAAATGGGTAGATGTTACCCCTGATACAGGGAGTTAACCTTTCAATTCTTCATTGTCTCCTCATCTGAAAAAAATAGATATTTTAATTTTTAGTACCTCCCTGTCTCTCAGGGGAATAAAGGGTACTAGTGAAAAAATGGTAGCAAATAAAGTTCTGTTATCAGAGTCCTCAGGAGAAAAAGTTACAATATTATCTATCCCAGGAAAACTTAAATTATTTACATAAAATAAGACCTTGAATACCAGGAGACTCAAATATCAGCGTTGCTTATATTTTTGGTAAGATTAAGTAAATGAGATTTTCCAAAAACTAGATCTTATGTGATGATTCAAATAATCATTACATTAAAGTGTACAAAACTGCCTTTTCTGCTGTAATATTTTTATCACAGACCATCTTTCTAATTTTTGCCATTTTTTTTTCTTAAATAGTAAAATAATTTTATTAAGGGCCTACTTAAAGGAATATAGTGGCAGCGCTATTTCTATAGCCTTAGCCCTATTCTTGTGTAGAAGTTAGCGTTCATTTCTCATGATTAATTCTCAGTGTGTATTCTCCCAGGTGTGGCGTAAGTGTGCCATCCGTATCTTCACAGTAGCCCAGTTAGAAGACAATAGCATCCAAATGAAGAAGGACCTGGCTACCTTCCTGTATCACCTCCGCATTGAGGCAGAGGTAGAAGTGGTAGAGATGGTAAGATACTAGTCTGAGGAAAAGCATGAAAACTGTCTCTATTTATCCCCAACCTGTATACTTCCCGGTTCAGTAGTATCCCTATTTCATGGACCTATTCACTATGATCCAGTGACCTGGAATTGTGGATTAATTCTCTAGCTTCAGCAAAACTTTAATGTACTAAGCAGAATGTCCCCTTTCCTCTTTTTTTTTGGTGCCTCTTTATTTTTGCCAACTTTTTACCTGACAGATTTATCTTAATTCATAGGACACCATTTTAAATTAACGCATCTTATTTTAGCCAACGAAAAGGACACTGACCAGACACCCTGTGTTTGTGTCAAAGTGATATGTGCAGTTGTTGGGGTAGACCTAGCAAGTAAAAACTATAAATGGGTTTTACCCCTAGATTGAAGATTGATTTGTCTACGTAGCTAACTTTGGATAACTTACTCTCTCTTCTGCCATTTACTTACCCCATAAAATCAGGATGGGAGTTTAGTTGACCACACAGTTAGTTCTCTGCATTCATATAGTGATTTGAAACAAATGAGTTGATTGTCATTTTTCTCCTTTGTGCTTGTTTGTCTTATTTGGCATGGTGTTTCCCTGGCAGCATGATAGTGACATATCAGCCTATACCTATGAGCGCACTCTGATGATGGAACAAAGATCTCAGATGCTACGGCACATGCGGCTCTCCAAAACAGAACGAGACCGAGAGGTAAGAACCCTGTTTCATCAATTCCTTTATCCCAAACACATGAAAATTAAGCCACTGAGTAGATGTGGTATTTTAATTCTCAAAGGTAGCAAGAAAATTCAGAAGTTAAGTCTCTCCTACTGCCCACCATGGAGTCAGCTTTTCAGACTACTCCACTAGTGTTTGGAGTAACCATTACATAAAGGAGGGGTCTTTTTTTGACCTTTGGAATTTGTGCAAATTTAAGATGTGGGAAAAAAGTGAACATGGAGTTGTGTTTGTGTTGGACCTTCCCCAGGCACAGTTGGTTAAAGATCGGAACTCAATGCTACGCCTTACCAGCATTGGCTCTGATGAGGATGAGGAAACAGAGACCTATCAGGAAAAAGTGCACATGACTTGGACAAAGGACAAGTACATGGCATCCCGGGGACATAAACCCAAGACATTAGAGGGATTCCAGGACCTGCTCAACATGCGACCGTAAGTGTCTTATTAGGATTAATATAACTACAAGTTAAATACAGAACAATATATCCTTAGTATTTTATGCTTAGTGTAACTCATACATCTAGGCTCTTTGCATAGCTCAAACTTCATTTTATAGATCACATACAATTCATTTCGTAGAATTGTTTTTAGAATCTGACATCTAAAATCCCCCCAAAAAAAGGTTTAAACATGTACCAAAGTTGAATCCTTCTACCAGACTCCTGGAATAGGCCCCATAGACATCCATGTTTAATAACATGATCTAATTGGAAATGTGCCCCTTTCCTATAAATTTTTAGTTTACTAGTATCCCCAGTTCACAACAATTCAAAGTAGTGGTAACAGAACTAGCATAATTGGAACCCACTGATAATGCCAAGTATTTATCCACTAGTACTAACTTGCAAACTCCAAAAATCTTTCACTAAAGCTTTTAAGTTTTGTTTGAAATTTCACTTTCTGGTTGAGGTGCTATTGAGCAGTGAAAAAAATAGTCTGGTATTTATCAACCTTTTTCAATCTGACACCTATTAATTGGTATGATTACACTGGATAGTCCTCTCCCTGTATGGGCTCCGGCCTTCTACAAGCTCTGCCTAGGTCTAAACATGTAAAATAAAGCCTTAAAGGATGAAAAATGGATTATGGAATCATCACTTTAGAGCTAGGAGGGATATTAGAGGGAGACCTACCTCAACTGTTTCACTTTGCAAGTGAAGGAACTTAGAATATAACCTAGAGAGTTTAAGTGACATGCTGAAGGTCAAAGAGGTTGCAGGTGACAGAGATAGAATCTATATCGATTCCTTTCTACTGTACCTCAGTTGGTTTGTGAAGTAATGTCTCAGAGATTTAGAATGGTGTGTCAACAGCAGTAGAAACAAAAGAAAGGTGACTGAGGACATACACAGGCACTTACTATGCTCCCTCTTTTCCAAAAAGGTGTCACCACCAAACTCCTAATAAACAATTAGAAAATGGTGGTGAGAGAATTCAGGGCACTGACACTTTTAATGTCTTGCTATGTTGGTTGGGAAACTAAAATGCACACAAAGGCTATCATAGGGAGAAGCATCTAGATAATCCATAAACTGGGCAACTAGTCCTTGAATAATTTGGCAGTTGACTTTAAATGTATTCTGTTTCCCAGCTTGGGATTTATGGTGATATAAAAAAAAAATAAAGATAGGGATATAAAAAGCCTTCATCTTTAGAAAAGGTGGACAGCGTTAGACATGGTGTGAAGGATCTAAATTTGTTTTTAGATCTGCCACTTATTTATGGCATGACTTGAAACATGTATTTTCACCTTCTATCATCCTGGCCTATAAACTTAGGTGAAGGATTTTTATTACTTGACCTGAGGAATGTTGGAAGAAGAAACTGTAGAAATGAGTGGTTAAAATTTTTCTTCTGCCCAAAATTTCCCATGCCAGTAAAGTTGTCCCTGATTACATGGGGGCAGAACAATGTTATCTTGCCCTAAAATATAAAATTAAATTTTGTGTATTTCTAAGGTGCTTAAGAGAAAAAAGCAAGGAGTACATACTAGCAATATGCCCCAATTTAGTTTTATCCCTACCTACCACATTATCATTCTTCTAACTCAGGCCAGACAAGTTGTCTACTTCAGCTTTAGGCTAATTTCTCTCTCCTGGACTACCTCTACTTGCACTTTGTCCCCTCCCCAGAGACCAGTCTAATGTGAGGCGGATGCACACTGCAGTAAAGCTGAATGAAGTGATTGTCAACAAATCCCATGAAGCAAAGTTGGTACTATTGAACATGCCAGGGCCACCCCGAAACCCTGAAGGTGATGAGAATTGTATCCTTTCCAAACGTTGTGTTCTTTCCCTATTTTTATAAATCTTTCCCTTGGACATAAATTGTGTGATTGTGAATTAGTCTGCCTCAAACAAAAGTATTTTGAAATCCACAGAAACAAAGCCATTTATCCTTCATGACTTAATATTGTTAAACAAGGACTTTTGTAAGGTTAAGACTTTCTGGGATAGATTTCATTTTTTCATCTGGATCCCTATCCCATGGAGTCACTCTCAAACAGTTCCTCTTCCAGTAATCCTTCTTACAGATAAAAGCTTTCTGTATGAAGGACTACAAACAAGGGCCAGTGTGGGGTGGATACCCTGTGGGGCTGCAAGATGCACTGATCCCTTTAAACCACCAGATCTACTCACAGGGAACAGGAAGCAAGAAGAGCTGTTGGTGGGGAAGGGAGTGATAAAAATCACATCAATCAACCTTGGAAACACTTGTAGAAACAAATATTGGAGGTTCATGTTTTAGTGAACTTCTGGTTCTTATCACTGCTGCTTGAGGGTGAATATGAAAAGCACAACATGGGTAAATCCACCACTATTGAGATTTTCAAAACATCTCTTATGTAAAATGGGAAGGATGTCCAGTATGTCATAAAATGTGACTCAGTTCCTGAATTGTTTTAGCACAGAACCAAATTGGATCCTAGCTGGTAAGCCATGTCTTGATGTTTATTTTTCAATTCTGTGAAGATAAAAAGCCTTTGAGTATCAAGATGCAAAGTTGAAATGTTACAGTTTTGCTTCTGACTGACTCCTTGACACATTTGTATAGATATGGAGTTCCTGGAGGTGCTTACAGAAGGGCTAGAACGTGTCCTTCTTGTACGAGGAGGTGGCAGCGAAGTGATCACCATCTACTCCTAAATGCACCTGATCTGTTTTGCTTGACCTAACCCTCCTCACAGGTTTCAATTCTCCACAAAAATCTCAGATGATCTGGCACTTTATTTGCTGCCACTCCCACTGGACTAGAGGGCTGTTTTCTGTATGCGTGATGCTTAACTTTTGCGGAGCTGAGCCTCAAGACCTCCTCTGTCCCTATGCTTTAGTGCAAAGGGAGTTGGAGTTGCCCTTCTTCTCACTTGACCCTCATTCTTTCTCTAAAAGAAGCAAGTTAAAGGAAATGTGTGTAAAATGCTTTGTGATTAGAAAGCAGTACATAGATGTGAGTTACTCCCTCACCATCAATGGAACCTAAAAATCTTGTCATTGCCCAGTTTAGTGTACATCATAACCAGAAAGGAAAAAGAGATGAGGCAGAAAGGAGCCAGGATCAAAGGGTAAATTTAAATAGGACAGGAGGCACAGTCATTTTGCTTTGGGCAAGACTAAAGCTGCAAGATGGATCTCAGAAACCTTTACTCAGCTATGATCTCCTGCAGAAACTTTGAACTCTAGGATGTTTATTCCAAGGATGATGCTCAGAGAAGTATAATAACATTTCAACAAAAAAATCTAGTCACAAGTACATGGCAACTCAGTCTCTCTGTAACAAACCCATATGGAAAACTTTCTCAGCTCATCTTCGGTGTGCTTGCCTTCCAAGTACCTCATTCTATATTGTGGTACTGCAAAGAATGAAACAAACCTATACACAAAGCCCTTTCTGCAAGAACTTAGAAACCTATCCCCAATAGATGCTGCTCTTTAGTCTGATCCCAGGTTAAAGCATGTGTGTACATTGTATGTACATTGAATGTTTCAAATTTCCCAAATTCGGCCCATTCTGTGGTATTACTGTAAGACAATGTTACACTGGAAATTACTTTTTTTAAAGGGAGTGTTATCTAGGTGATTGAATCATCCATGCAAACCCCAGCTAGCTGCTCAAACTAACACAATTATAGTCCATGGATACTTATAGGTGAGTGACTTGGGCAAAATAAACAAACTGGATGTAAGTAATGAGAAATTTACTGGTTTATCTCCCCTTTCCTCCAATGCTCTGTTTAGGAGGCATAGTACTGAACCACAAGAGCAAACTGGGAGACTGGCTGATCTGCCCTAAGGATAATTAGATCACCTAAAATAAGATGGGCCTATATTTTGAAGGTGAATTCAGCAATGGAATTGAAAGTTCTGGTGCCATACCTTAATTTACAGTGCCAAAGTCACTGAGTTGCTAAATTCCCCTCTTCCTCCTCAAATGACTCAGAATACGAACTGGCATTGGCCTTGCTTAAGAAGTTCCAGGTTCTCTCATTGTGTGGCCCGGTTTTTGGAGTCGAGATGAAGTAGGGAAGTCGATAGCATTGCACAGACAATTTAAGAAATGAGGTTTTTGTTTGGTTTTCTTTTAGAGTGGGAAGTGGGGATAGACATTGCCCTTTCCCTCAGTTTCCTGCTTTACTGATTGTAAAGACCTGGCTCTGGACTCAGATTAATCAGAAGCACATGATTGCCAATTTCCTTTGCATCCTTAGAATGCAATGAAGGACTAGACTGAGGGGGTAATTTTACAAGTTAAATCTTCTTTCCTTTTTTTTTTTTTTTTTTTTTTTTGCCAATCACCAAAATACTGCTTCCAGGCATAGGAAATCTTTGCCTTACATGGCTGTGGCAATAATTTCAGACACCTGAAGTTAGCCTGAAATCTTTCTATTACAGAGAGATTCATGTTTAGGGACCACTCCACATTGCCTAGGCCCATGACCACTTCATGGACTCAGCTGTTACTTGATTAAACTGAAAATAGTTATAATCTCTCTCCCTTCTTTACTCAGTAGCATTTGAAATGAGCCCTTTTATATTCAGAATGTGCAACATTCTGATGATTCAATTAGATCCATGGCCAGAGAAGGCAACCATTCAGTATAACTGAAGAAAATCATTAGTAGCCACACACAAATTAGAAAATCGAAAAACAAGTCAACTCTAATTCCTGTTTTCCTTGGACAGAACAGGGTATTTAACCAGTCTTAGGTCCCACTTCTTCCTCCAAGGTGTCAGGAAGAGAATGGTAGTAAATGTTTATAGCTTGCATTGCACCTTCTATTTCTTGTTTCTCTCTACCAATTTCCTTTTTATGGTGTGGACTGGAGTTCAACACCAGAAGAAAATTCCCCCCCTTGCTCTGTCCAAGAGCCTAGACTTTGCAATCTGATACTCAAAAAGTCATTTCATCTCCTGATGAGCTTTTTAGTTTCTCTGAGCAGCACCCCCTACCCCAAAAGGGTGATGATTTTAGAGGTTAGGTAGATTTAAGTTAAATGTAATCTAGAAGGTTTTAAGGAAATTCTCCCTGAAGTTTATAGTCAGAATATTTTAAAGGGATGACGGAACTGGAGGTTATTTGTATAGCCCCTCTGCCTCCATCTGTTGTTGTTTTTTTTTAATCACTGTTACATGGCAGAGTATTGTCCCCTGCCCAGACCCACTCCCATCTCTGTGTGGGACACTGTGTATGTGTGTATTTTGTCTCCTGTGTCTACAATGTGTCTCTCAATCATTGAAAAGTAGAGCAATACTGAAAACTCAACAAGAGAATGCACCTTAGGGAAGGGAGCTGTCTGCTTTCACAGAGGTAAGGGAGGGAAAGAACCTTCTACCTTTGGGACAAGATCAAATTTGGAGATTTAGCCATAATATTACCAGGGAGTGTGGTGTCAAACATCCTCTTGCTAATGGTCTATGCCTTCACTAGCTGGATTAAAAGTCACACTGAGGCCAGTCTTTTAGCAGGGGAAAGATCACTACTTCATTTTCATATACGCCTCACAGCTTCCCTGAGGCAGCTGGGGATTGCCTCTCCCTAAGGAACCCATTTCCTACCCTGTGATGGATTAAGCACAGTCATCTTCCTCTGTTCCCAAGTTAAATAAAATAATATGGCAGGTAGAAATTGCCCAAGTTCAGTCTGGTAATAACAATTATTTTTCTTTTTTTTTTTCTTCTCATCATGTATAATTTGAAGTTAGCTTTAGTTTCTCAAATCTGCCACATTGTCTCCAGCAGTATTTGCCCCCTTTAATATTACGTAGAGGTAGAACCTTTATTTTAAGGAAAATGGATTTAAGGGAACTCATGAAACTTTTCTTTTCTTTTCCAAGAGCTATTCTGAGCAGTTTAATTTATTGAGAGGAGAGGCTGAAGCAGCCACTCTTGTTTACACGGAATTATGGTTTTGATTGTTGTTTTTGCTCTGTATTGGAAACATAAATAAAGTTTTTTATATTATTTTCAGCCAAGAGCATCTTTGTAGTTTTTCTTTGTTGGTACTCTTGTACTTTGACCCTATAAGCTTTGTTCTTTTTTACCTTTGAAAAAAGAAGTTTTTTGATTCTTCTTTTCAGCACGGGAGATTTTTGCAAAACATAACAGACTGAAGTGTTACTGAGAAGGAACAAATGACAAAAATCAAATGGGATCCAAGTGTGAAAGGAGTGCCAATACACATTTTCCCCTGACTACAGGAGTAGTCCACCACCACTGAATTCCATTCTCTGCAAAGAAAAAACAAAGAAGAAAATGATAAAGGTCATAGCGTAGCCTGAGTCCCTTTAATCTTTTACTCCAAGCTTTCTTGCTTTCCATCTACTCAGACATTTTCTGAAGGGCTTTATGTGCCTTATCTCCTAAGACTGGTTTTCTAACCCCAGCCCCATCTTCTGACAAATAAGGTAGGTGACCCAGTCAGCTGCTGATTACATCTCAACCTAGGCAAGTTTAAATTTCTACTTTTTGCCTTACCTCAGGGGGTTCAATGAAAGCCAACCAGTCTGATGCATGTGTAGGCAGCAGTCCCATGGACTGGCACTTATAGACAGCTAAAGCCAACCCCATTAGGTTCCCAATGAGATAGACCAAGCCCTGGAGGAACTTCTGGCTTGAACTCTCCAGCATCTTGAAAGCTGCAATGGCAATGAGAGGTATCAAGATAGATCCAAGGCAACCACAGATTAATAAGTACAAGGACATACTAAGACTGGGTCACTTATTGAGGAACTGATGATTATAGGAAAAAAGAGAAACTCAAATATAAACAATTTAGCCTCACTTCTCACTAGCAAAGGGCTTTGTAACAAGTTACTTCAATGGGGATATCCATTAATGAATTGAATTTTGGTCTCCAAAGACTACAGGGAAAACATGTGCTTCCCATGTTCTGGGGAAGACAGACTGTGGTTCCCTCTGTGGTAAACCTGCTTGAAAAGACAATGCATACCTTGCTAGCACCAAGAATACTTACTGGCTGAAATGGCCATAAGTGCTTGAATGGGCCGCCAGGCCATCATACACACCATCATGGTGGGGAAGATGGAGATAGTGTTGCCTGCCATGTACATGATGAAAAGGTTCATGGGGATCTGTTTGAGGGGACCCAGGGCAATGTCCCAGCAACGCTAGAAGAAACATGATTATTTCACTTCAATCACTACTAACACCCCCAATACCAACACCCCCAATTACCTTCCCCAAGGTTTGTCAGCAGAATGTCTTTTCAAATTTGTTTTCTGCTGCCATCTGAGGATCTCTCATTCAAAGATTAGAAAACTGGAGCCAGAGGCCTGCTTATTAAAATTTTTAGGCTACCTTCCAAGGAGTTATTCAGGGACCATTTTCTCCGGTTTCTACTGGTGGAGAAAAGAGATAGATTTTATCCTCCCTATCCCTGTCCACTTCTGTTCCAAGGGTTGTCTCTAAAAGGCCCAAAGTCTTTCGTCTTTAAAGAGATAACTCTTCTTAACTACAAAGAAAGGTAGAGCTCAGATTTCAAAGGCACTGATCATCTATTTATATACAAAGGTACCTTTTCTACCAGAATCCGGTCTGTTTCCTGCACGCTGGTGTCTGGCACTTGCTTGTCCAGGTAACCCACTGGATACATAGAATCTCCCTGGCCACCTCCCCGATCACTTCGGCCCCTAAAGAACCAGACCAAGAAGCAGTGGCTAGGGGTTTCACAACCTCTCTCCCAAGCAATCTCCCAAAATGCCCCCCCAAAACCCTGCCATTTTCTCTGACTTCTTTCTGGGTTAGCATTACCATCTTACCAATCACCCATGCTCATAATTTTGAATCATCTGTAAAAGAAAGGGTTCAAAACTAGATGGCATCTGAAGTCCCTTCACAGTCCTAACCTATGACAACTGTGTCTTCAGGTAGTGTCTTCTTTGTGCCAGATCCTGTGTTAGATGCTGGACATAAAAGTACAAAGAATAAAATGATCCCTGCATGCAAGAAGCTTACATTCTAACAAAAGACATAAAAATATATATAACATAAACTCAAATATATAGAGCGGTTAAATACAAGGTAGTTTGAGAGGGAGGGCACCAGCAGGTGGGGGAAATAAGACTGGAAACTGTGTTTTTTGCCTTTCTTTGTACCCCTAGTGGTTAAAGTACCTAGCATGTACTAAGTCCATAAATAAATGATGAGACTGACTAGCAATCAAGTCCTTCTACAATCCGGCTCCCTGCCAGCCGTTTTGCTTTACTTAATTTCTATGTTTCACCTGAACTGAACTACTATCCCTTGTTCTCACCCTGTTCTCCACGCCTAGAAAGGACTCTTGTGCCTGGCACATGTAGGCTCTTAATAAATGTTTATTGCTTTCATTCATTTATCTTGTTCCATTCATTCTCCATCTGTTGAAGTCCCTCTTTTCCTTCGGGGTCCGTGAGATGCCATTTCCCTGATGCATTCCTCCTCCAATGTCTCAGTCTACCTTACCTGTCTGGGTGTCCCTCTTTGCTGTCACACTAGGGTGGCGTGCGTGCGCGTAGGTGGGTCTCACTCCTAATTAGTAAGCTCCTAGCAAGCAGGAGTATCAGTACCCCCGGGTCATATGTAAACACGAGCCGTATACACAGCAGGAGCTGGATAAAATGTATGCAGAATGACATCTCTAGCTCCATCCACCTTTTCCAGGGGCTGCCCCGGCTGGCAGGGAATGAACCTTTCCCGTCCTCCCCTCCTCCTAGATCCCGTTCACACCTCACCTGCTGCCTCCTCCTGGGCCGCTCAGCTCAATGGCCCATTTGAAACGCCGGCCTCGGTTCGCCACCAAACTTGCCTGGGTTGTCATGGCAACGGCTGCCTCCTAACGCCTTGGAGAAAGAAGCAGGCCCTCACCCCGTAGATTCCCGGGATGCACCAGGGACCCCGACCGCCCTCCAGCGGACACAGCCCCAAACCCCGCAAACGCGACCCCGCGAAGCTCTGGCCTCGCCTCCCAAACAGCACTTCCGGGTCGTCCGGGTGATGTCACTTCCTGTTCTGCTCAGGCCGAGCCTAGAGGGCCGTATTGAGCATGCGTGTGAGGGGAAGGGGGCGGGGCCTGGAGGTTATTGAAGGATAGGCCTTCCTACCTTGCGGCCTATGATCCTCAGCTCCCTCCTCATTCCTCCCTCCCGTCCTTCACCGCAACTCTTGCCCCCTCCATTCCTTATCTGTACCCCTACCCTCCTCCATCAATCCCACCTCAGTCCATACCACCTTTCCACCAGCCTTCTTGCTTTGTGCCCTTGTCCTCTATATCGCTTGCAGGCTTAGGGGTGGAGAATGGAGGACTCTCCTTAGAAATGTGCTAAGAGATCTGTGTGTGTAAGAAGATAATGAGTCGCCGCCTTACGCGTGCTATGCGGCTAGTAAATAAATACTCGTCGACCACTTGGTTCTTTCCAAGTGGCCTTTCAGTGACAGCCTTATCAGTAAGTCAGTAAGCATTAAGCCTCTCCCATGTGGCAGTCACCATATTAAGAGCTAGGGATACAAACAGGAAAAAGAGAGACAGTACCTCCCCTCAAGAAGCGAAAAGGAGGGATAGGGTGGGTTGAGGACCCAAGACAGGGGCATTACGAAAAAATCTAAAGTAGCGCTGTTAGGTGGGAAACAAAAAGATGCATGACCTGGGGCCCTTCTTAAATAGAGATTTGGGGAGGACCTTAACGTCCCATTCCGAGGTCCCCGAGTAGAAGGTTTCAAAGAGATGTAAGTACCAAGGCTGAGGGTCCGGAACAAGGGAGAGACCTGGGGGACCGCCCCCCCCTTCCCCACTCACTCTTTTCTCGTAACTCCCGCAGCCCCCATCCCTAATGGAGACCAGTCAGATTTGTAGTGCAGTCAGTCAACATAGTTTCATGATTTTTTTCTAGGTCCATTCTGCAGGAAGTGAATTAGGAGAAAAAGGAGCAAGATGGTGGAAGCAATTCAGGGACACTCAGTTTGGTAAGGCAGGATAAGTGATAGGACAAGGTGGCAAGAAAACTGAGCGTAGACTCTACACTCAATGTAGAGGGTAGTATAGTATAGGGTTGGACGGATTCTCAAAGGGATTGAGATAGGGAAGGGAGGAGAGCGTGGTGTAGAGCTAGTGTAGGGATAATGGCCAGGGAAAGAACTGAGGGGTGGAAAGATTAGAGATCATAACAAGAACAAAAATAGGGTTAGGTGCCGTAAGAAAGAATAAAAGATGGAATAATAAAGAATGATGATCAGATTAAAGAAATTTCAGAGTTCAGTAACGTGGAAACGGAACGTTATGGGGGATGGGAAGATCTGTGGGCAGCTGAAGTGTAGGAGCCTGTGGGTAAATAAATACAGGAACTGGGTAGTTTGGGTACTTGGGGAGCATCAGTATGAGGGCAAGAGCTGAGAAATCCATTTCCTTATTTCTTACAGACAGGTAGGGCACATCGGGTGTATTGCATTGCAATACCGCCAGAGTAGGCTGGTGCGTTATGTTTTTGCCAGTTTTGCTCTTTTCTTTATTTTTTGTTCTTTGTTACAAAGGAAGCCTCACTCAATAGGAGAGGTATTCAGAAATGAAAGTGTTATGAAGACAAAAGATACCAAAGAAACATTTCTAAAATGTTTTTTGAACTGTTGAATCCTTAGGATTGATTCTCTTCTTAAGTGTTCTGGGTCCACAAGGGTCCATCCTGCCCATACATATAACAAAAACTAGGGCACTCTTCTTGGTGGGCTCTTTTGGCACAGTTCCAGAGGATTACTTCCTTAATCACTGAGCTTGCCTAGTTTTGTCCTATTCTTGGGTTGTATTCCTATCAAATCTTAGTTACAGATTGGATAGGAAGATCCTCAGCATCTTAGACCCCCAGGCTTTCATATACTGGTAACAGACAGGTTTTTCTATTCCATGCTTAGAGTTGTTGTTGGTTTTGTTGTCGTTGTTTTGGTGACAACTACTTATGTTTGTGGCATAGCACCACAGTAACAAATGGGCCAGCCACTATTCAAATTTCTCCTCCCCTTCTCAGACAACAGTATCTCCTGGGAATAATTGCCAACTTCTTCTAGAGCCTATGTCATAGTGATTTCATTATTTTCCAAATAAACACACAAAATGGAAGTTATAACCAAACAGTGGTCAAGTCCACTGACAGGTCTTAACAAGCAAGTGCTGCAGATGAGCATGTTGTACATTGTCAGGGAGTCTAGCATACATCCACAGGAGTGTGTGTGAGTAATGACTTGTTTACAATGTGATACTATAAGGTTACAAAATTTCAATGCAGGAAAAAACCCACAAATTTACAATAAATTATTAAATTTAAGATGCATCATTTTAAAAATATATTTTATGTATTTTTTGAAAAGATGCAATTTCTTTTTAAAAACCTGTTAGTTAAAGAAAGATTTCCAAGGGGGCACTGAGTAATTTTTTTTTTTAAAGAGGCAATAGGCCAAATAAGTTTGGAGACCTCTGGAGGATTACCCTATTTGGGGTTTTCTTGACAAAGATACTGGAGTGGTTTGTCATTTTCTTCTCCAGCTCATTTTACAGATGAGGAAACTGAGGCAAACAGGGTTCAGTGGCTGGCACAGATGGTAAGTGTTTGAGGCCAGATTTGAAATCAAGGTGATGTCTTGATCGTCCTGACTCCAGGCCCAGCACTCCATTCCCTAAACCACCTAACTGTCCCAATATGAATATGAATTATGAATAGGCTAGATATATTTACTGAAAGATGCATAATATCCAATGGAAATCTGCAATTTTTTGGTCTGCTATCTCTGAAGTGCCAGTATATATGCCAGTGTATAGTCAGCCCTGCACTTAGCTTCCTGTATTCTGAGGTGTGCTTGGCATTTTTGATATCAAATATGCTATGGTGCTCAGCAGGACACTACCTCTGGAACCTAAAGTGTTTTATAACTAATCAAAAGGTTGGATGGAAAAATACTGGCAGTGTTCTAGTAACATGTGGTTCACAGGAACATAGATTTAGAACTGGAAGGGACATCAGAGGCCATCCGGTTTCCTCATTTTACAGATGAGGAAAATAATGAGCAAAGAGATGAAATGGTTTGCCAAGAGTCATATAGGTAGTAGTTGGCATATCTTAGATTTGAACCCAGATTCCCATTTTCCAAATCCACTATACCACATTGCTTCTCTATCAATGACAGTGGAACCAACACATTTGAGAACTTGAACATCACAGCAACACACTCATGTGTTGCATGAGTGAGTAAAAAGGCAAAGATGGGAAGACAGCTAACCTGGACAGAGTAACAAAAGAGAATTTCCTGCTGGAGGAGATAACTTTTTAAGTTTGAAAGATCCATTCTTTTTTTTTTATTTTTCCCTTTAAAAATTTTTTAAACTTTATTTTATTCTGAATTTAAGAAATAAAACAAGCATTTTCATAACATAGTAGAACAGACAAAAAGATGATTGTATAAAGAACTGCAAATCTGTTGTATACAACTTGCTATTCCTGTTAAATATATAATAAAGTTATCATGTAACTTTCTTTTTCCCTCTTTTTTCTTCCCTCCCCCTCCCCGAGATGGTTACCATTAGACATAAATATGTGTATGTATGTATGTATGTATGTATGTATGTATATTATATATACATGCATATACATATGTATGTAAAACCATTCTATATTTCTATTAGTTCTTTCTCTGGATGCAGACAGTCTTCCTTCACATGTCTTTTGTAGTTAATTTGGTTATTTATAAGAGTCAAAATGACTTAGTCACTCAAAGTTGTTCTTAAAACAATATTGCTGTTACTATATACAACATTCTCTTGGATCTGCTCATTTAGCTCTTCATTATTTCATGCGTCTATCCATGTTTTTCTAAGATCATCAAGTTCATAATTTCTTATAGCAGAGTAGTATTCCATCACAATCATATACTACAACTTGTTCAGTCACTCCCCAATCGATTGGCAACCCTGCAATTTCCGGTTCTTTGCCATCACAAAGAAAGCTGCTACAAACATTTTAGAACATATAAGTTCTTCTCTTTTTTCCTTAATCATCTTTTGGTTCTTTCAAATGAATTTTGTTATTATTTTTCTATTCAGTAAAATAATGGTAATTGAATTGGGATGGCATTGAATATATAAATTAGCTTAGGTAAAATTGTCATTTTTATTATATTGTCTGTGCTTACTCATACACGAATAATATTTCTCCAAGTATTTAAATCTGATTTTATTTGTATAAAAAGTTTTTTATAATTTTGCTCATATAGTTCCTGGGTTTGTTTTGGCAGGTATACTCCCAGGTATTTTATACTGTCTAGATTTATTTTAAATTTTTTTTCTTTTTGGAGGGCAATTGGGGCTAAGTGACTTGCCCAAGGTCACATGGCTAGTGTTAAATGTCTGAGGCCTGATTTGAACTCAGGTCCTCCTGACTCCAGGGCTGGTGCTCTATTCACTGCACCACCTAGCTGACCCTGTCTAGATTTATTTTAAATGGAGTATCTCTTATTATCTCTTCTTGCTGGGGTTTATTGGTGATGTATAGGAACACCAATGACTTATGTGGATTTACTTTATATTCTGCTACTTTGCTAAAATTATTGTTCCAACTAACTTTTTAGTTGAGTCTTTGGGATTTTCCAAGTATATCAGCATATTGTCTACAAAAAGATATAGTTTTATAAACTCATTCCCTATTCTGATTCTATTTCTTTTCTTTCTCTTACTGTTATTGCTAGGATTTCCAATGCATTATACTTTCAAATGTTTTAATGGAAATGACTGTTGTACTTTATAAAAACTTTTTCTGCATCTGTTGATATAATCATATGATTTTTAAAACTTTTATTATTGATATAATCAATTGTTAATAGTTTTCCTTATGTTAAACCATCCCTACATTCCTGGTGTAAATCCTTCTTGGTCAAAATGTATAATCTTCATAATATATTGTTGTACTCTTTTGGATAGTATTTTGTTTAAAATTTTTACATTCATATTCATTAATGAAATTAGTCTATAATTTTTCTTCTCTGTTTTTACTCTTCCTGGTTTAGGTATCTCTATCATGTTTATTTCATAAAAGGATTTTAGTAGGATTCCTTTTTTCCTATTATTTCAAATAATTTATTTCATATTGGAATTAGTTGATCTTTAAATGTTTTATAGAATTCACTTGTAAATCTATTTGTGGTACTTTTTTCTTAGGAAGCTCATTTATAGCCTGTTCAATTTCTTTTTCTAAAATAGGTCTATTTAGATATTCTGCTCTTCTGCTTAGCTA
>CM053589.1:33216339-33235201 GCA_028646515.1 Pseudochirops corinnae
GGGCATTTCTGGAAAACAAGCCTGGCGCCACAGGCTCCATGTGACCACATTCAGCTTATGAGGGAACAGAGTATACTTTCAAATATCCAAGGGTCCTCAGAGTCACGTAGCCACTTTAGCAAAGGGCCTAGAGGCAGGGAAGATCTTCAGATTCCCATAACAGAAAGGAGATTCCATAACCTCCTTTGAGAATGAATTCAGGGTCAATCCTCAGTAGACAATTCTTCCTGGTAACTAACTATAAGCCTACATACACTAATTTATTACCATTCCCACTTGTCTTCAGCAAAGGTGAAAAGGAAGAAAATCTGTATGATTTATTATTTTTCTTTGTTTAGTAAAAGTATTGAAGTTAAAGGAGTGAAGCATTTTTTTTTTACCAATAATATACTAACATATATGGAGTTAAGTATTTCTGGGGGCCTTTCTTTGGATCTTTTAACAGTATGGGGAAACCATGAATCATACAGGCTCTCTATTTTCTATCTCTAGCTTTCCCTACATGATGAACCCCACCTTCTTTCCTGATCATACATCAATTTGATGATATCTTTTACAAATATCATCCCAGGCCAGAATGGTGTGTTTCTGGGTAACCTTAGGTATACAAATAGTGTTCAAGTGTCTATTTCCTGCATTCTCTACCCAGCAGTCCAGAAACTATGAATCAAATAGCAAAGCTTTTAAGTGGAACTAAGTAGTAAAATTAAAAAAAAAAAAACTAGGAGAAATTCCTCATATGTAAAGGGATACAATTTCCAACAAATTTCCATAGTGATGATGTGATAAGAAACATTCTTCAGGCAAGTTATGCTCCTAGGGTTGCATCTCACCTGAAACACAGCTGGAACATGGCTAGAACACTTTCCTTGCAACTGGTTGTGCCTCATTCCACTTCTTCAGCTACCAGTCCTCTCTATCCTTTTTGCTTCTCTGCAAAACCACTGCTGCTATTTGCTTTTAGATTTCTCTTCTGAATTGGTTTTAGCTGTTGAGGCTGCTTCTGCCTTGAAGGTAATACTATCACTTTTTTGTGAAATTACCTCCAGGATTAATATCTGAATTTTCAGCTGTTTTGTTAGGGAGGCCCAAGGCCTATCCAGTGCAGGAAAGGACCTCTGAAATCAAGATCAATTTTTCCAGTGATCTTACTTTACCTGAGTAGGAATAACCTTTGACTCCCTTGTTATTGAGGTGGGTAAATTTCTATGATAACCTGCCTGAATTCATTCCTCAATAATTAGTATACTCCCATCCCATGCCAGTGATTCTGAACCTATGGCTGTCATTGTACAAATCCCTGTCCTTGTCTCCCACTCCCCATCTCATTTTCAACAACCCAAACCTTCCAATGTACCACTCAAGCAAGATCTGCTCATGCTGTCTTCCACTGTGCTCTCTGGAATGCCTGTTCCATAGGTAACAAATCTGCTCTCATACTAAATCTTTTCTTTTTTCACTCTTCTAGATATAAAGACTGGAGCTTCATCCAGGTCATGCTAGATAATTGCTGGTATTCTCCCAAGGAAATAGAGTACCTGTCCTAGGTACTCTACTCTTCTCCTTCTACAATTCACTTGGAGATTTAATCAGATTCCATGGATTCAATTATCATCTCTCTGCAGTCTCCCTCCTGATGACATAGCATCCCTAGCCACCCTTTTGTAATGTTATTGGGGATGTAAGATCTTCCCCAACCATTAATAGGCCTCATGTGGAGCCCATTAAGGGAAGTTTGCTTAGGGGAGGCTTGCTTGTAGGAAGGCTTTCATATCTTTTGCTAATTTCTAATTAGGCACTGAGTCAGGAGGGTTGCGATGCCTTTTGGCTCTGAGAAGTGTCTATATACTCTACACTGGTATTTTGCTTTGGGGGCTCGCTTATGAGAAGGATCTTGTGATTCCCTGGTTGAGATTCTGAGTGACCTTTTGTTCAGAGCTCCCCAACTGCTCAGATGTAAAGGCTCTCTCCATCCAGGGATATATGTAAAGTGTATATTCAGGCAGTCAGAGCTTTGTCTGTTGGTCTTTATTTCTCTGCTTATATTTTCTCTGTTTGTATTTCCTCTGAAGTTCAGGGTGCTTACTTTTCCCCTGAACTAGTGAATGTAATTAGAAAAGATTGTTGACCGCTTAAACAGCTATCTTTCCTAGTAAAAGAGATTTAAGAACCTGTGCTAGCAGCCATCCTGGGTATACCAGTGTGGTTGCCACAACAGTTTTCCAGCTTTGGTTGCAGTTTCACCCATACCTCATCTCACTACATCACTAGTCATAGTGGTAAAGTTGAAATACTCTGTTCTCTGTGGATAGTTCCAAACTCTCATACTCTACTACCACCTCTTAGTAGCCTCTCCTCTTTGAAGTTTATTCAATTCATATTTATCACTCAATCAAGATTCTGGTGGTTGTTATCTACCAACTTCCAGGACACCCTCCTTCCTTCTTCAAGGAGTTAAGTGCTCGGCTAAAAATCTTTCTCTCCTCACTAACTTCTGCTCTCATACTAGGGGATTTTGACATATTGATAACTCCCCTAAACATCCTAACTTTTCGACCTCCACCCCACCTCAGCTATACACAGATGGTCAAACCCTTACCATCTCCCACAAGTGTTGTTCTCCAATGTTCATGAACTCTGAAATTCCTTTATCTGATCATAATATTTTGTTGTTATCCCTTTCCCTCTGCATTACAACCCCTACCTTTGTGTTTCATCCTCCTTGTGACCCTCCACTCCAAGTGATCCTTCTACTCCACCCCTTATTTCTTTCCCAGGCCATTACCCTGACACTGGCTACACTCTCCTCTCTTCCTTATCTTGACACCATATCATTAATTTTGCCCTTTATGCCCCAGCCTGGAATCCTCCTGCTATCTTCTTTCACTCCTATTCATGTACTGCTAGATGAAGCTGGAGAAAAATAATGAGACCATGATGACTGGGTCCACAATATATTTAAGTTACATAATCTCCACTTTGCCAAAGCTATAACAATATAATGCTTTTACACCTCCCTAATCAATTCACTATTCCTTTCACCACAGCAACTTTTCCAAATCTTTTCATCCTTCCTCAAACCTCTCATAGTTTTCTATTTCCCACTCTCTCAGTTGAGAATCTTGTCTCATATTTCACTAAAAAAAAAAATCCCTCCGAGATCTCTCTTCTCTTCTTTTTATCATATATCACACAGATGTCTTCTGTTAACTCTCTTTTTTTGTTCCTGTTTCACATGAAGAAGGTGGACCTTTTCCTTGTCAAGGTAAACTCTTCTAACTGCACAAGTGGTCCCATTCCATGTCATCTTTTTCCAATAGATTGCTCCCTCCATTTCCCTCATTCTCTCATTCATTTCTAGTCTTTCCTTTCCTGCTGGCTATTTCCCTTGCTCCCTACAGATGTGTCAGTGTCTTGTCATCCTTAAAAAAAATCCTCGCTGGATCCATCCATCCCCACTCATTATCATGCTGCATTTCTCCTCTTGTTTGCAGTTAAAGTCCTTGAGAGGTCCATCTACAATTAAGAATTCTAGCTACATTTATAAACAGAAGCCTTCAGTTCCTTTTCTCTCACTTCTTGACTTTCTTCAGTCTCACTTCCAACTTAATCATTCAACTGAAATATTGTCGTTGTTGTTTAGTAATTTCAGTTGTGTCCAACTCTTCACGATCCCCATTTGGGATTTTCCTGGCAAAGACACTGGAGTGGTTTGCCATTTCCTTTTCCAGCTCATTTTACAGTTGAGGAAATTGAGGCAAAGAGAGTCAAGTGACTTGCCCAGGGTCACACAGATAGTAAATGTCTGAGGCCAGATTTGAACTCCAGAAGATAAGTCTTTCTGACTCCAGGACAGGTATTCTATCCACTGTGTCACCTCGCTGCTCAAATTCAAAAGAAATAGTTCTTTGCAAAGTGACCAGAGATTTATTAATTGCCAAATTTAGTGGTTTTTTCTCAATCCTCACCCTTCTTGACCTCTCAGCAGCCTCTGATGCTCTTGATCACTCTCCTTCCTTTGATATTGTTAATTCCAGTGTTTTCTCTCCTTTAATCATTTCCCATTTATCACATAGATAGTTTGCTTTGTATATATGTGTTTGCATGTTGTCTCCCTCATCAGGTTATAAGCTCCTTAAAGGCAGGCAGGGACTGTCTCTTGCTTCTTTCCATATCTCTACCACTTAGCACGGTGCCTGATACATATAGGTGCTTAATAAATGTTCATTGATTGATTGATGATCTCTTATTTCTAGATTTTCTTAACACTGTTCTCTTCTGCTTCTTCTCCCACCTGTCTGACTGTACCTTCGTAGTCTCTTTTGCCTGACCTTCATCCATGTCATGCTAGATAACTGTTGGTATTCCCCCAAGAGAATAGAGTACCTGTCCTAGGTACTCTAATCTTCTTCTATATTTTCATTTGGAGATATGATCAGATTCCATGGATTCAATTTTCATCTCTCTGCAGGTGATTCTCATATCTATTTATCTAACCCTAATCTCTCTCCTGACTTCTAATATTTCATCTCTAACTGCCTATTGGACATTTCAAAAAAAAAACCCTCACTGGATCCATCCATCCCTACTCATTATCATGCTGCATTTCTCCTCTTGTTTGCAGTTAAACTCCTTGAAAGGTCCATCTACAATTAAGAATTGTAATTAAGAATGTCCATCTTAAACAACATATCCAAAGCTAAACTCATTATCTTTCCCTGACAAGATACTGTTCCCCAAAAGATATTGTTCCCCTCTTCCTAATGTTTCAATTACTGTCAGTCACCTCCATTTTCCTATCTCCAGGTTCTCAAACTAGATGCCATTCTTAATTCCTCACTCTCTCTTACCACTACCACCCCTTTCCAATCTATTGCCAAATCCTATTAATTCTACCTTCATAGTGTCTCTCATCGAAGTCTTCTTATCTCTCTTCTTATGCAGCTGCTACCATGGTGTAGGCTTTTATTACCTTATGCATGAACATTTACAATAAAAATTGTACCTTATGCATGAACAGTTGCAATAGCCTTCTAGTTGATAACTGACATTATCCTTGGCTACATGATTTTAATAATTATACATTTACACATATGTGAATGTACAGGAAAAATGAGTATAAGGGGACTTAGATATATTGATAAACTTATATTGCTATTTATAGGTTTAAATATCTATTTTTACAAGTGGGTTTGAATATAATGTTTCAAGGTTTTTGTTACATAATATCTCTATCCCTTCACCCTCATTCCTTAGGCCCCATTTCTATCATACTTGCTATTCTTCTTCCTGTCAAAATTTGTTTTATAGAAAGTGATTTACACAATATTCGTATGAATATGTAAAGTGAAGTTAAGGAGTTACTTCTACCAGTGAAGAACTTTTATATATAAAGGCTAGCAAAAGCTCCAGTCAATAGGGTGAATCTCTTAATGATGAAACTTCAGGTATTACATCACACAGAGGGACCTAATCTGCACCCCTAAAATAACACCATAAAAATTGATGTCTACATCCCTATGTCTAAAATTCTCACTTGTGAAGGTGGGATGAACTATTCCTGATTCCTATGTAAAGGGGCTCTGGCACAAGGACAGACCCCATTAGCTTACTCAGATGGCATCTGTACTAATGCTAACAGGAAATCTTTGGACCTTTGATAAGGTAGGATTCATTCCAACTGCTATATTGATGAGCTATGACAGTATCTAAAATTTGAAGACGTGACTATCAATGTTCCTCCTCTTTAATGCTCTGCCTTTGTCCTATACTCCTCAGTGGAATAGCCTTTCTGTAGAATATGTTCAGCCTAAATGTTAACTTGGGCAGATGACATAGTGGATAGGAAAGTAGCTCTAGAGACAGGAGGACATGAATTCAAATACAGCCTCAGATACTTCCTAGTTGTGTGACCCTGGACAAGTCATTTAATCCTATTTGCCTCAGTTTCTCATCTGAAAAATAAGTTGGAGAAGGAAATGGCTCTAGGATCTTTGCCAAGAAGACCCCAAATGGGGTCATGAAGAGTTGGACCCAACTGAAATGAAAAAAACAAACTTTGGGAAATGGTTTATGGACTTAAACTGTTCAGAAATAACCTCTAATTCATCTAGAAGTGACTAAGTTCTGGTCTCTTCTACATTACAGGGCAAGGGAGCATATATCAATTACATGACTTTCAAATGAGAATCCTTCTTCTGTTAGATTGGAATAAGCTATGTGAGGTACATTATAGCCTTGGATATCTATAGGTTACTTTAATTTGCAAAAGAGCGTGCATTTGCTTTTTGCATTAATAGCTTAGGTCCTGTTAACTATCTGGGTCTAGAGGTTTTCCTCAGTTCTACAATTCAAAAATCCAAGTTGTGAACATGCTTTATTTATTAAAATGAAAAATATGTGGATAAAAAATTTCAAGCTACTTAATTTTAAGTGGTTAAATGAAACAGTGCTGGTCACTGGCCCCCTAACAATGGAGGGAACACAGCCATTGAGGACTCAAACCAATGACAATAGGGAAAAGGCTCTCACAAACCTCTCAGGAGATTTGAAAATCCTGAGGGGGAGATATGTGGGGTCAAAGTGCCTACTTCAATTAGTGCCAATGTGTCAATATCACCAAGAAAAACTAAAGCATTAAGATTATGTTATTTTAAAAAAATTCCTTCTATCCCTCAAAAACAATAGTGTTCTATAAATTCAATAGTTAAGTGTTTTGCAGATTGCACTAAGTCATTCATAGTCAAATTCTGGCCACAAGAGGGTGCTGAAGATCAGTTTTTGTCCCTACAGGTCTGCTTTATGTCCCATAATGTGTAACTACAATTTCTCATGAGAGACTTAAGCAGTAAGCATCCATAAAGCTCTGAGCTTCTTTTCTATTGGAACTAATCATTTATAGCCCGCAAGTAACAATAAGCAAGAGATTTTCTGTAAACTGAAAACTTTATTTTTAACCAAGAATGTGAGAAAACCCAGAGTGAACCAAAAAAAGCATAGCGTTAAGCCATGTGGGACACCCTATATGGCCACATCTCCCTTGATTTCGTGTGATTATAGTTTTAAACTAGAATTGAACTTCCATGGATTTCAAATTATCACCTAAAGTAACCCCAGTCGTTGATTCACACGGAACCTAGATGCATTCCTGTGGGATCCTGACCCCTAAGATTGGGCTTGGGAGTTTTTTTCCTCTCACTCTGCATCATTTTACCCATACCCCAGAACTCCAGGGAAAATCTCTTAAAACAATGTTTAGTTATCATTCATGTCTGGTGTCTTTCCCTAAAGAGATTGATGGAGTCCCTTCTAAAAGTCTACTCAATGTATAAAGTAGATATCAGGTAAGGGGACTTTTATTGTACTGGGAACTCCTGAATGAGAACTCTATCCACCAAAAGAGATTGGCACCTTCTCTTGGCAACATATAATCTTAGAGAGTTGCCTAATGAAAGATAAAATCACTTGCTCAGAGTCACACAACCACTCTATGTACAGATAGGACTTGGATTCAGGTCTTCTTGGCCCCAAGGTCAGCTCTCTATTCATTCTACCATGCTGCCTCTGGTACAGGACAGCTATTTATTTACTTCCTCAACCATAAAAGAAATGCATAGAATAAAGAAGACTCAAAAACACTACTTCTTGCTCTTTTAAAATTGTATTTGTTATTCTAAATTTAACAAACTCCAAATAAGATAAGCATTTCTGTACATAAAGCAGATCAGAAAGAGTATCACACACGCAGACACAAATATACACTATTTTCAGCTTACTTCTCCCTCCAAGTATACAACAAATTCAAAGTGTTATTTTCAGAGATATCCTGTTTGTTTCCTACTGATCTTCCTTCTGTTCTCATTTGTGCATTTTAAAAAATGCTTCAATGACCTTCTTTTCTTTTCTTCATTTAACTGTTACTATCCTCCCTCTTGCCTTTCCCCAATTCTTCCCCCCAAATTAAAAGGAAAACAAAAGCCTTGTAACAAATATGCATAGATAAGCAAAAAAAAATCCTCACATTTACTGTGTCTGAAAATCTCTCTCTCATTTTGCACCTCATTTTTAGGAGCTGGATAAGATAGAGATGCTTCATCACCAGTCCTGTGGCATCATAGGTGGTCATTGCATTAAGGAGAGGTCTTAAGTCTTAGTTGTTTTTCTTCACAATTTTGCTGTTACTATACAAATTGTTCTTCTAGTTCTGTCCTCCATTAGTTCCTACAAATCTTCCTGGGTTTGTTGGAAACTATCCCCATCTTCATTTCTTATGACACAATAACATTCTGTCACATCTGTACACTATTTGTTTAGTCATTTTTAAATTTATAGGCACTTCCTTAGTTTACAGCTCTTTGCCACTACAGAAAGGGCTGTTATGAGTATTTTTATTTTTACATATGAGTTCTTTTCCATTTTCTCTGATGTCTTTTGGGTATAGGTCTAGCAGTGTTGTCACCATGTCAAAGGGTGTATGGGGGTTAGAGGCCTTTTTGGCCTATTTCCAAACTACTTTCCAGAATGAGTGGACACATTTACAATTCCATCAGTGGTGTATAATTAATGTGCATGCTATCCCATAACCCCTCCAACAATTGTTATTTTGTCATTTTAGCCAAACTGAGGGGTACAAGGTAGAGACTCAGAATTATTTCAATTTGCATTTTTCTAATTATTAGTGATCTGGAGTAACTTTTCATGTCTGTTGATATTAACATTTAAACTACAAATTATTACATATCACTTCTATTGTACTCTCCTAAGATGAAGAAAAGACTCCTGGGAGACTTATAGGATTGGTGAATAGGTATTTTACTTTTATTTCTGACTTATTATGCTTCTACAATTCCTAAGTCCAGTCTCCTGGCAACATAGAAGATAGTTTGGGCATTAACCCTTTGGCTGCATAATCCAACTGGTGATTTTTCCTGGCAGCGGTGCATCTTTTCTTCTGAGAAACACTTCAGATGCAGGTATTGCCTACCACCATTCAATACTTGGGATGTCTTGACGTTTCTAGGTCACCAAAAAGTGCATCGCTAGGGATCACTCTTCTATTTAGTGATGGATACTCAGGGAAAGCAGAAGAGACAGAGATCCAGGGACTTGTGGTTTAGTCTCAGGGTTACCCAGATAAGCACATTATCTCTGTTGTAGGTTGATAGTCACTACAATTGGTGCTAGGGATAGAGAGTTGAGGGATATGGGGGAGAGGAAGAAAAGTCCAAAGAGAGTTGGCTATGGCTGTGTCTCAACAAAGAGGCTTTCTTGAAAGAGAGACAGAAACTCTCTCCTTGCTCCTTATAGCCCACAAAAATGGGAAGTTCTTCCCATTACAATTGCTAATCCTTTTTTTTTTTTTTTTTTTTGGCACAGCCCCTCATTCCCTACCTTGTAATAGGGACTAAGAGACCAATCGGGAGCTTTTGGCCATTCACATCCTTTAGCAAGGAGCCAAAGGGATCATGCCCAGCTCCATGCCAAGTACTCCAATACATCCCTGCTACACAATGACTAAATGGTAGTGATGACTGATTCATTGTTGTTGTTGAGTCTTTTCAGTCATGCCTGACTCTTCGTGACCCTTGTTGGGGTTTTCTCCAAAAAGGCACTGAAGTGGTTTGTCACTTCCTTCTCCAGCTCATTTTACATATGAGGAAATGAGGGCAAACAGGGTTAAGTGACTTGCCCAGGGCCATACAGCTAAAAAAATATCTGAGGCCAAATTTGAACTCAGGTCTTCCTGACTGTGGGCCCTGCACTCTGTCCACTGCACCACCTCAATAGATTCATAGAAATAATCTAATCTAGCTTCTTATTTCAAAGATAAGATCCTGAGGGGAAAAGCAGCTGACAAAAGTTGTACAGCTAATAAATAGTGCAGCTGAGATTTCCTCTTAATTCTGTGTTCTTTTCCACTGTATTATTCAGGTTCTTAAATTGATTTGCTTTTTTTTTTTAAAAGCTCAGCTTTTATATATTTTTAAATTACATGTTTTATTTATTTATTAACATATAGTTATTAACACATAACATATTTATTAACATATAGTTTATTTATTTATTAACATATAAATATTAACATATTTATTAACTTATATTAACATATAAACATATATTTATTAACATATAAGCCTAATAAATGTATCTACCTACCTAGCTATTGAAAACTTAATATTAAACATCAAATGACCACCCAAGCTTGTTTAATTAGCTTTTCCAATAGAACACAAAAACTTTTTACAAAGGAATATTTGCTTCCAAAATAAATCTTAAAATATACAAATTTACTGCCCTTTAACACATGGGAGGTATAATTCCTTTTCTTCTTGTACCACTTCAGTTCCTGGGTGGGAGAAGGGGATTAGGTTTACAATTTAGCTCCATTTCCATAGAGCACAATCCCAGTTCCAGGTTTAAAACCTTTCTTGGGCTCACTCTGGCTTCTTAGGGCTTCCAGCCTGGTGGGTTAGCTGGCTGGCTGACTGCACTACCCTGCCTGCAGTTCTGGCTATAAGGTCATTTTGGCTCAAACTCCCTGTTACTTAGGGATTACCTCTAGCACCTAAACCTGAGGACAAACAACAAAACAGAAACATCATCAGACTCATTTCTCAGAGCTGAGGTAAAAGAGAAGTAAGCTGGGGAAGGACTATCCTTACCCTCTCAGTTCATGGTCTCCATGCTGGGCACAGTGGATAGGAGTCACAGAAAAGAGCACAGTAGTTAAAAGATGGTGGAAAAGAGATCACATGGGTAGGATTCAGCTAAGGGATGGGGGAGAGGAGCTCCCCATTAGACAAACTGGGTATGCTCAAAGGCCCCCCAAGGCCAGCTCCATTTAAAACTGTGCATACTTGGAAAAGCCCAACATATAACAGTTAAATTAATTCATTTCAATGGATGAAAGAGCACAACTTTTTTTTTCCTGTTTTTATTACCATCCTCCCACCCATCTTCCCCTCTCTCCAGCAGATGTTCCTCCTTATAAGAAATATGAATAATCAGGTAAAACAAATCAACAGCTCGGCCATGTCTAGAAATGTCTGTCTAATTCTGTGCTTCTAGTTTGGGGAGTCAGCAAATTATAGCCTGAGGGCCAATTCTAGCTGACACTGGTTTTTGTATTGCCTGATACCTAAGAATGATTTTTACATTTTTAAATGCAATAAAACTTTATTTAAAAAATAAAAAAACCATTCTTAGTTCTAGGACTATAAAAAGAAAATAGGTGTGGACAGGATTTGGCCCATAGGCCGCAGTTTGCTGACACCTGTTCTAGTTCAAAGGGTAGAAATTATGTTTCATCTTCCGTCTTTTGTGGTCTTGATTGTTTGAGGCTTTGATCAGAGATTTGATGTTTTTCTGGATTATTTCTACTCACATTATTGTTGTATTCGTGGCACAAATTATTCTACTGGTTCTGCTAACTTTACTGTGCATCAGTTCATACAAATCTCTCCAACAAATTCCTGATTTCTTTTTTTTTAATTTTATTTCTGTTTTTTCATATTCCTGATTTCTTATGGAAGCTAGGAGGTGCAATGGCTAGAGTATTGGGCCCTGGAGTCAGGAAGACCTGAGTTCAAAATCAATTTCATTACTTATTTACTGTGTAAACATGGGCAAGTCATTAACCACTATTTGTCTTAGTTTCCTCAATTGTAAAATGGGTGTAATAACAGTACCTATATCTCAGCACTGTTGTGAAAATCATATGAGATAATATTTGTAAAATATTTAACACAGTGCTTGCAGTGTAGTGAATATTGTATAAATGTTTGTTCCCTTTACACTTTCCCCTATGGTACCATAAAATTCCTATACATGTTTATAACACAACTTGTTCAGCCATTCTCCAATTGATGGATATCTATTTTGTTTTGAGTTCTTTGCTACAACTAAAAGTGCGCCTATAAATATTTATGTACATATAGGTACATGTGTACACTCTTTCTTTTACCTCTTTAGGGTACATACCTAACAGTAATATCCATGGGAAAAGGGTGGTATACCTTAGTGACTTTTGGGGCATGGTTCCAAATTATTTCCAAAGTGATTACACCAATTTACAACTCCATCAACAATACACCAATTTATTTATTCTCTAACAATTGCTATTTCCCTTTTTAATCTTCATTGCCAAATTCATGAGTATAATGTAGAACATCAGAGTTGTTTTAATTTGATTTTCTCTTATTATTAGTGACTTGGAGCATTTTTTTCCATATTATTGTTGACAATTTGTATTTTTTCATTTAAGAATTTGCATAATAACGTGTATTTTTTTAGAAAAAACTGGAGAAAATTTTCAAGAAATCTAGAAATAAATCTAGGGCATCTTATTATTTTAAGACATCAGCAAGAAAGTTACTTAAACATAAATTAATCCAATAGGGAAAGAAACCAATATTTATTAGTTATTTATTTTAGGTCTAGTAGAAACGGTGTTGGAAAATAATACAGAATAATAAATTATACATGAAGATTACTTCTATTCTGTTCTTGGCCTTAAACAGAAAAACACCAGCCCAAATATGGGACTTCACTTCTAATTTCATCAGTGAGATAAATTGTATAACTTTGCAAAAAAAAAAAATCAATAATAATTTATTAAATGCTTACTATGTGCCAGGTATGCTAAGTTCTGGGGACACAAATGCAAGCAAAAAGAAAGACAATCTCTGCTCTCAAGGTGTTTACATTCTAATGGGAGAAGATAGCATATAAAAGGAAGCAGAATTGGAGAAAGTTGGGAGAATCTGGAATGGAACAGAGAAAAGAATGAAAACATGGCTGGTTGCCCTCCTTGTAATGGAGTTTCTGGGAGGACCTGGCAATTAGAGGAGAGAACCATGGGGATTGGGGAGTTTGAAGGTTGGGAGGGCTGGGGGGATGGAGTCAACTTCCAGGGTGAGAAGGCTGTAGGATAGAATAAACTTCTAGGGTAAACTTCCTTCATTTCACTTGACTCTGGCTGGACTTTCTCTGCCATTCATCCAAATCCTCTTCAGCCTGGAAGTTTCATTTACCCCTGGACTTCTCACACTGGAAGTACCTCCTGCCCTAGCAGCCTCTCTGATTGGGTGGTTCCTCTCAGAACTTCCATTTTAAGAACGACACCCAGGCCTACCATATCTTCATTCCTCTAGAGGTTGCACTCCTATCCGGACAAGTCACTTAACCTCTGTTTGCCTCAGTTTCCTCATCTGTAAAATACAGGTAATGATAGCACGTACCTCCCAGGTTTGTTTTTCCGATCAAATGAGATAATAATTGTGAGGTACTTGACACATAGTAAGCCCTACATGAATGTTAGATTATCATCATCACCATCAATTCTGACCCTCAGTCTTTTCTACCATGTCCCCAGCCTTGGTACCTTCATCTTTTCCTACCTCTTCAGCTTTTCAGCTTTCTTTTGTGTATTGTCTTCCTTATCAAAATATAAGCTTCTTGAGAGCAGGGACTATTTTTATTCCCTCTTGTATTTGTATTTCTCTGGTTGGTGAAGAGGATACAGTGTTGGATCTGGAGTTAGGAAGACTTATCTTCCTGAGTTCAAATCTGGTCTCAGGCACTGTATGACCCTGGGCAAGTTGCTTAACTCTTTTTGCCTTAGTTTCCTCATCTGCAAAACAAGCTAGGGAAGGAAATGGCAAAGCACTCCAGTATCTTTGCCAAGAAAATCCCAAATAAGGTCACAAAGAGTCAGACACAACTGGAAAAAAAAATGACTGAACAACAACAAATTTGTATTCCTAGTGTTTAACACAGTGCCTTACACTTAGTTGGTGCTCAATATAGGCTTTTTGATTTGACGTGACTTAAGAAGGCTGCTGTGGCAGGGTGTAGAAAGTCAGGAGAGTCAGGGAAGAACGAAGACATGGCTGGCCTGGATACTTTCCTTAAAATGGAGGTTCTGGGAAGAATTCACCATCTAAGTAAGTGGCCACAGATCAGAAATTAATTTGCAACTTAGAGTTCAAGAGGGTTCCCTTGGGCACTAAGATGTTTGGTGACCCTTTATGGTCACCCAGCTAGAATGTGTCAAAGCCTGGATCCTCCTAGATTCCAAGCATGGCACTCTACCCACTATGCCAGTGTTTCTCAACCTGTGGATTATGTTCAATTTGTAACAATGAAAAAACATTCTGCATATCAGATATTTACATTACGATTCATAATAGTAGCAAAATTACAGTTATGAAGTAGCAATGAAAATCATTTTATGGTTGGGGGTCACCACAACATGAGGAACTGTATTAAAGGGTCGCAGCATTAGGAAGGTTGAGAACCACTGCATTATGCCAAGCTTCCTCTCCACTAAATGTGTTGTTTTAAGTAAATACATTAAGTAAACAAATGAACAGATAGTTTTAAGATTGCAAGATATTGCTATAAAGCATTTCTTGCTTAGTTCATACCATCTTATTCTACTAGTTGAGTTTTTATATCTTGCTTGGCTTAGGAAAGGGTATGAAATTATTTCTAATACATTATTATATAGCCTCTGGACTGATACATTTGGATAAGAAATCCAAGCCAATAAAACAAAAATTGCTTTTGGCATAAATAAATGGGAAAATTACAAAGACAGTTACTTTTAAGGAAAAGCCTTTTGCAAAAGTAACCAATATTTTTAGTTAGTGCCATCTAAAATGTAACTATACTGATTCTACTTGGCCACTGTCCCTGGTCAAACAAGTTCTACCACTATGTCCTAAAGTCTCTTATGACTTTTTGCTGCTTCAATTAAGTGGGCTTCCATTGCAAACCCTCCAGTTTACGTGTTATCTTTGTGTGTGGTATTATTCTATTCTTTTGTTAACCTGGTTTAATTATATTGTGCCATCCATGACTTCAATATACAGCCTAGTAAACAGTGTTGGTAGGTAGGGTCTAAACAGGGAAAGAACATCTCTTTACCCCCATTTCTGCTGAATTTTCATTTCCCTACCCTTTTCAGTTCAAGGAAAAGATCTACATTTACTGGATCTCTGACTCATTTCCATATTAATTTGGGATTTACTCAATTTTGGTTCATGGGCTGCTATATCATTGTGATTCCCCCTTAGCCAGCAGTGACTTGGGCTGGAGGTATGTTTCCTGGAGAAGATGTTGGTGGTATGACCTACAAGTGGTTAGTAACACCATTCCACCCTGACAATTATCTTTTGTCATTAAGACTGAGCTATGTAATTATTTCACTGGTTCACATGATCTATGATCCCATTATGTTGCTTCCCTCAAGCATTTACTTGGCAGAATGAAGGGAGGAGGGCATCCATTCCCACAGATCAAATCAAAGGATAAGAATGACAACTATATAGTGAGTCATGAAGACAGCCACATAACTACATAAGAATAGTTCCCTGCTTGGGCTGGGTCCAGTCTAGAAAAAAAAAATAAATTAATATTTATTTAGTATCTACTATGTGGAAAACTATATAAGGCACTGGGGTGATAAAAAGATGAAGTCCAGTCCCTGTCCTGGTGGGATACAGCATTTAACTACAATATTGAATAGGTTATAGGATCTACGACTGGAAGAGATGTTGGAGGTCATCTACTACAACCTCTTATTTTTACTAGTGAGACTCAACAGGGATGCCATGCTGTGTGGCAGTCTAGCCTAGCAGTGGAGTTATCATTGGCTTGATATCTCACAGTGAACTTTGTGAGTACTCTCTGGGGAGATAAAGGTATATTAAAGCTCTGAAGTTTCAAAGTCATGACTTGCTTTGTACACAAGCGCTACCTAAGAGTGTACCTAGTTACCATTGTACCTAAAGTTTGTGCCTATTCTTCCCTCTCATTGCCCCCCCAACCCCACACCCATCCCTCACTGTGACTATAGTTATGAGAGAGCGCATGCTTTGGGCTGTGTTTGACTCAGGCCAGTCTCCTGTTAGAATATAATGAGACAAGTGTAAGTCATTCAACAGCTGATGAAAGGAGATTTACTTTTTTCATAGCAGGAGAATATTTAACAAGGGTCATCCTAAGTTGATTCTGCTAGGTGAAGCTGTCTTGTGTCTGAATTGCCTTCCTGCCAAGTAGAGCCCATTTGGAGCTCCTCCTGGCTGCTTTGCATTCAGAGGACCAGAAAGTGATAGCAATAGCATGAAATTTTAGTCCTCTGTGCCAATCAAGTTTCAAGGATTTTAAAAATTAATTACTTATTTTTAACATTCATTAAAAATTTTTTTGAGTTCCAGATTCTTTTCCTCCTTCCTGCCCCTCATCCATCCTTTGAGAAGACAAGCAATTTGATATTTTATATATATATATATGTAAAGTCATGCAAAATATATTTAGCCATGTTGCAAAAAAGAAAAAGAAAGGAAGAAATATACAGCAAGTGAAAAATCTGTACTGAATTCATCAGATCTCACTGGAAGTAGATAATACTTTTCATGATGTATGCTTTGGAATTGTCTTGGATCATTGTATTGATCACAGTAGTTAAATCTTTCACAGCTGATCATCATTACAATATTGCTGTTACTGTATACAAAGTTCTCCTGATTCTTCTCACTTCATTTTGCATCAGTTCATATAAATCTTCCTAGCTTTTTCTGGAATCTTCCTGATGGTCATTTTTTTTTTTTTGGAGGGCAAGGCAATTGAGATTAAGTGACTTGCCCAAAGTCACATGGCTAGTAAGTGTTAAGTGTCTGAGGCTAGATTTGAATGCAGTTCCTCCTGACTCTGGGTCGGTGCTCTATTCACTGCGCCACCTAGCCACCCCAATGGTCATTTCTTATAGCACAATAGTTTATCATTGCAGGGCAGCTAGGTAGGGCAATGGATAGAATGCCAGGACTAGAGTCAGGAAGACCTGAGTTAAAATCTGGCCTCAGACACTCGGTAGCTGTGTGACCCTAGGCAATTCACTAAACCCTGTTTGCCTCTGTTTCTTCATCTGTAAAATGAACTGGAGAAGGAAATGACAATCCACTTCAGTACCTTTGCCAAGAAAACCCTGAGGGGGTCACAAAGAATCTGACACAACTGAAAACCACTGGACAAAACTAAATCTACATGGGCGAGGGGATTAGGCTATTGCTCATGCCACAATGCATCCCAGGGTTTGGAGATATTATGTAACTATTATTCTTGCTATATATTTGCCTAAATGCCTTGGCTAAGCAGTAATTGAGTCAATGGCTGGTTTTCAGTGGGTAACGAGTTAGTGCAAGATGATGAGCTAAAGTATTAGGAGTATAGCTATACAGGGTTGCCTAGAGAATGTGAGCTATCAGTTGCCCTTCTGAGGATCCAACCTGCCAATGGTAGTGAAGAGCTTACCCATAAAGAGGGTTAGGGTTGCTCTGGAGACCCCAAAGTACAAACACACTGGGTCCTGCTGAAAGAATTCAACTCAAGTCTTCTCTCAGCCAAAGAAAAGTAAAGTTTATTGAAAGTTCATTAAAAGTTCGTTAAAAGTTCGCCATATTGGGTAGACTCTTAAGGAGCCTATGTATCTGTGACGCTTGCACTGGGCAAGCAGGACAGAGTAAGTCCATTCTATCTGTCACAGAATAAGTCTGTGCTAGGTCATTCTATGGTGCTCTCACACCACATGGAGAGAAGATGTGATCTTATATACAGAAAGGTTGTGGGAGGAATCTAGGGGCCGTCTTAATGAGGAGTTTGGGGAGGGTCTTCAGAAGGAGTCAGATGAGGTCAGACTCCAGTAATGAGTTTGGGGAGGGTCTTCAGGAGTCAAGATGAGGTCAGACTCAGTAACTAGTAATTAAAAGTGGGAAGTTGCTGGAGGCTACCTGGAGACCACAGACGATGGTGGGCCAGGCCAGTTCAGGGGTGGGAACAGGAGCATCTAGGGTGGGAAACTGTTGGAACAAAGGAGGGCTAAAGACTTGGGCAGACCTCAGGCAAATGCCTTCAGTGGGAAGATTCAAGGAGAGCTCAAGAGGGGTCCCAGAGCCTGCACCTCATCATTAGTGCAAATTTAGGGGAGTATCTCCAGAGGGGGTATTATACAGTGAAAATGAGATGTTCCCATTTGCTTCTCTACCAGTTTCTTCTTAGGTCTGGATCCTATGAATATTGATGAAGGGTTACATTGCTTTTCTCATACCTCAAAGTGGCTCTTGTCAGCTCTTAAAATGGCTCAGAGTAGTTATTCAGTCCCACTCTTAATGGTACAAGGACCTGGGTTGGAGCAGGAAATAGAAATGGGGTCCTCCATGATGGCAGAATGATAAAATGGAAAGAATGTAAGACTTGGAATCACAAGGGAAATGGGTTTAAATTCGACTCCAATACTTCTTAACTGTACAACTATAGGCAAATTACTTAAAATCTGGGCCCCAGTTACCTCATCTATAAAACAGGGAAAATAATATTGAAGTGGCCAGGAACTAGTTAAGTAGCATGGACTCAAGATAGGAGTCAAGAAACTGGCCCAGGAAACACTTAAGTGATATTTTGTGAAATTAGAAATCAGCCAAGTAAAAGCTTTATGAACTCGAGATGAATTCGAGATAGGAGTCAGTAAAATGGCCTGGGAACAGAACTGGGTAATTTGTCTTTTTCTTCATTTTTCTTCTCTTTTGTGCTCAGTTGTCATGCCCTGTGCCCCTCCCCTTATCCATCAGTCCGTGTCTACAGATATAATTACAACTCCCCCCATGCCTTAGTATCTGAATAATTAGCTTAGTGACAAATTATGTTAGTTAGCAAAACAATGAAGCTATATTGTATATAAGATTCTGCAACTCTGAGTTAGCTGCTGCTGTCCTTAACAATTGGCATGGAGTCAACCCCAGCTGGTAAAAATAAAGCTCCTAAAATCTTTTTATTCAAACTCTGTGGTCACTCTGTTTGGACTTGT
>CM053589.1:33235701-33341438 GCA_028646515.1 Pseudochirops corinnae
TGACCAACCCACCTCATTTTCCAGTTCTACAGATCCTTAAAGTATCTTTTAATACTTTTGCAAATTATCCTTGATAGTATACTGAACCATACATATACCATACATTTACCTGCCATACAACTTTCTTTTTAAAATTCTTAGTAAGATTTATTTTGTAGTAATACTTTAGATTTCCTCTAACAAGAACAAGGTAGTATACTTTTCCTCATCAGGGTTCTAGCTGAGGATGTCTTCTCTTCAGCCCTGTTTATGTAATGTCCCTTCCATTAGCTGCCATTGATTAGCATACCAATTCATTTAACTATAATCAATTAGTTTCTGCAAAGGGATATTTACTACCAAGATATAACAGGAAGGTAATTAAGTAAAAACATAACCCTCCAACACCTGGGGGCACATTTTCTCTGGTATCCCTGCCATTGCAGTGGGTATTTGACTGAGGCAGATTTCAGTTTCTATATAATGCCCAACCCACCAAGTTCATTGGCAAATGTGACATGCCTGATGGGTGAATCAGTTGAGTTTGTATCTCTGCTATTGCTAGACTAGACTGGGGAGGTCACTTGGGATATGGCTCCTTACCAACAGGACTCTAACAAATCCCAGAATAGATTCCACTCCTATACTTCTGGTGGCTTGCTCTCCTGATCTTTAAAATGTTACAATGTTATAGCTATTTCCAGTCCCCTTCATCTAAAAGCAGGAAAATATGACAGAAACAGAAGCAGCAACAGCACCGTTATGTTTAAAAGGCAGCAAGGTCTTCATGGAGAGATAGAGGCCTGAGGCCTCTCTCTTAATCTGAGCTTAGTGCTTCCCTCCTCACTTTGAATACTGTCAGGCAGGAACTATGATGAGCCTACCATACATTTTGCCGTTGCCGTTTGAGTCATTATAGTTTTGGTTCTTCTGAAATAAAAGTTTTCCGTTATTCACCCCTGTATTAACTATATTGCTTTGCTGGGAAATTATTGGTGATTTTTTTTCTTCCTTTCAGTTACATTGATGTATTTTGTTTTTACGTAATAAATATTTGTAGATTACTCCTCTCTTTTGTTCAGTCCCCTGTAACAAAGCAAAGATAGTTAAATAAAACAAATAGCAGTGACCTCTGAAAGGTCATTTAACATTTTACATCTGTAGCATTCTCACCTCTATAAAGGATATCACTAGAGTCTGTCATTTAACTTGCTGGAGACCTGATAAATCACAGTTACAGGACATGATTTCTAGTTCTAGCTCTGTTGTAAATTATCTGCGCCCTTAGATAAGTCATTTGACTGCAGTGGGCCTAAATTTCTTTAAGTGTAAAGTGACGGTGTTGGGTAGACTAGATAATCTATAAGTCTTAGAGTCTAAGATCTCTCCTAGCTCTACTATTTTAAAGCATTTTATAATTTAGCAATCTAATAACACTAGCTAAAGAGTTGCTTTGATGTGACTTATTCTTAGTAAACAAGTTGTTTTCTCTTAGTGTTCTTTTCCTTATGGTTTAATAGTTAATTCTAGAATATTGCAAGAGATAGATACCAAACTTAGATCTATAGTTATTCGATATTTTTCCTCTTTCAGAAGTCACTCAGATATTTTTCCTTGTCCATTGTTCTGTGGTTTTTTCCTTTCTTTGTGATTCCTCAAAGATAACTGACAGCTTTGCCATATGCATGTCTATAAATTCTTTAAGAAGCATGCAATATAATTTGCCTGAGACTGGAGACCTTAACTCATTTAAAATCAGGTATATGTGATTCTCCTGCTATTTCATTATCACTCTCTTTGATAATCATGTTTGTGTGCATTATTATCCTTATCATTTGCACTGAGAGAAAATAAGAAAAACATTTAATAGTTCTGCTTCTCTGTGTAACGTTATACCATTTTCTTCAATAATAGGTTTATCCTTTTCTTAGTCTTATTCTGAGCCTAAAAAAGCCTTTTTGTTACCTTTAGTATTTTTTTTTTTGCAAGGCTGAGCCTTCCTGATACCATTCTGAAATTTTGTGTTGCTCCTTTGTATTTGTCATTCATATTCTGACTCTCTTTTATGTCTTTTGTGAATTGTTAGTCCTTTCACAATCTTAGCTTGTTGGAGAGAGCCACTCACTATACAAGTACATTAGTGTTTTTTACTATCTCATTTTTATTGATATCTTTTGTTTTTACTCCATCTTCATTTCCAAACATGTCTTCACTACCCCCTTAAAGCTCTCTTGTAACAAAAGTTTTTAAAAAGAGAAAAAAGGTAATTCAGCAAAACCAATCAGTACATCAGTCCTATCTGACAGTATATATAATATTCCACATCTATATTTATTCATTTCGCAAAATATGAGAGGAAGGTACATTTTCTTAACTCCTTTTCAGGGCCAAACGTGGTCAATATAATTTAATAACATTCTTTTAAAATTTTGTTCTTTCCATTGTCATTATAAATCTTTCTATTCTTCTCTGAATTCTTCACATTCATCATTTCTTAAAGTACAGTGTTATTCAATTACATTAAATCTTACAATGTTTAGGCATTCCCTAATTGTTGGGCATCTAACTTGGGAAGATTAAGCTACTTATCTAAGCCTCACAAAAGGTGCCACAATGAATATTTTGATGTATAGGAGACCATCTTCTTGCAATATAGCAGTGGGACCTTCGAAACCTTTGGGTTTCGGATATCTTAAGCATTATTTTTAGTATAATTCCATGTTACTTTGCAGAATGGTTGGACTAGGGCCCAGTTCCAGTAGGATTAAATTTGTGTGCCTGTCTTTCCATAGTTTCTCCAACATTGACCATCAGTTGTTATTTTTGCCAGTTTGCTGGATGGAATATAAAAGCTCAGTGTTGTTTTAATTTGCATTTCTCTTATTGGCAATTTTGAGCAATATTTCATATGATTGTTAATAGTTTGTAATTATTTTGGGATCTTTTTATTCATATCTTTTTTTTTTTTTTGCTTTTTGGAGGGGGGAAGGCTGGGCAATTGGGGTTAAGTGACTTGTCAAGGTCACATGGCTAGTAAGTGTTAAGTGTCTGAGGTCAGATTTGAACTCAGGTCCTCCTGACACCAGGGCCACTACTCTATTCACTGCACCACCTAGCCGCACCCTTATTCATACCTTTTGACCACTTATCTGACAAGAATGACCCTTACTCTTCTATATCTAATTTCGTATTTACCTGGAATATCAGACCTTTGCCAGAAATATTTGATGAAAATATCTTCCCCTTTTTTGATGCTTTTTATGATGCACATTATTTTATGATGCACTTATTTTGTTTGTGGAAAAGTTATTCTTTGTCACTTAAAACTATTTTGTCTTTTCTCATCACCTTTATCTCTTGTTTGGTTAAGAACTCCTTCCCTAGCCATAGATATGAAAGGTACCTGATTTCTTTCTCTAAATTCTTTTTTGATGGTTGATATCAAGGTCTTATTACCATTTTGCTCATTGTGGCATATGATATGAGAGAGTGGTGACAAACTCAAATAGAAATGGAGCCTCTAAACCAGTGGTTTCAACCCCCTTTGGGGGTCAAACGACCCTTTCACAGGAGTCACAGGGGTTGCCTAAGACCATTGGAAAACACATATTTCTGATGGTCTTAGGAACCGAGACACCTCTCCTCTATCCGTCTCCAGGTAGGTCCATCCACATGCAGATATGCCCATATATGAGCATTTGGAAGGTTGAGAACCACTGCTCTAAACTGTACATATGGATACCTTTGTGCTGCATATTGACTTTAAAAACTATATGTTTAACATTATCTTTATTTTATTGTATTTTTTATTTAGTTTGTTAATACATTTCCCAGTTAAATTTTAATTGGTTCAGGCTACAATCCCAGTGGTATGTTTGACACCTCTAATGTAAGATTTCAATCTAAACTCACTTTCAGCTAAATTGCTTTTAAGTTTTCAAGGCAATACTTGTGTAATACACATTTCTCTTAAGTATTTGTCATTTTGAGGTTCATTGAACACTAGGTTATTGATTTCCATTGTTTCTGATTCTTTACATAGATTGTTTCACCGACTTCTTTTCTGTTTTTTTAACCAATACCAAATAAGTTTGTTTACTATTTTGTAGTATAATTTGAGGTCTGAAAATGTTATTTATTCCTATTTTTTCATTATTTCTCTTGAGCTCAAAGATTCTTTGATCTACTAAATGAATTTTTTTATTCCACCTAGTTCTATAAAAGAACCTTTTTGAAATAACACCAAATCTATAAATTAATTTAGGTAGTATTGTTTTTATCATATTGTGTAGGCCCAACACTGAGCAATGAATATCCCTCTATTTAAATAATTTCTTTAAAGATTGCTTTATATGTATATTTCCGTAAGTCAAATGTTTCTTGGTACATTGACTCCCAAATATTTTTATGTATCTCCTTGTGTGACATTTCCCTTCTATTATTTTCCCTTGATTTTCCTACTGCTACCTATCACCGATCTTCTAATAGCCAAATCCAATGACCTTTTCTCAGTATTATTCATCATTTGTGACCCCTGCAGCATTTGACACCATTGACCATCTTCTCCTGGATTCCCTGTTCTCTTTGGATTTTTATGATTTTTATGTCTCTCTTGGTTTTCCTCCTACCTGTGTGGCTACTCTCATTCTCTTTTGCTAGATCATCATCCATGTCACACTACCTAACTGTGGATATACCTCCAGGTTTTACTTTGATCCTTCTTCTCTTCTTTTTTCCTTCTTTCTGTTTTGGTAATCTCATTGACTTTACTGAGTTCAATTATCTCTATGAAAAGGATTCCCAAATCTTATATACCCATCCTCTTCTCTCTCCTGAGGCTCTAGTCGTACCTCACCAATTGTCTCTTAGATGTTTCCTCTTGAATGTTCCATAGACATTTCAGACTTAATGTGTCTAATCCTTTGGAAGAATCAGTGGTAGAATAATGAAAATTAGGTCAATCAGATTTTTATTAGCTTTAAAGATAAAAAGGTTGTTGATTTTTTTGGAGAATGAATTGTACTCAATAATGACAACCTTTATTCCAATTTCATTTTAAAAATTAATAATAAGAAAAATTGTTACTGGAGGTGGGGTGGGCATGGAGAACAACAGTGTATCTATAGTTTTAATGGCAGGAGTAGAATCAGTCAATCAACAAGCATCATTAAGTACTTTCTGTGTGCCAGAAACTGTGGTAGGTGCTGTTCATATAAAAACAAAGACTAAAACAATCCCATTTTATCTGCTACTCATGCAGAGTTACAATAAAAAGGCTTTTTTTCTCTTGATTCAGATGTATGATCTCCTCATAAGAGGGAATCCTAGTGTGAAATGCAGATCAACAGTTCAGGTAATTTATGGTCCTAGGGACTTGGCTTGGGGCCACTGAGAAATTAGATGACTTGCCTCTGAGATACAGTTATGTGTCAGAGGCAGAACTTGAACCCAGGTCTGCCTTACTTCAAAATCAGCTTTCTCCCCACTAGACCATACTGCTGCTTATAGACAGGCATAAGTTATCTTAATCTTGTTTTTTCACTTGAATTATTGAAGATATAAGCCTAGGCAAGTCTCATTCCTTTGTGGTGAGCTTGCCTTCCTAAGTATTGTGGGCATGTAGGGAGTAGTTGAACACTCTTTGCCATTTAGAGCCTTGACTTGGCTGCTGTCAAGGTAGACTATGAAAGATAATACCTTTTTATCTTTCTTGTGGGAGATAGTTAATTTAAATAGTGAATTCATACTTAAAGCTCCTTCTGCAGGCTACTGTTTTTCTTACCTTACAACACAGCCACTTTTGTAATGCTTTCAGAAAGACATTGAGTTGTATTTAATTGTCAGGATAGCTATAAATGAAATCAGTGGTTTTTGTCTCTCCTCTCTGCTGCTCCTTGCTTGTGTTTTAACTGCTAATTTTGGATTTTTAAAATTAATATGTAATTCTTTTCTGTTCATTTTTTACTCAAGTTAGTGTAGTGGAATTTCTGAATTTGAAGTCAAATCCTAGATTTGCTTCTCAGTGCCTATGTGACCATGGACAAGTCAACTTCCTGTTTTGGATCTCATTATCCTTACCTTCAAAATGGAGAGTTGTACTTATATAAACTTTGAGACTTCTTCCAGATCTAAATCTATGATTCTATAATACTACTTTCTTGGAGTTTCATTGGGCATGTGAAATCATGTTTCCAAGACCATCACCTAAAGCAGTTTGGGAGTAAGATTGTAAAATAATGTATTGCACTTTTCTTCTGGAGAAAACATATTTCAATGATCTGATTGAACTGTCTGTCTACTGTAATGTTCATGATAAAACATGGAATTATTCCTAAAATTTCTTTAATTCCATAGGAAAGTATTCTAATATACTATCTGACTTATGTAATATTTATTTTTAAGTAAAACGGAATAACCTGTTATTTTTCTCCACAAAAACTTTTTCATTTGTATTACAACTACTTACAGATTTTAGATTTAAACCTTTTTTTTTCTTTTATTGGCTCTCTTTTTTTACCCCTTTAAATAGCCTTGTCATTATTATGCCTTTTAAAAGTTATGCCATCCCAAAATTGAAATTGAAATCTAACTAGAGCAAAGCCTTTTAAATTTCTGTTAGTGCCTACTTGATTTTAATAGAAGTATGATACTTATGTATGAGTCCTACTTTTAAGGGCACACACTAACTTACAAATGAGTTGTGTTTTATAAGTTTCTTTACAAACAAATTTCTTGAAACTCAGATTTTATTGTCATACAAGAACAGTCTTAATAGTAACTAGGTAGCAATAATAATAGCTAATATTTACACAATAGTTGAAGAATTACAACATGCTTCACATATTGATCCTCAAAAAAATCCTGTGATGTAGGATGCTATTTTCTCAATTTTAAGAATGAAGAAACTAAGGCTCAGGGAAGGTAAGTAATTTGCCCAGGATCACAAAGCTAGTAAATGTTAAAGGTAGAATTTAAACTCACATCTTTCTAATTCCAAATCCAGTGCCCCCTTATATCTACTAAGAATAATAATACTATTTCAGCTATATTGTAAAGACTTTATGGGCAATGTTGGCAGCCTGACAACCATTTATAACAATTTCTTTGCACTAATACACTGTTGATGGAACTGTGAACTGCATTTTGAAGTGCAATCTGAGATTATGCCCAAAGAGTTATAAAACTATGTATACCCTTTGACCCAGCAATTCCACTATCAGACCTGTTCTCCAAGGTGATCACAGAAAAAGGAAAAGAAACTATATGTTCTAAAATATTTATAGCAGCTCTCTGTGGTGGCAAAGAACTGGAAATTCAGGGGATATTCATCAATTAGGAAATGGCTGAACATGTGGTATTTAATTGTGATGGAATACTACTGTGCTATAAGAAATGATGAACACATTGAATTTAGAAAACATGGAAAGACTTGCATGAAATAATGAGTGAAATGAGCAGAACCAAGAAAACACTGTTTACAGTAACAGCAATATTGTGCAAAGAATAACTGAATGCCTAAGTTATTCTGTATTATAAACATTCAAATCAACTGCAAAGGACCTATGAAGGAAGATGCTATCCACCTTCCAGAGAAAAAAAGTATGCATTGTATAGTTTTATATAAACATACACACACACATATGTATACCTGTGTCTAATGATAGCCTTTTCTGGTGTGGGGTAGGGAGAGAGGGAAGAAGGGAGAGAGACACTTGGGAATTTAAAATGTAACAAAATTAAATAAAAAAAAAACCAACAATGTCTTTGGATTGAATTCCAGTTTGGGAGGCCAAGAATACATTTGCACATCTTCCACTGTAGCAATCTTGGCAGGGATTCTCGAATCCATGATACTAGTCATTCATACATCAGACAATGTCTTTATCATTTCCTGCATTTACTAGTAACCACTTATTCTCTAGCTTATGCAGTGTTGCTTTTATCATCAGATGTGGTACCTTATGCTTGTCACTGTAGAACTTCATTCTTCTTGTTTCTGAATCTTCATTACCCTTCCACCTTTGTCTTTGCTTATTCTCTCCTGCTCCTATATGAGTACAACTGATCTTCAAAGACCTAACTTGAGTTCTGCCTCCCTTATAAATCTTTTCTGACCCCTAAACCAGAAATGTTATTTTTTTCCTTCTTGTTTGTACCACTCATTTTGTCATTTTATTGTTTGGTGTTATCATTTCTTTTCTCTCCAGTAAGCTCCCTGAGGGCTTTATTTTTTTTTTCTGAGTTTAAACAACAATTCAGCAAACATTAAGCGCTTATGATGTGCAAGGCACAGTGCTATATGCAACATGGGTAGAATTTTGAGATTGGGGAATGAGAGGATATCAATATAAAAGAAATAACATGAGCAGGAAGGTAGGAAGGCATAGACAATGTTTAGAAAAGTTCATTTTGCCAGATTCATACATGTAGGGAAGAAATATAAAGCTGGATAGGTAGGTTGGAACCAGATTTTGAAGGGTCTTAAATAGTCATTTGGGATGTCATTAAACCATCAAGGGTTTCCGAGCCAGAGGAGTGTTGTAGTTAGAAAGGAGTTTTTAAGTTTTCCTTAGCAGTAGTATATAACTAGGAGGGACTAGAAGCAAGGGGACAAGATAAAAAGCTATTGCAAAATCTCAGTGAGAGGTAATAATGGCAGTGGGGATGGATGACCCCAGTCTGACTTCTCTTTGCTGGTTGGTGAGTTCCTGGTTAGGATAACTGCTCACTACACTCCCAGCTCGGTTTACTCACCAGACTATACTGCCTCTCCACCAGCTGCTTTGCTCCCTCACAGTTACCTTTCCTCCTCTCCTTTTTGTTTGTTCTGTTTTGTCTTCCTCTCTTAAAAGGTAGGCTCCTTAAGAGAGAGGGCATTGCTGATTGGGGTGAACAGGAAAGGTTTCTTGTGAAAGATCAGACTAACAGCCTAAAGGAAGAGAGGGACTCTGTGGGGGAGGCAAAGGGAGTATGCACTCCAGGCGTGGGAAATAACAAATGCCAAGCAAGAAGACAAGGGTGTCATGTGGGAGGAACAGAGAGACCATTTTTAGCTGAGTCCAGAAAGAGGGAGGGAGAGTAATGTCCAAAGCAATGTCTGGAAAAATAGTTAGAACCTAGGTTATGTAGAACTTTAAAAGCTAAATAGAGAAGTTTATGTTTATATTTAATTCTAGAGGCAATGGGAAGATGAAATTGGTTGTAAGGGAGTTGCATCATCAGATCTACCCTTAAGGAAAATCATTTTTGCAACCTTGTGTAATATGTAATAGAATGAAGAGATACAGGTCAGGGAGAACAGTTAAGAAGTGGTTGCAGTAATTTTTGTGAGTGGTGAGAGGCCTGAACTGAGGTGGTAGCTATATGAGTGAACAGAAGGGGTCACATATGAGAAGTGTAGTTGATGTTGAAACAGTAGGATTTGGTAAATGGTTGAATTATGGGTTGAAGAAGAGTGAGAAGTCAATGATAATTTTGAGATTGTGAACCTGAGAGCCTAGAAGAATGGTGATGTGATGAGGATATTAAGTTTCTGAGATGAAGAGACTAGCAGAAGAGGGAGTTCACATTGAAAATTTCATTTTTTTTTAAAGTACAAAAAGAGGCAAGATCTTCAGCTGAAAAAGTGAGTAGGAGGTGGAGGTGTAATTAAGAGGGAGCAGATTAGGAATAATTTCTTTGAGAAGTAAGATAGGGAATCAATAAGGGAGGAATAAAAGGACTGCTTTGCTGCAATGATGGACTAGTTGATGTTGGATTACATGAATTTGTAATGTACCAGTCAGCATGGCTGTGAAACTTTTCCAGTTTTATGCAGCAGCTGGTGAGTAGGAGTGAAGAAGGTAGATGGTACTGAGGTTTGGTAAGAGAACAGCAGTAAGACAAATGGGCAAGAGATTCAAGAGCAAAGGACAGTGTTAAGTGGAAATGGGTAACTCTAGGATTGAGGTTAGAGAAGAAGAAAAGTGATAATGACCTGAAAAAGTACTGAGCGATGGGAGCAGTGGAGGTCTCTTAAGGCAAAGAATAGACATAGAAGGGGTGAAGTATAGGGAGAAGTGGAATAATAAGAGGCTATGGTCAGGTAGCACAATGTCAGAATTTCTTACTGGGGAAGCATAGAACATTTGTGGATAATATCTAGACCAGACCTGCACAACTTGGCAGTAGGTAGGGGCCAAAATTAAAATAGGCTAAACTTCTTCAAGGCTATAGATAGGTTAGACTAGAGACAAACTGTTGATGGTTGGTTACCATGGGTCATGAGATAAATAGGAAAATGCACAGTGGCAACCCTGCATTTTTCGTGGGTGACCCAAAAGCCTTTGTTGGGCTGCATGGTATACAGTACTGATCTAGATCTAGAGTATGACCATTCCTGTGTATGGCAGAAGTGAGGAGTGAGGGTGAGTGAACAGTTTAAGATTGTGAAGATTATAAACCTGAGACATTTGAAAAATCATGTGAAATAGTAAACTCTGAGGGGAGATGTTAGAGGGAAAGATAGTAAGTTCAGTTTTAGATGCTTGAGTTAAACTTTGAGTTTAAGTTGTCTCAGGATATCCACTTGTAAAAACCTTCCAATGATTGAAGTCAATTGGCAGAGCCTTCAAGAACCCAGGATCTCCTTCATGCCTTGATGAACCATTATTTGTGTGTATTATTTAGTGGAAAGAATGCTAACATTGGAGTCATAAAGACCTAAGTTTAAAACTGCTTCCAGCAATTACTAGCCATATGACCATAAGTAACAAACTCCCTGAAGAGGTTTCCTCATTTGTAAACAGATAACTGTATTATCCACTTCACAGAGCTGTCATGAGCCTCAGATGAAATCATGTATATGAATCTCTTTGCAAATCTTAAAAACACTGTGCAAATGTTGGTTATCAATAAAAATATATTTTATATATTAAAATTCAAAATATAAAATAATTTATCAGATGCTTTACATAGACTCATTTGATTAATGAGTTTGTTAGTGGCCCTTTCCCAATCTTTCTAGTATTTATTAAACAGCTCCTGTATGTCAGGGAAATATCAAGTAGTGCCTTAAAGAATGAATTGTATTATGTTTTAACAGACTAGAAAAGGCTTGTTATTGATGTGGGAGTTTTCCCTGAGTCAGCTGTTTGTGTGCAGTTCTTACCATTGACTTGTCGGAGCTAAAATCAGAATTAGCAAAAATAATAAGAAAAATGTAGGGCATACAGTCGAAACAATTTAATATTTAATTTAAAAAACTATTTTACAATAATAAATGGGGAATGGACAACAAAAAATGACAAGGACCATAATAATTTTGTGAAAGTTTAACCAGCATAAATACGACAAGAAGGCAAACAGATCTCAGAAAGTACCTTCATCAGCAAACATCTGAGTGCCTTGCCAAATCAAGAGAGATGGCTTCCAAAGTCAACACCAGGCTAGAATATAAGCTTGTTTGTAAAAATCTTACAAAGAAGAATGATGGATCATAGTGAGTAATATCTCATAAAGTAGTTAGGAACATTGGAGGGTAAAGCCAGTTTAAAGAAAGCTTGATTAGAATCCAACTACATAAAGTCATCCCAAAGGTATTATAGGTAAAAGGAAATTAAGACAACAAGCGGAAGGAAAAAGGAAAAGATTTGTAAAAATTATTATAATAATCATAACAAACTTCATCCTTTTCTTCAAGGACATTGAAACCAATATACCTAATATCACAGACCTAGATGTCTTTATAGAGGAGGTAGAAAAGTCACTAAAGAAAACAAAGACAAGAAAAGCAGATGAATTAGACCAAGTAGGGATGGAGGGAGATCCATGCCAGAAGCAACAAATTTCTAATGGAATCTTACAGATTCTCATCCTCCTTGCCTTCTCTTCAGTATGACACTGTTGACTACCTTCTCCTCCTGGATTTACTCTCCTCTCTAGGTGTTCATGACACTGTTCTCCCCTGGTTGCTTTCCTTACCTGTCTGACTTTTCCTTTTTGGTTTTCTTTGCTGATTCGTCATTCGTGTCATGTCCCCAAGGCCCTCTTCCATTTCTCTCTACATTAATTCTTGTTGGTGACTTCATCAGCTCCTATGCAGTTGATTATACATCTGTGCAGCTGATTCCTTTTACTGTATATGCAGCCCTAGTTTCTTTTCTGAACTTCTGTTCTATATTATCAACTACCTACTAGACATTTCCAACTGAGTGTTCTGTAGTCATCTCAAACTCAGCAACTTATATTTCTTTTTTAAAAATATTTTATTTTTCCCCAGTTACACGTAAAAACAATTTTTTTAAACATTTGTAGGGTTTTTTTTTGTTTTGAGTTCTGTATTCTATCCCTCCCTTCCACTCCCACCTCCCTGAGACAGTAGGTAATCTGATATAGTTTATACATGTGTGATCATGTAAAACATTTCCATATTAGTCATTTTGTGTAAGAAAACCAAAAAAAAAGAGAGAAAGTGAAAAATAGTATGTTTCAATCAGTATTCAGACACCATCCATTCTTCTTCTGGAAATGGATAGCATTTTTCATCATTAGTCCTTTGGGATTATCTTGCATCATTGTATTGCTGAGATGAGACAAGTGACTCACAGTTCCTCATCTCACAATATTGCTGTTCCTGTGTATAGTGTTCACCAAAACCACCATTCTTCCACACTTTCCCTGCTTCTCTTGTGGGCACCACTGTCCTTCCAGTCACCAAATTTTAAAAACTGGGTGTCATCTTCAATTTCTCACTCACATCCTGTAGACAATCAGTTGCCAACAGCACTTGTTCCTTTTCTGCATCTCTCACGTAGCCCCTTCCTCTCCACTCACAATCACCACCCTAGTTCAGCTGTTCATAATATCTCACTTGGATTATTACTGTTGCTTTCACTTTGGTCTCCATGTCTCTAGCCTTTCCCCATTTTAACCATCCTTCATACACCTGCCAGAGTGGTTTTCCTAAAGTGCGATCTGATCATATCACTCCTTTGCTCAGTAAACTCTGGTGGCACCCTTTTGCCCCAATGGGCCAATATAAATTCCTCAGTTTGACTTTCAAAGTTCTTCACCACTTGATCCTGTCCCAACTTTTAAGTCTCCTTATACTTGACTCTACTGCTTGCACTTTGTTGGACTGGCCTGATTCTGTTCTGTGCTCATAGTGCTCCATCTCTAGTCTCTACCAGGGGTGGGGAAGCCATGACCTTGAGGCCTGCTCTATACCTTTTGCTCTACATTAAACAGATCCTGTGCCTGCAATGCAAGCTAACCCCTGACTCTTGGAATCCCTGGTTTCCTTCAAGGTTCAACATAAATGCTACCTTCTTTATGAAGCTTTTCCTGGTTCTCCCAACTGCTAATGAATTCTCTCCCAAAACTACCTTGTCTTCATTTTGTATATATTTTGTGTAAATTTGCATGTATGTATACATTATCTTCCCCATTTAAATGTAAATAACTTGATGGCAGGAATTGTTTTACTTCTGCCTTTGTATCCCCAGGTAATAAGGGCTTAATAAATGCTTATTGACTTATTGATTGACATGTTTGTGAGAGTGTTAAGGGGCTGTTATACCAGATATCTAGAGGAGAGGAAGATACTAAAGGCTTGGGGAAGAAAATTTCAGGCCTTCTTAATAACAAAAAAGGGCAACTGAAAGAACATCGGTAACTACTGCCATATGTACATATTCTTCAATCAGTACAAAATATTGGGGAGTCATCTCTGCATGAAATGAAGACATCCTTGATAAGGTGTTATTAAGGAAAAAAGCAGGCTTTTGCAAGTGAAATTCAAACATCTTTACCATTTCACAATTGAGAAAATATAAGATGCCATTATGCATATTGTTTCTTGATTATGGAAAAACTTCTATTCAGTAGTACAAAATGCTGCTTTACAGACTTTTGTTTTTAGTAAGGTGTCTCCCATCCATATATTAAAATCATTCAAGATTCCATGAAAGATGTAACAGCAGGGGAAAAAAATGTTATTCAGTTCAGTAAAGATATGATGAAAGATGTCTAGCATAGAGTCCAGGTTAAAGAGATCATCCTGCAGATGGGGATATATTCCAGATTCTTCTGTTGTGTAGATGACTGTATGCTGATTGCATCAAGTTCCAGAGCTTTGAAGGGCCCTCTAGCACTAAGAATTTGGCTTTACCATCACCCTGGAAAGATCCATGTGCACAGAAGATGTTCTTCATTGCCCAGATTTCTGCATATATTTGGATGGACTTCCTATAGATTTTGTAGTTTGTATATCTGGTGCAGTACAGCTGGACAGTGAATCAGGCCCAAAATTAAACAGGAGGAAGAGAATTGAATTTATTATTAGAATGCCTTTAATTACTTCGTTTCCCTTGAAAGCAAAGCCTATATTAATAATGCTGATATTCTACGAATGTTGCTATATGGCAGAAATAGTGAAGACTTTTAACAGTCTTCAAAGAATTAAAAGTTAATACTAATTATTAATATTAATAAATTAAATTAATATTAACAAATATTAATTAAAAGTTAATATTACATCAAGGGCAATGTTGTTTAGTCATTTTTCAGTCATGTCCAACTTTTCATGACCCCTTTTCATTTCCCTTTGGGAGACTGAAGCAAACAGAGTTAAGTGATTTGCCCAGGGTCATACAGCTATGTAAGTGTCAGATTTGAGCTCAGGAAGAGTAGTCTTCCTGACTCCAGCCAGGCCTGATGTTCTATTCGATGCACCATCTATAAAGGGCAATAGAAAACTCCAGTACTGAGTGTGAGCAGGCTGCAGGATATAAATAATTATGAAATGTGAAGAACTAGTGTAAAAGATGTCATCAAGGAGTTATATGATAGGAAGAGATGATGGACTGGTCACACATGGTAAAAGGGAAGTCTGACAGGTGGAGAGCCAGAATGTTACACTGGTAACACTTGTGGTGACAGGAGAAAATAAGGAAGGCTTCTAGGCAAGGGTCAGCAAAATAGGGCCTGTGGCAAGCTAAGAATGATTTTTACGTTTTCAGATACAATAAAGCTTTATTTAAAAACTGCAATAACCATTCTTAGCTATAGGGCAATACAAAAAAAGGTCTGCCCACCCCTCCCTAGCACATTGGGTAGAACTTCTATGGCAGATTTCTCTAGCTGAGGACATCATCTAGAACATGCATGGATGGGTTGCAATTTGTATCACTGGAGGAACATCCAAATTAATGAAATCATAAATCCATTTGAGTATATGTCAGCTACTGTGCTAAGGCCAGAAATACCAAGGCAGAAGTGAAACAGTATAGTCAGCAAGTTCTACCTCAAGAAAATTAGTCTGGTTGACTTTTATCCTAAAGCTGATTATTTGCTTAACTCAGCGGTTCTCAACCTGTGGGTTATGTTCAATTTGTAACAATGAAAATACATTCTGCATATCAGATAGAATCATAACAGTAGCAAAATTGCAGTTATGAAGTAGCAATGAAAATAATTTTATGTTTGGGGGTCACCACAACATGAGGAACTGTATTAAAGGGTCACGGCATTAGGAAGATTGAGAACCACTGGCTTAACTAATTTAAAAGACTGACAAACATTTGTGGGGGGCAGGTTTTCCAGGTAAAAAGGAGGATTTTGTTTTGGACTGAGTGGTTTCAGTTTGATCTGTCTGTATATCAGTGGTCTGTAAAATTTTTTTTTACAAGTTTTATGGATTTTTTAAATTTGCAAATTACTCTTACATTTTGAGAAATCTCTTGTAACAAAGTAAAGCAGTTAAATGAAACTAATAATACAATGGCTATAAAAGAAATTGTAGGTTAATGAGACACACTGTGGAGTAGTGAGGAACCAGGAGTGGGACTAGAAATCAAGAAGACCTTTGTTCATATTCTTTCTCTGACACTTAGAGCCGTGTGACTAGGGTGAGTCACCTAGCGCCTCATCCTGTTTTCTCATCTGTAACATGAGGCATTGACTAGATGGCCTTTTCAGTACCTTGTAGTTATAATTCTATATAGGTAACTAAAAGGCATTGCAAAAACTGTATAGAATGGTGTTTCATAAGCTTTTCATACTAACTTTGTCTTTTTTTTTTTGAAGGGGAAAGGCAAGGCAATTGGGGTTAAGTGACTTGCCCAAAGTCACACAGCTAGTGTGTCAAGTGTCTGAGGCTGAATTTGAACTCAGGTCCCCCTGGCTCCAGGGCCGATGCTGTATTCACTGCACCACCTAGTGGCCCCTACACCAGCTAGCTGACCCCTAACTGCCTTTTAGTGGGTTGAGTTGGGGGATTCTGTGAGAATTTCAAGATTATTCTCTGTATAATATGACTATGTATTTGTTAAATGTAATTTTTGTTTCTATTTTGCTCTGAAATGTCCTGTTTTCCACCTTCTTTCCCTATACTGATTGAATCCAGCATTTGTGTGTTCCATGAGTATATTTCAAGCCTAAAATTGTTCCTTGAACAAATCAGTTTTGGGGAAATGTTGATCTAAAAGATTGAGGCCAAGATTTTGAATCAGTTTATTTAAGTGCTTGGAAATTAAGCTTGTTAGGCAGTCAGCTTAGGGTAATCATTTAAAATTCATAGAACTTAAACCTAAAAATGCATAAGGAAGTTTTTTCAAATATGACTAAGACCAGTTATCTTCTACTAGGTTACTATAGATATTTTCACTTCACATGAAGAGAGAAACTATTCTATATTTACTCATGGATTATGAGGGTTATTTATTTGATTTTTTTAAAAAAGACTCACAGCTGTAATGTCATCAAATTTAATAGAGAATATAGATGAATAAGGGAAAGAATAAGATATCTTTGCCCATAATGTTTAAATGTATGGACCAGTTACATTGAATCACTTTAGTTAAGCATCTACTAATTGTCCAACATATCTTTTTTAAAAATAATTTTTTCTTTATCTTTTGTTTTTATATCACCTATGTTTTTCAGTATATCCCTTGTCCTACTGTCTCCCAGAGAGCCAACCTTTATAACAAAGAATTAAAAAGAGGAAAAGTTCAGCCAAACTAACGTATCCAAAGTCTAACAGCATGCAGTGTTGCACACTCTGCTTATTTTGCCTTTTATCAGCTCTACATTGTCTTTCAGGAAGAAACAGTATAATAAAGCGGATTTTGAGCATGTACCAGGCATTCTTCAGACATATTATTGGAGCAAATTAAATGACAAAGATTTGTTGAAATATGTTCTTTTTTGTTTGTTTCTTTGTTTTTCTGGAGGGGGGAAGGTAGGGGAATTGGGGTTAAGTGACTAGCCCAAGGTCACAGGGCTAGTTTTATGTTAAATGTCTGAGGCTGGATTTGAACTCAGGTCCTCCTGACTCCAGGGCCACTGCTCTATTCACTGCGCCACCTAGCTGCTGGAAGTATGTTCAACTAAATACCATCTCTCTATGAACTTTCCACACCACGTAACTTGATAGAGACAGTGTATCATAATGGAAAAAATCTTGAATTTGGAATCAGAGAACCTGAGTTTGAATCTCAACTCTGCTACTTAATACCTAAGGACTTTAGGAAAACCATGTAACTCTTTTGGCTCTCAGTTTCCTCATCTGTAAAATGAAGGAGCTGGACTAGATGAACTTAAAAATCTTTTTCAGTTCTAAATTTTTTATATCGAAAAGATGATTCCTTTTGTTAAAGAGGATAGAAATGGCAACTATTTTTCAGCTCTTTTACAAATTAGAGTTTGTTTATTTAATCTAAACTCTTACTAATACATTTCTAATCTTTTGAACTCCAATTGAGTAAATGTTAATTAAGCACCTACTATGTTCAAGACACTAAAAATCAAAAGATTGTTTTTTAAGCAAGGTTATATGAGTACTAGTAAAATCCATAAGTATTCAAAGAGCCACTTTTGAGAAACAATAATTGCCCTTTTGAGGTCAATTATTGGTACAGTGTAAAAAATAGCAACTCTTTACAAATTTTAAGTGGTAAAATTGAACCAGTTTCTCCAGCTCAAATATGAAGATGCTTTTGCTTATTGCAGTCTTATATTACAAACTGCTTTTCATATTAAATGCATTAAACTTGCATTTCAAACAATGTAATATATGCATCTCAAATTCAGTATATTCAAAATAAAATTTACTGCCTTCTCCCCAACTTCCCAGCACTTACGTATTACCATAGTACACTGCCATCCTTCCAGTCACCAAGATTCACAATCTTGTGTTATTCTTGGTGTTACACTTAACTGGACATATCCAATCAGTTTCCAGATCTTGTCTTTTCTACTGCCACAACATTTCTCACATGTCTCTTTCATTCTGCCTATACGCCACCAACCACTGTAGTTCAGGTTCTCATAACCCACACCGATTATTTTATGTCTTCCTCTTTAGTCTGCATGCCTCCAACCTGTCCCCATTCTAGTCTGTCTTCTTCCTCACAGCCACCAAAGTGATTTCCTAAAGCACAGGCCTGTCCTTAACTGTGATCATGGAAAACTCCTTTTTTCCTTTCCCCATAGTAGACTCAATTAGCTTTTTATTATTTGTATGATCCGATACAAACTCCTGTGTTTGCCATTTAAAGCTCTTTGTAACCTGACCCCTTCCTACCTATCCATTCAGCTAACACATTAGTCCCCTTTACCCTCTTTACAATTCAACCATCTAGGCCTACATTCTATTCCTCAGATGATAATTCATCTCTTCTGTCACTGCTTTTGGCTGTCCTCCTCTCCACCCATTTCTGCCCCATCGCTGGAATGTACTCCTTTTATACCTTCTCTACCTCCTGGAATTTCCTTGGTCTGCTTTAAGACATAATTCAAGTGCTACCACGTATGGGGGGCTTTTTCTGGTCCTTCCAGTTGCAATTGCCTCCCCTTCCAAGGTTGTTTTTTTTTTTTTTTTTAATTCAGTGGGATTATGTTAGGTTATATCTACTTATGTAGACATTGTCTCCTGCAGTAGAATGTAATCTTCTTGAACTCTGGGACTGTATCACGTCTGTCTTTGGATCCCCAGCACTTAGCACATAGTAGGGGCTTTATTAGTGCTTGTTGATTGAGTGACTGATTTCAGCATCTCTGTGAAGTGGATCCCTGCTTTCTAAACCACATTTTGTACTTGGAAAAAATCAAAGTGTAAGGAGTTAGTGTTGTTAAGTGATGATTGGGTACTCTGTTACTGGTGCAGGGCTAGGTGCTGTGTGCTGATAATGGTGGTTAAGGCATGATCCCTTCATAGCGCATAAGGGAGATGAGGCATCGGTAAACTACAACACAAAGCAGAATATGGAAGTGCAGCGAGAGAGACATAAATAGAGTGTGGGAGTTCTGGGCGATGACATTCAGAGGGGGTGTCAGAGAGAAGGGTCATGGAAGAGATGAATGTGAGCTGGCCCTCGAAGGTTGGGCAGGATTTCGTTAGGGAAAGATGGACAGTATTGCTAAAAGAGGGCACCCCAAATTAGGAAATACTGACCTCAAAGGTGTAGAAGTGGGGAAATAGGAGATTAGAACATAAAGCCTGGCTTGGCTAGTTTGTAGGATGCATGGAAGCGTATATAACTGGGGAGACAGATTGAGACCAGATCAACATTTGAGTTTCAAATGTCAGAGTAAGAGTTTTGAATTTATTTGGTAGGTAATAGGGTGTTATAGGTTTGTGACCCATGTGGCAGAGCTGTGCATTAGGGAAATTACTCCAGTAGCATTACGTAGTATGGGTTGGAGAGTATGAGGGGAATTAATTCAGAGATTAAACAGCTTGAGACCAGAATGTTTTCATAACTTAGCAGCACTGTCATTTGCAGGTATAGGTCTTAGGACTGTATTGTGAAAAGTGGCAGATAGGAAGAAAGATTCCTCTTACCTGGACCTTGCTTTTCCACTACATTTAATAAGACCTGTGATTTCACTGGCACCAAACTGAAATTCCAAGTTGAAGCCTGGTGAATGTGAGTGAATAAGTAAGAGAGAAGTATCAGGGCCAGAGCAGCAGCTCTGGGGGAGTCTTCCCTACTTCTTGGCTTCCATAATCTTCAGTACAGCTTAAAGCTAGCTATCATGTATTGCCAGTAGTCTTATGATTTGGTTTTTATAGTCACTTTTCTAGATTTCTCCGCCTGATGTGCCTCACTATTTAAAGTTTTGTAAATAACAAAATAGAATTTACTTTGTGAATGAAGCAGAATGGGTGTGGATATGTGAGAGAGAGATGACGACAGTATTTCACTATGTGTAGTCAAAACTAATTTCTTTCAAATTTTGCCAACCAGGGATTTAAGAGATTATGGCATCTGAAGCCCACAATGATAGAAAACGGAACCTTTTGTATATTGAGGGCCATTCCATTGATCTTCCTAGGAAAAGGATCTCTCATTTCACTAATAAGAACATGAAGGAGGTATGTTAATATTTTTGTAAATTTCTCAGCTAATATGTAACATAACATGTCATAGATTCTAAATTTTTTCTGCTACCTGGTGAGTTCTGGTTAACATTTTATATAACAGAAGGGTAATAATTTAGCATTAAAAAAGTGTTCTCTATTCACAATGCTAAGGCTTGGCATTGTTTCTTCTAAATCATAATGAAATTCTTATGGAAGGAAAAAAATATAGTCAATGTATTCTAAAATATAAAATGCACTCTAAATAAGAATGGACTAGCTGAGATTGACAGATTACCATATACCAGTAAAATCAATTGAACCACTGAAGATTATGTCAGGTAAAAGTGGAGAAATAGTTTAATAATAGTTTAATTAAATAATAGTTAAGCTTATTAATAATTAGCAATTATTAATAATAGTTAAGGAAATGATGAATAAAAATAGATTTCTACTCTTTCCCTCATATCCAGATATTAAGAACCTTGAAGAATTGCAGATTTATTGGTAGCATCCACTTATTCTGGCACAATCCCATTAACAGAAACTTTTATCTAGATATACTTTCTCTTGGGTAACAGTAATTTTCTGCTTTTATTAATAGGGTAAGAAATCTCCAAAACAGTTGGCTGCTTATACAAATAGGTAAGAGATGCTTTGAAATTTTGGGGAAGCAACAAATCCTGAAAGCTGGGAATGGTTAAAAATAGGAATGTGTATTAATCATGTTATCTGTAAAATGAGGTTTAGACAGTTATAATCTTAGGATTTCTCCTAGTATCTCAAATTCTTTGATTCTTTGTTTGATTCTTCATTCTTTGAAAGAGCAGCGATTGCTTTCAAGCCAATTCTATGACATTTATTACTCCCTCAGACCTGAAATTACGTTGTCAGAAATGTTCAAAGTTAAGTACAACAGACTATATATAGCACTTGGTTGAATGGCTGTCAGATGACCAAAACTTTACTGCAAAATTGTCCCTTGACTTTTAATTTGTAATAATATAAGATTTTATTTCCTTCTTTATTGAAATGAGCTAATTGTTTTTATAGAACAGTTGGATACGCTGTGAAAAGTCCAGACAAATTGCACAAAGAAGTATATTACAGAAAGAAAGTTCATCATTATTTTCCAAATCCTTGTTATAGAAGAAAACACTTCCCTAGAAGCAGGGGCTGTGACATGGCAAATAAAGAAAATGAACTGGCTTGTGCAGGCCACCTGCCTGAAAAATTACGCCATGAAGGTCGTACATTTTTACTTAACTCCAGTGATTCTAGTTCTTCACAAACAGAAAGCCCATCATCAAAATATAGTGGATTTTTTACTGAGGTGAGTGGTTCCATAAATTCTTTTTTTTTTTAATGGAGGGAGGAAGGCAAGGCAATTGGGGTTAAGTGACTTGTCCAAGGTCACACAGCTAATAAGTGTGTCAAGTGTCTGAGGCTGGATTTGAGCTCAGGTCCTCCTGACTCCAGGGCTGGTACTCGATTCACTGTGCCACCTAGCTACCCCCATAAACTCATTTTTTACTGAGAATGATTATTTATATTTTTTCTTTTGTTGCTCTCTTCAGTTTGCAGAGTACCTCTCATCCTTTGTCTATGGAATCTCTTGAGTGGTGCCCTTGGGTGAACCTTCTCATATTCAGATCAAGCAGACTTGAAACAATTGTGTCCACTTTTAAAAGTTTGTATTTTTCTGTATAAATAGAATAGATTTAACCAGTTACCTATCTCCTACAGGATCCAGACTAGCACATTGACAGGTGGCAGCTATAGGGGGCAGGAAGAAAGAAAGAAAGGATCATATCTTATAAAAAAATAGAGGTCTCCTGTATAGATGCAGGAACCAGCTCTCCTGGCATACTTTACCTACCCGTTATTTCAGTGGAGTCCTAAAGATTTAAACACCCTAATGTGGTAGGTTGTCAATTGTGACCTTGGCTATAGTACTATAGAATAGCTTAACCCAAAGTGGTCCTTTGAGTAATGGTTTGGTAAACTCATGTTTTGTTTCTAGAAAACAACTCCTGTAGTCCCCCAAGCAGTAAATGATTTAAGGTAGCATAAGTGATAGAAGATGAATGTGATGATTAGAGAATGATTACAAGTATATGGTATTTTTAGAGAGATCTTGATTATGGAAATACAGAGTCTTTTATAGATGGTGCTTGAAATGATGTTGGAATTATGTAGCAAGATTCTTCAGCTTGTTCCTTGGAAAATTACGAATAGAAATTTCTAGAGGAACAGAAAGTTAATCTGTATTAGACAAAAATCAAGACAGGAAGGAGACTAGAATCAATGTTTGTGGGAGGTTGGTGGGAAGTTAAAAACATTAAAAAAATTCTTTATGAAATAAACAATTAGCCAACATAAGAATTAGAGAATGGATGAGATGATACTATACTTCTGTATAATAAATGTGAGAAGAATATTAACTATCCCCATTATAGAAGTACTGGTTTTAGGGGGGATCACAGTGACATAGTTTCTAATAATTGATGACCTGAGTATAAACTAAAGGATCGCTGTGGTTGTTTATGTGGGAATACAGTTGTAATTCTGTATTGTGAAAAAACTACACAGTCTTTCTTTCCCTTTGCCTTTTCATGTTCAAATCCCTTCTCCAAGAAATGCTTACTCTCTCTGGCCTCCATCTACCCTGTACAGTTTTCAAAGGTTTATCAATTACTGCTTTATTGTTAGAAGCCTAACTTATCTTGCTTTACTCATACTTCATTTTAAAGTTTTTTTTACCCTAAAAAGATTTAAATTAATACCATAACACTGTAGAGAGAAGCTGGACCTACTAAGATATTTTCTCTTATATTTTTGTCCTCACACAAGAAGACAGAAGAGTAATAGTTGAGGGAAGGGTATTGATACTTCAGACTGCTTGATGCTCATTTTCTTCAAATGCTATATTACTCTAAATTATGAACAAAGCTCATAAAGATTTTTAGTTTTGGGGAAAAGGGACCAGCATTGTTTAAATTAAAAATCTGTCTACATTGACCTGATCTAATTGAATAACTACTTTGGATCTTTTTTCCTACCTCATATTTTTTTCCTTCGATATAGCCTTTAACAAATTAGCTTGCTGCTTGTCATAAGGTGTCCATTGTGATACAGTGCAAAGAACTTTGGACTTGGAGTCAGGATACTTGGATTCTTGTCTTGGTTCTGTCAACAACTAACTTGGGCTGGTTGCTTTACACTAGTCGCTTCACTCCCTGAAATGTCATTTTCATCATCTATAAAATGAGGCATTGGATGGAATAATCTCCCCGATGTCTTCCAATTTTAAATATATTTTCTTTGCCTACAGGTTTCTCAGGACCATGAGACAATGGCACAAGTCCTTTTCAGTAGAAATCTGAGGTTGAATGTAGCTTTAACTTTTTGGAGAAAACGAAGTATAAGTGAACTAGTAGCCTACTTGGTGAGGTAAATCATTATAATTTTTTCCATTCTTGATTCTCCTAAACTGTATTAGCCAATTTGAGGGATAGCAGTCTAGAATCAGCTTTTCAGATTATGATAATACTGCTGACCAGAAAATTTTAACTCCCTGTACTTAATTTTAATTAGAACAATAGTGTCCAAAGTCAGTGTAGCACAAGAATCAGTAGTTTATCTTTACTTGGTATGTGATAATGGACAAACTTGCTAGCCTTTGTGACTCCGATCTTCATATTATAGATAGTCTGTTGATTTTGAGGAAAAACTAATGCTGTTGGTCACCTTTACTGACTTATGTGAAGGTGACTTGAATGGGAAAATGGCTAGCTACTTAACCTTTGTTTCTCTTAATACTATAGGATAGAAGACCTTGGAGTGGTGGTAGATTGCCTTCCTGTGCTCACTAGCAGGTAAAAAGAGAACATTTTTAGAAGAATAGAAACTATGATCTTATACACGTTTTTGTAACCAAATGTATATTTTAGTTTACAGGAAGAAAAGCAGTACATTTCACTTGGCTGCTGTGTAGATCTGTTGCCTCTAGTAAAATCGCTACTTAAAAGCAAATTTGAAGAGTAAGTGTCTGTATGAATCTCATCTTTCATTTCTAGCACCATTTATTGAGGTTCTACTATATACATAGTACAGTATTGGGCTGTGCAGGAGATAAGGGCAATCTAGTTGGGAGAATAAGATTTATATATGTGTGAAACAGCTGGAGAAGATTGAAATGGTATCTTCTCAGAAACTCGGTAATAATTTAGCATTGATGGTATTGTCAAGTGCTGAGAAAAATTCAAAGTAAATGAAAAAAGTTTGTATTTATTAGTAAACACTTTCTGAAGGAAAAGCATGATTTTTACACAAAATATTATTTCAGATATGTGATAGTTGGTTTGAACTGGATTCAAGCAGTCATAAAAAGATGGTGGTCAGAACTATCTGCTAATACAGAAATTGCTAAAGATGGGTAAGTATTATAATGAATTTCTATACTTTGCAAATAGACTGCTAAGCTAGTAAAAATTGTATTGTCAGGATAGCATCAAATAAATAAAAAGCAAGCAAGAAAGAATTTACTAAGCTCTTACTATGTGTCTAACACTGTAATAAGCACTAGGAATACAAATATAAGAAAATAAGATAGTCCCCACACTCGAGGGAATTATTCTAATACGAGGGAAGAGAGCTTATAAAAGGGAGCTGGAAAGGGTGCAGGGATAGGGTAGAAAGCGTAAGGGTATCTTCATGGGGATAAGGCTCGTTGGTAAGGAGATGGAAGAGTCAAGAGATCCAGGAGTAGAACTGGGAAAGCTGTGAGCATGATTGGCCTGGGCATTTTATAACATGGTAGTTCTAGCTAAGGCCTCACCAGTCAGGAAATGGTACAAAAGCAAAAGTGTCTTCAAGAAGAAAAGGCTACTGGTGAGTGAGTAGAAAAGTCCAGAGAGTCAGGATTGGAGCCAGGAGAGAAGTGAGCATGGATGGCCAGGGCAGTTCATGAAATGGTGGTTCTATGAAGGATTCCCCAATCAGAAGAGAAGGGTGCAGGAGCAGAGAGGCATCTGCCAGGTGAGATGGATGCTTGTATATATGATCATAAACACAATGTCATTCACACCCTTCCTTAATAGGGAGGATTTAAGGAAATGTTATGCTTGTTATAAAATTATAGAAAAAACCTTGGAGGCAACATAGTGCATGTAGTTAATCTAAAACTAGATCTGTGAGTTCAGATTTTATCTCTGTTGCTTACTAGCTGTGTAACTGGGGCTCAAAGAAATTATTTGCCCAGTGTTTCTGCATCTCTAAAAGGGGATAACAATATTTACATTATCTACTTTGCAAGGATCAAACGAGTTTATGTAAACCTTAGAAAAACATAAAATGTAAGTTGCTATTATTAGGCTACTATGATGATGCCTTCATGATAAAATTCTAAGATAGTTGCTTAGAAATGTAGTTTTTAGCAGATTTGATTTGTTTAAATAAGTGCTGAAGATTTTCATATTAGAATATACAAGAATTTAGGTTATATGTTAGAGTATATGAAGAATTTCAGAACCCAGTAACCTCTCTTCTCCTGGAATTGACCTTATTTTTCACTAAAGACTGGGATACCGATGCTATAAGTCATCTTACCCATTACAATCGGGCATTTCTGGAGTTGCAGGTATTTGGGGTGAAGAGTGGGGACGTCATATGGGGCTTTTAGAAGCCAGCCTATTAAGAGTTAAGCATATATTTCTTTAGTTTTGGAAATATGTAGATTATTCTCTAGATGATCTTAAGTAGCTCCTGACTTTCTCCTAAGGGATTAGAAGACTACCAGAGTCAGCTGTTCCCTGTATTATGCATTATTTTCAAGTAGTTATGATAATGGAGCAACCTATAATCTCCATGAATAACTGACACATATAACTATAAATAATTAACTTGAGTTACAATATCATGTTGCCTCAGGATAAGTTCTTAAATATTAAAATTTATTCGGTTACTTTTGGATGTATCTATATTACACTGGACTGTCTATGTAAATAGTGATGAATAAATTTTTGCTTAAATTCTTTTTTTTTTTAATTAAGAAATGTTCATATTTTAAAACAACAATTAAGTGGATTGTGGAAACAAGAAAACCATCTTACGTTGGTTCCAGGATACACTGGTAATATAGCTAAGGTATGTATATAACCAAAGGTATATCAAATGTTTGACTTTAGATGTTCAAAATATCTATGAATTTGTAAAACTAGGACTACGAAAGAACAAGTCAGTAAATGACTTAGCCAGTTAAGTAAATGATACTGTAGAGTCCTTAAAGCAAGTACACATCCCAAAGTGCCAGAATATTCTGGGTGTAGGTATAGCATTCCATTGCTTGGCAGGGAGCAAAGGGAGTGTCCATTGGATATCTTTCAGATGCATTTCAAAAGACAGTTGTGTTAAGGGGAGTATGATATCCTGGTGTGATTGTCAGAAGTATTAGAGAAAGCATTTAAGGAGTTTTAAAGAGACTCATAAGAGTAGACAGTGGCACTTAGAAAGCCAGAGAGAGAGGACAGGCTCACAGTAAAACAGTTCTGGGCACTTAAATTAGAGCCACTCACTGTCACTCTTGAATGAAGGACTCTCTGACTGTGTTTTAAAAATGAGAAGGTAACTTGATCAGTTTCTCATACCCATTTAATTCTTTTTATTTAGTGACTAATGTCTCTCCAAATGAAGGATTTTATGTTAACTCAATATTTGCATTAGAGAAATTCATATACAATGATTGTGTCCAAAAGAGATTTATTAATTGACTTATTCAGCTCTCTGGATAAGGAAGTAGAGTGCTACAAATATACAAACCTAAGTCTATATTAGAGTGCTAGAGGGATTTTTCTGCAGATTAAGATGCTGGTATGTCAGTCGTAAAGATGATCCCTCAGCCTTCTCTTTTGGGATACGAAAATTCAAATTACTGACATGTTAGAAGAGTTACAAAATAATGATTGATGCACAATAAAGTATTATCTGCTACCTTTGCTTCCAGATATATGTTATGACTTTGAATATAGTAATAAGTTGAAGGGAATAAAAAAATCTAAGAGTAGGATGTTTCTTGATTAGCTAGAGGACCTTATCTATGTGCCAGATTCTTTGAGGTCATTTGGGTCCAGTTGAACACTTATTTTTTAAATTAAATTGGGGAAAGAAGAGAACTTCCAGGCTGGTTTTAGCAGTAAAAGCAAAAGAAAGCAAGAAACCAAGATACTAGCCAGTAGATGTGGGTATGAATCTTCCCAGAGAGTTTAGGAAAAGTGCCAAGAAGATGGTGTTGGACTGTTTTCCTAAGTGAGAATCAAAGGCTTGTAAATAGGTGCTTATTACTTTTTTCTTTGTGATTCTACATCCGAAGTGATAGCACAGATTCTGGAGCAAAGGAGGAACACCCTCCCAATATAGACCCTAATGAGAAAAAGAAGCCCTGACTCTTAATGCAAATATGTATAAATTTTGTATGCTTGTATATATTCTATAACAAGCAATATCAATTTATTTGTATTTCCCCAGAGAGAAGCTGGCATTTTTGGTTATGAAATTCTAAGAAGCAAATATGTCTCAATAAAAGTCATAGAAACCACAAACTAGACACTCAGTAATGAATTTTGGTAGTCACAGTTTAACAAGCCCTGCAAAGACAAACCTCTAATTTTCCAAGTGCTTCTTTTGTGCCTCCTGAGAAAAATATCCATTCAAACTATAAAATGAGTTTATGACCAGAATTGATATTTAATAGTGATTTTCCAGGGTCTTAAAGGAAAACATAAGCTACAGTTTGGGATCGCACATTTTTTAAACTCTAGAAAATATTTATTTATTAAAAAGTTTGCCTTCCCTAAAGAAAATACTTAAAAGTATTGGGAATATTGCCACTCTTTAAAAATTTGCTGAATATCAGAGGCTGGGAACTGGGTCACCCTAAATTTTAATTTAAAAAATCTTCCTATTAGGACTTCTCAGATGTCTTCAAGAAAAAGTAAAATGATTTAGGGTGTATTGAAACAATTCAAGCAGCATATTCTATATAGAATTTTTATAATAAAAATATTGCCAAAAATATGTTTTCTCAGTTATTGTGGTGAGGTATAGATGTTAGAAAATGATATGCCATCATTTAGAATATGTATTACATTTTAGAAAATTCATGGGAACAGAATTCATAGGACATCTACAAAAAGAAGACAAGTTTTATTCTTAATTTTGCCAGAGAACCTTTATTGTAAGATAATACTGATTTTATTTTGAAGTTATGTATCCAATTTCCAAGTTTCTTTATGGGAAAATGCTGTAATAAAAGTAGACTCCCTAAACAATTGAAAGCCTAAAATAACTGACTTTTTTTTTTGAGGGTGGAAAACCTGAAACAGCTCAAGAAATATCATGATTGGTTGACCAAATGACCCAGGAGGCTACAAAAATAAGTCTGTGAGACATGGAGAATAGAAGCTAGAGGAGACCAAGGCATATGAAGGGGGCAAGAGGGAAAGGAAGGAGAGGAACATTAAGAGAGCACAGAAAAAGTGTCAGGGACAAAAAGAAGTGATGAGGTGGGAATAGAGAGACCATGCAGTTGGCATTTTTATTTTACTTTAATGAGACAGAGAAATGAAGGTTTAATAGAAAGTACTTCCATATTTCTTGAGACCAAGTCATTTTAGCCTTGTCTCTTACTGCCTTCTACATCCTGATTTGTATAGCTTTTGTTCTTGGATAATTAATATTGAGGGTTGTCATTTTGAAGCCCAGTAATGTCCGGAATAAGCAGAAAAATTTCTTTGTATTTTGCATAATGCACATTTAATGATTTCCAGTCATAGAGAGGAAGCACAAAGGGTCGCTGTAATGTGTGTTAGTTAAGCAGAAAAATGATTTATTAAAATGTTAATCAGAAATAAGCACTTGAGTTAAATGAGGGGATGTTTGTATATACAAAGGAGTGGGGGGTAAGTATTGGCTAACAGTCTGTTTTTCTAAGTATTGGCTAATAGTCTATTTTTATTTTATTCTCCAAGGATGTAGATGCTTATTTATTACAATTGCATTGAGAATTATCACCTCCTGAAGAGGACTTCCTTATTCAGAATATTCTTGGACTTTGTAGCTTCCAGAAAGAGGTTTCTTCTGAGAACTATGGACCAAGGAAGGAAGTGGAATCTTCCAAAAATGCCATTTAATGAAACCACTAATGAAATCCTAACAATCTACTTCACATTGAAGTGGAAAAATATCCACAAGGAGCATCTTTGACTTCAATGAGGTGAAAGTGCACTATGAAAATTGTACGCCTTTGCTGCGTTTGGGATTTGTATGGTTATTTGGGGAAAAGTTGTTTAAGTGCTTCAGTGTCTTATTGCAGTCCTTCACATTGTATAAAAGTTTAATTTATACTGACATGAAAAGATAAAATGGGCAAGACATTTTGCTAGGAACCACAAAGACCTATCACCATTAATATTTTTTTAAGATTATGTTTTATAAAAAAAAAAAACCACTAAATGTGTGCAGCTACTTTGTGATCATATTGAAAAGACTTTAAAGATGTTTAAAACAATGTAGCAAATAATGGATAATTTTTTCACTCTGAGATACTGTGTAAAACAAGATGCCTTAATTATTAGTATGTTTAAAAAAAGCCAATCTCTTATGTTACCTATATCCTATAAAACAGCCATGTATACAGGCATGAAATCAGGGGTTTTACAGTCATATAGAAAATTGATTTTGGAACCTATTTCACACAGTTTGAAAAACTTGAGGATATTTTTCTCTGATTTTTGCCAGAATCGTGTGTGTGTGTGTGTGTGTGTGTGTGTGTGTGTGTGTGTGTGTGTGTGTGTAAAAAGCTGAATATTAATTGGATGAATGCTTAACTGGAAATGTCCTTGCAGTTAGCTAATTTATATTCACTTTTTAAAAATTATATTTGGATTTCTATTACTTTCAGTTCTGAATCATTTAAACTCCTTTTATTTGAGTAAATATACTAAATGTTTCTCTTTTCTTTTTGCTTTTTAAAAATTCATATAGTGTCATACATGTCCTAAATTCTTTCTCATCACTTGTGTTTTGGATAGTAGTGTCTAATGCTTTAGAAATGTTTACAGCTAGAGTTGACCTTATGTTCTCCATCCAAATAATCGATACACTACCTCCTCTAATGGTTGCTTTGAAATGGGGTTCATATGTACTCTTGGTGTGTACAAACCCAGTTTTGGTATGATTAAACAGTGGTATGTGTTAAAATTCCATGACTTTTGTCAATACACTTTATATTACCACTAGGTAAGGATAGGAAAGTTTATATACCACCAACTCACTTAGAACACACCTGGTAGAGATTTGGCCAAACAGTTTTGGGAATTGATTTTCCCTGAAATGCCCCCTTATGGGCATGAATGTACATCTGTAGCATTTGCCCAATCAGTGACTAATGGTGTGAATACCGAATGTGCATCTTTCTTGCTTTAAAAGGGTAGCTTTCACTGATTCTGGATACTTTTATTATGCGGTTATGTCATACACAGTAGAAAACCTGTTGTGATCATTGCTTTTGTTGAGTCTTAGAAACGTTCCATATTACTCTAACTCTGTGATCTTAAAAGGACTTTTTCCCCCAAGAAGTGAGAAGGTAGTGAGCATTTATTTATTAATAAATAAATTTGAGATAAGAAAACATTAATTTCCCTTACTTCTCATTTATTACACTAGTTATTACTGTTTTGATTGAATAAATAATCTGAGCTAGCTAGTCAATGGATTGGAATACTATACTGATGAGACTTAGAGAATAGAGATTTTATTCTTTTTAGACTAGTTAGTTTAACAGAAAGGTAAGTGTATTGAGTGTCCCCAGCCAATCTTTCAAACATGTACCCTTGTTGACAAGGGGAACCAGTTGTGGATAGCTCAGCATAAAGCAATCATAACTGGATAATAATGCAAAAGTATATGTTCTGCTAACTGAGTCATTAGTGTCTTTTGATATCAAAGAGCATTTTATGAATGCTACTTTTATTAATACAACTTCTGTGTTGATCCTTACATTGGAACAAAGTTTTTAAAATTTTAATGTTTTAATAGATGTTGTTTAGTTGATCTTAAGTAAAAATAAGATAGTGTATATTGTCTTGTTAGACAATATACATAATAAAAATGTAATTACCTTCCCTTCCCTCCTCCTCCCCGCCTCTGCCAGTGAAAAGAAGAAAAGATAAAGAGCCTTTGTATCTGAGCTCAGACTTTTTCGATGGGAATGCATGCCACTCCACTTTAAACACTCTAAGCTGTATGGGCAGCCTGAAAATCTAAGTAAAAGCTATTGAGTAGCTCACTCTCCTGTTTTTCTGTTTTTTGGCTCTTGTGTTTTTTATTTCAGTACCTACCTCTCCGATGTTGAAATTTGACTAGTGTTTGTAAGTGGCTTTTAGATTGCAGAAAGAAAGGTATTAGATAAACAAGTATAATTAAATACTGGTGGTGTTAAGTTCTGCTCAGCTATAATAATTTTAATCAGAACAGTGTTGAATTCCAGAAGGAGCCAAAGAAAGTGTTTACAAAGTATTCTGGTAATTGTAAACAGTTCAAACATGGTTTGACCTAGATTAGGACAATTGCATGCTTGTTGCCCATTTGTTGAACACTAGCAGTGTTAGTTCAGTGGCTGTATCTTATATGGAATTTAAGGACTAGACAGGGTCCCTCTCCGTTAGGGACCAAAGAGACACTTCCACCTTTTCAGATTATTTTCTTGATTTTACAGCCTAGCAAATCATTGGGACTAGAAATTTAACGATGTGATTTGGGATTATCATGTTCATTTGGGCAGGTTGTGTCCTGAAGAGTTGATCATGATTAGAATGACATGAAAAGTTATAAGGCAGGGATTATAATGGCATGGCTTTAAGAATAAGTGGTCTAATGTTAGCAGTACCCTGTTTACATAGAAATTGTAGAGAGTTCAGGGTTATATGATAGTTTGCATATGTGCTACCTATATTTCCTTTGTGGGGGGTGATAAATTTTTGCAACCAAACATTGGAGACTACTGAGAAGTTAGCCTTGACATTAGTTGAAACAAAATTCTGCCAAGTTCTGTAAAGAACTGCTGCTAAATTTGTAACTGAATCTTTCATTGTTAAAATAATAATCTTACCGACCTTAGAATATTCTTACACTTGGAAAGCTGTTGAGAAAGCAAATAATAGACTACAGAAATAAAGATTAAATTATTATGCTCTCTAAGCCCAAGTTACATAGCTATTTGCTTAGATACTTAAATCAATATAGGAGCCACAACTGGAAAAAGAAACCGTTTTTGTTAAAATCTAACACCACTGCCCTAAAGTCTTATCCTTCCAAACCCAGGTGCTGTCTTCTTATTTAAAGTCATGATAATATCAGATGCCACTGTCAGTTAAAAAATAATAATTATAACTTAAGCAGCTGACTCAACTAGTCTGATCCATTTCATATAAATGCCACAGACTCAGTCTTTTGACATAGGGTTTTTCCCTTGTGGGTCACTTCAACTAGAAATAGTTTTGCTGAACATCTGCTGGCAGGGATTTACTATTCTTTTTCCTCTAGCAAGTTAGCTAATTTGAGCATGGTTATAAAGCCTTTCTTTTCTTGTAGCATAGTCTGAAGAGATCTAATAGCTCATAGGTTTAGAGTGAAGAAAACATCTCCAGACTTTTAATGCTCATATGATGTGCCACAACCTTTTTGGTTGTTTAGTAACAGCACTGTATTCCTCTAATCAATAAGAATATAACAGGTCATTAAGTACCCCAAGAACATGACTTCAGATCATTACAGATCAGCCCCGCAAGCTAAACCATAGACCAGCCTCCACAAGTAGGGTACAAAATTAGTGGCATCCTCATTTAAGATTAAGTTTGCTATCCTGCATACTACATTGTTGATTCAAGAATTTTGTTTCACATCAGGATCTGCCATATATTCAGCCACTATCCCTATCACTACAGTGTAATCTCAGCATAGCAGTAAAGCTGGATTTACAGGAAAGACTTAATGCATATTAGGGGTTTGAAGCTGGCATCTTGTTTCCCTTTTACTGTAACTGGAAAGGGAACATAATCAACACCTACTTTCTGCCCTGGAAATGAGTCACAGAAACTCAGATTTGAGTGCTGAAGGGACGGAGGCCTCAGAGACAATCTAACATAAATTGTAGAACAGAAATGGATTCTAGAGCACCCCTGAGAAGTGCCTGTATTACTTCTTAAAAAACACTACCTTCAGAGGCCTTCTACTTTTAAGTAGTTCTGATCATGGCAAAGTCTTTCCTTCTCTCAAACAGAAATCTGTCTCTGGGTCACTTTTACCCATTTTTCCTAGTTTTCCCTTGTAAGATCTTTTCTATATTAAAATAATTTTCTCAAATTTCACAGGGAATCAAAGTTGAGAAACAGGGACATTTGTTGATCCCCAGTTTGTACTACTTCCAAGGTCTGTAGAGGTGGCTGATAACTCAGCAATCACTTCTGGATAGCTATAATTTTTTTTCTTTGTATCAAGCCAACAACTGCCTCCTTATATTTTTCTATTCATTGCTTCTAGAAAGAAGCGAAAGTCACAGCCTTCATGTACTTGACAGTTCTTAAAGTACATAGACAGCTGTTTGTTCACTCCCCCCCGCCAATATTTTTCATTTCTAGACTAGTCATTCCCAGTTCCTTTAGTTGAACAAGATCTATAGTCCTTTACTATACTGTCCTCCCACCTCTGGAAATGCCCAAGTTTGTCAGTGTCTTTTCTAAAATGTGGCATCCAGAACTGACATTTCAAACTGGATGTCCCATGGACATCTCAATAAGTCCAAAACAGAATTATCTTTCTTGCCCTCCACCTTCTCCTAGACCCACTCCTCTTCCAAACTTCTCTATTACTATCAAGGGCACTGTTATCCTTCCAGTCACCCAGGTTTGTTGGGTGTTATTCTTAATTTCCTCATTCTTCTTCACACTACATACCCAGTAAATTACCAAATCGATTCTCTACAACATCTCTCACATACTCCTTTCCACTCACACAACAACCAGCCTTGTTCAGACCCTCAAGACATCTTGCCTATACTACTACAATAGCCCTCCCTTTGGTCTCTGTGACTTAAGTCTTTGCCTACTCCAGTCCACCCTTAACACATTTGAGAAAGCGATTTTCTTAAAGTGCAGGTCTGATCATGTCAACTCCTTTCCCCTGTTCAAACTCCCATGATTCCCTATATTAGCTCATGCATCAGATATGAACTCTAAGCTCTTTACAACCTGGCCCCCTACCTTTCCAATTTACTGAGGATTACTTCTATCCTCATACTCCATGATCCAGCTGAATTGGCCTGCCCATTGTTGTACTCATGCAGTGTGCTGTCTGCAGTCTTTGTGCCTTTACTGTATGTCCTCTCTCCCCCCGTACCACCACACCCAGGCAAATGCCTACAATGCAGTCCCTCTTCACCTCTGGGTTTTGGATTCCCTGGTTTCCTTCAAGACTTGGCTCCATTGCCACCTTCTTCATGAAGCCTTTCTAGGATTCCCCAGCAGCCAGTACATCCCTGCCCCAAACTAAAGTGGATTGATTTAGTGTGTGTCTCTATGCTGTGTAAACTTGTATGTGTACAGGTCTCCCTCTTTAGAATATAAGCTCCTTGAACGGAGGGACTGTTTTACTTTAATCTTTGTATTTCCAGAGCTTAGCATGGTTGCTAATACATAGTGATGCTTAATGAATGCTTGTTGAATTATTGGTATGCTATCATCAGTGGAAAGTACTGTGGGACTATTAGGCACTCCCTTTGTAATAGGTACTGTGCCTCTCTCAATGTAGCCTAAGACTGTTAACGTTTTCTGGCTGCTGTTACATTATTAACTCAACTTCAAGTCCACTAAAACCCTAGAAAATTTTTCACATAAATTAGTTTAAGCCATACATTCCCCATTTTGTACTTGTGTGGTACACAGGTTGATTTTTTTTGAACCCATCTTTTTTTTTTTTTTTAACCCTATTGGAATATCATCTTATTGAATTCTTATCCAAGTGTTTTTTTTTTTACCAGACCTCCCCAGTTTGGTTCATGAATTTCTCTACATGAGTATGTCTTAGAGAACAATTCTTTGTCACCACCTCCTTAATAGAGTGTTAGGCTTGGAGTCAAGAAGAATGGGGCTCAAATATATGCTCAGATATTTATTAGTTATGTACTTCCTTAGATACTTATTAGCAGTCTTAGTTTCCTTAGCTGTAAAATGGGGCTAGTAATAGTACCTCCCTCACAGGTTCCTCGTGAGGATTAAATGAAATAATGCTTGTAAAGCACTTTGCAAACCTTACAGTAATATCTAAATGTGAGTTATTATTTTAAATATGATATACTAGTGATGGCACACATCGAATGGAGTCTCTGATACCTTTAGAGGTAAAATTTCACTCCTGGCATTAAGACATCTCATTTACCTTGTTTATCACCCATACTTCACAACTTTTGAGTATACTTTTTTGTACTGATATTCTTTCTTTCTCATAATTGCTATTTGCTGTACTATCTGATTTCAGATAGAGCTGTGACTGGTTTTTTTCCTTTACCTTTCATTTTTAATTTAAAATTTTCTCGATAACATTTGCATGTCTTCAAGAAAATTAATTTTTTTTCCAGATGTGTTTATATTAATTTTTCCGTGGCAAAGAACTAATCATTTTCATAAAGCCAGGTTCCAGAACCTGAAGTATGATAATCAGATACCATCTTCTTAACCAGTTCACATTCCCAAATTCACCTTTTTCTTTTGAAGTCCCTATTTTCAAACGATAATGAAAACATCATTTATGTTGTTAAGTACTTCAGTTTTTTGCACAAAACTTGATTTTCCAGGAACATTTTCTAGGTTTCTTTTGGTGTGGTGTGCTTTATCTCTATGTGAATTATCAGTAGTATATAGCAGTTACCACGTTTGACCAATACTGGGAGATTTTATATCAAATTTCAAACTTCTTTCCCCCCTGGAAAATGGCATACTTCTCTCTTTTTTTATATCAGGTCTGCAAAAGAATGTCTTAGCACGCCTCTAAACCTCAGCACCTAGATTTCACTTCATCCTTTGACTAGAATGTGATCTATTTCTTGGTGGCACTTGTTGACTCATAGTCATTCAACAAATATTAAGTGCCTGTTATGTTCAAAACATTTCTAGATACTGGGGATCTTTCTGTGGCATATGGGAAGCTGTTCTGCCTGAGAACACCTGTAGTTTACCCTCATCTTCCTTTGAAAGAGTTTCATACCTATGCCTAGTGCCAAAAGTTTAGTGATTCTTCCTTTTTTGTTTCTTGTTCTTCCATCATTTGACCTTCCAGTATAGCTTAGAATTCTTCTGTACTTCTTTAGATTTTTTTTTCCCTCTTGGTTTCCCCTTTTAACCATTTCTTTTCATTCAAGCAACACTTCACTTTCCTTGGTAATTTAGAGAGGGTTCTTCAGCTCATTCACCTTCTGTAGTAGGAAGGCCAAGCAATTTATCGTGCACTTTACTGCTGCTACTTGTCACTGGCAGAAATTAAACTGTACCACATTCTCTACAGATCAATATAAAGCTCTTTGCCCTCTATATGTGATAGAGCCAAAATCCTTGTCTTTGTTATTCTTATGGCTCTAACTCTTGGGTTGGTGGCCCCTACTTGCTTCCTTTCTCAGCCTGCTCCACTGTTAGTTTCCTGCCAAAGCACTAACGTAAGCAAGAACTGCCTTCCGTTCTCTCTGTGAAGGTGCTGTGTAAAAATCTAGCCTCCAGTCATCCTTCTGCTATTCCACTTCTCCTGTTTCCTTTCCTTCCACTGCTAATCAGACCTCAGACATCTCCCTTTTGATTCTTAGTTTTTCAACATGTCATTCCCTTGTCTTGATTATAAAAATCATTATAAACTCTGCAATATTTTTGAAAACATTTCTAGAATTCAGTATCACATTTGTGTTTTCTCCTAATAGGAAATGAGGCATTTGGACTTTTTTCCTTTAAGGATTTCACATGCCTTTTGGGACCTGTTATATAAGGAAGTAGATTTAATATCGCACAGAGATGTGTGAGACCGAAGGAGCTAAACTGCCATAGTCTGGAACAAAGATATCATTCCCTCTCTTTGTTTTTGTTTTTACTAAAGCAGGTGGGTTTTGTGCTATGTACGTTTTCATGCTCTTGCAGAAGTCAGTTGAAGTACCATTAATTCCCTACAGGTTCTTGCTACATTTGTCTTTCTGTTGTTTGCTTTTCACATAAACCACATAAACCATCTCTAACTTGAGGGCTGCCTTTGTGGATGTGTTTTTCTGTTTCTGCCTCAGTTTGATCTAAAGGCAATCCAGAGATTGATGTGACTGAAAAAAAATTGAAGGTGAGAAAAAATTCATTTCAACATAAATTTCCTACAGATCTTCTAGGAGAGAAACAGGAAGAGTATGAGAAAGAATGGTTTGAAGGATACCCTGAAAGCTCACAATATAGGAATCCATTTTCTTTGACAGTTTCTAAGTATTGAATTAAAACAAAAAACCATTAACTGAAAGATGGCACATAGTTATTGTTTTGATATTTGGAGAAGAAACATTAGTCTTTTGGGGATTTTGTTTTTAATTAGAAATATTTGGAGGCAGCCTTCCATTTTAATGTATTGACTTTTCTTCAAACATCAGAAATCATTTTCTGAATCAGTAAAAAGGTTATTCATTATTTGAAAAACTTAGGTGTCAATATTAAACAGGTCAATTGAAATAAGTGTGTAGAGCTGGGAGTCAATTTTTAGATGAATTCCTATTTGGGATAACCATCATATTGTCGTGCTTTGGAAAGAGGGACCAATCCAAGATGTCTTATAATTTTAGCTCTATAGGTTAGGCTGATTGAGTCCTTTCTGGTTATTGTTGAATACATTTTACAAGGAACCTCGTGACAGCCATTTACTTTTGCACTCAAATGTTAATCTTAAGATTATTCTTCCTTTGCAGTTAAAGCAAAATGTTGCCATTTCCACAAGCTTTCTTGGGGAGAAGGGGAGAAAAGTTTTCTCTAGCTGAATCTAGACCAAAAGTCATAGAAGTTCTCATCCTTTAGAACAAGCAGAAGCAAAGATGTAAAGATTGCAGTCCTAGTTCTTGGCAGAGGAGGTAAAAAAAGAAGCAAATTAACCTTTTTCTTTCCTGGCCATCTCTGTTGCTTTTTAGGAAGTCTGCAAGAACAAGCTCAAATGTTGCGGTTAATTTTGATGAATCTACAAATTGAATATTGTTAAATGGTAATCTGAAGTAGGAATTAATTTTAAAATAGATCTTGGCCATTTCCTATTCACATTTACCATGAATAAAAGGGTGTGTTTGCGTATGCACATGCATACAAAAGAGGAAGTGTAATAATGTCCTTTTAAAATGTATCCTGAAATCATAGGTTTATTTCCCGACAGCGTTACTTTTGCCACAGCAGAACCCCTTAGCAAACACTTAAAATAAGGCCTGTGGTTTACATTGGCTTTGTTTAAAAAAAAAGTATTTAAATGACCTTACAATATCAGCAATAAAACTGTATTCTACAAATTAATTGGTGGTAGTGTTTGTTTTAACCTAATATAGTTTTTACCTTTGACTTCTAGGCTTCTCATTTTAACAACCAGAGATCAATGCAGAACTGTTTGTACCCTTGTGCTTGACTTTTTATGAATTATTCTTAATATTGTGATTTTTACTTCCTTTATAAGTTTTTTTTAAGGAAAAAATGAATTTTCTCAAAGTACAAAAAAAGTGCAGTGTATTGAACGTGACTCCAACTTCTAGTCTTTGAAACTGTTCTCTCTGAAGAGAAATAGGAGCATCAACTAAAATGAATTTAGCAGGTACCAACATGTTAACCTTCAATAATATTTGTTCACCAATATATTACTGCTGATGCCTTTTTAAAAATAGCTTGTTCAGTCATTGTTGCTTTATCAAATTCCCTATGGATTGAACAGTTACATTTTCTGCATTATGGAAATCATTAAATCTACATATAAACCATAATGTTTTCATTCCAACAAAAGTTTTCTAAAGTTGTTCCTTTGATATCTGGAAAACTGCATTGCTATAAAACTTTTTGATCAGGTGATATATTTTCAGTTATTTACAGATAACATCCATAATGAGCTTCATAGTGAAGTTCACTGAGCCCTGGAACAAAAGCAATGATAGATCTAACTGAAGGAAAGGTTTTGAAGGAACGAAAAAAAATCTGATCATAATGTGAATCCTCACATTTTTCCAGACAGGAATAACTTTCTTTTGTTAGCAGGTTAAAAACCTGACCTCATTTTTCTGTACTCTGCTAACTTTATATACTTTTAAATTTTAGATAGTTAACCACATATTTGTTTTCTCTAATGACTTTTTGTCAGATTTTTTAAAAAATTATTTATTTTTGGCTTTAAAAAATTTTTTAAATTCCAAATTCTCTCCCTCCAACCCTTCCACCACCCATTCAGAAGGCGAACAATATGATATCAGTTATACATGTGAAATCATGCAGAACGTATTTAATATTAGCTATGTGGCCAAAAAAAAAAAAGCAGTAAGAATAAAGTAAAAAAAATATACTTCAGTTTGCCCTCAGAGTTCATCATCTGGAGATGGGGAGAGAGCATTTTTCATCCTGAGTCCTTGGGAAGACAGTAGTTATTTAGTAAACTGATATTTAAATTCAGATTTAAACTGATTTAGAGGAACTTATTTAGGCTATGTCTTTAAAAGACAATACATTTCTGTTATTCTGCCATAGTGCTGCAGTTGTCTACCAAGTTAATATTTACATTAGAAACTGCCTGATATCTGAAACAGAATACATGAAGATCATCACAGCAGTTTGTTCAATCCCTAATTAAATCACACGTGATTTTAGTTTCTTTTTCAACATTATTATTTCATCATCTTCGTACCTTAAATAGTATTTCTGTGACTTTTTCTTTTAAGAAAAGAGTAACAGTTGTCTAAACAATGAAAAATGTTACCTGTTTTGTAGTAGTTTTAAATTTATATGGGTGTATACATGTACACACACAGTATCTACCTGTGATGATATAACTAAATTGTTCACCTCTTCACAAGTGACCTGTAGGCTTTCTAATTTCAAGAATGCACACTGACCAGTTTGAGTTACAGGGGAATCAAAAGAACATGAGTCAGATGAATACAGTAGAAAGAATCATGGATTTGGATTTAGACTACAAGTCCTTCTACAAAAGACCTTGAGAAATTCACTTAACCTTTTTGATAGAGTTTCCCCTTCTGTAAAAGAAAGGATTGAAATATATGACCTCTCAGATCCCTTTTAGTTCTAAAGATATGATCCTTTGGTCCTAGTCATAGTTCTTGGGATACTTGTTTCACAAACTGTTGATGAGTTTAGTTTTGTGTAAAGAAAACATATATTCAAAGTTTAAATGCAATCATGACTCCCCTCCACCAAATAAATTGGAATTAAGAGTGATATAAACCTGCTTTCCTTTCCTTTCCTTTTATATAATGCCTTGGAATAATTTCACATATTACCCTTTTCCCCTAAACAAGGAAACTAACCATTGTCTCTTTTGAGTGATTTCCTTGACAACTTTTTTAAGTAAAAAATGAAAGGGGTCATCTTTTCAGTGGGTACAAACAGTGAAGTGTCTGCTGGGTACCATTGTTATGAGATGCCCCTGGGCAGGGTGTACCTTGCATCTACTCATGTATCAGCTGTTGGAAATGATAATAATCTGGCTCTCACAGATTGTTTGCTATGTTCTCATGGGGGCTAGACACAGTACAAAATATATGCAGTGTTTATTCTTAAGAATTTTCCACTCAGCATGAATTTCAGTGCCTTCTAGGTAGTAAAGTACTGTAATAAACTATGGAGTTGCAAGGACAAAAACAAAACAGGCTATTCCAAAGTTGTCCAAATAAAATAAGGCATTATAGAATTTTGAAATACTCAGATACATGAAAGGACTATGGAATTTAAGGACTGGAGAAGATTTTTGAGGATGCCTTCTGACAGACTTCACCTAAATTATTTCGTATAGTGTAAGGCAATTTATTGAACAAATCAAAAATTAATTGGAAATCCTTAGCGATCACAGACAATCTGAAGTATGTTTAGAGGAAAGCAGCCAGGATTGTTTGAATTTGTTCACAAAGAGACTAGAGAAGAGAAGTCTCAGTTGAGGACATAGTAGTTGTCTTCAGATATTTAAAGGACTGGCATTAGAGTAGGGATTAGTCTTATTTTATTTGATCCTATGAAATAGGAAGCTGCAAAAAGCTGTATCTGTTTTTCCTGTGTTTTACATTATATCTATATAGGCGTGTAGTCTTCCCCATTAAACTCTTTGAAGATAAGTATTTTGTATCTCCAGATCCTGGCAGGTACTTAACAAAATTGATTCATTTGCTGTCAGGAAAAATTTCCTAAACAATTAGAGCTGTACAAATTTGGGATCAGTTGTTCAAACATATATATCTTGAATTTCCCTTTGCCAGGCAGGAATACTTCAAGCAGAAGCTGAATGTGTGCTTCTTAAGAATGTTGTAGAGAGCATTTCTGGGTAGGTAGAGGTTTGAATAAATGAATCCTGAGGCCCAGCTCTTAAGATTTTATGGCCCAAAGAATCTAATTGACTTACCCCGATGCACAAGTCTTATAACTGGTAGATCCAATATTAATTCCATAGTCCTAATTTAGTGGACCTGGCTTCTCTCAAATTTTCCTCTTTGTGTGTACACACTTACTTTTATTGGCCACCTCACTATAGGAGAAGAAAGTAACTTCCATAGTGAAATATTTCTCAGCCCATAATCTAAGCATACTTTAGATAATATAGGTTAGTGTAAGAAAACTGAAATTTATATTTGCAGTTATTCCCATTTCTTAAATTACATATGTTCAAAATTACCCATTAGAATTCATGTTTTCCCTACCCCCATGTCTTATGGGATATGCTATGACCAGGATACATTTTTTAAAAGATATGTTAGGTTGTTAGTAGTTTTCCCTCACATTTCCTTGCATATTATGAGTATCACAAGCATAGATAGACCTGTTGGAACAGGCACCTGGCTAGGGAGTTTTCCCTATGAGAACATGCCCTAGAAGAATTCTGGTTACACAATTCAAATCATCTCTTCATACTAGGGCTGAGAATATCAAAGGTATTCTAGTGTACTATACTACCATTACATATGTATAGCTAGTATCTTGTTTATTCACTAACACTTTTGAAACCAGTTAGTACTTGGTAGACTACTTTAAAAAAAAACAACACCTCATTCTTCTGTATTTGCTTTTTAATTAAATCTAATTTAGATTCAGAAGCTAGTAAAATAGAAAATCTGTGGTCATAGGGTCATAAATTTAGAGCTAGAAGCAGTCTTAGAGGTCATCTCTTACAACTGACTGACTCATTTTACAGATGAGGAAACTGATAACCCAGAGATGAGAAAGATGACTTGCCTAAAGTCACACAGGTAGTAATTGGGATAGGTAGAATTCGAATCCGTGTGTAGAGTGTGGAAAACCCAATAATTTTTCCAATATACTAAACTGGGTTCAGTAGAATGTTTAGCAAATATGCTGAGTTTTGCCCTAGCTTTGTGTAGGGAATTCCTTGCTAGAAGTAGGCATTACCAAGAGGCCATGAATATTTGTTGTCATCATTGTTGTTCAATTGTGACCAAGTGTTCGTGACCCCATGGACCATACCTTCTGTCCGTGGGGTTTTCTTTGCAAAGATACTGGAATGATTTGCCATTTTCTTCTCGAGTTAATTAAGGCAAACAAAGGTTAAGTGATTTGGCTAACGTCACATGGGTGTCTGAGACCAGAATTGAATTTAGGTCTTCCTGTTTCCAGGCCCAGGGTTCTCTCCACTGAGTCCTCTGGCTGCCAAAATTGAAATATGGAATATTTATACAGGTATAAACCTGTATGGCAAGTACAGTGAAATGAACAATGGGTTTGGAGTCAAAAGATTCAGGTTCAAATTCTACCTCTCCCATTGATTGCTTTGTGACCTTGGGCAAGTCCCTTGACTTCTTTCAGCCTCAGTTTCCTTTTCTCTAAAATGAAGGCATTTAACTAGATATCTTCTAAGGTCCCCTCCACTCTAAATGTATGATTCTGTGAGCCTAAGATTTATCAGTAAGAAAAGGGATACTCATGCTGATGAAATCACAGATACTTTAATTATTGAAAGAGTTGGTGCAAGTAGATAGCTACCTAGGGTTTAACAGAGTGTATTGAAGGTGATGAATGTTAACATAATATACATTGGAATATTAGTGATATTTTTTATAAATACAAATATTTTTATAAATACAAATATTTTTTTAACCTGAAGGTATTTATTTTGTGACCAGTAAAAGCTCAAAGCCTATCATAATGATCACTAGCATTTTTTAATATAGCGCTTTAAGGTTTACACAGTGTTTTACATGTTATCTCATTTGATCCTCACTACAGCTGTAAGGTAGGTGATATTATTATTCCCATTTTACAGATGAGGAAACTGAAGCATGCAGAGGTAAAATGACTTTTCCTGTGTGACTTATCACTCAGTAAGTCTCTAAAACATAACTTGAACTCAGTCAGAACTTACTGCTTCCATTCCACTGCCCTAACCCCTGGACCATCCAGCTTAACTAGGACACAACACAAAGACACATGGGGACACTCAAGATAGTGTATCGGGAAAGACTTTGTCGAGATTATGACATCTGAATGAGGCCTTGAAGGAAAAGATGGAGATGAGGTTTAGGGATGACAAGAGTTATACTCTATACGTGGAGAACATGAGAAGCATCTGCCAATAAGGAAATGAGTCCGGATTATTAAAAACAATTTTCTCCCAATTCCAGTAAGTAGTGACTTGGGCATTTTAGAATGATTGCTCAATAACTGGAGATTCCATTTTCAAAGCGTTAGATAAAGCCCTATACCAAAAGTTCTCCCTCTTTTTGGGTGTGGATAACAGAAATAACTACACACTTTAACCTGTCTCAAATGAAATCACCAATTTCTTAACCCTTTAAAATACTGTCGTAGAAATTCATTAAAGATCCAGTTTTGATTTGGTCGTGCTTACATATTAAGGGAATTTCCACACATGCGTATATATTAAGGGAATTTTCTTTTTAATGATTCAGAAGGAGGTGCCTTAGCCCTCCAAGAACTTCATTTCTAAACAAAGTTTAACATTTAACCCAAGTTTTTGGACCATAAAATTAGGGAAGTATCTGAATTCAAATATTCTACCTCTGAAGAGACTGATAAATTCTCTGTGTATACTCTGATAGCTTAAGCACTAAGATGTAAAACTGCCTTGGTTACACTAATTCTTGTTTGACCTGAGGAAGAGAGGCTTAGAGAGGGGACCTCACTGTGGCAGACATACTTCTGCTGAAAACTTGTGCCAGAAAAACAGCTGCTAAGCTAAATCCTTAATAAGCTTAACTTGCGTCACTATAACCTGACTTGCCTTCTTCTATGTAAAAGATATTAAGAATCTGAGTATACACACAGAAGTAAAAAATTTCATTTCAAGTTCTGAACTCTTGTCTCTTCTAAGCATTGCAACATAAGTTTCAGAAGTATACTCAACTTGTATGAATCCCCAGTATGGCGTTAGGCACAATAAAATTTGTTTCCTGATGCCTATTTAGGCTTCACCTTGACGTTTTCCATTGCGTTCAGGTTTGACTCACTCCTCATCACCATTTACTGCTCTCATGCACCCACAGCAGTTCTTACATGAAGTATCGCAAGACCATCAACACATTTTATAGAACCTCAAGCCTTCCTTTCCTTGGATGTGGTCTTGAGGTTTTCCTGTACTGTTTGCCCAAAAGACTTTATGCAAGTTCAAAGCTCTACAAGTATCATCCCTGAAAAGTGAAGAGAAATGTGAAACATGTAGAGAAAAATCTAGAAACAGTTTTAAACCATTTGTCTAATTATTGATTATGATGTTGGAATGTTATGTGTATCTAGCTATTGCCAATGATAATATCTGAGTGATTTTGTGTTACTACAAAAAGCCTAACATGAGTCTTGCAATTTTGTTCTCACTGAGTCTGTGAGTATATTTTAAATTCTGAATGTGAGATACGGAATTAAACACAAAGTGGATGCTGTGATTAAGATTGAATATCAATTAAATTTTATCTCCACCTCCAGATAAAATAAACTTTTGGCTATTTATAGCTATTAGTCATTAGTTGTATAAAATCTATGTCACTTACCTACCATATATAATCACAGTATTACATAAAAACTTCTATATATATTGCATTATTTTTTTGAGAGCAGGAAAATTAAATGTAATTAAAAAAAAACTTTTTCCAAATTTGATCATATTTGTATTACAGGCTTTTAGTAAAGAACAAGGTATCTGAACTGTGGCTGAATTCCAGTGACTAGTTGAAATTTAAACTGTAATAGCAAATATTCATTCAACCAAAATGTTAACTAAGAGTAATTTAAGAAAATTGAAGCAAAATATGATAGTTTTTGTTTGTATATGTAAAGAAAAATAGACAATTGATGTAATTTGTGCACATCATGGATTGTAAAGTGTTTTATTTTGAATTAGATACTTTCTCAGTTCACTTTTGTTCACTTTTAGTTAGAGCCTAAAGTAATGTGAGGAAACAAGACAAATTAGAAAAATGGTTTTTGGAGTATTAGGAAAGAACAGGGATTTGAGACATTTCCTCTAGTCATGGCACCGGTGTGATCCAGCAGCTGGACAACTTGATGCAAACTACACAGGACAAATATTTCAGTTGTGACCTGAGATTCACAGAAAAGTGAGTGCACAAAAAGGTGGAAGACTCTTAGTACAGTTTCCAAAGCCTTCTCTCCCTGTGGAGAATAATACCAAGAGGTAGAAAACTGCTATGTTGTGTGCAGTGACCAGGAGTGGGAACCATTCCATTTCAGGGGAAATTGCTACCAAGGCTTTCTGTTTTAGGAATAGGGGCCCAGGTTCCTTGAAGGAACTTGGATGGCACATCAGAGGGTTTGAAAACAGGACACCTTTAAAATAGGAACATAAATTTAGACCTAGAGTGGATGTTAGAGATGTTAATCTAATCCCTTCGAGTTATAGTTGAGAAAACTTAGTACTAGAAGTGTTAAAGGATTTGCCCTAGATATTCATTGGCAGAGTCAGAATTTGAATTCAGGACATCAGACTACAAATCCAGCCACTGTGCCTGAAAACATCAAGATGAAACATTTAACATTCTTCCTCAAAATAGGTTCTAGAAGAGGTTGTGCTTACCTAGATCTGCTCTCACCTTCTTTTCCACCTAGTCCTGTCAATGGTACCTTCACAATGATCTAACTCATTTTCTTAGTCATATAGGTTTGAAAAACATAGTTTAACTCTTCCCTTTCTCATCCTCAAATGTTCAGGGTTTTTGTTTCTTCAAAATTTCACCAGTTACCCTAATTTGGTCCCTTTTCACCTTAGTTCCTGGAATATTTAGGAAAACTATCAGCATAACTGACCATATAAATAACAAATCTAATAAAAATTGTATGATTATCTCAACAGATACAGAAAAAGCTTTTGACAGAATGCAATGCCCATTCCTATTAAAAACAGTGAACATAGGAATAAAAGGAGTTTTCCTTAAAATTTTAAGTACTATTCTATCTAAAACCAGCAGCATTATCTGTAATGGGGACAAGCTAAAAACCTTTGCAATGAGATTGGGGTGGAACAAGAATGCCCATTATCACCACTATTATTCAGTATTGTACTAGGAGTACTAACTATAGCAAAAAGAGAAGAAAAAGAAATTGAAGGCATTAGAAACAGGCAATGAGGAAACAAGTGTCACTTTTTGCAAATGGGTAGGATGGTATACTTAGAGAATCCTAAATAATCAACCAAAATATTTGAAATAATTAACTTTAACAAAGTTACAGGATGTAAAAACAAACCCACAGAAATCATCCACATTTCTATATATTACCAACAAAGTCCAGCAGCAAGAGATAGAGAAATTCCTTTTAAAATACCTGTAGAAAATTTAAAATACTTAAGTCTACCTGCCAAGACAAACCCAGGAACTATATGAATACAATTATAAAACGCTTTTCACACAGATAGATATGAACAACTGGAAAATAATTGTTTATGGGCAGGCTGGCCAACATAACAAAAATGACAATTCTACCTAAATTAATTTTCTTATTCAGTGGCATCCCAATCAAACTATCAAAAATTATTTCATAGAGCTAGAAAAAATAATAAAATTCATCTGGAAGAACAAAGGTCAGGAATATCAAGGAAATTAATGAAAACATGTGAAGGAAGGTGGCCTAGGCACACCAGTTCTCAAGCTGTGTTATAAAATGGTAATCACCAAAAGTATCTGGTATTAAGCAATAGAGTGGTAGATCAGTGGAACATATTAAGTCTGGGGTGGGTAACCTGAGGCCTCAAGAGTACATGTGGCCCTCTAGGCCCTCAAGTATGGCCCTGTGAACCCAAACTTCACATTATGGGATATTGTGAAGTTTGGATTCAGTGAAAGGACTGTACTCAAGGACATAGAGGGCCACATGTGGCCTCAGGGCCATAGATTCTTCACCCCTGAATTAGGGTACACGAGACTCAGAAGTAAATGATCTTAGCAATCTGGTGTTTAACTCAAAGATCCAAGCATTTGGAACAAGAATTCACTATGACAAAAACTGCTGGGAAAATTGGAAAATAGTATGGTAGGAACTAGGTATGGACCAATATCTTATGCCATATACCCAGATAAGATCAAAATGGGTACATGATTTAAATATAAAGGGTGATACCATAAACAAATTAGGGAAGCATGGAATAGTTTACCTGTCAAATGTATGGAGAAGGGAAGAATTTGTGACCAAATGAGATAAAGAACATTACTACATGCAAAATGGATGGTTTTGATTATATTAAAAAGGGTTTGCACAAACAAAACCAGTGCAACCAAAATTAGAAGGAAAGCAGAAAGCTGGGACGTAATTTTTGCAGAAAGTGTCTCTGATAAAGGCCTTACTTTTCAAATATATAGAGAAGCCAATCAAATTTATAAGAACACAAGTCATTCCAATTGATAAATGGCCAAAGGATGTGAACAGTTTTCAGATGAAGAAATCAAAGCTATATGAAAGATATGTTATATGAAAGTTATAAAGCTATATAAAAGAAATGCCCTGAATTACTATTGAATAGAGAAATGCAAATTAAAACAACTTTGAGGTACCACCTCACACCTATCAGATTGGCTAATATGACAGAAAAGGAAAATAATAAATGTTGGAGGGGATGTGGGAAAATTGGGACACTAATGCATTGTTGGTGGAGTTGTAAACTGATCCAGCTGTTCTGGAGAGCAATGTGGAACTACGCCCACAGAGCTATAAAAGTATGCATACTGTTTATCTAGCAATATCACTACTAGGTCTGTATCCCAAAGAGATCCAAAAAAAAAAAGGGAGGGGGGCAGTGGACCTATTTGTTCAAAAACAATCATAGCAGCTCTTTTTAAAGTGGCAAAGAATTGGAAATTGAAGGGATGCCCATCAATAGAGGAATGGTTGAACAAGTATATGATTGTAATGAAACATTACATTACATGATAAGATGCTTTCAGAAAAACTTGGAAAGAACTGATGCAAAGTGAAGTGAGCAGAACCACGAGAACACAGTTACAGCAATACTATATTATGATCAACTATGAATGAGTGCACTATTCTCAGCATTATAGTGATCCCGGACAACTCCAAAGGACTCATGATGAAAAATGGTATTCACCTCCAGAGAAAGAACTGATGGAGTCTGAATGCAGTTTGAAGCATATGATTTTTTTCACTTTTTTTGTGATTTTTTTTTTCTCTGGGTTAGTGTCTTTAACAACATGACTAATATGGTAATATGTTTTGCATCATTGCACATATATAACCTACATCAAATTGCTGTCTCTGGGAGGAGGGAAGTAGGGGAGGGAGAGAAAAAATTTGGAACTCAAAATTTTTTTTTAAATGAATGTCAAAAAATTGCTTTACATGTAATTGGGGGAAAATAAAATATTACTCAAATTCCAAAAAATATTCCTGGAATATGGCAATAGCTTCTTCCTAAATGATCTCTCCAAGTCTCCTCTCCCAACCTTCCTGCACTCTGCTGCCAGATTAACATTACTAAAGTGTTTCTTTTATTATGTTGCTCTTTTGATTAAAAATCCTAAAAGACTCCCTGTGGCATAAAGGATAAAGTTCAGCCATGGAATTCTGTTTATGTCCCCAAATCTGTCCGTGTCTCTAACTATAGGGACTTTGCACCAGCCAATTGTATAGAGAATGTCTTCTACCTTATTGCATCCTTGCCCTTTTTTATACCATTCTTTTCACAGGAGAGGTCCTGCTGTTTTCCACGACACAGGTCAAACTCTGACTCTTTCTTGACCATGCCTGTTGAAAGTGATTTCTCTTCTAAACTTCAGTAGATAACACTTTTGGTACCACTTGGCTTGATGCTCATTTACTCCTTTCTTTCATGTTAATGTACATTTATCTTCTCCCTCAATTAGATTCTGAAGTTCTTGAAAGTGAGAACCTTGTGTCCTGCACAGTATCCATTGCACGTTAGAGATGTTCGGGTATTATTTTTGGTTGTTTGTATATTCTAAGATAGCTTCATAGCCAATATTGAATCAGTCTCAAAGAGTTGCAAAGGATCTTTCTGAGGTTGCCTTTTCTGATACCTGGAGGATGAAGTTAAGGTTAACCAGTGAAAAGATGCCACAGTTTACCTTGTATCCCATTCTAATAAGTATTTTTGTTTTCTTTTGTTCAACTTCTGTGAGAAAAGTAGCATAAGAAGCCCGTTCTATGAAAAAGCTCAGTCTGTGACTAGTTGAATTTTGAGATGTTAGGTTTAGAGTGGGTAAGGCACTTAACATGTATCTCAGCTGGCTAAATATGAATAAAATTAGACATTGTTAGCACTTAATGCTTAGTGCTTCAAGGATACACGATTTCATCAAAAAGTACCTATCTCAACTAAGACTGTGATTCCTCTGTGCTTTTCATGAGTCACTGGACCAAAATAAAATACCCAGTGACTAGCTTTCTGGTAATAAGACTTGGAACTTAGGCTGTAGGTCCTCCCACGGCAGATACAAAATTTGTTGCCCAGCAGTACTTGATGCCTTTCCCACCTGGTTCAACTCTACACGTTTTGTGCTCCATTGGCACTAACCTTTGAGAACCCAAGGTTTCAAGAGCCTTCACAGCACAGTGAGGCATCAGAGGAAGACCTTATTGGAGGGTTATCATCCCTTGAAAAAAGAAGTAGGACAGTGCAACGTGGGTCATATAGCTCCAACTCATACACCAGGGAGCCATACCTTTAATGAGCACGTCTCCACAACTTTCTTATATATTCTCTTACCTTAAGTTATCCTTGCAGTGTGGTATTTGTGACAATACCCCATATATGTGTGTATTTTATGCCTGGGTCTGGAAGCACACTGAAGAGAAGCCCAATAACAGTTTGAACTTAAAAGTTACAGTCACTATACATGAAGCTTTTAAAGGGCTTGATAGGATAAAGGGTAGAGAAGAGCAGAGTTCCCATAGTCAAGTCCCTTGCTAGTCTTTTTTTTTCACACTCTTGGAAAATGATGTTGAGAGCCAAAGGCTTTGATTCTGTATTTCAGAGCCAAAGGCTTTGGGCTGATCTATTTGAAAGTACCTGCTGATTCTCAAACTTGGGATCCCTTGAATTCAGCAATCCAAATATTCAAGTGTATACTATGTGGTCAGCCCTATGCTACAAAAATTATTTCTGAGGTTGGAATGAAAATTGGTCCCTGCCTTTAAGCAGCTAAAGAAGGGAGAAGGGGAATGATGACAAATTCATCTGGGTGAAAAAAAAAAACCAAAAACAACCCAACAATTCAAGGCAGTAGATCAGTGCTAAATGAGAGTTACATGTGATCGTTGCTTGGGGGAGCCTTCACTTTTACCTAGATTACTCATAGCAAGCTTCATCAAGCTGAGACCTGATGAGGGCTTTATAGTTCGGGGGTGGGGGGTGAGATGGGAAGCCAAGAGAAACCTCCATGGGTTACTTAAAGTATTTTAAGTAACAGATTGTACTTTCACCCTGACACAACATCACTTAAAAAGAAACTAAAATTGTCACTTTGCTGAGTATAAAAGTATGTGAAAAGGAGGGATAAGGATAATAATATTTGTCTTATCCACCTCACAGGGTGGTTGTGAGGAAAACATTATAGCAAATGATTTGCATTTAAATACTTCCTCAAAATGGTTTTAATAAAATGTTCTATTTCATATCCCTGGTCCAGTTCACACTGTGCCCACATCTTAATATCGGTATGTATCTCCTGGAAGGAATTCAGAGGATGGAACTAATGGGGCAACCATATTTAAAGAAGAATGCTTAAAAAAAAATTTGTGATCGCTAACCGTATTTTTTCAAATTCCTTGCCTTTTGTTTTCTCTTTAGGATAGTTCTGCTTCTGATATCCATGTTTATGCAAAACTTTTGTGTTCTTTTTTTTAGACTGGGCTTGACTGGTTAAGCCTGAGGAAGACAACATTAAAGAGCACTAACTTTTCTAAAGAAAGAGCTCATAGCTGTCATACTTGGCTCATATCAACTCATTTAATCATTCACATTTCTCTACTGTCAGTAGCCTATGAGCAGCTTCCTGCTTGTAGGTAAATCATAGAAACATAAGCTCTAGTCTAGATGAATGCAAGTTCTTTGAGAGCAAGTGCTGTTGAGCATGTCTTTGTTTTTACAGTTCTTGGTATATGTTTGCTGATAGATGACTGGAAAATGAAATTTTTAGAAGCAGAAAAATTTATAAGCCCCATTAGGCTGTCTTTGGGCATGACTTAAGGAGCACTTTTTTGTCTTTCTGCACCTTATCCAACCATGACAGAAAACTAATTAAAGCATAATTGTTTATAACAATACAGTGTGTTTGTAACTGCTAGAAGGCTGTGCAGACCTGGGGTGTGGGTAATTGTCAATCATATATCATCCTGGGCTGTGCTCTTTTTGACAGAAGCATTCAACAGGCCTTGGCGAGGGTGAGAGGGGGGGAGCAGCTAGGTGGTGCTTGACTAGAGCACCAGCCCTGAAGTCAGGAGGACCTAAGTTCAAATCCGACCTCAGACACTTAACACTTACTAGCCGTGTGACTTTGGGCAAGTCACTTAACTCCAATTGCCCTGCCTTTCCAAACTCTCCATAAAAACAAAACAAAAAAAAAGAAATTTTTTAAACAAGCATTAAAAAAATAAGCATTTAACAAATATCAGCATTTCTTCTACTATGTGAAGATTTCTGGAGACAAGATTTTGTTATGCAATCAAAACCAATGCAAAATGTATTACCGCTTTTGGAGATTAGTTATTGCAAACATGGGTCATTGTAAAAGTAAGCGTTTTGGTGAAAAATTAACATAAGCTGCTTACCTTCTGTGTATACCTAGTCCAGTGTTCTGTGTGTAGTAAATAAAAGTGGGTTAATGGTGGAAATACAGGTCAAACAAGGTCAGGGATTTGAAACTGGGTGCTGTAGTCACACAACTTTCCAGGGTTTGCTGGGATTTCTATTGGAGAAAATAGCAAAGCACTCATAGACTTTACTATAAGTACCTTTAATCCCCTGACCCCATATTGTCACACTTGGTGGTCTCAAGACATTAAGGGAATGAAAAATAATTTTCCATGATAGTTTTAATATGTATAAAGTATTTTACATCCTTTTTTGATCCTCACATCCAGTTCTCATCTGATTTCAAATCCTATTCTTACATTCAATCAAAGTCAAACACTCTATGCTGCCTGTTATTTCCCTGATCTTTCAGAGGAAGAATCATCTCTTCTCTTTTCAACTACTCATACAATTTTCCCCCTTGGCTCTCCGTCCCATTCCTGCTTTATTAGTCCAGCCAATATCCAATTGCTTTATCAGTTTCTCTCTCTTAAATGTTTATTTTTGCTCTTATTACTGGCTGCTTTCCTTGGGCCTAGAAATGTGCCCAAACTTCCTTTATTTTACGCACAAGTCTACCCTAATTCTCCTGACTCCAAATCTGGCAATCTTCTCCAAATACTTTATTCTTAAAAGGCAAATAAATCACTTTCCTTTTACAACTTAAACTACTATCCTATCTCTCTGTTTTTCACAAGGTTCTAGAAACAGATGCAAAAAGTTAGCCCCTTTCAGTCTTATTCTAGCTATCACCACTACACTGAAACTGCTTTCTTGAAAGTCACCAAAGGCTGAGTTCCAGCTCCAATGTCTCATCTTCAACCTCTGTAGCCTTTGAATGCCCCATTCTTCTCGAAACTCCCTCTCTTGGGTTTTGTGACACTGTGCTCTTTTCTCTTCTCCTACTACCGTTCTTCTTTCTCTCTCTAGCTGTCTTCAATAAAAGCCTATCTCCTAAATTGGAGTATTCCCCCAAAATTCTTTCCACCACCCTCTATTGTTTCTCTACATTCTCTTCCTTTGCTGTCTCATATCCCATGGCTAGCTACCCCTTCATGGCTTCAAACATCACAGTGTGTGAATAATTCCCACTTGATTGTCTCCAGCCCTAATCTTTCCCAATCACTGCTGTTCCAGCTGCTTATTGGACACTTCCACCTAGTCATTGAGTAAGCAACTCAAAGTTGGTATGTCCAATATTCCTCTTAAAATTTGCTCCACTTGATTTCCCCTTTTCTGAGTAATCATAACACTATCTTTATATTTTATTCAGGCTAAAAACCTTGGAGTCATTTTTGACATTCCCTCTCTCTCATTCCCCGTTGTCACACTAAATCAAGTTGTTTTATGTCTGCAGGGCCTTACATCTGCCCTTTGCTTCCATGGTCACCAATCTTGAAGGTTGAGTGTTCATTAACTTTCATTTAGACTATCTATAGGAGACTCCTACTTTGCCTCCCTCTGCCTTTAGTTTCTTATTTTCTAATATTCTAAGAATAGGAGTGTTCTTTCTAAAGTATAATATTGATCATATTCATCAGAGAAGGAAAAGAGGAGGAGTGGGAGCAATATTTTGAGACCCTGTTACTATTGGTATGGGTATTTTCTCTGCCACAAAGCACTGTGCCTTGGCAAAGTGGTCTTAAGAGTTGCAGTGATCAAAAAATTAATCACATTGTGCCCATCCTAGTAATAAAGTTACTTGAAACCTTTCTAGAGCTTGCACTCAGGTGTCACAGCCTTTCAGTGCCCAGGGTCATGTGCATGCCACAGTGAGCCATCAGAAAACTCTAGTGGAAACTAAACAAGCAAAACAAATTAAGTTGGGTGTGTTTAATGGAGGTGCAGCTGTTTTTTTCCTCCACTGAAACAAATGTACTGTAATGGGAGAGCTAGATTTAAATAGATTCCTTTTCATAATCCTACAGTAAAAATAACAGAAAAGGTCACATTAAGGCTATCTTGTGATAGCCATCTTTCTTGAGTTGAGAGAAAGGCATAATTAAAAAAGGTGCTGGATTTAGGAGTCAAACAATCTGTACTGAAGTCTTAGCTCTATCACTCCCTTTGTGATCGGGGACAATTCATTGGGGGCCTGTTTCCTCCTTTGAAAAACAAAGATTATGATCCTTGATGAGGCAGGATGGGATGGTGGATAGAGAGCCTGAAAGCCAGGAAGGCCAGGTTTTCAGTCCTCCTCTGACATATTGGCTGTGTAACCATGGATAATTCTGACCAGCTCTGAGACAAGTTTCAGAGGAAGTGCTAACATATTTGGTGGAGGGAATTTCCTCACCTTGGAGTGGCCTAAACCAATGAAAGCACAGGTGCAGGCCCTATTTTGCCTTATTTGCTTCACAGGTCTGTATGGAACAAATGTTTATACTGGTTATATAAAGATGAGTTGATACAAACCTTAGAAGCATCATGGAAAGTGGATAGAAAGCTTGCATTGGAATCAAGAAGACCTGTGTTCAAGTCCTCCCATTGAGTACTTACTGTGTGACACTGAGTAAGTCACTTAATTTTTTAGGTCTCCTAGCACTACCATAGGACTATAAATTGCCAATATTGATGAAATTACAGACCCAAACCAAAGAAGGCCATTGAATGTAAACTGCAGAAAAATTGTTATGTTTTCTGTAATGTCCACATAAGGATACTTTAGTTTGTGTTCCTAGAAAGATACTAATGACCAATTGTCATCCAGGAAGCATTAAGTTCAATAATAAAGCTCAGGAGCTTATTAGGATTCTTAATTGTTTGATTTACATGTTACTCATAGGATAGAGATGAGTATAGGAACACTGCCCTTAGGGAGAACAGAGACTTGTGGTCACAAGAGGAAGGTTGGGACTGAGAAGAGTTAGATCTCAAAAACCTTGACTCATTGCCAGTTGCTCATGATTCTCATTTGGATACATACATCTAGAGATGCAAAGATATTTAAGTTCCAACTCTCTGATTTTGCAGATGAGAATGCTGACTCAAAGAATTTAAGTGACTTCCCCATGATCACAGAGACAATAGAAGCGTGCTCACATGTTCTTGTAACAGCTTGTGGCTGGGACCATTTACTTCCCCAGAGGAAAAGAGAATGACCAATGGTAATTCATGGTGGAATGTAATTTGCCAACGTACTCTCTAGTCATGCTTATGAAATATAGTGAGAGATAGAGCCCACATCCTTGGACTCCAAATCGAGAATCTCTGCTACATTCTGCTTCCAAGTGAAGTCTGTAAAATAAAAGAGACTGATTGTCTTTTAATTATATTCAGAAGCATATGCTATTTTCCCCTATATATTCATGGGGGAAAAACTAATATAAAATGCAATTATCTTTTCATATTTCACCTGAATAAAGATTTATTTCTTTCTCATAGTTCAATAGATTGTAAACTCCTTGAGGGCAAGGACTTTGGTTCCATATATTCCTTGTAGGACCTAGCATTGTGACTTAACCTACTAGACATTTAATAAATGTTTTCAAGTCATTGTCTTTTTCTAAGTTTTAACTTCCCTGTCACCATAGTAGCTTATTATGGTCAGGTTCTTTTTTGTTGTAGTTTTTTCCAGCCTATTTTTCAACTTTGGACTTTATTGTTAGAGTTGGGCTTTCCTCACCTGTGGGAGAGGGTAACTGACCTGAGCTTCAAGCTTTTATGTCCTGCAGTTTTCAGAGCTAAATCTGAGGGCCTGTAAGTTTTTAATGCTTCCAAAGTGGTATGATCCAGGGATTGGACTGGTTATTGCCCTCCTGGTCTGGACCCTTGCTTCCTTATAACTGTAACTACTTCTCTCCCCCCGAAACTGCCACTGGGAACTAAGTACTAGGTGATAGAGCTGCCAAATGGTACCCAGTACTGTGTGTGTAGTACTAGTACAAGGTCTGCCTGTAATCTCTTTCTGGTCAGGCGTTCATTTTTCTTACTGATCCCTGCCATTAGAGGTTATGTTGTGGCCACCTCCAAAGGCCCATTGGTGTTACCATTTCTGCTGTGCTGTGCCCTGGGCCAGCCTCCACCCTAGTGTCCACAAACCTCTCTTTCTTTTCTCCTAAGTTGCTGAGCTGGGAAAAATAACTCAATATGGTTTTTTTTTTTGTTATGATGCTCAGAATTCAGTTTGACATGCTTTTTAAAGTTATTTAGAGAGGTAGTCTAGGAGACCTCAGCAAAATTGCTTGTTTCATTCAGTCATCTTGGTTCTGCCTCCCTCCACCAATGGGTCTTTATTAAATGTTTGAAGAGTGAATAGAGCAAAGAAAATTTACTAAATTGTTCATTCCATTTGATCTAGAAATTCTGCTAGTGGAATGAAATTTTTTTTTTGAGGGGAGAAGACAGGGCAATTGGGGTTAAGTGACTTGCTCAAGGTCACACAGCTAGTAAGTGTTAGGTGTCTGAGGCCAAATTTGAACTCAGGTCCTCCTGACCCCAGGGCTGGTGCTCTATTCACTGCAACAGCTAGCTGCCCCTCGTAGAACTAAATCTTGAGGTTATTGTCAGTAAGAAAAGATCTGTATGTACAAAAATGTTTATAACAGCATCTAGACTAGATGGCTTCTAAGGTCCCTTCTTAGCTCTAAATCAGTGATTCTGTATGTGATGACAAAAAGCCAGAGAGACAAAATATGTGCCCAATAAATGAGCACATGGCAGAACAATTTCTGTTTTACCAATGCAAATAGTGTTATTACCACCCCATGAGGACAAAGATCTCAGAAACTTGTATGAAATAGTAAGGAAAGTAGCTTCAAAAGGATAACATAATGACCACGTAAATAAAATCAACAGGGAGAGGCAACAAAACTCTGTTCAAATGCAATGGTCAATAATTGTCTGGAAACTCTGAGCTTCCTTTAAGGATCTCTCAAATGCTATTTCCTTCAAGTCACTCCTGCTATCTCCTGATTCTGATGCTATCTTCTGATTCTGGTGCTATCTCCTGATTCTGGTGCTATCTCCTGATTCTGGTGCTGTCTCCTGATTCTGGTGCTGTCTCCTGATTCTGGTTCTGTCTCCTGATTTTGGTGCTGTCTCCTGATTCTGGTGCTGTCTCCTGATTCTGGTGCTATCTCCTGATTCCCCTAGTTCTTAGTGTTCTGTTCACCCTATCCCAGTCCCCTAAAAAATTAACATGCATTTATTTTGTGTAAATCTTGTATTTACTTATTTGTGAACATATTTTATTCCTAAGGCAGAATTTAAGTTCTTTGAAAGCTGAAACTTTTATTTTTCTTTTTGTATCTCTAGTGCTTGATACACAATAAATGCCTATTGATTGATTGGTCAATCGATGTTCATACCATATTGCCAAAATCGAGGACACATCCCTTTCTACTAGTAATCCACAATCTGTCCGAAGAAGAGATATGAGGATACACCTCCTCTAACCTTCTTTGCAGATGTGGGGGATCATGAGTGTGGAATATTGCCTATAATATTAAACTTTTTTCAATATTTTTGTTAAATTTGTTGAAATTTACTAAAAAGAAAACCAAACAAACAAACAAAAAATTCCATAATGTGTGTTGTGGGGAATGTACTTTGTAAAGGCATTTGTTTAGGTGTGTTTTGTGAAGAATCTGTTGTGTCAAAATAAAATGCATTATGAAAATATAGTTTCTTAAAAGAATGAGAAAAATTATTAATTTTCTTTGTGGGTTCCATTTCTTACTAGTTTGACCGAAACCTTTGCTCCATAACGTGACCACAACACTTCAGGTTAGTCTGCTTACTAGTGCTGCATTTCAGAAGTTCATAGCTTCTGCCTCATTTTTAAGTGGTCAAGGCTGTTTCATGTCCAGGTCATCTAGGTGAGCTATTTCCTGGCATGATGCACATGCAATTACAATTTATTAGCAACTAAATGTCATGGTGAAACATGTGTGTTATATATAGATTTATAATGGGATGTGTAATCATAGAAGCAATACATAGAGATGAAACGAGAACTGGATTCTTAAGTTCTATCAGGGCGTTTATAACTAATGCTCCAATTATATCTATGGCCATGTAATCCACATGCCCTCATAACAGCTGAAGCATAAGATGATGAGGAGGCAATCCAGTCACATTTAAAGTCTTAAGAAATATTTGTTTTTGTGATGAGTGCCTCTCAACTTCTTCAACAGTATATAAAATACAATGTAACAGCTACTGGGTGCTTCCACTGCTCCCCCTGCAGTCCATTAAGAGAAAAGCAGCATTCATGATCTTTCCGGCTTACTGGTCCTGCCACCTGAGTCCCTCCAATTAAGAGATAGTTTTTATTTATTTTAACTTGCTTTTTGCAAAGAACAGACATTTTGGAAGAATTCACAGGCCAAGAATACTCTAACACTACGATGCTATGACCTCTATTCTCTTGACTTTCAAGTTCAATGTGCTTCAATTTAATAACTATGCACTGTGCTAGATGCTAAGGGTAAGAAGGTTTTTTTTTAGCTTTTTTTTTTAAAGGCAGTGGGGTTAAGTGACTTGCCTAGGGTCACACAGCTAGTAACAGTATATGGCTGGATTAGAACTCAGGTCCTCCTGACTCCAGGACCAGCATCTATCTACTATATCACCTAGCTTCCCCTGGTAGAAAAATTTTTTAAAAAGAGTCCATGCTTTCAAGAGACTGCTTACTATATAATGCTGCCTCTACTCTATGTAATATCCCTCTAGAATAATAGTTTCCCTCATAATTTTTTTCAGTATTTGTTTCAGTAAAGGAATATTTGTACCGCGTATTTATTCAGCATGTTTGTTTCAGTAAAGTAATAAATGTACCTACATTTCCATTTAATGTAAGTAGTTCTGAGTTCTAGTCAAGATGCATTTATTAAGCTCTTACTATGTGTGAGGCATTGTGCTAAATGAGCTCTGGGTTCTAGTTCCAGTCCTATCACGAACCAAGTATGGGACTTTGGATGAGTCACCTAACATCTCTGGGCCTCAGGATTGTCAGTTGTAAAATAAGGGTGTCAGACTAGACCATCTCTAAATTTCTTTCCAGCTTTGACATACTATACTTATCCCCATAAGTGCTTTTACTTCACTGCTCTAAGATAGTGCTAGTTTGGACTATACTGAATTTAAAGGAGAGGTCCTACTAGACCTGGCTAGTAAGCGTTTCTCTATGTGGAGACCTTCCCTGCAAATGCTGTCTTTTCCAAAGGGGTTATATTTCTGTTACACCCTTCTCTGGCTAGCTAGTGTTATGGCCTCTCCTATTACCCCTCCCTTTTAAGCCTATTTACTGGTTCATTTAAGGCCAACATGAACTCTAATCAGAGAACAGAACATCTTTAGAGGTAAATAATCAGAAACAGAAAACTAAAAACAAAGAACCTTAGCATATAAAAACTCAGGATCTAGGGTGTTGTAAAACAAGTCCTCTGGCATCCCAACAGGAGGGAGCTCCAGATAGCCACCTGATTCTTTTTTTTTCTTTTTTTTTTAAAATTGATTTGTTTATTTACTTTTAGTTTACAAGATTCAGTTCCACAATCCCTTGAGTTTCAAATTTTCTCCCCTCCCTCTCTCCCCCCCCCCCCCCATGGTAGCATGCAATCAAGTATAGGATCTGCAAATACTTACTTTCACATTAGACATTAGTCCGGTTGTATAGAAGGGTTGTAACCTTGGAATGAACAATGGGAAAGAGGAAACAAAACCAAACAGAGAAAAGAAAGAGAGCATGTAGTTTGCTTGTATTTAAACTGTATTTAAATTTAAATTTATTTAAACTCTATTCTTTCTAGATCTTTCTCTGAATGTAGACATCTCCTTCCATCCTGAGTCTTTTAGAATTGTCTTATATAACCTTGTGCTGCTGAGAAGAGTCCAGCCTATCAAAGTTGGTCATCATACATATGTTGTGTCTGTACTTGTGTACAAATTTCTCCTGGTTCTGCTCTTCTCCCTTAGTATTAGTTTGTATAAGCCTCTCCAGGTAAATATGAAGTCCATCTGCTCCTCATTTCTTATAACACAATAGTTTTACATTACATTCATATACCACAACATATTTAGCTATTCTAGCCACATGATTCTTAAAGCGGGGTTCACGTCTTTCTAAATCCAGCACTTAGCACCATGCCAGGCACACAGGAGCTGCTTATTAAATTTTCCTTAGTGTTTCTTTGTGTCCTCAGTGCTTAATATAGTGCCTGGCACATAGTATGTGCTTGGTAAATATTTTTTGACTGACAAGAAATCTCGGTAACATCCTCTGTGGTCTTCTTGTCCCTTGGGTGTTTATTCAATGTTGGTTGGTATTCTGCTTTCCTTGAAAGACAAGGCATACCCTTTCAAAGACACTTTTGGCATTTAAAAACTAGTAAAAAAAAAAAAAGCTACCTATCTTCTATGTGACTATGACCAAATAATTTCATCTGGGAAGTGGTATTTTCTACCTATCACCAAGAAATTCTAAGAGGATTTAAGGAGGAGCATGTTCTGAGTTGTCCTATGTATACTTACACAAAATTATTACTAAAGAGGTAGGAAAGCCTTTTGAAAGCACCTGCCTCCATAATAGAGCCAGGCAGTTCTGGAAGCAAAATGATAAGAATTTATTGAAATGAGTATTCTTTATAGTGAGGCTGTATAGTTCATGTAAGTGTCTAGCTTCAAACTAAGAGCAACTCCTTTGTGTTTATTCCTCTGGGAAAGAGGGAACAGGTCTCTACAAATGCCTACAAGTCAGACGTGTGGGTGGCAGGGAGCAGAGGAAAATTTTCCATTCTTCTCTATTCCATATTCATGGGAAAAGGTTTATTCTTTCATCCAAGCACTGCTATAACCATCATATTTCTAACCCTAAACGTCCCTGACAATGCAGCCCCCAAATAAGAGATAGACCTTTTAGATTTGTGATGGTGGTGGTAGTGGTGGGTTTTTTTTTTTCCAGTGAACCTTCTGACCCTGATATCCATGAAATGTTTCAAGAAATATCTTGAGGGTATACTATTGTGCAATAAGAAATGAGGAGCAGACAGACTTCATAATAACCTGGAAAGACTTATATAAACTGATGCTGAGTGAGGAGAGCAGAACCAGGAGAACTTTGTACGCAATTACAGACACATCATATCTGTGACGACTAACTTAAGGGCTCCTCTAAGCAATGCAAGGTTATAAGACAACTCCAAAAGACTCGTGATGGAAAGGGATATCCATATCCAGAGAAAGAACTACAGAGTCTGAATGCAGACTGAAGCAAACTACTTGCTCTCTCTCTCTTTTGTATTTTGTTTCATTCCCTTGTTTTCGTTGTTTACTCCATTGATTATAATTCTTCTTTACAATTTGACTGGTGTTTAATGTGAAGGTATTTGCAAAACCTATATAGGATTGCATGCTGCCATGGGCAGGGTGGGGGGGAGGAAGGTTCAAGGACAGGGAGGGGGAGAAAATTTGAAACTCAAGGGATTGTGGAACTGAATGCTGTAAACTAAAAATAAATAAATAAAATTTTAAAAAAGGAAATATCTTGAGGAAGACCTCTAATATGTTGGCTACTTCCTTTAAGGAAGATTTGTGGGAGAACATAGGCAATCTCAAAGGAACAAAAGGGGAAAGATGGATTGCTGTCTCTACTTTTTGGGGAGGATCTTTGTGGATGAGATCATACATTCTGAAGTACATTCCTTTTCCCAGCTGAGATAAAGAAAAAAAGTAGCGATGATAGGTATCAGATTAGAAATTAAAAGACCTTTCATATTGAACTTTCCTGGGTGAGCAGAAACAAAAACTTTCTTGGGAGTTTTATCTGGCTTAATACTGCTGCCATTTATTTCTGGTTGTCAGGCCTTCCCAGGGATCTAAGGAAAACTGATCTATTTGAATTCTAGTATCAGAGCAACTACAGAAATGATATACTATCATATAAGAAACTCAATACTATGATTCATGTGAAAATAGATAAGTAGCGTGGAATAATGAGAAAAGAACTGGACTTTGAGTCAAAAGTCCTAGAATTGAGACAAGCCATGTCAGTTTCTTTATTTGTACAGTAATAGGGATGATATTTGCATTACATTAACTCATGAGGTTTTTGTAGGGAAACTATAAAATCATGGACAAATTGCTTAACAGGTCTCACTGTGTCACTACCTAGCTCAAAAAACTCCAATGACTCCCTATTACCTATAGGATCAAATATAAGCTTTTGTGTTTGGCATTTAAAGCTCTTCACAACCTGACTTACAAGTTACTTTTATAAGCTTTTATTATACATTACTCTCTTCGTGCACCCTCTGATACAGTCAATCTGGTCTTCTTTCTATCCTTCACACACAACACTCCATCTCTGTTTTCCTTTCCTTTGCACAGGCTGTCCCCTATGCCACTTCTAACCTCTGCCTCTGTGAATCTCTATTTCTCTTCCTTTAAAGCTCATTTCAAATGCCCGATTCCCTTAGCATACTAGTCCATCCTCCCAAATTATCTTGCATATATTTTACACGTACTTATATATGCAAATATTTTCCCTCCCTACCCCCTTCTGAATATATACTCCTTGAAGAAAAAGACTTTCATTTTTTGTCTTTCTATCTTTAACTCCTGACTGAATGATTTCTCAGTGCCCCAAGTAGCTCTTTAAGAAATCAGTTACTGGTGAGTTGCTACTCTACAATGGAGGGAATTTCTACATTTCTCTAGGGAATTTTCCCACATGGACCAAATCACAAGTCTAGCCCTCACCTTCAAAATAAAAACATAAACAAAAAAAAATAACCCTACATAGAATTATGGAGTAATAGAGTTGGAAGCAATCTTAAAAGTCATTAAATCTAACCCATACCTGAAGCATGAATCTCCTTTATAGTATGCCAGACAAGGACAATCCAGCATACGTTTAAAGATATTCAGATGGGAAATTCATTATCTACTAAGGAACCCATTCCATTACTACACAGCTCTAATTTTTAAAAGGCTTTTCCACATGCAAATTTGTTATAATAGTGAGAAATAACTTTTGAGTTTTGAATGGTAGCCAGATAAGTACTTCAGACATACTGTATACTCTAATGGATCAGTGATCTCATCTATTTGGATGTTCCCTCTTTATGCAAGTTAGAACCCATCCACATTTGCTGATTCTGTGTACTCTTATAAAGGTTGCCAGGGACTGTTCTCAATTCTTCTTGACATTGAATGAATACAAGTTGAAAGCACAGACTTTACAATGCTATCCCTTGCTTCTATCATATGATCAACCTGTCTTTTTTTTTATTCCTTTGACAATGTCCTTTTCTCTAGCTCTTTATAGTTACTGATTTGTAAAATATTACATCTTATTCACATCCATCATGCATTTCTCCATTGCCCTCTGAGTGACACCCATTTATAATTCTTTGGAGATCAGTGTTACAAACTTCTCAGACATATAATAACACTGGTAGAATATTGGTATGAAACAGATAGATCTTTGTTTCAGGGAGACCTTTGGAAGCTTTAGAATTTTAACCTGTCTATTTGTGATGTGTGTCCTATGATGGTTAGCATCTGTTGGTTACCAATCTAATTACATTTCATAATCTAGATAAGAGACATTCTTCATTCACTTGTTTTTTTTTTCATGTTTTCATAGTTAGATCAAACCAGGGGTGGAGAACCTTCGGCCTCAAGGTCACGTGTTGCCCTCTAGGTCCTCAAGTGCTGCCCTTTGACTGAATCCAAACTTGAATGGATTCAAACAAATAGATTTGTTCTGTAATGATATGAAATGGCGGGCCTTGGCCCTCCACTTCAGAACATAGGAAGGTATCTTATGACTATATTTAGGTGTTTTATGACCACATTTTAGTAATAATACATTATGACCCTTTCTTCTATATGGTGAAGAAAAGGCCTTTTGGCTGGTTGCTGACTCACAACTAAGTATGAATCTAAAAGGCATTAACTAGTCATTTCAAGCTCTTTTTGCCTGGTGGTGATCAAGGTAGTAATTGATATAAGTCTGCAGTTAGGGGTGTGTGCGTGTATGTGTATATGTGTGTGTGCACATGTACATGTGTGCAGGGAGGGGGGAGAGAGAGAGAGACAGAGAGAGAGAAAGAGAGAGAGAGATCTAGAGCCAGAAGCCTAACCTTCCTACCTGAGCCCACAAGTAGCCTCAAATACATAGCATCTCTGTTCTTTGCCTCAGTTCCAGTGGTTAGGTTGAAGTGTTGAGTGTTGAAGATGAAATAGACTAGGTTGACCTCCTGAGCTTTTTTTTTTTTGAAGGGGGAAGGCAAGGTAATTGGGGGTTAAGCAACTTGTGCAAGATCGCTAGTGAAGGGTGTCAAAGTGTCTGAGGCAGAATTTGAACTCAGGTCCTCCTGATTCCAGGGCCAGTACTCTATTCAGTGCACCACCTAGCTGCCCCATTATTTTCTGAGCTTTGAAAGGTGATGAAGAGCTCAAGACCTGTAATCCATATGAGTGTCAGTCAGGAGCTGAGCCTAGTGAGGAGTATAGCCCCAAGGACCAGCCTGTGGGACTCAGCTTAGCAACAAATTAATAGCAGCCAAGAAGCCATGTCCTTCATACAGCAAGGAGCAACTCATCTAGAAGCTATGCAGCATTCTCAATTGATCTTGCCGGAGCAAATGCTTTGATGCAATCTCTTTACATTTGTTTCTACCCTCTGAAACTGGTAAAGGAGAGAGTGTGCCTGCAGTTTGGCATGTGTGTATGTGTGTATATATTTCTTCCAGTAAATATCCCTTTATAAAAAGCTAACTGGCATTAATTGGTTAAATGATATTGGGGTATTAATTACTGGATTAGTCAATTATATAAGAGAGGTATTAACTGTAACTGGCAATTGCTAGGGGGAGAACACAACAGAATAGATGTTAATAAAAAGACAGTCCGACTCTAAGGTGTTACCCCCTAGTACCCTAAAGGGGATATAGCTAGCTGCCATCTTGGTGAACCAATCCCCTAGGATGTATGTAGGCTGGAAGAGTAAGTCTGGAATCTGTAAGTGCAACACATTCATAGAGATGAGTTATTGAAAAGTCTTCATGATTGTGACTGAGCTGTTATCCAGTTATCGTACCAGCCATCTGGGAGCTCATTCTGTATAATTATTCTGTTTTCATTATCAATAGATTATATAAAGAGTCGGGAAGAGCTGGATTCAAGTGCTGGCTCTGACACATGCTGCTTCTTTGAACCCAAGCAAATCACTTAAACTCTCAATGCCCTAAGATGGTTCTCTAAGAAGAAAAATTGCACAGCAGATGTTGATCTGCATTAGTAAAAGAAGTTTCCTCATGGGGAGTTCCAAATACCAATAAAATAACAAGTTAGGACCAAAACAAGGTTCTCATTTATTCCAAAAGTCGTAAGATCTCAGAGTTCAAAGGGATCTTAGGAGTCATCTAACTCATATTCCCTTAATACCCCTAAAAAAGTGGTTATGTAGCTTTCTCTTGTTGACTCCCCATGATTAGGAACCACTACCTCCAGAGGCTATCAATTCTACTTTTGGACAGTTCAAGTTCTTAGGAAGTCTTTTCCTCGTGCTTAGCTGAAATCTGCCTCAGCAATTTCCATTCATTTCTGCTAATTCTCCCCACCCCACCCCTCCAGGCTAAATAGGACATATTTCATCCTTCCCCAACTTGATGACAGCCCTTCAAATTTTTTAATATGATCACATGTTCTTCCTCTTAGTCTTCTTTTCTGTAAGCTTAATCTCCCCACTTCCTTCAATAACATTGTTTTAGAGTTCCTCTACCATCTTGGATTCACATCTCTTGTCATATTCCAACTTGTTGCTATCCTTCCTAAAATAAGGCATGTAGAATTGTAGACAATAATCTAGGTACAGATATAGTACAGCAAGAATATGTCCTTCTTTGTTCTGAATACTATGATTGTGTTGATTCAGATTTACGTTAGCTTTTTTGACTGCCATGTCATACTGTAGACTTATATTAAGCTTGCAATACACTAATCCAGAGCCCTTATTATAGGATCCTTGGCTTTTATATAGATCCTTATTATAGGATCATTGGATTTATAATTAAAAGAAACATCAGAGATCTAGTCCAACCCTCTACATGTACTCCTTTACTGGCTATCTACTGTCTTGAGCCCTAAAAATTCAAATCTCATTTTCTGATATTAACGTTTTTTTTTAACTTTGTTTCATTAGTTCTAGGCCAGATCTGACTCAGGCCAGTTTAGTGGTTCAGGCTTGGGACTAGAACACAATAAGACCATTAAACATTTAACAACAGTAAAACTTACTTAACAATAGCATAGAGAAACATTCAGTAAGAATACAGTATTGAGCCTGTTGGGAGAAACTTTCCTGACTTAATTTGCTACAATGCTGTGCCAAGTCAGCAGGATGTATCAAGGCTGAACAGCTCATGATTGCTCTTATGCAATCAGAAAATTAGTCCCTTTAACCAATTAAGTTTTGAAGACGGTTTCATTGACTTTAAGGAAAAAACTAGCCTAGTCTGTATAGAATAATTGCTGCTTTTTCCGTTTTGTAGAAGTCAATCCATTCCATTCAATTAAATAGACATTTATTAAGCATTCACTGGGCACTGTGCTAGGATGTGGGGAAAATAGAAAGCTTAAAGGTAATTCCCTCTTGGAGTCTTTGTAAAGCTTAGTCTTTTCTTTTTTGCCTCACAGTTGCTCCTGATGCTATCTCCTATAAAATAATAGGCCACAGTTATCTTTACCTCTCTAATGAATATTTTTTTGGTATCAATTATTTGTAACACTTTTTTTTGTGCTGTAGCTGGTCCTCTCATAAACATACGTTTTGTACCTATCTTGGGCACTTGGGTTTATGTAACCCTTCAGGTTTCACTTGCCTACCTCACATCTCCATTGGCTGATTAGGCCCTCACAGATATGGTTCTTACAACTCCCAGGGCTCTAGTGGTAACCCATGGGTGGCTGTTGTCCTAAATGCTAGCCCATGAGGCCTCCATGGCTGTACTGCCCATTAATAGTCAACTAGTAGATAGCTAGGTGGCATAGTGGTTATGGGCATGTGGTCTGGAAGACCTGAGTTCAAATCCAGTCTCAGATACTTACTAGCTTTTTGACCATGTGCAAGTCACAACCTCTTTTTCCATCAATTTCCTCAACTTTTTTACATAGGAATAATAACAGCATCTACCTCATGGGGTTATTGTGAGGATCAACTTAGACAATATTTGTAAATCACTTATGCCTGGCTTATTCTCTTCTCTTCCCCTCCCCAAGAGACTTATTTATCTTTAGCAAAGGCATTTACTTAAATGGCATAACAAAAACCACAGTTATGTAGCGTTTTCCCCAGTAGTGGGGGTCATATACATTGTCCTACAAAACACCCAGAATCAACTGGGAGTCTAGTTTCTCTAAAATACACCCAAAGTAGGCACATGTGTAGGGGTCACACATGGCCAAAGCTACTCCCAATCCCTGAACTGCCAGACTCAGGCATCCTTTCTGTATCTCCAGAATATCCTTGTAAAGCTCCCTCTTCTGGCTTTGCCCCTCCAGACATGTGGTGTCTCTGCTGGATGGGCTGCTTTGCTCAGGAGTTGAGTCAAACAAGTCCCAGTAGTTTTGCTGGCTTTTCATGAGGCTCCTCTGATGCTGGATGGGCTGGGGCTGGTTGTTTTGATTCTGGGCAGTGGCCACTGTTGAAACCTGGGAAACTGTTTTTGCCACTGGGCAGCTGCTCTCATGCTAAGTCAGGTAGGCTGGACCCTTCTTAGGGTGCAACATCTCTGCTAAACTGTTCCATCCACAAGTCTCTTGGCCTTACTCTTCAGCGAGTAGTTGTCATCTCCTTCCACCTTTAGCCACTGTCTGGGCTGTGTGGTCCAGCTTCTGAACTCTTTATAGCTATAGTGCTACAAAGGTCTTTCAGATGTGGAAATGACTTCCAGCTTAGCATCAGTGGAAGCTTCAGAGTTCAAGCTCTGAGGCTGCCACCTCCAGGCAGGAGATGGGAGGTTTACTTCTTTTAGGGACCAGTTCTTCCTGATTCTCAAGCCACTTTTGCCCTTGTAGCCTTAGCGTGATTAGGTTCAGTTTGGTCATATTCACCTCCTAACCTCCTTGGAGTATCTTATGTACATGAGTGGCTAAGGACAAAGTTGGGAGTGCAGTTCGTGGCCTCTTTGTACATTCACTGCCATGCTGATCTTTTTGGATGTGGATGATGTAGTAAGCATCCCTATCCTGGAAAGGATGGGGAATGTCTATTTTGCTTCCAAAAGCTTTCTTCCATCACCTTTCAATATTTATTTTTTAGCCTCTGCAAAATGCTGAAGTCTCAATGGGGCCCTCACTCTTCCATTTATGTTGTATCAGTTCTTTGTAATACCTACTAGAGTATAAGTTCTTGATGTGAGGAACTGTCTTACTTATCTCCCTCAGAACCTGGCAAGCATAATTCATGGATTCATGAATCATTTGTATTAGCAAGGACCTTAGCGATCACGTGAAGCTCAGAGAGGTTACAGGCCTTTCCTTAGGTCACACAACTGTTTGTTGACAGAGCTATGACAGAGGAGTTAGTGTTGATTGCTCATTGGAAGAAAGGTTCAGTGTTACCCTAAATAGCCATAAAGAAAAGATATCAGAGGGGCAGCTAGGTGGCACAGTGAATAGAACACTGGCCCTGGAGTCAGGAGGACCTGAGTTCAAATGTGACCTCAGACACTTGACACACTTACTAGCCATGTGACCTTGGGCAAGTCACTTAACCTCAATTGCCCTCCCAAAAAAAAGCAAAAAAAAAAAGATATCAGAGCTCCAAACAATGAGGGAGAAGGGATGCAGCATAATGAAAAAAATGGACTTAGAGCCAACAACACCTGGGATTGACTGTCGTTTCTGACATATTAGCTATGTGACTGTGGGTGAATCATTTAACCTCTGGGTCTATTTTCTCATGTCTAAAATGGGGATAAAGTACATAGTACCTGCCTAAAATGACTGCTGTGAGGTAAAATGAATTGATTCTCTGATTTCCATCTTCACCCATAAATATGAGGTGGCACAATGTAAAGTGCTGGATCTGGAATCAGAAAGATCTGAATTTGAATCCTGCCTTAGGCTCTCATTAGCTAGTTAACTCTGGGCAAGTCTCTGGACTTCTCTGTGCCTCAATTTCCTCATTTGTAAAATGGGTATGTTAACAGCACCTACCTCCCAGAGTTGTCGTGAGGATCAAATGTGATGGCATACTATACGTTTTACAAACTTTAAAGATGTAACATACAGTGTACATGCCAAACCAATTTACCATTCATTATATTAACTAGCACAATGTAATCACTAATTCGATTTATACTTCTCAATGCCAGCCATCAAACTTTATTAATCAAATGCATACAAATATTAGTTCATATTTTCTATTAAGCAATACAGATATTAAGCCTGCCAGGAACAAACTGCCAATCTGATTTTTCTGGAGTTAACCAGAAAGCATGTCCCATGCTGGTACTCAGTGACAAGGTTTCCTCTCCTCCCAGGCAGAAGTCAGGTTGAGTTCCTCGGAGGAGGTTACTTAGAAAGTCAGCATATCTGTCAGTCAGTCAACCTTGCACTCGAGGGAATGCTAACAGGGTTTGATGGTTGTTGGCATCTTTGAGTGACGAGGGGGTGGGGGTGTGAGGGTGGTTAGGAGTAGGGGATGCCAGTAGTTGCTTTGGTTGAGACCCAAGGACAAGGTGAAGGCTGAGGATCTTTAATGGATTTCATATAGTTTGTGAACCTTAAAGTTTGGTTAAAGGAGACAAACAGTCTAGGTGATATACATTTATCATTTATTCCCTTAAAGCTAAAGGAAACTAGCTTACATTGTACGTACAAGGAGTCAGAAGCTAAGTTCTGACTGCCTGAACAAAAGAATGAGAAAGCTTAAATACATTTTAGAACCATCCCAATTCAGGGTGGCTGTGTCACTCAAATTTATGATCTCCATATATTTGCTATCCATACCACAGATAAGAAGTTTCTTAGTTGCAAACATATTGTGTATTCATACTTTGGCTATATCTAAATATATGCATACACATGTGAATATATTCATATGTATATACACAAGGCACATATGCATGTGTTTATGTATCAGCACATGCTATATAATTATATGTGCATGTATGTTGAATGGACATGTATACATGTATTTCATGTTGCATTGTACATGTATGTATATAGGTCTATGGCCTCTTGAAAATGATGTTTCACTGAATACAATTGTTCAAATATACATGTGACGTAATTATTTTAATTATTAAGCAAGTGTCTAAATACTGACATGCTTTCTTTAAAGTAAATTTCCAAATAACATATTTCTATGTAGAAAAGATAGGACCTGGACTCTAAATAACTGAGATAATTTCTTTTTTTTTTTTTTAAATCATCAAAGAGAGTACTGCTTCTCATTTAAAAAAAAGAAGTTTCTTAGTTATAAATATGGGACAATTGACAAGGCAGGATCAGCCGAGTTTACAACCTCAGGATGTCTCTGTTTCTCCTTCCCTCCTCCCCGCTCCCCGTATGGAATATGTCTCCCAAGATAAGGGGAAATCTCCTTATTCTGAATTTCCAAGCGTCCTAACACAAAGGGGAGAATACCCATTGATGACCTTATCTTGTCTTTCAAGTTACAGACACAGGAAAAGGCATTTTTAAAGCAAAGCAAATCAGTCTGTTTGATTAATTCAGACTTTGGCCAAAAAATATTTAATGATTATGAAGTTCTAGCTAGTGGTGTTGGCTAGTTACACTCAAACTCTGATTGGGGTAAGTAAATGATCTCATTTGTTTACCAATTAATTTGATTCATGCTTGATGACATAAACTAATGTTGATTGTTTACCAAATTTTTCCATTGGTGGTCATCTGGGGGTGCCATATGTTTACTATTTGTTTATGAATAAACATATGTTGTTTACTAACTTATCCCACACGATGCTTATCTTAATATTGAAAAACAAGTTATGAGAAACAAACATCAAAGCACTTCACAAAATGGTGGCCAAAAAGATAGAGTAATTTATTACCAAGGCAACAAACTTATTCTCACTACAAAAGGGCTATATAAATTCTAGCTACAATTACATGATTCTTTCAAAGTGCTTTATTCACAATAACTCTGTGAGGTAGAGATTGCAAGTAGTATTATTCCCATTCTATAGATGAGGAAACTGAAGTTCATAGAAATTGTGACTTAGCCAACATCACACAACCAGGTTGTCTCAGAGCTAGGATTTGAATTTAGGTCTCTCTTAAAACCCCTTAACCAGGGCAACTAGGTAGTGACAGTGGATGGAGCATTGGCCTTGGAACCAGGAAGACATCTTCCTGAGTTCAAATCTGACCTAAGACACTTACTAGCTGTGTGACCCTAGGCAATTCGCTTAATCTTGTTGCCTTGGTTCTTCACCTGCAAAATGGGCTGAAGAAGGAAAAGCAAACCACTCCAGTATCTGCCAAGAAAACGAATGAACAATTCTCCTAATCTCAAATCTAGTTTTCTTTTAACCAAATCTTTGTACTCCCATCTCCCTTTCCAAACTCTTCTCTCTCCAAATATAATCTTAGCAGTAAACCTTTCCCCTTCAACTGCCTCACTGTTCCCAAACATATATAATATGGAGCCCTGGTGCCAAGATCAGAGGTCTGTGTGAAGACCAGCATTCCCTTTAAATTGTGTACTTAGAATTTACAAAATCTTAAATAATCCATACCTTGCTCACATTGCACAGGTAATCTGGGCTATCTATGGAGTTTCACCTCTAGTCCTGGCTGTTTGCCAAATAGCCATTTCCTATAACAAGTGAGGTAGGTACAAGAAAGGGAATTTCTGTTGTGTGACCCAGGAATATCTGAAGGATGAAGGAGAGGTTTGTCTTTTGCTCCTTTACTTTTTCCTTCTTCAGAACTTTCATTGTTCTAAGAAAAAGTGTGTTTCGATTTAGTTAACTCCATGCCAACATACAAATGACCCTCTCACTAGGACGTGTGCATTTTTTTCTCTCTTTAATAAAATGTTATTGATTTTTTGTTTTTTACAACACCTACATTTCATAACACATCCCTCCTAATGCTCCCAGAGAGTCATCCCTTTTATAACAAAAAAAAATAAGAGTTTAGCAAAAGCAACCAAAATGTCAGAAAATTCTGACATATGTAGTGTTCCACAACCCACAGTCCCTCACCTGGGCAAAGAAGTGGGAGAGGCAGAGAAGTGCCTTCTCATATCTCATTTCTGTCCTAGTTGGTTTTTATAATTTCTCAATGTAAATTCAGTGGAAACCTCCATTTTCAAACAGGAATACTGTTGACCTGAGTGACTCTCCAATGTGAGTTTATGTTTGTGTTGGGGGTGGAGCAAATACAGGAAGAAGAGAAGAAAGAATGACTTAATTGTCTTTGGCTGATCAACTTAATCCCACCTATTCTTTCTTCCACTGAATTTCTCTGGGTTCTAATTTTCTCACCTTTAAAAGGAGGGAGTAAGTATTAGATAACCTCCAAATTTCCTTCCAGCTCTACACACATGATCCTGTGATTCTGGGCTTTCTTTCCTAGTATCAGCTGGAACAACCCCTCAACACAGGAGAGCCCAACCTCAAGATTTATTGTAGGGAATCACAACTTGGGGTCCTTGCCAGTCAGTCAATAAAAATATTTATACAGGTAGGTGCTTGACAAATATCTCATATGATCCTCATTACTCTGGGAAGCAGATGTTATTATTACCCCCATTTTACAGTTGAAGAAACTGAGGCAAACAGAGGTTAAGTAACTTGCCTAAAGACAATAGCTGGTCTCCGCCCACCGCGCCACCTAGCGGTCATGTATAATAAGCACTTTCTAAGCTCCTCAGTCAAGGTCTATGCTAAGCGCGGGGCATACAAAGAAAGGTTCTCTAAGAGCTCACAGCCTAGTCGGGAGAAATAACTACGTACAAACCAAACAAACGCTAACTCTCTCTGGATTAATCAGCAGACAGAAAGCACTAACATTAAGGGGGATTAGGGAAGACTTCTCGCTGAAAGTGGGGCTTGAATGAAGCCAGGGAAGCTAGGAGGCAGAGATGGGCGGGGCTGGGGGGCATGCCAGGCATCCAGAAGAGGCCAGTGAAAATGCCCGCAGTCTAGAGACGCCGCTTCTCGAGGCCAGAGGCCAGTATCACTGTTCTGCTGAGAATCTGCGAAGTAAGGTGTAACAAGACTGGAAAAAGAGGCTAAAATAGACCTTGAACTTAAAAAAAAATTAAACACGTCGATATCATTATTTTAATATAATTGGTTTCCTCTGTAATCCTGTGGATTCTATTTTACGCATTGGGAAAGATTATTCTGAGAAGGGGTCCACAGGCTTTAGAGTAAAACGTCGCGTGAACCTAATAGGGTTGTGTGTATGTAAGCTACGTTATGCTTTAAGAATCAGGAGGCCTGCGAGGGGAGGCCACTGTCCCATCCTTTCTCAAGGACCGCTTTCCTCCCGACCCCGCAATAGTGCGACTTTTGGGGCACCAGGACACCATTTCTACTCAATCCTCGAATCAGGTTGCTAACCAGAACTGCCATTGCCGAGGGGACGAAGCGATCAGCCTCCACACACAGGTCCTCTTATATCACGTGACTCGCTCCCGCCCCAAGTTTTCCAGTGCGATGAGAAGGAAAAAGGAAAAGGGTTCCCTTTTCCTTACTTCTACTTCCGCCAGGTCAATCCCAGGTCAATCTATTCTTTCCCCGCGCTGTTTGTTCTAGTAGCCGGATGAGTTCCGGTGCAGGGTGATGACGTTAGTAAGCCGGTTGGCTGAGCCTGCCGGGACGCCGATAGGAGAGAGAGAGGTCGGTGCTTCCGGCCAGCCTGCCCCCCGCCCCCAGGATGGTTGTCATGGCTGCCGTGCAGTGGGGTCTCGTCTCCGTCCTGCTGCTCTTACTACCCGCCTCTTCTCAGGGTTCGGAGGGGGCGGGGGCGGCCTCCGAGGGGCCGGGCGGGAGCGGGGGCGGCGTTGGGGAGCGCTTTAAGATCGAGGGGCGGGCGGTGGTGCCGGGAGTGAAGCCGCAGGACTGGATCGCCGGGGCCCGGGTGTTGGTGGATGGTGAGGAGCATGTCGGCTTTCTCAAGTGAGTGTCACGGCGGTGGGGAGAGGGGTAGCGGGGGGCCCGGCCCCGAGCTGTGTCACGGTCGAGCCCCGGCCTGCAGCCCTCACTAAGCGCCTGCGCCGTGCCCCGCGCCGCGCTGAGCGGGGTGGGGGGTCTCCACGAGCCGAGCGGATCCTCATGTCACAGGTAGGGGAAGCCTCCTGGAGGGAAATAAGGCACACCAAGGGTTGCTCTCTTTATGTGTCCTGTTCCTTAGGTAGGAGCGGTAGATACTCGCCCCTGGGCTAAGCCAGTAACGGATCTTAGTCCATTTTTTTTTTCACTCCACCCTCCCTCCCTTCTCCAGGTAAAACTGGCACCCTGTTGGTTGGGCAGTATACACAGGTCAACCCTAGATGCCACCTGCATTTCGTTTTTCTTACGCTTATTTTAATGGAGGTTTTGCCTTCTATTCTGATATGCCTTAAGCCCTCTTTGCAACTTTTCCATTTTCCCTGCTGAGTGTCCCTGAGCAAGTGGAAATTATGAAGCTATTCCCAAGGGACTTTTGTTGACTACTCAGCTAGGCTGGCTAAGTACATTGAAGCTAAATTTAATGAGATCTGAAACCTCTAATCAAAACATCTTTTACCAGAAGCTGGGAGTGAGGGTTGGGAATGAATTGCTCTTTTTTCCACTTTTGAATCGCAGGGGAGATTTACAGCAAAACTTGTCTCATTGATTCTGGACTTCTGAGTTTCTTCGTTTTAATTTCATGGTTTTCCTTTTGTAGTATTGGGATTTGAAGCCAAATGAGGAGGCTGCCAAAGATAGTGGTAAATGAATGGCATGAACACTCCTGTCAGATTTCTTGGTGCTCTGGTGCCTTTTCAAATAGCATGAGGCAAGAATGTAAAAAATAGATGCTTATGCCTCCTATTAAAAACGAAAATATAAGATGAATCTTCTGAAGAATTGCCTTTTTAAAAAATAGGCCGATAGTATAATATGAACAAAAAAGAGAAAACATCTTGGCTCAGGAGTCAGCACCTGGATTCATATCCCTCCTTTGAGCTTTTCTGAATGTGTGATCTTGGGCAAATCACTTAACCTTCCAGGGCTTTCCTTTCCTCTTTTATAAAATGAGGGCATTGGATTAGAAGGCTTCTGAGTTGGCTTCCGACTCTTTTTTCTATGCTCCTGTGACTCTTTAACTGGACTTTAAAATCTAGTTTTAATTCCAGATTTTTGCTACTTTTTTCATTGGAGTTGACAATTCATCCATCTGGAAGTGTGAAAGTAACATTTCAGGATTAATTATAATTAGTAATTATAGGTCAGGTGAACCACCTAAGTGCTTTTACAGGCTGTCACACATCTGCAGAAGCTGATTTTTTTCTGACCTATTTCATTTTTTTGCTCTATGCTTAAAAAGTAAAAATAAATATAGGTGTTACTACTACTACTAGAGTTTTGGGTTTTTTTAGCCAGTTCATCATTAAGTTTATCCTTTCTTAGGATCACCTTTGGCAGAGAGATTTGTTTCCTATGGTAGTTGACAGTTTTAATTTTTTTTCTATTGTATTAATTTGCAGTTATTCTCCATCCTTCTGCTAGATAGTTTAAACCTTGGAGAAATGTTTAAAGAATGGTTGATACTACTAGTATTCTTTTTTGATGTTTAGTTTGAAGTAGCAAGGAGAATACTTGTCCTACCACTTATCAGTGAATATTTTGGAAATAGTTAATATATGCAAATGGTGAAAATGTCAAATTTAATATGTAATAATTAGTCATATCCTAATAATGGGAGTCAGTGAATATAGGCTGTATTTATTTTTTCACCTCATAAAAACTCACCCCCCAATAGCTTTCTTTCTTTTTTTTTTTTTGCTTTTTTTTTTTTGAGGGGTTTTGCAGGGCAGTTGGGGTTAAGTGGCTTGCCCAAGGTCACACAGCTAGTAGGTGTTAAGTGTCTGAGATCGGATTTGAACTCAGGTCCTCCTGACTCCAGGGCCGGTGCTCTATTCACTGTGCCACCTAGCCGCCCCCAATAGCTTTCTTTTCAAATACAGTTTGTAATTTTTTTTTGTTGTTTTAAAATGAATTCAATATATCTTGTTATACTTAATTCATATCTAATTTTATATAGTTAACTCCTGAATATGTCCATTGATTATTTGAATTTTATATTTGTATAATGCTGTAGAGTTTTCTAAATACTTTTTATCATACCATTTGCACCTTGAAACAATTCTATGAAGTAGGAAGATTATATATACTTTGTCCCCATTTTACAAATGAGAGAATTTAGGCTTAGAGTAATTAAGTGATTTGCTCAAGGTCCGTCACTTAGCAAGGACATGGAGCTGAGACTAGATCTCAAATATTAAGACTCCTTCCTAGTCCAGCATTAATATTATTATAGCATGCTAAATAACACACGTCTAGTCTTCTGGAAATTAGGGAATTGAGAATATTGAGGGCTAGTATGTGACATCAAGAGTTTCTTGGTGTCCCTGGCTCTACTGAATAGGACCGTATACAGTTGCTTCTTTGGTAGATCTTCTTATATCCCAGCTTCCAGAAGAAATAGCACTGTTCTTCCACTCTCTGCAATGGTGGCTATATTTCAGGGAATTCTACTAAAATGGGCCATGGCCCTCCTCTCTGTGACAGGATTCCCGGCTGTCATTATAGTGGCCCAAATTGCTGGAATTATTTGTGATTTTCAGTTACCTATCCATTAGAATAGTTAACCAGTTGCTTTCATGTGATAGGCATTTATAAAGTCCTTTCTGATATTTATCCTCCTGAAAAGTAGATGATATTATTTATTCTCATTTTGTGGCTGGAGAAACTTGCATAGTTGAGCAGGTACGTGACTTGTTCTCATCAGTTGGTTTTGGTATGATTTTTGAAATAGCTTTGAGATAGAAATTTTTTAAGTCTAAGTTCAAGGAGAGAATGAATTATTGAATAAAAGTGACTGAGGATGATTTTTATTTTTCCAGGACAGACGGAAGTTTTGTGGTTCATGACATACCTTCTGGTTCTTATGTTGTAGAAGTTATATCCCCAGCTTACAGGTTTGACCCTGTCCGGGTGGATATCACTTCAAAAGGAAAGATGAGGTGAGATTTCCTGGTGTTATTTCTTCTAAGGGCTTTTTAATATTTCATTATATCCCTATAGGTTTTTAATAAGACCCATGGAATATGTCTCATTCAGACTCTAGGTTTTTGAAAACAAAAAAAACCTTAAAAGAACTTTGTATTTCCAGTACATTGTTGAAATTGTGAAGTGGAACTACCTTTTATTTTGGTCTAAACTGAATTTATTTTTATATGTTCAGGTATTATATATCAGGTTAAACAGCAGGGAAGATCTGAGGTTACTCAAAGAATTGTTTGTTGAACTTTTTAGTTAGGATGTCATTATTTTCTTTACTCCTTCCATAAATATCTTTCCTTTTTAATTATATGTTAATTCATCCCTTATTGTTGTGATACTATTTGCTAAAATTAAAAAATTAAGCTTGTCTTCGAAAATAACTGTCAGTTGTTTGCCAGGGGCAAATCCTAGCAATGCCCCTAGTGACTATTTAATGTTTTATTGCTTAAAGTTTTCTTCAGCCTTTCCTTAATCTAGACCATTTAATTGATCACAGAAATTTAAAGTTTTTGGGGATAAGCTAGAAACCCTCACACAGTTACCCAGTGTACTAAAAATTCATCCTAATTAGGGAACAAAAATAGGAGAAAGGAAAAGGTGATGTTTGAAGTGTATAATACAGTGTTCCTAGGTATTGGATCTTGTTTGTAAGTTTGGAGTTTTGGTTTTCTTCAGTTTCCATTCTCTGACCAGCTGATTGCCTACAATTTCTGACCAATAAACATATGGACAAATTTCCAAGTAGCAGTGCCTTATCTGAGAAGCCGCATAGTATTGTGGACAGAAAACCTGCCTTAGAATAAGGAAGACCTTGGTTCAAGTCCTGCCTTTGGCACTTACTGACTGTGTGACTTTGGGCAAAAGTCTCTGTTTTCTGACTGAAAAATCATTTTCTCAGGCATCTCTCTAAGACCATAAGTTGCCAACTTGTTAACTAGCTGCGTTAGTAAAGTAAGTATCCCTGCTGGAAGTTCCTTACCCTAATTAAGTCGTAAGTCTGGGCCAAAACGAAAAAGTTTTAACTGTGTTTGAGCTGCCATGCAGCATTACTTATCATTGATGTATTTTTTGGCACATTACTTCTCAATAAATAACCTCTAGAACCTTCCCATTAAAAAAGGACAGCTAAGCAAAATAATTTAATACAGTTATTGTAGCTGACAGTACATATAACTTTTCACTTTATACTTTACTGTCTCTTTTTAATAATTTTATCTTAATTTCAGACCTGTGATTTCATCAGCATAGTGGACTCTGAGTGGAGGAACTTCCTCTACCTTTGAAGATGGGCACCTGTTCTCCAACTTATAGTTATTAAATAGTTAACTTGAGCACTGAGAAAGTCATACTTGTTTCTAGTGGGAAATAAAGAATGTGGTTTCAACTTTAATAATGTAGGACCAACATTGTCAATTATACTTGACCATAATTTAGTTGCCTTTTGTCTTCATTTACCTTTACTTCATCATTACATAATGTAATAATTATGTATATTCTTTTGTTTCTAATTTCTTTGTTCTGCGTCAGTTTGTTCAAATCTTACCATGGTTCTCTGAATTCATATTCTTTGTTCTTTACAGCACAGTGTATCTCATCAAAATATATATGTACGTGTCAGTATGTTGGTTATTTCCAAGTTGTTGAGCACATAATTTGTTTCTAGCTTTTTGGTATCACAGCTAGACAAAATTGCTTTTTCTTTAAATAGTAAATTACAGTGGCTGAAGAAAAACTTTATGTACTGTTACTGTACTTGATTGAATATTTTAATATGATGTGAGATATTCTTAATACCATGTTTTTCAAGATACTGCATTGATGATTTTAAGGGATTTTGTTTATTTAAGGTGAAGAATGTTCCCTGATGGTTAATTCTGAGGTACTAGTAGATACACTGTTATTTCTGTCCTTGGACCTCATTTCAGTGCTGAAGTACCTTAACAAAGACCTTTAATTTTAATGAAATGTTAGATCTTGGTAATGAGAGGAAAATTCCTGTAACATGATAGATATCCACTCCAGCCATTTCAAAGTAGATTCTTCTCTAGTAATAGGTTAGGAAATGTTGGCGCTAAAAGTATGCTTATATCAGTAGTTTCCAGAGCTGTCTGGAGTTTTGGGAGATTGGTAAAGGGAGAGATGTCAAGTTTAAATTGAAAATGGAAGGGAAATCAGATTATGAATGGGGAAAGGAAGGTAAGCAGGGTCAGTCAGAAAAAAAGATACTTGGAAAAACTGACCAAATGTTCAGATTTTGGATGATCTGCATCTAGAAGAAACTGTTTTTATAAATTATCTAAGTGGACTCTAAAAGGTACTATGTGTAGCTACAGAAGAACTAAATTGTCCTAGTTATTTTTAAAATGTCCATATTGAAGCTAAGTTTGTTCAAACTGCTACTTCACTTTGCCTCTAGCTTGTCACCTTTCCTAGTAATTGGAGTTGCCCTGGGAACATATATACTATAGTCCCACAAGCTTTAAAGAAGCTTTTGCAGCTGAAGCATTTGAAGCCAAAGGATTCCACCTCTGGGTTGTTATCTCCTGGTATTTTTTCCTCTTGGAGACGGTACTTTGGTATGTCACAGAAATCAGGTCTGAGAATAGCAACTCCTACAAGGTCAACAAGCAATACATTAGCAACCTGAAACACTCATAACCAAAAAATCCTAATTTATAAACTCCTGTCAAATAAATATTACTATCATAGCTTTTGCAAAACAAATCAGATTTTAAAATTTCAGGCTTAGTTGCAAGGGCATCTTTTAAAAACAATCTTAATTGTCACATCATTCTATGAGCTTTTTTTTTATTTTTATTTTTTAAACTGTTATTTATTTTAGTTTACAGCATTCATTTCCACAAGATTTTGAGTTACAAATTTTCTCCCCAACTTACCCCTACCCACCACCCCAAAACAGCCATCCCATTGTATAACCCCTCCCCCAATCTATTCCCTCCTATGTCCTCCCCCATCATCCCTCTGACTTTCTGGTAGGGCAGGATGGATCTCCCTACCACAGTGCCTGTGTATCTTAAGTTCCAGTTGGATGTAGTTAATAATAATAATTATTATTATTGTGTGTGTATGTATATATATATCTATATATCTTGTAATAGGTTAGGACTTTTGCATGGATTGTTAGTTTTAGAGTATGGATTCTGCGGCTGCTAATTATTTTATCAAATATTGGCTAAAATGAAGGCTTATTGGTTGAGGCTTAGAAATGTTTTAATTAGACCTTTTTTGTATGTACATAATGGTATTCATGTTAACTGTATTTTATCATGTCAATCTCTGCCTATATTTTATAGTTCCATCATTTTGATAAATCTGAGGGGCTAAGCAGATAGAAATGGTTATATATCATGTTGATTTGAACTATGGAAAGTGTTAACATGTGCCTGAAATTTTGTTTAAAAATGATGGTATCTGGATAGAAATGAATACAGCTTAATTTTTCCATTTCTGGGTGTTCTTTCTTGAATTTTAAAACTTTTTTGTAATATTGCATTGAAGATCAGGTATATCTATCATCCATGTGATGAATAAATGCATTAATTTTTTAAATGCCTATTGTAGTAAAATATTAAATATAAATGTGGATTTATAAAACATCAGAACTGGAAGGAACCCTAGAGATTTAGTTCAGTTTCTACATTTTATGTATGAGAAAAAGGTCCAGAAAGTTTAGATGACTTGCCCAGTGTAAGTAGCCCACAGCAAGTTACACTGTAGAAGAGACCCTAAACTGTCTTACATTTTAAGATGACGAATTTGAACACCAAAGATATGCAGTAACTCGCGTAAGATCACAAAGCTAATTAATTGCAATTAAGACTAAAATGTATGTCTTCTGTCTTGTTCCAGTGTTCTTTATGATAATATGCTGAATGATTTGGTACTTTTAAAAAAGGTTGCTTTAATACAGATTTTAAAAATCAAAAGTGTGGGTATGGAAAGCACTTGCAAAGTGTTTCCCATATAAATATAAGGCATTATTAATATTAGAACTTTTTGAACTAGTGATATTTTTGTAGAATTATTCACTTGTTTCTTGTTGTTGTTTTACCAGAGCAAGATATGTTAATTACATTAAGACATCAGAAGTGGTCAGGTTACCCTATCCTCTTCAAATGAAATCTTCTGGCCCACCTTCCTACTTTATAAAAAGGGAGTCCTGGGGTTGGACGGATTTTCTGATGAATCCAATGGTATGTATTATGACAAAACTGAAACATCTTTATTAATTCTGAGCTAGTTTTTAGGTGACAGTTTTCAGAAGTGAATGTTTCTCAGCAATCAGTTAGATAGACAACTAAGGTTAAATTTTTTGATAGAGATGATTTCAAAGAGTATTGACTGAGGGAAAACAGTGACTTGGGGATGAGAAGTGAGAAGATTATATTGAGAATTACTTTGCATGAAAAGTGGTATAGTGGTTGGAAATGTGCTTGATTTTTGTAGAACCTTAGGGTTGGAAGGGACTTTAGAGATGATGTAGGCCAACCTTCTACACAGTTCAGGAATACCTTCTACAATATTTCTGGCAAGTTGTCATCAAGCCTCTGATTGAATACTCCCAGTGATGGTGAGCCTATTGCTTTACAAGGCAGTCTGTTATATTGTAAGAGAGCTCTGGTTGTTAGTTCTTCATTTCTTTGAGCAGAGATCAGCTACCCTGTAATTTCTACCCTAGTTTGGCTTTTTCACATGATACATTCCACTATTTGAAGAGAACTGTCATGTTTCCCTTTAGGTGACTCTTTTCCACAGCTTCCTCAGTGATTTCTTCAGCCATTTTTTCATACAGCACAGTTTCCTGAACCTTTATTATCCTGGTCACCTTCCTCTTCACCTTTCCTTCTTAAAATGTAGCAGATAAAATAAGACAAAAGTACTTTATGTGGGCTGATAAGCATATAGTGAAATCGGACCTATTCTGTGATAGGATAGTGTGATTTTATTAATTCGGCCAAAATTGCATTACCTTTTTTAGTGGGGGCCATCTCCAGTCGTCCTGATCTATATCTGGGTACTGGATCCAGATGGCTCTGGAGGAGAAAGTGAGGCAGGTAACTTTGCACAGCTCTCCCTCACTGTAATCCAGTTCACTTGCATGTCATGGCATCACCTCCCTGCTATTGTGATCCTCTTCGACAGTGAAGGACAAACAATAGCAGCTTTTTTAGCAACTAGATTGTACTGTTGCCTAATATTGAGCTTTTAGTCAACCAGATTCTTCATGTCTTTTTTTACATAAACTCACCAGGTCAAATGTTCCTCATCCTTTATATAGGATCATAGATTAGAGACCATCTGAAGTAACTCGTTTTGTGGATGAAGCACAGAGATCTAGAGAAGCTGAGTGAGGTCAAACCCAGCTCTTCCTGACTGCAAGTCTAGCGATCTTCCCAGTGTACCTTGCTGCCTTCTCATATGTGTTGCTAATACATGTGCAGCAGTGCAGATTTGGACTAGATGAGTTCAGAAGTTGTTTCTAACTTTTAAGATGCTGTGATTTTACATTTATCCCTACCAAAAACACTGATTTTTTTTAATCCGTCATTTCCAGGATTCAAGATAGTTTTGATGATTGATTCTCTCATATGCAGTTTGAGGTATCCCTCTCAACTTTGTATCACTTGTAGATTTGATAAGCCTCTTTCTAAAGACCTTTTAATGAGAGGTAATCCACTGCCACCAAGGGGAACATTCTACTTTTGGATACCTGTTACATACTTAGGACCAAAGAGAATAAATCTGATCACTTTTCTACATAACACCCTTTCACATACTTGAAGACTGCTGTCATCTCCCTTGGCTTCCTCCCCACCTCTCCCCTGCCCCTTGGCTTTCTTCTGGGCTGATTATTCTCATTCCCTTCAGCAGATCCTCTGGTCCTCTCATTGCCCAGTCACTCTTATGTAGGAACTCCAGCTTGTCTCTGCCCTTCTTTAAATGTAACATTGAACACTCTGCATGGTAGTCCAGATATGTGGAGTCAAGGGCAAAATAGAGCATAACTGTTACTTTATTCTGGGTGCAATAGGGTGATAGGATCAAGTGGGGATTTTTTTCAGGATGAGGGAGGCATGGGTGTGTTTGTAGGCCATAGGGAATGAGCCAGTAGAGAGGGAGAGATTGAAAATAAGTGATAAAGGTTTTGCTCTGGGCAAAACACAGAATCTTGGGGGCACTCCAAATTGCCTTCAAGCCATTAATGGTTATTCTTTTGGCCCCACTATTTAGCCATTTCTAAGTCTACCGCATGTAACCAGCCTACGTTTTTCTGTCTTGTGCACAGTGATATCCTGAGTATTTTAATCAAATGCAATGTTTAAATCTATAACTAGAGTGTTCTCTGAGCAGTCTCCCTAAAAAGGAAATGAAGTTAATGTGACATAACTTGCATTTTTTTGTAAATAAGTTTTATTGATGTCTTGTTTTTATATCACAGTAATTTCTACATTGATCTCCCCCAATTGAATTCTCTCTTCTAACAAAGAAAAATAGTTAAACAAAAAACTTGCACACTGACTGCATATGACAACATATGCAGTGTTTTACTTTGTAGTCCTCTGAATCCTGAGAGGAACGATGTATTTTTTGTTTTCCAGAATATTTATTGATATTTCACTCAGCTAGGTTTCTTCTAGTAATCTTTTCATTAACATTGTTATAGTCTTTGTATATATTGTCCTTTTGGTTCTCTTTATTTAATCTGGATCAGTTCATACAGATTTCTTCATGTTTCTCTGAATTCCTCATATTTGCCATTTCTTACTTCCCAATAATATTTCATTACCATATTCATATACCATGGCTTCTACAGCCTTTCCTCAAATCAGCAGACCCACATTTTCTTTCCAGTTCTTTGTTATCATAAACAGTACTTAACAGGGCAGCTAGGTGGTGTGGTGAATAGAGCACTAACCCTGGAGTCAGGTGGACCCCTGAGTTGAAATTCAGCCTCAGACACTTAACAGGTACTAGCAGTGTGACCTTGGGCAAGTCACTTAACCCCAATTGCCTTCCCCCCTCCAAAAAAAAAAGTACTTACTATGAATATTTTTGTATATATTGGACCTTTCTGTTTTTGTCAGGTCTTTGGGCATATATGCCTCGTGGTAAATTCCTTGATCAAAAAGCATCATGTCATGCTCTTGATGAAACCTTACTTGCTCTTTGCTTACTTTTTTTCCCTACATATATCTTAATATTCTCTTTAATAATAACCTTCTAGAATTTTGCCAGGTATTTAAATTAAGCTCACAGGACTATGGTTTGCTTTCTCCCCACTCTTTTCTTTTGGGGAAAATGGGACAACATTGCTCTTTCCCAGTACTACAGCACATCTCACTGACAGGGGTGTTAATACTTAATAGTTCGTTCAGCATCCTGTAATGTAGTTTTTTAAACCTGGTGATTTGAATTCATTGAGGGCAATTAGTTGCTCTCTCATTCCTTATTTATCTTAGATTTCTACTCCCTGCTAATTTTTTGTTCCTTTCCGATGCAAAGATCATCCTGAAAGAGAAAACAGAAGGAAAATCAGTTTGCCTTTTCAGGGCAGATCATTATCTTCATCTATCCACCTTGAAACATTTGTTCTTCTAGTTTCCTTTTGCCCCTCAAATAGTGAACAAACTCTTGTTGTCCTTAGCATTCATTGCCACTCAAACTTCATTCTAAGCTTTAAAGAATAGCTTCTAACTGCTGTTCTTGTAGCAACATGCTACTCTGTATTCAGTATTAGTTACTTGTCCTTGCTTCTATCTTATTTGTATAACTTAAAAAAAAAATTAGGTAGTGAAGCACCTGTGCAGCTCCACCAGTTTTTTGTTTTTTAAAGCTGCTGCTTCTCTTTGCAAATTATTTTGCCTTGTATGTTTAGAATTTTGTTCTTGAGTTTCCTGTCCTTGTTGGCTCAGCCAGTTTTTCCTGTAAAATGTTAAGCCACTGAATCCTACCTATTGTTTCTCTGAACTCTTTGAATCTGCTCTTCTGAAATCTAGAAAGCATATCAAACCATATCTGGTTTTCTTCTCCTTTATAGATGTACTCTACAATAAAGTGTTCCCCTCCCTGAAGAACCCAGCATTTCTACTTTAGTAACTAGTTCCTTCTTGTCCCAGGATGGCAGTTCCCTTTATTTCTTCCTTCATAGGCTCTTTCTCCCCTCAGTTATTCTTCCATGTTTTATGAAGTGAAATTACTTGAAAAGTTTTATTTTTTTCATTGTGCTTTCTTAGTCTGTATTCATTAGGTAATTTTCTTATTTAGTCATACTTAGTTCTTTGGGTTTCTCTTATGTTTGTTTCTCATTGGAATCCTTTGCAAAGGTATAGTTAAAAGGTTTAGTTGAAATCCCCTGTTCCTTTTTACTGTTTCTAGCCATAGGATCAAAACTAATTTTGTTTCCTCTGAATGTGTTCATTTAAGGTACATGTCCAGCTATACTCAACATTTCATCTCTTTAATATTTTAAGTGCCTGGTATGGCCACTTTTGCTCAAGGTTCCTTTAATTTCATGTCATCCTTGTGTATTGCTTTTGTTGGATAAATCCTGAATAAAAATTCCTTGATGCTTTTTCCATTTTGTAAATTGGAATTTCTAGCAAGTTAAGAATTTTTTACATAGCGTCTTAGATCTGGAGAGGTAACTAAGTGATCATATAGTACAGTCCTCTCATTTTACAAATGGGGAAGTTGAGACCTGTGAGTTGACCGTGGTCACATAGCAATTTACCTGGTACATCCCAGACTAGAATCTGATTCTTTATCTGACATCATTCTACCTATAACCACTTTTTTCTTTTAAAGCAGTCTGAAACCAGTTACCAAGGTAGTTAAAGTTCCTCATCACAAGTAGATTGTCATTGTACCAGTTTTGCTTATGTTTTACTTTACATCCTAAGTCTCTTTAATTTTATGTGTTTGTATATAGATTTCCTTTTCAGTGTCACTAAATATAAAAACAGATTCAATGGTGGTGATTTTGGGAAAAATCTGACTTTATCTCAACATACAGCAATTCGGTTTTTAATTTGTATTTAAAGCTTTTTGTTCTTTCAATTTGCATATAAAAAACACATTTACAAACTTTATTGAATTATGGAGTAGAATGAACTTTGAATTACATGTGTTGTAAAAGCAAACATTTAAATGTCTGCTGTAGTTAGCTTTGTATTTTGGGGCCATTCAAACACATCCCTTCTCACTAATAGCAGGATCTTTCTGTGTTCACTGAGCTAAGAGATTAAATCTGAGGTAGAGATAGCAGGTGGTGTTAATGATGAAGGGTTATTTTATACGGCATTCACTTAAATAACCTTCTTGGAGTGTGTTAGTAGAGTCTTGTCAAGTTTTTGGAGGAATGACCAAATAAATCCTAAGTGCTATCTGTTGACTTGGAACACAGTAACAGGATATTGAAGCCATAAGTTTGGGTTTGGAAAATTAATTAATTTCTAAGTCTCTGACATTGAATTAGTTCCCATAGGTTATATATAAAATGGAAAATACTCTTCTGTCAGTATCATAGTCCACATCTTTACTTTTTCCACTGATCCATCCTTTCTTTTACTGCCCCTTTATACCCATTAGCAGATTTCAGGAGCCAATATATTGTAGCTTTTTCTTCTCTAAAGAAAATATAGTTATCTGAACTACCTTAATAAATTAGTCTGTGTTCAATAGCATGCACCATAATAAATTGAAATGGCCTTGGTTTTAGTAAATAGAATTCTACTTTCTTTAAATCTAATACTATACTCAGCAACTCAGCTCACCTTTATACAAAATAGAGAATTTGATTTATCAAATACTTTTTGCTTATCATTTGAAGAATACTGTGTTATACTAGGAGAGATACAGAAATGAATAAAACAGTTTTTGGTACACATGTGTTCTGCTACTGGGGGATGCTGAGGCTGGTGGGTCATTTGAGTTTGGGACTTCTGAGCTATAGCAGGAATAAAATAGATAAGTGTCCATAAATCTCTCACCAATATGGTGAGCTCTTAGGAGTAGAGGGTCACAAGGCTACCAGAGGAGGGTTAGAAAAATGAAGCAGGTTACAGCTTCTGTGCCAGCAAGTATTGGGGTCCAGCCTAGAATGTTGTACTTGTACTAGTAGTGGCGGCAGCAGCAGTAGAAGAATAACTGACATCAATATAGCACTTTAGATTTTATGAAACATTGTACTTAACATTAACTCATTCGACCCACACAACAACCCTGTGAAATATACATGTACCCTACGGGGACAGATAAATTTGATACGAATTAAAATTTTGTAAGTGTGGTAAGGTGAGGGAGAGGTCACTTCTGCCTTGGGGAATTAGTGAGAGCTGCATGGAGAAGGCAGGCATTTGCCTTAGAGAGGAAGGGTTAGGATGCCAGCAAATAATGTAGAATACCCGGGGTGGAGTACAGTGGCGTATCGGTGATCAGAGACCAGAAAGGGAAAATCAGAGCGTCCGTTGGAGGGAAGGTGTGCATACAACAATGTGTCTTGTTCTCTTCCCCCATTGTGTTCCACACCTTTAATTGAAGTCGTAGGTAAGATAAATTGGGGAACTTGGGAGTATGGGCAGAGCCTGGACCAAGCTCTCATGGATGTTCTTTTGCTGTCAGGACTGCAGTAGTGATTTTTAACTCTGTTTTTATTTGATCTTATTTCAAGAAATGTCATAAAATTCTTAAAACAAAATTATTTTGAATAATTTAATAATTGTCGATATTCATATTTTGTCTTAAACTTTAAGCACTTTAAATGTGTTATCTCATTTGATTGCAAAGTAGCTCCATAAAGTGGACCTCCATTTTACAAATTAGAAACCTGATGTTTACAGAGGTTTAAGTGACTTGCAGTAGTCAGATTCCTATCTAGTATATCCCAGGGGTAAGATTTGAACCCAAGGGGGCGGCTAGGTGGCACAGTGAATAGAGCACTGGCCCTCAGGTCCTCCTGACCTGAGTTCAAATTTGACCTCAGATACTTAACACAAAAACTAGCCGTGTGGCCTTGAGCAAATCACTTAACCCCAATTGCCCTACCTTACCCCCTTCCAAAAAAAATATTTGAACCCAAGTTTTCTCCTTCTCAAGTCTAATGATTTTCTAATACATCATGTTTCTACTAACTGTATAGCACTATTAGGAGGCAAGGTGTATAAAAACAGTATAAACATAGGTTATTGACTAAAAGATTGTAGTCGCCACTCTAGAGCATGAGTACCTACATACCAGTCACCCATTGTCAAGGGATATACTTTGTTATGTCAGCAGAGGTGTTTGGAAAAGTGCATTGGAGAGAAATTTAATAACTTCCCAGTTTTTGTCCTGAAAAAAATCTTTTTGAAAGGTTGTGGGCTACTGGTTTTATTCTGTACATTTAAACTGTTTTGATTCCTATACTAGTTTATACATATGATTAAGTTGCTTCAGTTAGAAAAATTTTATGAATTTTGTTCTTTCTTCTCTAGGTTATGATGATGGTACTTCCATTACTGATATTTGTGCTTCTGCCCAAAGTTGTCAACACAAGTGATCCAGATATGAGACGGGTAAGGAAATTGCTCAGCTATGTCCAGTTCACATTTAGGCTACCCAAAAGGATATTGGGATTTTACTCCATCCTTAACCTACTTACAAATTAGCCTGACCTGTAGACTAGGCTAACACATTTTTGTGTTCTTGGGGGGTAGGTGGAGAGGAACCAGAAAGGGAGAATTACAGAGATAGGAAGAAAACCAGGAAACTGTGATTGATCAGTTAGTAAAGATTAAGTGCCTTCTGTTGTGTTTGGTCTGGGGATATATAGATTCCGAAAATAATACATTCCTTATTCTCAAGGAGTTTACATTGTCAGATGACAACATGTACATGTATGAATAAGGTACTTAAATTCAAGGTAGTTAAGGTCAGTATTATGGGGAATCAGGAAAGGCTTTTTGTAGAAGATGGTGTTTGTGCTGTTTTGAAGAAAAAAAGGGTTCTGTGAGTCAGAGTTGCATTCCAGGTATGGGAAATAGCCAGTGAAAAGGCATGGAGAGGGAAGATTGAGTGCTATGTTTGAGGGTCAGAGAGCAGGCCAGTTTGGCTAGACCTTAAGAGTGCAGGAAGAGAAGTAATTGTATTATGGGCCTGGAAAGGTAGAAGATAAAGATAAAAGTCAAAGAAAGTATGGTTGTATTCATTTCATGAAAACCATGAGGAGCAAAGGGTAGTCATCAGAGTCAAGTGCTGCAGAGAGGTCAGGGAACATGAGAACATGTTCATTGGCTCTTGGTGATTAAAAGAAGATGGCGTTTTCAGCATTTTCAGTACTGGAGGTGGAAGATAAGGCTGGGGGTAGGGATAGAGTGATGGAAAAGTGGAGGTATGGTAATGATACCAACTCACAGAGTTGTTGTGGGAACATTAAAGTCCATCCACCTAAGATACTGTCCTGGATAGAGAAGAGCTGGGTTCACATCCTTTCTCACATACTTCCTCGTCCTTGGGTAAGCCACCTGATCTCCATCAGCTTTGGTTTCCTCATGTATGAAAGTGAAGATAATAATAGCACTTATTTCATAGTGATGTGAGGAACAAATATGGGGAGTGCTCTGCAAACCTTAAAGCACTAACAGTATAAATGGTAGCTTTTGTGTAAATGTGAGTTGTTATTGTTGGTCCAGACAAGGCTCTCAGGGCAGACAGGTCAAACAAAAGGCAAGCAACCATTTACTTCCTGACAGTTTAAGAGGTGGTATTTTGTCTTCTTATGTATTGACACTGGTTTGTTTTTTAGTTTTTGTGAGGTCTTTCTTCCCTAATCTGTATGATGCTTAATAGGAAGGAAGAGACACATTTAACTGGGAGCTACCGCTTGAAAACAATCTCTTCTGTGGTGTGGGAAATACCTCAGAATTTGTCTTTTGAAGTACCCTGTGCTTTGGGGGCAGAGAGTCTGCCATTGAGCAGTGAGAGTGTTCTTCCTGTAAAGTTACAGTTTTGTTTTTTGTTTTTAAACAAAATTAATTTGCATTAACCTTAGTTCCTTGCTAAATGAAGACAGACTTTAACGAACTAGGGTTTGTTGCTTAAAATCTTTTGGGTCACTTTAAAAGGGAATTTATTGTAGTAAAAAAGATTTTAAAATTGATTGGGTCGTAATTTCATTTCTTGGGCAGTAATTAAGGTCATTTTCACACTTTATTACATTTCTGGCCTACTTTGTTGGATCTTGGTAAGAGTCATGGTACATATTGGAGTAATGATGTGTCATTATTCTGTTTTGTCATAGTTTTATGATGAGCAAGATTATTCTAAATTTGCACTATTAATTAGAATCTTATTTTTTAACATACTCTCTAAAAAGACTATGTAAAATTTGAATGTAGAAAAAATGACTTTAACAAAGTAAGCAGTACAAGATTAGTGCAATGACTCTTTCTAGATTACTGATTCAGTGGAGGGGAAGAAAGTCTGATTAAAGAATAACTATCTCCTGTATGCCCTTTTTCTGACTTGTTTCTGTCACAGATTTCTTGGTGCCTCTTTTTTCAAATGACCGAGATGAGGTCACTCAGAACATAGGATTTTAGGATTTAAAGTTGGAAGGAACTTTAGAGGTCCCCTATTGCATTCCTCTAATTAATGATGAAGAAACTGAGATCCAGAGAGGCTCCACGTAGTTGTAGATTTCTTCCATGTATGAAATTTGTAAGGAAATAATTCCCCAAATACCAGCTACCTTTTTTAGCATCAGATTGACATGTTAATAGATTTAAAGTAATTATATGCATACAGAGAATTCATAGTTAAAATACTAGTTGAATCAAATCAGCAAATATTTATCGTGCCCTTGCTATGTGCTAACTGTTAGAGGGCATAAGAGAAGCATAAAATACAATTACTAATGACTTGGAGTGAATCAGTGTATCTTGGCTTTGGTTGTTTTGAAAAATTATTAGTTGATGTGAACATTGGCTTTCTGTGAAAGTGTTATTTAGTTTTACAGCATTATTATTTAATGAAATCGCAGTACCTGCATCTCTTAGTTTATTTTGGGTGCTCTTCACCTAGGGTCCATGAATTAAGTTAAAAAAATTTTTTTGATAACTATATGTCCATTATAATTGATTCCCTTTGTATTGTTTTGATTCCCTGTGTATTTTATTTTATGCATTTAAAAACATTGTTCTGGGGCATCTATAGACCCCTGTAAGGGGTCCAGACATGCAGAAGTTAAGAATTCATGCCTTAGCAGAAGATGTTAAAAATGAGTAAACCTAAATGCTTGTGGTGTATCTCTCACATCGTCATACTGTGTCTTCCTGCAGGAGATGGAGCAATCAATGAACATGTTGAATTCCAACCATGAGCTGCCTGATGTTTCAGAGTTTATGACAAGACTCTTCTCTTCAAAATCCTCGAGCAAGTCCAGCAGTGGCAGCAGTAAGACAGGCAAAAGTGGGGCTGGCAAAAGGAGGTAGTCAGGTAGTCCAAAGCTGGCATTTGCACAAACACTTGACGACACTGGGTGGCATCCAAGTCTTGAGGGAAAACTTCACAAAGCAACTACTGTAAACTTGAACCAGCCTGAAAGTTGATCTCTTGCAACTGTTGTATGTGATGTAACTTTTTAGCTCATTTAAACTGTTTGGTACTTGGTACGCTGAAGATAACCCAGATCCCATCCTTTGCCATATGAGGTCAACATTGATGTCACTGAATTAATTACAGTGCCCTGTAGAGAATGACATAAATAAACTAAATTATATGAAGTGCTATACATTATGTATAATAAAAGAAGTCTTAATCCAGAGACACAATATGTTATCTATTTTTTGCTCTTTTGTTAATATTTCCTTATTTTTGCTAACGCAACTTTCTTTGCTGCATGTGTTACGGGCTTGAAGCTCCATTCTTCTGAAAAGTGATGGCACTGGAGGAAGAAGATGATTTGTTTAAATTGTAGTGATTTTTTTTTTTAGGTTAAGATATACAGTGCTCTTGAACATGAGAATAGTTTTCTGTATCCTTACTTTTCAAAATCCTTAGGGATACTGAATTATCTCTGCAACTGTTAAAATATGATAAACCTTCCATGATTTAGGCTAGCATTAATAACAGTTCTGCTTATGTAGTTTAAATGCACTCTCTTTAATGCATTTTGAAATATGAACATAGGTGTCAGGGTAAATGTTTATCAGAAGTTTAAATCTGATAGTTAACCTGCTGCTCACTTTAAAAAGAGAAGTTTTGTTGATGCTCTTTTCTTTTTTTACACTGTCACTTCCTAATTATTTCCTCCACTGCCTCCCCAGTAGGACAAATACATAGGCCAACAAAACAAATCAACACACTGGCTATATTTGAAAATGTGCTCCTTCTGTGCCTTTAGTTAACTGTTTCTCTGCCAAGAAAGAGGAGGCATATTTCACCAAAGTCCTTTCAAATCACAATTGGACATTGCATTCATCAGCCCTATGATAAATCCTTCAAAGTTATTTTCCTTTCTTGTTGTGGTCAGTCTATAAATTATCATCCTAGTTATTTCTTTGCATCAATCCATGTAGTTTTCCTTCATTTCTCCAAATTATTCATATTACTTTTTTTGTACAATGCTATTCCATTATGGTCTTTTAAAAATTTTTTTCTTATTATTTTTAGTTTTCAACACTGACTTCCATAAGATTTTGAGTTCCAGATTTTCTTCTTATCTCTCCCCTCCAACCACCCCAAGATGGCATGAATTCTGATTACCTCTTCCCCCAATCTGCCCTACCTTGTATCACCACCCCCCTTTTCTTATCCCCTTCCCCTTCTATTTTCCCATAGGACAAGATAGATTTCTATACCCCATTGCCTGTATAGCTTATTTCCCAGTTGTATGTAAAAACACTTCTTTAACATTAATTTTTAAAACTTTTGAGTTCCAAATTCTTTCCCTCCCTCCACACCCACCCTCACTGAGAAGGCAAGCAATTCAATATAGGTTATACATGTGTAGTCATAAAAAACACTTCCATAATAATCATGTTGTGAAAGACTATATTTTCCTCCATTCTATCCTGTCCCCCATTTATTCTGTTCTCCTTTGACCTTGTCCCTCCTCAAAAGTGTTTGCTTCTGATTACCCCCTCTCCCAATCTGCCTTCCCTTCTAATATCCCTCCCTCTCTTATCCCCTTTCCCCCTACTTTCCTGTAGGGTAAGATTGATTTCTATATCTAATTGAATGTATATGTTATTCCCTCCTTAAACCAAATCCAATGAGAGTAAGGTTCACTCATTCTCTCTCACCTCCTCCCTTTTCCCCTCCATTGTAAAAGCTTTCTCTTGCCTCTTTTATGTGAAATAATTTATCTTATTCTACCTCTCCCTTTCTCCTCCCAGTGCATTCCTTTCGCACCCCTTAATTTTATTTTTCAGATATCATCCCTTCATATTCAACTCACACCTGAGCCTTCTGTCTGTATACCATTATAGTCTTCTTAAATGTGTGTGTAATATATAAATGAAAAAATATAAAGATTATTTTATATATTGTTGTAATGAGAGTTCAGCGAGATGAGACTATGAGACCATTAATCGTTTTAGAAGTGGAGTTTATTAATTAGCCAGCAACCACTAGGGTAGAACCCAAATCAAGCAGCCTCGAGATGCTTTTTCTCGGGGCTTATATAGAGCAAAACCACAACATAATAGTAGCTAAGGGAAACCACAACTTAACAGTTTCTAAGAGCAAGCGGGAGAATACAGAAGCCAAAGAATAGCGTTGATTAACCATCTGTCAGTTACTCAAACAGTAAAAATCCCTTGATTGGTTCTGCTTGGTGGGCTTGGACAGGCCTGACTTGGTGGGCCTTTCTGGCTGGCTAGGTCTATTTTGTTGGTGAGTCTCCTATGGGATTGGGAGTACAGGTGCTAGGCTAGATTCTTAGGTGATCTTGATAGGGAAGGGGGTTGGGAAGTGTTCCTAAAATGGAGATTACCACAATATGTTTGTATATATAAACATATGTATGTGTGTGTGTGTATGTATACATACATACATACACATATACAATAATCTTTATATTTCTTCTTCTCATACATATATATATAATATGTCCATCCCACAGCCCCATTTCACACACCCATCTCCCCATCCCTATGAACGAAACCAACAAATAAAACCCTCATCATAAACATGCATAGTTAGCCTGTGAGACAGATTCTCACATTTTCCATGCCCCAAAATATGTCTCTTTGAATTTCAAGTTTATCATCTCTTTGACAGGAGGTGGGTAGCGTGTTTCATCTTCACTCCCCTGAGCCAGTGGTTTGTCATTGCAGTGATCAGAGTTCTGAAGTCTTTAAAAAGTTGTTTTTCTCTGTAATGTGCTTGTATAAATTGTTTTAAGTTTAGCTTGCTTTGCTCTGGATCCCTTCATAGAGGTCTTCCCAGTTCCCTCTGAAACTGTCCATTTTGTCATTTCTTGTGGCACAATAATCTATTACATTTAAAAAATATTTGTGTAGCCATTCCTCAATAGGACAGCCCCTTAATTTAATTTCTAGCTTTTAACTTCTTAGGAAAGAGCTACTATGAATATTTTTGTACATATCAGTACTTTCCTTCTTTCTCTGATCTCTGGGCTATTAAGCCTAGTCGTGGTATAGCTGGGTCAAAGGGTATGCACAGTTCCAAATTGCTTTCCATGTTACATTTTTGTACTATAGTGGATGGGCATCTATTTTCCTTCCAGGTCATTACTACATTAACTGCTGCTATAAAAGTATTTTATATAGATATGAGTCATTTCCCTCTGTCTTTGACCATATTGGGATAGATGATTAGTAGTGGTGGTGTTACTAGAGCAAAGATTATACACAATTTAATGACTTTTAAAATATAATTCTAAATTGTTTCCCAGAATTGTTGGATCATTTCACAGCTCCACTGACAGTGTATTCAGTCGCCCAAGTTCTCTAATTCCCAGTGATAGGATAACCTGTTCATTTGCATTTGTTGATTCCTCAGTATCTCAGATTCCCTGAGTTTTAATATTACTTAGAAAGGACTTTCTGCTTTTTCCTTTTACTGTTCACATTCCTTTTGTGTTTTTACTACATATGTTAAGTAGGGCATATGCATATCTTAAAATCATTTGTAATCTCTGAGGCCACATGGAAGTGCTACCTTTCCTCAGAACTCGTAGGACAAGGAGAACCTATTTTCCATTGGGTTATATACCTCCCATCTAGTTCACCTGGGTTTCCAATCCAATAAACCTAATCCAATAAACATTTATTAAGAACCTACTATGTGCCAGGCACTGTGCTGAGCACGGGGATACAGTTAATAAAAAGGTACTCCTTGCCTTCAAGGAGCTTACAATCTAAAGAGTGAGACCACACAAAAAAGGAGACAGGAAAGGGGTAATACATTACTAAGTAAAACTTCATTTCCCGAATACAGTTCTATATCTGAACTATTTGTCTAAATCAATAAGTACTTTCTATGTGCCAGGCACTGCCCTATACAATCAGGATATAAAGACAAAAGTAAGAGTCTGTTCTCAAAGAGCTTGCGTTCTACTTTGGGGATGCAACAGGCTCATGGACAAATATAGGCTATGTACAAAGTAAATGATTGGAGGAGGGTAGATGAGACACGGTGGCATCTGGAAAGGCCTTCTTAAAAGAAAGTGGCATTTGAACTGATCTTTGGAGGACTTGGGAAATTTCAAGAGACAGTATGGAGGGAAAACATTCCAGGCACAGGAGGACAGCCTGTCTAAAGGCATGGAAGTGGAAGATGGGACCTGTGGTATAAGAGTTACAGCAAGTAGTCCAGTTTGACTGGAACATAAAAGTGAGTGGGTGATGAGTGATGTTATCAGTCTGGAAAGGTAGGCTGGTGCCAGAGTATGAAGGGCTTTAAATGCCAAAAAGAGGAATTTGTATTTATCCTTGAGGCATTGTTGAGCCACTGGAACTTATTGAACAGGTCACATGTAATGTGGTGAGAACTGTACTTTAGAAATATTAGTTTGGTAGCTATTTGGGAGTTGGGTTGGAGAGGTGAGATTGGAAACAAGGAGCCCAACCTCTCCCCCCCAAATAAGTACTTCCATTCAACCTCTCTTCCTCTCTCTCTCTTCTCTCTAACACACATAACACACACTATACACACACACATACATACATTGAGAAGCCCAAGAGGTAAATTCAAAGTGAGAATGCCAGTAGTTGGGGTAATCATAGAATGAGGTTTTTTTTTTTTAAAGAACGAGCAGTATTTTAAAACTGGGTACCCAAGGTTTTTTATGTAGCTCCGCCTCCAGGTTCTTTCTCCTAGTCTTTTCTCTTTACTGACAGGTTGGGTCTCCAAAGAGAGAGAGAGAGAGAGAGAGAGAGACACTATTGTTCCTCTCAGAGTTTTATAGGTAAACTTAAAAGGTTGTGTGGCTTCCAATCCTTGAGCCCCCATCTGTTGTGTATACCTCATATTGATGAATCAGTTGACATCAATTAGATTTTACAAAAGAATATTTACTGAGAAGGTATAGCATGAACAGAAGCTATAAAAACATTCCCACAAACCAGGGGTGCATTCTTCATTCTGTACACTGTCAGTTCCTGAGCAGAATGGCCTCACACCTAAATCATAGAGGAAGTGGAGCTGCTTATGTAGAGAACAAATATGATGGGCCCTGGGAGGTTTCTTCTCTCCCTTTTTCAAAATCCTAAACAGGTTCACTTCTCGTGCAGTGTAGTTGATGAACAAATCATTGTCATGCTTCTGGGCTAACTCCTTGCCGGACACAACGTCTCTACTGCCTAGATCTGGGTCAACCTTAAGGTTGGTCCCTCCCTGGACTCAGCTACTGCTGTTATCAGCTCTCGTGGCCTCAGCTACTGTACCCGGTTGCTGAGGGCATTTCTGATGACTTGTCCAACTTTTCAGAGTTTGCAAGGTTGTTTGTACCTTGGTCCATTTGTCTCTGAATGCTCATTTATTCAGGAAAGAATAAACACTTGAGGAAAGTGTATCATGCTCAGGGACGTGTGGCTTGGTGGGGATGATAATGATAGCTAGCATTTATATGGTCCTTGAAGATTTGCAAAAGTGCTTTACATTTATCATCTCATTTGAGACTCAACAACCTTGTGAGGTAGATGATATTTCACCTTCTATCTTCAGTTTACAGATGAGGAAGCTGAGGCCAAGAGGTTAAGTGGCTTGCTCAGAGCCATATAGCTAATAAGAGTCTAATGCAAGATCCAGCTTCAGGTCTTCCTGACTCCAAGTCCAGTACTCTATTCACTGTGCTACCTAGCCAATGCCATGTATTCACCCTCACAAAGATCAGAGTTGCAGAGAAGTGAGTTTAAGATTGTCGCCTTGAACCTTTTGTCTGAATACTCTGTTCCAGCTTAGCCTCCTATGTATTATCAGTACTTGTGAGCCCTTATCCAATCATAAGACCTTTTGTTGTCACAAAATATAGCTCTTCTACCCTTCCCGCTTCCCTCATCCCACTGCCCCATTTATATATGGCTGGAAATAGGTGTCCCCAAAATTACACATTTTGTGTTGAAATGCCCCCAGGGAATGTTTTGCATGCTTGGTATAACCTATACTTTTAAAGAAGTAACCCTAGGGAAGAGCATTCTTTTAGCTCGGAGGACTTGGGATCTGTTCAACACACAGCTTCCACAACAATTCTCATGTTTTTGATCATTGCTTCTTGCTCGCTAATCAGGCTATGTGAGTCCGGAGTCCAACACTGAATCTTTAAAAACCGAACTATTTGTTTTATAAACCATTGACTAGTTGAATGAAAGCAGCAGTTCAAAGGGAACCCATGCCTTGGGAGAAAGACCAATTAGGTCAAACAATTTTCATAATTTGGGACCTGTAATAAAATTAATTTTTTTTGGGGGGGGAAGGCAAGGCAATTGGGGTTAAGTGACTTGCCCAAGGTCACACAGCTAGTCAAGTGTCAAGGGTCTGAGGCTGGGTTTGAACTGAGGTCCTCCTGACCTCAGGGTCAGTGCTCTTATTTTCTGTACCACCTAGCTGCCCTAATTAAATATGTTCTTGAAGGCCAGGATGAATAGAAAAGCATTGTACATCATAATGACTTAATCCTAGAGCCTTCCCTGGCACAGTAGACAGAGCAGTAGATTCAGTCAGAGGATGGGTAATTCAAATCCTGCCTCGAGTGCGTATTAGCCGAGTGACCCAAAGTTGTTTAACCTCTGGCTGCTTATGCTCCTCTGTAAAGCAGTGATATTAATAGCATCTGCCCCCCACAGTGACTGTGAGCTCCCCAAGATCAATGACTTTTACCTTTCTTTGTGTCCCCAGAGCTTAGCACAGTGGCTGATGCATAGTAGGTATTTATTTGACACTCCAATTAACTGAGCACATAAAAAATACAAAAGCTTCTAGATCTAAACTACAAAAGCTAAAATCTCATAAGACTCTCCAAAGTGACATAATTCTGAATATATGCATTCTTTCCCATGATTTTACGTTACAAAAATTGTATTATAACTAAAATAAATAAAAGTCAAAAAAAAAAAAAAAAGAAGTTACAGCCTGTGAGGCCAGGCAGTATGATGCTGCTGCCTCTGGCCCAGGTGAGTTGATGGTTTGGGGAAATCCTAGGCACAGCAGTGTAGTAAGGAGCAGGCCCAAAGCTAACAGGATCTCCTTAGACACTGGTATCACTAGGTAGCTGAAACAAAAGGGAGGAATTGAGCCTGAGGTGGGGCTTACTACCAGCCACCCCATACCAGATGGCAGAATCAGTGGAATCTAGATGGGACCACACAGGGCTTATCTACCTATTCCAAAGTCAGACCCTGGCATAAAGTCCCAATCTGGGAAATAAAGCTAAAAATGTGAAAAATAAGGAGAAAAGATTAAATATGATGAAAAAATGTTTATGAGACCGAAATGTAAATTGAGAATAGGATAATAAAAGGTGTCAAGTCAAAAAAAATTGTATTATATAAAGGAAATTTAAAAACTTTTTGTATCTTTTTAGGAAACATACTGGGGTAGAATAAAAAGTACTATAACCCAAACTCGGAGATCCTAACCTTGAATTCCTTCTTTGCTACTTTAGGAGCTCTGTGACCTTTTGGAGAGCCATCTCCCCTCTTCTGACCTCATTTGGTTCCTTCATTTGTGAAAAACTCTTGCACCAGGTGATGGCTCAGAGCCCTTCCATTACCAAAGCCTAGGATTCTATGAGTCTCTTTATTAGATGATTATCATACCTCTGGGTATATATAACATATTAAGGAGCTTTCAGGGTATACTCTCCCTTTTAAATCCCTGTATTTTCTCTTCACTCTGCTTAGAGCATATAAAAGTGACCTTACAACCTTTCACTCCTGGCCCTTGGGAAGACTAAATAAAGGCTTTGCTAATTTCCTTTCAGGCACCTGCATCCCCTTTCTGATACAATCCTTCATTCTTCATTATTGTCATCGAGTCAGAGAGTTGAATTTGCAGTGATATTACTTCATCAATGCCTTTTGTTGGCACAATCAGGTTAGATCCGGAGACCCCATATTTTCAAGCTGGAGGTAGGATTGAAAAAGGATTGTCGATTTGATAAGAGCAATTGGAAAAGCTGTGACTTTCTAAGGAAAAGCCAGGTTCCTAAGAGTCAAGAGGCTCTTATTTAAGCCCTTGAACCACAACTACTTTAGGAAATGGACAAGAGAAGATCCAGCAGCAAAAGAGGAAGCTGAGAATTGAAGGCACAACAGCAGTGCTGACAAGCTGCTCCATTGGAACTGGGGCAGAGGGAGTCAGTGGAGGGAAGGCTTCAGCTGAGTGATTCCCAGTTAGTCAGAGAAAATTATTTCCATTGGCCCAGAGCTCCAGGGATGGCTTTTATGATTACACTTCATTCAGCTGAAAATGGCAAAAGCTTCAGAAAGGGGGAACTTTTCAAAAGAGCTTGTTGCTTTCTGCTGTTCCCTCTGATTTGAGAAGAAAAAACCAAGCGGATTTGCCACTGTTTTCATAACCTGGAGAGAGAGGAGCTGTGTTACTGTGAGCTCCACTCTGAAGTATCCTGAGAGAGTGAACAGCCTCTATTGCCAAATCTGATGAATTGCTATTCACATTAAGAGCTAACGTTTTCTGAAGGTCCTTATAAGCTCCTCCATTAGACAGTAAGCTCCTTGCGGGCAGGGACTGCCTTTTTTTTTCATATTTCTGCTCTCTCCCCCCTTCCCCATCTTAGCAGAATGCCTGGCACATAGTTGGTGCTTAATAAATGTTGATTGATTGATTCATGGTTAATCGAGTAATGGTGATACATAGCATTTATGTAGTACTTTACAAACATCTCATTTTATCCTCATAAAAGCACTGAGAGGCAGATAGATAAAGGTTAAAGTGACTTGCCCAGAGTCAGCTAGTAAGTGTCTCAGGAAAGATTTTAAGTCAGGTGTTCCTGACTCCAGGTGTAGCATTCTATGCACTGAACCACCCACTTGCCTCTTTGAAAGAGCTTTAAAGGCTTTGGGGTGGAGAACCTGTGCCCTTGGAGCCATTTGTGACCTTCTAGTTCCTCAAGTGCAGGCCTTTGAATCCAAACTTCACAGAACAAATCTTCAGGATTGGATTCATGTGGCCTTGAGGCTTCAGGTTCCCCACCCTTGGGCTAGGTTCTAGTAGAGAAGAGAAGAAATTTCCTTCAGCTGAAGAGCAGTTAAAATTAACAGTAAGGAAGTGAGCAGAGAAGCAGTTCCGTGTGGTGCAAATGTTCCTGAATGAATCAATAACATTGAAGTCTTTAATCTAGAGACATGAGTTGCCCTAAACACGTGAGTTTTACTCTCTCGTGTGTTTCCATTCTAGGTTCCTATAAGAATGTGATCATCCTTCACCATAGTTATTACAATATATTGGTGGAAAAGCGTTTTATGTGTATGTACACACGTATATAGTAATACATTTTATTGTTTATGTATTTGTCTTAATACATTAATCTCTATACTATAAATATTTCTTTTACCTTATTAAGTAAATGGTTATGTTTAAGATCCCAAAGTATCGTTCTTCTTAAGTAGCTGGTTGTGTAAATAGAAAACATTGGGGTCTGAAAGGCTAGAGTGATGAGCAAGGGAAATATATTTTTGCTCAAAATGGGTTAGGACGTCATGAGAGTTTAAATGTAACTGTGTGGTGGTAGTCTATCTCTGAGAACTGAGACTTGCTAGGATGAGAGCAAGTTGGAAAACTAAGCCAAACCCAGAGAGAAAGTTGGATGTCTTACACTTGGGGGGCGGGGGTATAAGGTCTCAAGTTTTACACAGTGTGAATGTTGACTATACCCGGTGTAACACACTTGTCTTGTTATATTTGGAGGTCATTGACATAGACCACATACTACTCAATTAACTGCCTTTACACAGGCATAAAGACATGAAATGGAAGCCCAAGTTTAAGGATGAGTAAATTAGCTTGACTGTAACATAACATGTGGAGGAGAGTTGTGCAAAAGTATAATTTAAGAAAAAAAAGTCTGTGAAGGTTTTACGTGCTTGCTGAGTTCATATGTAATCCTAGAGGTCACTGGGAAGCCACTGAAGATTCTTAAGTAGGGTAATGACATGGTCATATTTGTGCTTTAGGAAGATTATTTTGGCAACTATGGGCTATAAGGGGAGACTAGAAGTGGAGAGATGAATTAGAAAGCTATTATGACAGTCCAAAGAAGAGATGAGGAAAGCCTGAACTAGGGTGCCAGTCATGTGAGTGGAGCAAAGGAGACAAACAAGAGATGGGATAGAATTAAAATCATCAAGGCTAGACAACTAACTGATTGGCTGTGGAAAGTAAAAGGGAAGAGCTGAATATATCTCTGAACTTATGAACTTGAGTAACCTGAAGGATGGTGGTGCCCTCAGCAGAAATGGGAAATTTGGAGGAGGAGAGGATTTTGGTTTTTGGTTTTGTTGTTGCTGTTTGAGGAGGTAGGAGGGGATGTATAATGCCAAATTGAGTTTGAGATACTTTTGAGACATCGAAATAGAGATGAATAGCATTTAGCTGGTTATGTGGGATTGAAGTTTAGGAGAGATTAGGGATGGAGATATCTATATAGTGCCTATAGATATGTGTGTGTATATGTATATACATACATGTACATATATGTGTGTATATATTATATATAAGATATCTATGTGTGTGTATATAAATATATATACATATTATATACACACACACACACACACACATATTTATGTATCTAGGAATCGCCTATAGAGATGATAACCGAGGAGAGTAAACTGGTATTTTTTCTTTCCCACCACCAAACCTTAGTCCCCTGAACCAATTAAACTGTAAGAACAGTTTCAATGCCTTCTCAGAAAAAAACAAAAACAAAAAAACCCAAACAACTTAGATTACATGGCAGATATTGCTCCTACTACAGGAATAGTGCAGACAGGTTCTGATTCCTCGACTAGGGTAGAAGAAGGAAGCTTATGATAGATGGCCTCTCTTTTATTAATAATATGGTGGAAGGTCCTCTCATGAAATGAGAGGGGAAAGAGTGGTAAGAAAAAGAAAGGTTTAGAACAGTTGCTATGGAGAATTAATCAGGGAAGAATAAAAGATACAGTAATGAGGGTCCAGTTGAGATTAGATAACATAACTTTATAGTGGAATTATTCAACATAGTTATGAAACTTTGTTAATTGGCCTTCAGCAACACACAAGTAGGAACAAATAAGGAAGATGATAATGGGGTTGGAGTTTGGCAAGGCGTGAGTGGAAATAGAACAGGGATTTGAAGGTAGAAGACAGCGTACAGTGTAATTTGTTTGGGTCTTATTGTCAGACATTTGGTGTTTTTACAATTCCTCACTATCATAAAAAACATTTCTTTGAATGTGTTTGCACAAATTAGGTTTTTGTCCTTTTAAGTTATTTCCTTTGGGGTATATCCTCAGAAATAGACTCATTAAGCAAAAATATAAATAGTTTTTAAAATCTCTTGTAACATGTTGCTAGTTTATTCTCCAGAATGACTCAAAATATTTACAGTCACCAGAAATATATGAGTATATCTTTTTTCATATATCCATGTCATTGGATTTTCTAATTTTATTTTTTCTATTTAACACTCAGAGGTTATGCCAATAAGCTTTGAGAAGTCCTATCACACCAGAAGGCTTCATGTATGGACTCAGTGATGGACGGTGTCTACCATCTTGGGACCAGACTAACTTAGTGTGGAGAGAGGTTTATCACAAGGAATTGGCCTTCAGTGATTTTTTTTTTTGGCCATAGAAATTCCCTACTCATTCCCCTCTCTGCCTCTTAACTCCTGTTACTCTCATTGCCCTTCAAAAAGCCAGTTCCAAAGAGAGTAAATTGGAGATCATTAGGTATGTGGACCTCAGATGTGGCTTGGAACTTGTTGGAAGAAATAGGAGTCTGATAATCAGGTCTATCATAGAATGGAATGACTTTGGAGCAGTCCTGAAGTCTGGCTATTGGTTTATGTGGTAAGGAAGAGCATAGGAAGGAAGTACATAGATTAGTGGGATGCACCAAATGGCTAGGTTTGGGGGAGATGCTGTAAGTAAGGTGAATTTTTAGTATAAGTAAGGTGGATTTAGTGTGTGTAAAGTGGTTTTTTATTATTATTTCTTAAAGTTCAGTTTCCCAGGATCCATAGCCATAACAATATCTTGTTCTCAGGTATTAGATATGAATTCCCATAACTATGAATCAAAATATCTCCACCATGTTTGTGCAACATTATATAATGATAAATAATATAAACATCCACTATAACTGTGCAGTGAAATACAGGGATGGGGTGATAAAAACTTGTGAGGCTTTTGCTGGCAATATGCCTTCTTTGTCTGCTGCCCCTATAAAACAGGTGGTCAGTGAATGGGGAACCTTAGAGTTGAGTACAGAGGTGCTATGTGTGCCTTGATCGGCCCTCATCAAGGCTTGAGGGAAAATTTGCATGTGCCTCAGCTGACCCCCATTGAGGCTTGAGGGGATTTAGGGGATGTACAAGTAGTGCCTGCCTCAACTGACCCCATTGAGATGTAGGAGTAGTTACCTCCCCTTCTCACCAGCCCTTGTGACAAGGAAGATTAGGGAATGCTATAGAAGTTTGTGCTCCCATTATCAGCAATCCTACTCTGAGAAAACCAGACTAGAATAAAGTAAGATTATTAACCCCTTCTTAGTGTCTTTCTTATCTGACCAGATCAACAGTGATCCTGTGATAGCAGCCTCCTGTATGCTGTGTTTATTTGTCTTACAGGTGCTTAGGATGGAACTTCTGGAGTGGAAGGAGTTTAGACTAGAACGCTATTATCTAATTGCCTTTTCAGCGGAAAATGGTTTAAGCACAAGCAAGGTGGGATTTTTGTTGTTTTCTTTTTGGAGTTCAGTTTCCCAGGCTCAGGCTAAATTGTAAACATCTGAAGGATTAATCACCTTTGAACCCTGATAATTCACAGCTGTGCTGAGTCACGTAGGTTTCATGCCTTCTGACTGAGCCAATTGGGCTG
>CM053589.1:33341938-33393030 GCA_028646515.1 Pseudochirops corinnae
AAAAAAAAAAAAAAAAAAGAAAGTTAAAGAGTTGGACTAAATGGCCTCTGAGGTGTCTTCCAACTCTAGATCTTTGGTCTTGTGACCTAGAGTTGGATGATTCTTCCAATGATATGATCACAGCTCATGCATGCTTCTGTATACTGTGTACCTTTTGTTCACATCTTCCCATTAGTTCACCATAAGAAGTCTACCCAGCACTCCCTGACTTCTCCTAACTTTGGAAGAACACCTGTGGATGGCAGTGAACAAGCCAGATATGACATAAGAAGCCATTCACTGTGAACTCCCTTTTCTTAGAAGATACAGGTGGTGTAGCAGACAGAACACTGAACTTGGAATCCAGAAGACTGAGTTTGAATCCTTCGTCAGTTGACTGGCTTCGTGACTTAATGTTAAGTCTGCCATTTGTAGAATGAGGATAATAGTATTTACTTCAAAAGGTTGTTGTGACGATCAGATGAGAAAGTATATGGAAAAGTGCTTTCTAAACTGTAAAGAACGATACAAACGAGTTACCATTATTCTTTCCTTCTCTATACCTCACAAACCCTTGATATCATTCCCCATTCTCTCCTTCTTTACTCTGGTGTGATGACACTAATGGAATCCTAATAAAGCTGCCCCTAGTCCCAATATTCTAACTTCATTATGGGCCCAGTCTCACCGAACATCAGCCCACTGTACCTACCTGGCCCCACACCCCCAAGTCCTAACTTCTTCATATATGCCTCACTGCTCATTGGAACAACAGGTGTGTCCCTGAACTCTTAGTTCTCATAGAAACAGCAGGTGTGTCCATGTGATGGGGAACCTAGCTACTACCTCTACCTAGTTACTGCCCCCAGACCCATTCCCACAGAAACAGGTGTGTTCTTGTACTCAATCACAATCACATCATCCATCTAGCCCAAGACAGAACCACAATAGCTAAGCAGTTGGGGCAGAATGACCAGAATGTTTAACCACTGAACCATAGATGTGACTCCTCCTCCATTACCTAATCCCTTAACAAATTACTCCTGCCTTTTTAATATTAATGATATTCCTCTATTCTATATAAATTTCTGTTACGTAACAGCATCTTTATCCTATAAAAATCCAACTTGCTTTCTCTAAAGCTGCTGGTTCCTCTTGGAATTTAGCCCACTTCGTGAGAGGTGTCAATCTCAATAAATGCCTATACTTGGATTAGAGGTGGTCTGACTCTGAATTCTTTGAGACGGTTCCACCACAACACATAATGAAACCCCAACAGTTTTTGGTTGGGCAGAGCCTCCATCTCCACAGTTTTTGGTGTCCCTGGGTTTAAACTGCAACAACACTTCTCTTGGCCAATGCCGACTCCTATAGGTGAACCCTTGATCCTGTTTCTTTTTCTCCCAAACTCTCTCTGAATCTAGTTTATTTCACCATCATATATGTGTGTATGTGTGTGTGTGTGTATGTATATGCCCATCTTCAACAAAACCGTCACTAGATCCTTCCATCCCCTCAAGCTATCATCCAAATATCTCCTCCTGTTCTCAAATCAAAATTCTTAGCATCCTTGACTTATTTTTGCTCTCCTCCTGGATATTCTCCTTTCCTCATTCTCCAATGCATGTGACTGCTCCTTCTCAGTCTCCTTTGCTCCCTATCACTCTCCAAATGTGGATCTATACTAAGGTTATGTCCTGGACTCCTTTTTCTTTTCCCTCTACACTCTTCATGCACTCAGCAGTCCAATCACATTGACCTTCTTACTGTTCCTTATATACGACCACATCTGAATCTTTACAGTGGCTGTTAGCCATGCCCGGAATACATACCTTCCTCACCACCGCCTCTGTTGTTGTTCAGGCATGTCTAATTCTTTGACCCCATTTGGGATTTTCTTGGCAAAGATACTGGAGTAGTCTGCCATTTCCTTCTCCAACCCATTTTACAGATGAGGAAACTGAGGCAAACAGCTCTAAGTGAATTGCCCTAGGTCAGTGTCTGAGGCCGGATTTGAATTCAGGTTCTCTTGACTGCATGCCCAGTGCTCTATCCACTGTACCACCCACCTGCCCCTAGAATCCTTTTAGGACTTTTAGTGCATGTGCTGCCATCTACACAAAGCCTTTCTTGATCCCCACCCTCGATCCAGATGGTTGTGTTCTTCCTCCAAACAATTTTGTACTTACTTTGTATATGCCTGTATTCATTGTTTCTCCCCAAGAGAAAGCCAGTTCCTTGAGATCTAGCAGTAATTTATTTTTCTCTTTATATTCTCAGAACCTATCAGAGTCCCTGTCTTATAGTTCCTGCCACAAAAATGTTTGTTGAATAATTTAAGTGCTTAATAATAAATGCTTTAAGAGTACCTGATGGGCTACTTCAGTTCTCCAGAGGAGCTTCCCTTTACAACACCCTAATCCTAACGAGACATAATTCTACCAGGCCCTGCAACCAGGAAAAGAAGGGTTCCTTTGTTAGGTACAACCAGCAACAGCTGACACATTGGCTAGGCAAAAGGCAGCAGCTGTTCATATTGCTGAGTGATACCTCAGGGTTGATACCTCCCTCCCCATATGGATATTACTTTTGTGCTTATAAGCTGCCATAATGATGCCCCCTTTGTCTCTTGTTTTTGTGTTTAGAAATAGCATTTTCTGAATGTTATATCAAATAAGTACTTATTTTCCCCACCAAGTCAAACTACAATAACTCTCCTGAGTGTCATGAAGTGGAAAGAAATAAACATGAAGTCTGATAGAAAGAAGAAGTTGGACTTGATAAATCCTAGCAATTGTGATGATGGAATGCTATGAAAATATTTGGGAAAGAGGCAGCAATCTGGAATTGACCAACAAGAAAAGAAGTTAATAAAGAGATAAAACCAACTAATTTAAAATGTCAGTACTTCTCAGGAGTAACAGTTTAAGTGAATTGAGGTGAGACTCCTTAAGCTATTGAAAAAAAAAAGTTATTCCAGTTTTGAAGATGTTGCTGTTCAGTCATAACCTCATTTAGGGTCTTCTTGGCAAAGATCCTGCACTGGTTTGCCACTCTTTTTCTCCAGCACATTTTGCAGATGAGGAAACTAAGATAGAATTAAATGACATGTTCAGGGTCACATGGCTAGTATGCCTGAGGTCATCTTTGAACTCAGAACTGAGTCTGCTTGACTTCAGGCCCACTATGCTATCTGATGCACCAACTAGCCGTCCCAATTTTGTAGATAATAGGAGTTGAAAGCATGTAAAAAGCCTTTTTTTGGGAGAATGAAATATAATAAAAGTAAAGTGGGAAAAATTTTTACTGACACCTCTAGAAAAGTTTTGGGCTACCATATCATAAAGCCTCTTCTAATTCCTGTAGGTGGAAGCGATCAAATACTCCTTAGTCCTTAAGGGCACAATTCTAGGGCCAGTTTTGGGGAACACTAGTTGTAGGGAATGTCTTTCTTATTTGTCGGTCCCTTTATATGAGTTTTGGGGAAACATTACAAAAGTGAATTTGGGAACTGAGAGCCTAACTTAGGGAAAAACAACTTACTCCTAAGTGCCAGTGCCAGGTCTAATACATGGACAGGAAAGAAGGAAGAGAGGAGGCAGCTTTGTTCAGTGTTAAAAGTTACGAGCAGGGGATCAGATTTATTTTCTTTCTACATTCCCAACAGTTATCACAGAGTTTTTCTCCACACAACTTAGTACTTAATACATACTTTAATTTCATTCATTCACTGCTTGGAGTTATAGGTAGAGGCACTGGGTTCAAATTCCACCTCTGCTGTGTTTCCTGGTTCTCAAGTTTCCTTATCTGTAAAATGGGGAGGCTGGTACTAAATGGGGCTGCTAGGTGGTACAGCAGACAGTGCTAGGTCTGGAGTCAGGAAGATCTGAACTCAAATTTAGCCTCAGATACTGGCTGCGTGACCCTGGTCATTTAACCCAGTTTGCCTCAGTTTCCTCATCGGCAAAATGGGCTGGAGAAGGAAATGACAAACCACTACAATATCTTTGCCAAGAAAACACCCTAATCTGGAGTCACAAAGAGTCCGACACTACTGAACACCAACAACAACGTATAGTCTACAGTCTCAGCTCTCGAGGAGGTGAGAAGGTAGTGGCTGAATCTATGAGGAAGTGAATAGTAAGAAAGGAAAAGCTGCACTGCTAACATTCTGAAACGTTGAGGAGAAAGGAAAGGGAGGATAAAGCCCAGTTATCTAGGGTGCATCTCCAAAGTAGCCACATTATGCATTGCTTTGCCCCGGCTTAGAGCTCTTCTTCAAAACTCTCACAATTCCTGACCTTCTCACTTCTCACCCCCCCCAACCACTGGCATCTCTGTGCTCAGTTCTCCGCCCTCCTTGTCCTCCTGCCCTGTCTCCTACTTTCTTTTGCCCTCAGTTGGCATGACACCTTAAGGCCCGTTTCCTGCATACCCTGCCGTCCACCAACACCTGTCTCTCCCCCTCCCAATCTGAAGGAAGGGGATGGGGTGAAGGGGGGCCCAGAGGTAGGTGTGTGGGCCCCCTCCACCCCTACCCCCGGAATACTGACCTCCACCCCCTCTCCCTCCATGAGGACCCTCCAGTGCTGTCCCTTCCTTTCCTTTCCCTTCCCTTCCCTTCACTCCCCTCCCCCCAGCTCCGGGCTCCCCCGTCCTAGGCGGGCAGACCCCGCGGGCCCCGTTACTGGAGGGCGGACCCCGGGACGGTACGCTCCGCTCCCGGCTCCGCTCGCGGTCGGTCGGTTTCCGGCAGAGGCCGCACTCTCACAGGGCGGCGGCGCCGGGAGCGGGGCGGGCCAGGGCAGGCCACCGGTTCCTCTCGTCCTCCCCACCTCCCTCTCTTCCCAGGCCTGGGCTGCGGCGGCAACTGAGGAAGATGCAGGCAGAACGCGGGGCCCGGGGAGGCCGGGGGCGGCGGCGGCCTGAGCGGGACCGGGACCGGGCGGGTCAGGGGCCTGAGCCGGGGCCCGGCGCGGCTGCGAGAGGCGGCGGCGACGGAGGCGGCCGAGGCAGCTGGGACCGAAACCGAGGGCGAGGCCGAGGCGGCCGCGGGGGCCGAGGAGGCCGGGGAGGCGGTGGCGGCGGTGCCGCACACGGGGCCCAGCGTGGCGGCCGCCGGGAGCAGCGAGGCCGGAGCGCGGGGCCCAGTGAACTGGTGAGGGAGGAGCGTATGTGCTCACGTGTGTGTGTGTGTGTGTGTGTGTGTGTGTATACACGTGTGTGTATACACGTGTACGTGTGCGCGCGGCCGATTGCCCTGCCCCCGCCTGGGGCTCGTTCTGGGGTGGGTCCGTGGACCCGTCCGACCAGATACTTTGGGAGTTTGCGCGCGCGCGCTGTGTGTGTGTGTGTGTGTGTGTGTGTGTGTGTGTGTGTGTGTGTGTGTGTGTGTGTGTGTGTGTGTGTGTGTGTGTGTGTGTCTTTAGCTATGACGTGTGCTGGAAGTAGGGGGGTGTGAGAGCACGTGTTTGCTGGTGTCTCCGGAACAGGATTGGGGTGGGATTGGATTCGTGGGGTGAAGGAAGAGCCGCCCATCCCAGGAGGGGCAGCAAGCAGCAATAGATCGGTCCTCTCCAGGATGGGAAAGCGGTGGGAGGGGTAGGGATGGGCTGGAGGGCACTTCTGGGAACTGGGTATGTGTGCGCTGAGAGAGCCTTTTTTGTAAGGAATGTTGTCAGAGAGGGCTAGTGATGCCTTGTTTAAAGTTAGGCTGGTCCTTTGAGGACAGACTACAGTTTGTACCCAACTTTAGAGAATAGGAACTAGACCTCAGCTTTGGTAGCGAGAACTTCCAGGTGAGGAAACTCCATAGGAAAGCACCTGCCTTGGTATTTATGTTCTTAGAGAGTTTTCTAGGGACACTGATAGATTAGATGATGTGTATGAGGTCACACTGCTAGTATGTGCCGGAATTGGGTCTTGAACTGAGGTCTAACTGGTTCTGTGGCCAGCTTTTCCCCAAAACTCAACCAAATTGCATTTGTATCTTTTATCACCATTCCACTCTGAAGAGATGGCTCTCTTGCACAGCCGTACTAGGGATAAATCAACATTTAAAATCATGGCAGTTGCATTTGTTTCCGTTTTTTTCTTATTTTTCAGACCACTAGGGAAACATGGTGTCACAAATTGCTGATACATAAGAATGTGAAGGTTTCTAGAGAGATAAATTTATCTACATGCCTTTGGAATCTAAATCACACTGCATAGATTCAGTTCAGCAAACATTTGTTAAATATTTACTGTGTGCAACGCTTGTGTTAAGTGTTAGGCTTACAAACAAAACCCTACCTTCAAAAAACTTAAGTACTATTAGGGGGTACATGTACAGATATTAGTAAATACAAAGTATGTGCAAGATAATACAAAATAATTTCAAGAGGAAGAACACTAAAGCAGGGGAAAGGGATAGGAAAAATTCTGAAGAGACACTTTTTCCTTTCCCTTTATCGTATTGTTAGCTCTGCATCATACTACAGTTCCTTCCCATTGCTCAAATGCTTACTTTTTTTTTTTTACTATGTTTTTCTTTACTTATGTTCACATTTCAGAGTTCCCAGTCTGCTATGATCTTTCATCAGAAATGCTTGAAAGTTCCATCTTCAATGATTATACTCAGCTTTGCATGATAAAGTCTGTTTGGTTGGAAGCCTGTATCTTTGGTCTTTTGGAATATTTTGTTCCTAGATGTTTTGGTAATAGGTGAAGCTGCCGCGTCTGATTCTGGTTCCTTGGTACTTAAACTGCTTTTTTCCCCTAGATGCTTGAGGTATTTTTCTTTGATGTTGAAGTTCTAGATTTTGGCTATGCCATACCTGAGACTTAAACTTTTGGGGTCCTTTTAAGGAAGTGATTGGTGGATTCTTTCTGTCTTTAATTAGTGGGAATCTTCAATTTAATCATAATTTAGGATTTTAGAGAGTTGCCTTGTATGCTAAATGGTTAAATGACTTAATAATAGTATCACATCTAGTTTGTTTCAGAGTCATGACGCCAACCTAAGTCTTTCTGATTCCAAGGTTGTCTACTCATTTTGCAACATTGTCACTCTGTTATTATTTAATACCTATTAGGTTCAAAGCACATTTTTCGGTATTCAGGGAGATACAAGATAAATAAAACTCACAGGAGATTAAGAGGCTAGAATTGCTGTTTCAGTAGCATACATCTCAAAGCATTTTTAAAGATCATGATTTTCTGATAGCAAAGCTTGATGACCAATCATAATTTAGCTTTGTTTTCTTATTTATACTGTTTTTTGAAGGATTTTCAGAAGTCTACCAGACATTATTCAGCTGAATTCTTCCTACACAGATTCTTTTTATTTTTCTACTCCTTTAGAGATTATTGAAGAGAATTGACTCCGGATGTCTTATCTATGTCATGACTTCTACTATTTGACACTGTTGGTAATTCCCTCTTTCTTGAAATGTGCTTCTTTGTTTTGCCAAACACTTCATCTGGCTCTCCCTCTTTCTCTCTCCAGCTCCATTTCCTTTTCCCATTTCATAAACATAGATATTCTTTAAGTCTCTGTCTTTCTTTTTTTTTCCCTCTGTACTTTCTCTTATGGTAATCTCATCCACTCTCACGGCTTCACTCATCACCTCTAAGGAGCTATACATTTTGGTGGAAAGAGCAGTGGCCTAGGACTCCGGAGAACTGGGCTCTTATTCTGATTCTGCTACTAACTAGCTCTGTGATCTTGGTAGAGTAATTTGTTTATTGGTACAACGAAGATATTGGACTAGAATGATCTTTAATGTCCTTTCCAGCTCTTAAGTTCTGTGTTCTATGGCTCTCAGATGTATCTCTAGTTGGAACTTGTATTTCCTAAGATTTAAATGTTTATAGGATTATGGAGTGAAAGGAAAATTCCTTCTTGCCCTCCAAACATCTTCGTTGGGTTCTCAGACTTGTTCAGATCCAAACTTAGCATCTTTTTCCTTCTGAGTTTCTTTCTCTGTGTTCTCCCCTCCCATTTTTTTTTCCTTTTAAAGATATCATTGTAATTCAGGTCACTTAGGCTACTTTTGTAGTTTTTTTCCACTCCTTTTCTTTTTTTCATATTCCACATATAGCTGGTCAAATCTTGTTGCTTTTATCTTTGTTTCTCCCACTTTCTAGCTTAGGCCAGGCCCTTATTACTTAGCTGTGGTTCTAATATGTTTTTCTTGGTTCACTTTATCCACTGCTTCCAGCTCCTATCCTTCATACCCACAGCTGTTATGAGTAATCTTGCTGAAGCATAGCTCTGATCTTATAATTGACCAGCTTAGAAACCTGCAGTGGTTCTCCTGTAGCCCCCACAAAATAGTCCAAGGAGATCCTTGCAGAAACAACTTGTACTGTAGTACTCTTACAGGTTCTAAGAGGCTGAACTAAATGGAGACTAGTTAGAAGTTTAGTATAGCAGTGGAATCATAGATTTGGAGCTGGAAGTGCTAACCTCCCCAGCCCATTTTACAGAATCATCTTAGTTAATAAATATTTGAGGTGGGATTTGAATGCAGGGCTTTGTGTTCTAGCACTTTATCCATAGTGTCTGTGCTGCTGCCGCCATATTTCATGCCCTTCTCTGGTCAGCAGCTTCTGTTTCTTAAGATTAAAAATGTGAAATTAGAAGAGTTTCCTTTCTCAGGGGCTATTTCCATCCTCCTACCTTGGTGGTAGAGAGCATAAATTAGAAGCAAAGGTTGGAGACCCAGTCAGGAACTGTTGCGGTAAATCTTACTGCTTTTCTATTGCTCTACTTGGGTTATCATCCTACCCTTTGGTTACCTCACAAATTCTTATTTCCAGTTATCTATACCTCTCTCCCAGTGAACTCCTAAGCCATTCCAGTGGCCTTAGTTATTACCTTTATACTGATGATTTCTAAATCTATATTTCTGTCCCCATGTCCTTTTTCTGAGGTTTTAAGTTCCAGTTATCTGCTGGGTGTATTCACTTAGACTGCCCTCTTCCTCCTTAAAACTGCTATCTCCCTTAATATTTCTATTTTTGCTTTTCTAGGAACACCACTTCTTCTAGGAACCTTGGAGTTGATGACTTCACAGTTCCTTATTTTATAATCCATTCATTCAGTTGTCAAATCCCCTCATTACTCTCTTTATAATCTCTCTTCTATCTTACCCTTTATCTGATTCTCATTGCATTCACCTTGGTTGAAACTTATATTCATTCTCTTGAAGAGACAAGACTATTGTAATGGCCTCTCAACTAGTTTTTCTATCCTTAGTCTATCCATGTTCCAGTTCCTCCTATAGAACAAGGGTTTTTAACTTGGAGTCTGTGAACTTTTTTAAAACTATATTTCACCATAATCAATTTCCTTTGTATTCCTACATAATTTGTTTTCTGCATTTCAAAACATTTTTTTTTTTCTGAGGAGGGGTTTATGGGCTTTACAAGACTGTCAAAGAGGTTCATGACACAAAAAAAGGTTAAGGACCTCTGCTCTAGAATTTTGCCTGAATAATCTAATGCACCGTTTAAATCATGACACTTCTTCATTCAGAGATATATCTCTAGCAAATAAAAATAGATCACCTGATCCTGATCCTGGCATTGAAGATTCTCCATATTCTGGCTCCAGCATCTCTGATTAACTTTTTCTCATTCAAATTCTCATATGTCTATATCTATCTATATCAGCCCTATCTCATTCAAATTATATACACACACGCGCACACACAAACACAGAGTTTCAACCAGTTATACTTCCCTCCATGTCACTTGTCTTTCTTCTTTGCTTCTGCTTTTCTCTATCTCTGGAATGGACTCTCCTTTCCTTCCTTCCCAGGCTCAATCTTTTGAAGTTCCTTACTTCTTTCAAGGCTCAACTCATATGTAGCCTACTCATTGAAGCTTTCCATGGCTGGTGAAAATGGTCTGTCTTTGTTCACTTACACTCCCCCTGTCCCCATCTCCACTTTAGATTGTAAGATTCTTGAGAGGAGGACTTGGATTTTGTTTATTTTTGTATCATCAGTGTTTGTCACAGTACCTTGCATATAGTAGTTTATTAATACATTTTTTGCTGATTTGAAATGAGGAGGTGGACAAGTTCATGTTCAAAGTGAGTTCAGAAAATGGAGAGTAGTTCAGTTTGACAAGTTTAGGAAAACAGATGAAAATAAGTCTGGGAAAGTCAGTTGATATCACATCATGGTAAGTGGTTCTCCTCCCTGTTCCTTTGTCTTCTTTCCTTATTTTCCCTATCTCTATCCCCCTTTCCCTTTTACTCTCCCATTCACTTTCTCTCCCCTCTTTTTTCCTTTCTGTATCTAGTGTGCTTGTCTCCTATTCTTTTTCTCCCACCAGTATTCTTTTTAGTCTTTCCCCTTAATATCTTCTTCTTCATTCTTTAAAGTATTGCAGTGTAGAAATGACATTTTACTTTATATTATGTATCTAATATATTTATTTATATATTTACATATAAATATATAATATAATTATATATTACATATTTTAATATGTACTTTACTATTTGTTTGCTAAATAAAGTTTCAAGATCCTTGATTTTAATTTTAAAATTAAAATTAATTTTCTCTTTCAAAGAAAAGTGATCTAAACTGTTACTTTTTAACATTTTTATGTGGCCCTTTATAAATTATTTTCCTTAGAGTCAGTGGTTGCATATAAGAGGGTTCTTTAATCCTTATACCTGCAAGAGCTAGGCAATTGCTACTATTATAGGATTCTTATTCAATTTTTTGATCATTTATGAGCATATTTATATTTTATAGCCTTGTAGAAACAGTACACGCTTTAAATGTCTTTAAAAAGTATCCATAGGAAACAGCAGGGTTTTTCTCTAGTTATTCAACAGTGGTCTCAAGTATGCATCACAGAAGTATAAATTGCTTGAAAGGGAATGTAATATGGTGTTGACTTATCTTTCAGTAAAAAACGTTCACATTTAAGAATTTGTGCAGTGTTTGCACAACTGGGAATAATGTAGTCAATAAGAGTTTGTTGTTCAGTTGTTTTCAGTCATGTCTGACTGACTCCATTTGGGGTTTTCTTGGCAAAGATACTGTAGTGGTTTGCCATTTCCTTATCTAGCTTATTTTACGAATGAGGAAACTGAGGCAAACAGAGTTCTGTGATTTGCCCAGGGTCACATAGCTAGTAAGTGTCTGAGACCAGATTTGATTCAGGAAGATGAGTCTTTCTGACTTTATGTCTGGCACTTCCTCTGTCCCAAATATAGCTGCTCCAAATAAATGAGATAGTGTGACAAAATCATTCTTAGACACTATATTCCTTCTAGAGCTTTTTGGGTTGGCAACTGAAACAAAACCAGCAACTCAAAACGCAGTCTTAAAAATGAACAGCAGGTGGGGCAGTTTGACCAGTCTCCTTCATCCACTCTGGCATTTGACTTTCATTCATACTACAGAAATTGATTTGAACTGTGGAAATAGGGCAGGGCTGTAAGGTTTAAATCACTTCTAAGGGTCTTGTACTACCTTGATGTAAATTAGTAGTTCTTTCTACCTTTTAGCTTGGGATATTAATTTGGTCAGTTACCTGGATTGTGGAAGTTTGTGTTCCTATTTCTTTTGTGCCCCTCTTCCAGCTGTGAAATCAAAAGAACATAAAGACTAGAAGGGCTTGATGGATCATCTCAGGGAATGGTCTTTATTTTACATATGAAGCGACTGAAGCCCAGAGAGGTAAAGGAATTTGCTGAGGAGACACAAATTGAGCTAAGCTGGTATTACACTTCATCTCCTCTCCTGACTCCTAATCTAGTGGGTTATTACATTATATCATTCTACCTCTTGCCTTTGTTGCTCTAATGTTACTAATCTTCCCAGTGGGGAAAAGATAAGAAAAAGGGGCTGGTAAAAAATCTGAGGGAGGAAAGCACCAGTGATGATGGGGTATAGTCAGCTTTTAGATTTGTCATTATTTCTGAGTCAGTCTTTTTTGTCCGTCTTTATGTATGTATATGTATTTGGACAGACCTGTAGCTATATCAGATAGGGAGCTCCTGCAGATCTGTTGCCTTCTCTGCAATTTACAGACTGAGAAATGTTCCTGAGAAATTAAGTGAACTGACCAGGGTCACTGAGCCAATTTGTGTTAGAGGAGGAACCTGAATTCAAGTCTTTCTGATTCTCTGACTAGCTCTTTACTGCACTCTGCTACTTCTGCTTACTTTTTTGGCTGTTTTCTTGTTTCCACATATGTCTATATTCATTCATATTGTACGTATTTATAAAGATGTATTTGTGGAAAGGGTCCCTACTTTGTGTAATCACATTAGTGAAATACTCAATTCTCTTGCCTCTTAATCTTTCAGCTTTCCTCCCTCCCCAAATGTTTGTTTCATTCTCCCTATGGAATGGTAGCCTGCTTCTATTTTTAACTATAAAAAACTCCACTTGGCTTGCAGATAAAAGGCTGCCCTGTCATAGTTTCTTCTTACCCTTGATGGGAGAAATTGGCATGTTCAGTGGAGTGGGTAGGAACTGGGCTGCAAGGTTACTGCACTTCTTTGGTTCCTGCCTTTTCACAGAGGATGGATGAATATTAAAAGGTTTGCATCACTTGGCTCACATATGGTGTTTTTTAAAAAAGTTTTTGGGACATCATTGTTTTATGTATCTAGTATTAATTGTCTCCCACATTGTTTCAAAGTAAGATACTTTGCATTGTGTTTATCCCTTCCATCTCTCCCCACCCTTTGTATTGTGTTTGTACATTTCTTTAAGGAGTCTTAGCATGTATTATGAATGTTTTCAAATAATATCTGACCTTAGGAGGTAGGCAGTTAGGCAAAGGCTGATACTACTTTTTCCATGTGTGGCACAGAAAGACTAAAAGATTCAGTGGGCAGCTATGTAGCTCAGTGACTAGAGCATTGGGCCTGGAGTCAGGAAGACTTGAGTTCAAATCCAGCCTTAGATACTTACTAGCAGTGTGACTCTGGGCAAGTCACTTAACTTTTTCCCAGTTTCCTTATCTGTAATATGAGGATGATAATATCACCTATCTCACAGGGTTATTGTAAGCATTAAATGAGACAATAATAATTGTAAAGCTCTTTGAGCATTGTCTGGCACTTAGTAAGTGCTACATGGTTATTAGTAGCGGAAACAAGACTAGAACCCAGGATTTGTCATTCTCAGTGTTAGTGCCAAAATGACTCCTAGCAACAGGAATGCATAACAATGGGTGATTACTTCCTGTTGCTATGCAATGTTGTAAATGTGGAAGTTCCTACTGTAGGGGGGCTGATCCTCTGTCACATTGGCAGGAGATACCATAGAAGCTATCATATATAGTCTTTGTATCTTAAACTGTATATCTTAAACTTGGCACTGATGTGCTGTTTTTGTGAAGGAAGAAAGAGAGAGGGAGAGAGTGTGTGTGTGTGAGAGAGAGAGAGAGAGAGTGTGTGTGTGTGTGTGTGTGTGTGTGAGTGTGAGAAGGGCCCTAGAGCAAAATTGTTCGTTAAGTCATTTTTCTTTAAAATAGAAAACTAAAATTTAGCATTTGGGATTGTTCTGTAGGAAAAGCAAAAAAATCATCTACATTTTTCGTGTGTGTGTATGTATGTATGTATGTATGTGTGTGTGAGAGAGAAAAAAGAGAGACAGTGCCAGCCAGTGAGAGCCAGCCAGCCATCAGTTACCTCTTGTTCTTTAAGTGGTGGCTTGAATTTTTAGTTTTTCTTTTCCTTTTGCCCTCTTCTCTGTTTTGCAGAGCACAAGATGAGCTCTTAATTTGATAACAGTCTTCTTGGTAGGAATGAGGGGGTTGGGAAGGTGAATGAGATGGGGCTTGGCATTATATTTGTTTCTCTAGAGTCTAGGTGGTTTTCACAGTCAAATGTATGTAAGTAGACCATTCCTTTCAAGCTCTTGAAATGTTTCACTTATCTTCTCTGGCAGCAGGTTACAGTGAGAAACACTGAAAGATGGGGAGGTTTAATGAGCGTGCCTATCATAGTAGTACTAATAAAACAGTGCAGTTATCTATTCAAATTCCTTAGTCTTTGGTGTATCATGTTATGTACTTTTCGATGGGAAGAAAATGAAATCACCACTGGGCTAACTTTACGTGTATGTTATTTGTTGGAACCTCAACACGAGTTCCTGTCTTTGGTTACATCAGCTTAATTGTGTCAGGTAGTCTTGGGTTCATAGATCATATTTGATACACAGCTTATTTGCTTAAAGATTAATTATAGGTTACCTAGCCCCTTTTTAAAAAGGTGTCCTACAGTTAATAAAGAAGATAAAACAAAAACATACCATTTAAGGGGCACAGTGAATAGAACCCCAGCCCTGGAGTCAAGAGGACCTGAATTCAAATGTGACACTCAGACACTTGACTCTTAACTGGTTGTGTGACCTTGGGGAAGTCACTTAACCCCAGTTGCCCAGCCATCCCCCCTCCAAAAAAACAAACAAAAAACCCAAACCCATACCATTTAAGAAATAAAAATAGAAGTATCACAGAAGGGTTTTTTCCCCTTTCTTTCTTTTAGCCCATCAGAGAGAGAAAGAGAATTCAGATATCTTGCTTTCACAGAACTAAGTATCTAGTGACAAGTGATTCCAAAGAGGAGAATAAAAGTAAATGTACATTTGGCTTTAGAAGAGTGGGAGATAAAGCTTTTTTTTTTTTCTGGTAGTAGGTTGCACTGACAAAGGTTTTGGCCACTCACTTCACTTATAATTGAAGTTGCAATTACCTGAGGCAGTTGTGGTGTGTTTCATTTGACAATAGAAATCCATTTATATCAGGCAGAATTAAAACTGTTGGGGAGCAAAATTTTATTTTTATCTGATTCAAAAAAGGTAAGTATTTTTGAAGACTTTGACAAAATTATCCTTGCCATATAAAATACTGCGGCATTTATACTTACACCACTAATCTTTTCCAAATGTTTAAGTGGAACTGCTTGTCTATGCCAAATTGATTTTTCTTTTTAAAGTGAACGGTGTAGTCAGATAGGTGTTAAATGAACAGCTTTTGAAATTTGTCTCCTCCTGGAAAAGGTGTAACCTAGGAAATGATAGTGTTGGCTTCCCTAAGTATTTCATACTTGTGTGATTTTGTCTTTAGTTGGAACCAGATGCAGGGCTCTGATCAGTCAGGGAATCATGGGATTAAATTTAAAAAATTCTTATGTGGCTGTGGGTAAAAATGTCACTTGTGCCCTGGGAAGGAATGGGAAAAATGTTTCCGTTTCTTTTTGTCCATTCTTGTACTAAATATTATAATACTATATACTATGTGTATATATATATATATATATTATAATACTAAATATTAGACTTAAGTATTCTGAATAAAGGAAGAAGACTGGGCTTTTTGCATTATTAGCAACAGGCAAAACTGAATTGGGATGTTTGTCTTTTTTTTTTTTTTAATCTCCCTATCAGATGTATTTTCCTTCCTAGGTTCCTCTTTCTGCTGCCTAATTGCTTAGGACTTTCTGTTGTGCTTTACTCAGGTGCTTCCCTGGGCAGTTCCCCACGTTCCAGACTTTTGTCTTCTCTTCTAATTTAAATTTGCCTATCCTGTGTTAGTCTATGATAATAGGTAGCGACATTTTAATGTTTTGTTTCCAGGTAAGATAATTTACATTTTAATAGAGAGACAAATACTAAACGAATGAATCTAAGTAGGAATTTAAACCACCGTCATGGTGTTGTCTAGTTTTGTTTTGTTTTGTTTTTAGTGGATGGGTCTTGTGGTCCTCTACAAATCACACAAATATATGACAATCTTACTCTCTTCATAATAGAGAGAGTTATAATTTTGGAGTTGGAAGGAAACTTGACTAGCCATTATCTAATTTACCTTCTTTAATTTATGTGTGATAAGACAGAGGTTTGAAGAGATCTTGGCCAAATCATATTGTGAGTTAATGGCAGAGCTGGGATGAAGCAGAACTGAAGTCTTCTGACGTGCTATTCAGGGCTCTTTGTACAACTCCACGTGGCCTTGACCAGGGTCTGTTGTCATTGACATCCATTACTCAAGATTTAATTGTTCTTTTAGAAAGTTATGGATTTGTACATTTGAATTGAGAACTCTACTTATTAAAATGGCAGAGATTTTAATTTTGTGCTCCTTCTTCAAAAGTGGATTTGAGGAGTGCTAATTCTACTTATAAATCAAATAATTCTAGGGCTGCCTTCTGTGGAAGAGAAAACGTGTCAGTTAAATTTTTTTAAAAGTAGAGAAAAGAAGTTCCAGGTCTCACAGTTTATGACACCTTAAAGAAAAGCATAATAAATGCCATCCATGTGATAGTTCCTCAAATTCGAGGATGTTCAGAGTCTTAGGACCAGGGTTCCTTTCTCTCTTTTTTTCCTGAAAAGTAACCTTCCTAGTCTAGACATTGGGATTTACATGCTGGGCTTCAGCAAGTAAACCAAGTGAACCAAGAATTAACAGAAACATAGGATGGGTTTTGAAGATGCAGAGGAACTAGAGAGCAGATTGCCAGAATTTTCTGGATTATGGAGAAAGCAAGGGAGTTTCAGAACCCCCCCCCCCCATCAATTTATGCTTCATTCACCACATTACGGCTTTTGACTGTGTGATCACAACAAATTGTGTGAAGTCCTCAAAGAGATGGGAGTACCAGATCATCTTACTTGTCTTTTGAGGACAGCATACTAAAAAGCAGAGACATTGCCTTCTTGACAAAGGACTGTGTAGTTAAAGGCGTGGTTTCTCCAGTAGCAATGTATGGCTGTGAGAGTTTACAAGGAAAGCTAAGTGCCGTAGAACTTATGTTTTTGAATTGTGGTGCTGGAGAAGACTTTTGACAGTCCCTTGGACAGCAAGGAGATCAAATCAGTCAATACTGAAAAAAATTAATTCAGACTATTGACTGGAAGATCAAATGCTGAAGCTGAAACTTAAATATTTTGGCCACAGAATGAGTAAACAGGATTAACTGGAAAAGACTCTGATGTTGGGAAAGATTGAAGGCAAAAGAAAAGGGGATGGCAGAGGATGAGATGGCTAGGATAGTATCATGAAGAAAATGAACATGAACTTGGGCAGAATTCGAGAAATAGTGGAGAATAGAAAGGCCTGGCATGCTATATATTCCATGGGGTCATGAAGAGTCATTTGAGTGACTGAACAGCAATAACCTAAAGAAAATAAGGAGCTTTGAGAAAATCCCTCCTTTAATGGATGCTAAAAACTTCCTGTCTTTTTTAGGTCTCTTTTCTTCCTTTTACACTAATTAAACTTCTTTTTCTCTAAGGTTGGAGGCAGTTAAAAAGAGACACAGAAGGGAAAACGTAGTGTGTGTGTGTGTGTGTGTGTGTGTGTGTGTGTGTGTGTGTGTGTCTATATATATACACACTACTCATCTTTGCAGGGTATTTTCCCACTTTTGAGTGAGGTTATCCTTTTACAATCTACCTGTTATTTCTTAATTTCTTGTTATTAATGAAGTTGGCTATTGTAGTGAAAAGACAACAGTTTTTGCCAGAAAGAAACAGTGATGTCATTCTGTGGATGGCTGAAAAATGAGAAAATGTGATACTTGTAGCAAAATAGTGAATTTCAGTCAAAGTTTAAATTGTGTTATTTTCTTGTCTGCAAACAATACTTTTTTCTTCCATTTCTTAACACATTTTCACTTGAGATCCCAAATAATGTTTTCTTTGTAATTGTGTCCTTCAGTTTCTTTAGGTTTTAAAGGTGCCATGTTACTTTGATTTCTTTTATCTTCATGTAAATGTTGTCATATGTAAATGCTCAAAGGCAGAGAGATTTTTTTTCTTTAATGATAAAAATTCAGCCAGCCTACAAAATAGGAAAGTCATGTTTTGTGTACAAGTCCTATTAAGCTTCTTCAGAAAAGAATAGATTAAAAATCTGAAAAGCATGAGGAGGTGGAAGCACACACATTAAATTGTCTCAGAAGTGTATGATGAAAGTTGCAGTGGGAAGGCTTTTAGAAATGCCTAGTTTCCAGTGAATAAATAATGATTACTTGGTGAGTGTATGAACTCTTCTACCTTCAGGTACAATCTTGAAAGGGGAGAAATTGTGGCAGGCTCATTCATTCATCAATATAAAAATAGCAAATGAAATTGAAAGTTTTTTCAATAGTCATGATCAGGTTTCTGCTTTTATTATCATTCCTTTCACTTTGGTAGTGGTGGTTGTAGTGGTGTTTTATATTTTATGCCACCATTTATTTGTGGGATTTTAACTGGATAATTAAATACAATTATACTAGCTACTGGAGTTAAGGTTGTACTTCTCTTTGTGATTTCAGGTTCCTTTTGTCTGTAAAAGTGAATATATGCAGAGTTGCCAACTCTGTATCTTTATAATTTAGACCATATATTGATGTAGTAGAAATCGAAGTGCAGATTCTTATGTCAGATTAATGCAGTTATTGGGAGGTTGTTTGAGGGGAGAGAGATCTTTTGCCAGATGGCAATATTAACACCTTCATTAGCTTCAGAATAGCTTGAGCATGACTTGGACTATCTCCTCTCTGTATTATTTCCTATTTTCTCATATTGTCTCTTCACAGCTGATCTCATCTCAATGAGCTGTTCTACTTCAGTTTAGCTGTTACATCTCTTTTGATATTTAAAAAAGTTCATCTATATTTGTGGAATTGGTTTTTTATCTTCATTTTCACCAATTAAGTAATTTCTTTTTTAAATTTCTCATTTTCCATATGTAAGTATGTGGTAATAATAAATGTCCTCATCATGTTGTGTAGTGATCTCTAATGTCTCTTCCTGCTTTAAATATATTATCAGAGAGGGAGGGAATAAACATTTATTAAATGCCTACTATGTGTCAGGCACTCTGCTAAGTGCCTTATAAATAATATTTCATTTGATCTCACAACAATCCTGTGCGATTGGTGCTATTTTTCCCATTTATAATTAAACTGAGACAGACAGCGGGTAAGTGATATGCTCAGGGTCACACAGCTAGTAAGTATATGAGGTCAGATCTGAGTTGAAACTTTCCTTAGTCCAGGTCAAATATTGTATTCAACTGTGTACCTCTTAGCTTCCTTTAAAAATAGTAAATGAAATGGAAAGTTTTTCCAGTAGTAATGATTATGTTTCTAACCATTTGATCATGTTTTCACTTTAGTAGCAGTGGTGATTTAGTATTATATTTTATGCCACTATTTATTTGTGGGGTTTTAACTAATTAAATACAGTTATACTAACTATAGGAATTTTAATTGTTAAGTCTACAATTTTCTTTGTGATTTCAGTTTCCATTTTCCCTAGCAATAGAGTTGTGCCTTCCTGATGGATCAATGTTTGTAATTTTGGGGGGGGTTGGGGTAGGAGTAGTTTTGTTTGGGTGATGTAGGGACCTACCTGTTTCACTTGTTGTGTTCTGGAAAGGATGTACATATATATATAAAAGGAGGACCCAGCCATGATGTATGTGGAAGAGTTTTGAAAAACAGAAGTGCTACATAGAAGTAAGGTATTATTCTTAAAATGTGATACTATCAAACAGTTGAGTTCACAAACATTTTTGCTTCCTATGTGCAAAGTATTGGCATTGAGGAGACAAAGACTGAAAATGAAAATAATCCCTTCCCTTAAGGAGCTTATGCTTGACAATATTGCAGAGGCCAAAAGAGAAGAAAGCAGTTGATCTTTTTAAGTTTACAGTTTCAGGGTTGCTGTAATAGTGTTATTTCCAACCATCAAAGTCCAACATTCAGACCTTGATCATAGGATGATAGATTTAAAGCAGGAAGGAAGCTTAGTGGCTCAGGCAATTCTTCTAAAACTATGAATTATAGAACAAGTGCTGATCTTCATTAGTATGGGAAGTTTCTTCATTGGCAGTTCTCTACCAGTGGTTCTCAACCTTCCTAATGCCGTGACCCTTTAATACAGTTCCTTATGCTGTGGTGACCCCCAACCATAAAATTATTTTCGTTGCTACTTCATAACTGTAATTTTGCTACTGTTATGAATCTATCTGATATACAGATAGATTCATTGTTACAAATTGAACATAACCCACAGGTTGAGAACCACTACCAGTAAAATTATAGGTATGGTTAAAAAAAGCCACCCAATTACAAATTTAACAGTTATGATTGGTTACTTTTTTAGATGATTATCTGATCATTAAAATATTAAGTTCTAATGAAATTTTATCATTCCAGTGGCCCTAGAATACATTGCATTTAATTTCTTTTTCCATTGTCTCCCCTCTGATAATCCACATTTTGTGAGAAATAGTGGGAAGTTGTTTGAAATTCATGAATGATTGAGCCCAGTTTCCTTCTTTGGCTAAATACAGGATAGTTCCTTTTCTCATATCTACTCACTATCACTACTCACATATCTTACACTACTAAAATGCCGAACATAAATCCTTCAGGAGATAAGGACATACATATAAATGGTGAAAATGATCCTTTGTTTTGCTGTGTTAATAACTTATGAAGTAGCTAACTTGAATGATAATCATTTAAAAAATCCCTTGGGAGACTGTTAAGTTTTTTTTAATAAAAGGAAGAAAATTAGTGAATAACATTGCCCATATAACATTCTCAGATTGCCTTATTAAAATGAAACAGATTTAGTTTTATAAAGTACTGTGGTATAGGTTATTTCTGTGACAGTTAAAACAGATCAGAGCCTTCAGTGAGTATGTCTTTTCCATGGTTCTATTGTGCACCTCATCTAATTTTTATGTGCTGCACCCATTTTTATGGATGAATAATTTCACTGGAAATTAAGTGTTTACAGACTCTTTCATAGTAACTTAGAAACTTAATAAGGAGACATAATTTCAAGATGCCAAAGTCTCTCAAGGATGTCCTTATTTGAAGTATGTCCAGAATATTAAAGTAAGGAGTTGGTGTAAGATGTTTCATTTTAAGAAGACTGAATCTTTAGAAAGGGAACTCACAGGCAGAAGGCATCATAAGGTGAAATTTAAAGGGAGGGAATATCAAGAGGACAAAGTCTGCAATTTTGACTTCAGGAAATTATTCTGAGGTTTTTCTAAAGAAGTTGCTTTTTCCAGGAAAATTGAATTGGTGCTTGTAGGACAAAACAGGGATCAAAGAATTCTTTGACCTGGAACTGCCACCTGACAGTGCTGGTCCTGGGGACATTGTTAACAAAGCCTGAAAAAAAAAAAGCCAGGCCAAGTTTGAGTGCTCTTTCAGAAACTCATTTGTCCAAAAGCAAGAGAGTAATAAGGGGAAATAGACTTTTAATACTTAATGAGAAGGCAGAAAGAAAGAAAAAATATAAAATACACTGACTTTTGTTATAATGTTGTAAATGCCTTAAAGGGAGGGGGAATATATCTCGCAACTATCTTGTAGGTTTAGACTCTTTAGAAGATGGTCCTTTTCTTTTTGGTTTCACTAACAAAATCTTGGAAAGAGTGTGAGAGAGACCCATTTAATCCTACAGTCCGCTTAAGGAATAGTGCCTCACCAGCCTGTTGCCATCACATTTTCAACCTGAATAGCTCCTGAAATTAATCTGTTTTCCCACAAATTTCCTCACATCTTGAGGACTCTCATGTCTTTTTTTTATTTTTTAGTGTATAGGAATTCCAATACTACTCCTACAGCAACATGTTCATTTAAAGAAACATTTTTTTCTTCTCCTTTATTGTGACATTATATACCTCTTTTAGTAGGACTAGCTGGGCATTTGAAAGTGATAAATGCTGGTATTGTCATGATTGTTGTAATTTGAGTTTCAAGTAAGTATTAGCTGCATCTTTTTCTCCAGATAAATATGATAAAATGTAAGGAGAGCTGATTTTTTTTTTTTTTTTTTGTTTTTAGCTTTGTAAAAATGAGAAAAGGGAGTTGGGACAGGGTTCATAAAGAGGGGCTAGAAATGCTGTTGAGGTTGAAAAAATCGCAGAATCTGACCCAAGTGACTGGCATGTTTTCTTTGCCTATAAAAAGCACTTAGTAAATGTTGGAATTTTATTGATTTGGATATTTAGTGCCTTCTACAACAGGAGGATTTTTAGCCTATGTTTTTGGCATCTGTGGTAAATAGTTAAAAGAAGATAAGTGATGTTCTGTTTTATAGGTGGAAAAATCCTAATGATTTGTCCAAGGTCAGACAGGGTATTTACAAATGGCAGACTGACTAGAGCTAATTCTAGATTATCTGGTCTGATTTTGTCTTTAGTCTCTAATCTCTTAGTTTACTTTTTTGGTTAAGTTTAGATTGGTGCCATCTCTGAGCAGTTGTCTGTTAGAGAATGGTACCTTTCATTTTCATTCTGTGAGGGAAATTGATGCAGGGAAAAATGAAAATCAGCACCTGAATTGACTAAAAGCCCCAGCTCAGTGGTAGGCATCTATTTATTATGTCGTTCTCTAGCCTGCCTTCATCACACTGTTCCTGCTCTGCCCCTTCCCCTTACATTTTGGTTATTGGAAGTCTAGAGAGTTGCAAAACATACTTGTATTCATTACTATGCCTTGCTTAGTCACGAAGCTCAATTTGTTTTAAGTGGGCCTTTTTGTGCCATTGGGTGAGATAACAGCTTGGTAGCAGATTGAACATATTAGTGTCTAGCTTGTTTAATTTAATTGGCTGCTGTTCCTTTTAAGTACTGCAGCCAACATCCAGGTATGAAATGTTACAATTAACATTGCCAGACTGATTTTATAATTATGATCTGAACATAATAATACCTTGTATTTGTATAACCCTTTATGGTCTTCAAAGTACTTCACATGTATTATCTCATTTGATCCCTTTCCACCCACCAGCTCAAGGCTTTTACATTTTTTATTTTGCTCATGATCTTTGGGAAATGAGCAAAACTTTAAAAAACGTGAAATGATATTTAAGAAGTATTCTTTCTTCATCCTCCCCCCAAGTTACTGCAAATGTCTTCAGAGCTTTTATTCATTATTTTTCATTACACTCTTGAGGAGGAGGTTAATGACAACTGTAGTTGTCTTTGTAGTTGAAGGGGGAGGGGGCAGGAAATGAGATACCTGTTAAGTGATTCCTAAGATTGAATAGTGAGTCATTCAGCTGTTCAGGGCATAGACTATTATAAGCACTTGGTAAATATTAAATGATAATGATGGTAGGGGCCATTAATTGAATTCAGATCTATTGCTTTCCATCTTAGTGCTCCGATTTTCAGTATTCTGATAATTCCTTAGCCTTTTTAGCTAGTGAACCCTTTGAATGAACAGTTTTACAAAAGTTTTTATTCCTTATTCCCCTTTAGCTGTTTGAGGCTTTGCTACTAACTGATATAGCATTTTTTAAATTTATGTGTAATACCAAGTAAAGGATATTTAATTCTCTGGTTATATGCCTTCCTGGTGTTTTTCTTTAGACTCTTATTTTCCCTACATGATTTCCATTTATAAAAACCAGTCCTAATCTCCTTCCTTTTAGAAGTTTCTGCCAATCATTATTTATATCAAGCTCCTTTGTACCTGATTCTTGGTAGCATCTTTTGACTCAGTATATCTTTTCTTGAATCATAGTAGACTTTCTGATTTTCATACATTCTTCAAGGTACTTTGGACCACTTTTCTTCTCTTTTTTAAAAGGCTGGGGGAAAGGAGAATATTCTAGTGTAGAGTGTGGAGAGGACCTTAATAAGTTCATGCTTTGTCTCCATATTAGCTGTTCTTAGATATATGAGAATCTCGTGTTTCTTATAAAACTTCCAGACATGCCATATAAAATCTCTTGGTAATCCATCCCCGTATATAAATCTCCCATTTTGACAGTAATGTCTTTATGAATCTTTAAGACTCTCCTCCAAACCTCTCCTAAATCATCCACTTCTCTCTTAACATTATAGGAGTGCAGAGCTGGACATGGCATTCTAGAAAGGGTGTGAGCAGGGTTAATGGTAGAAAGAATCACGTTAGGGATCCCATCTACTATACTTTGTCCATCTTCAGTGTTGATAAAACATGTTGTAGAGTATGTCTGAAATATAAGATGTGGAAATGATAGTTTTAGTTCTACTTCACAGTCCCTTGAATTCAAAAGAACTGCAGCTGTCTTGCTTCCATTTGAGATGAAGATGGATATTTGGGGACTAACATTGTGAATTTTCAGTGATAAGTGAAAATCTGTCAATGCAACCTCTATAATGCCTCACAATTGAGATGTCCCAGCATATCAAACAGTTTAGTGTGTAAATTTGTTAATTCCTAGTATTTTTGGGCATTACTTATGCAGTAAATGTCAAAAGAAAAAAATCAAGAGTTTTTTTTTTCTTCCTGGTACTTATTGAATTTTCTGTAATCATTATAGGTAGAAGGTGATGATGCTAAAACCTATGAAGAAGAGAACAATGAATGGGGAAATTATTCCAGAAGAAAGATTGTCTCTAACTGGGATCGCTATCAAGATTTTGAGAAAGAGGCAGAAAATGACAGTGCAGAATCACAAAGGGGGACTGATTTCAGTGTCCTGCTTAGCTCTGCAGGTAGGAGTGCCATCTGTGTACTTATTATTTATTTTTTTGAAGGTTGGCCAGATATTTATTGTCTTTTAAAGTGTTCTTAGTAATCAGCATTCCATAGTTTGTTTTTTTCTGCTCTTATTGAGTTGTGACTATGTTTTATATCCCAGCGAAGGTTGATCATAGTATGCTGTGAAATATCTGGCTTGTTTTTCTTTTTCTCTGCAGAAGTTTTCATTAACCAATATGGTATGAGAGATAGAGATAGAGAGAGATAGAGGAAAAGCTTTACATGAATAGAAAGTACTGAATGTATACATAGTGTATGATCTTAGCCTGAGAAATGAAAATAAATGTTTTCTGAATCTATGAAGAGGGAATCTTCCTGCATTTTGGGAGACATAATTACAAATATGTATGTAGAACTACTCTCACGAGTAAGTAGCTAGCCTGTATGTGTAGTAATAATAGTAATAATAATGATATTATTTATATATAAATATAATATATATTATTATATTATTATTATTATAAATAATGATATTATTTATTAAATAGAACTTTATGTTTTGTAAGGCCCTATATGTATAGCTCATATGAGGTCTGAGGATCTCACCCTTTCAAATGAGTCTTAGTTGTTGGAATAAGGCTACCTATCCTCTAGGGATATTCATGAGGAGTTGGAGGTTTCTCTAATACTATTGGCTACTGGTTTGTTATCTCTCCTCTTCCTCCCCCACCCCCCCATTATAAATTAAGAATCATTTTAACCAGACTAAATAGCCTTTGGTGGTACATTAAAAGCAGTTGGTTCAAAATACCACTCCCTCCCCAAGCGTGTTGACACTCTCCCACACAAGTACATACAGATTCTCAGGGAAATGAGGTGCAAGCTTAGGGAGCACATGTGGCAAAGGTTTAACAGGTCCTGGTTTCTGGGAGTATTTTTCTTGAATTTGTGCTTTATTAAAGTTCCCTTAAGCATGGTGAATGTGTCCAATCTGTCCTTGGCTTCTTATATAGCCATTGCCATCAGCTTTGAAACTGATGAGAAGTTCCTTCTCAGGGGTTTTTCTGGGGTGCCATACTTTCTCCGATTTCTGGAATGACTACCCACTCACTGGAACTTCTCATTGGGCTAGCTTGATGCTGTGTATAGGATCAAAAGGGTATGACAAATACACTTAGACAGTTAGGACAGACTTCCTCTCTGGCATCATTTTAATGCATCCATTGACTTTGTTTTTCTCAACCCATATTGTGAGGTTACTAGTTAATCAAATGTGAAATCAGTAATGTGATATAAATAAATCTTCATTGATCAAAAAAGTCATGTGACTTAGAATCAGAATGAATACCTTACTGTTCAACACACATTCTCTGGAATCCTTCAATTCCAAATTAATTATCTGAGCATTCTCATCATCAGCTTTTGGGTACTTGGCAAGCTCTCCAAAATATTATAAAATATGGAATTCATGAATTTATGTCTTATGCTTCTGCAGTCATTATGCTAATCTTCTCTTTATTGTTCCAGTTTTAGAATATGTGTTGTCAAAAGCAAGTACCATTCAATGACTTTCAAAGACTTTTCACACTTGTCTTAAAGCAGGGGTTAACATTTTTTGCATTATTGATCCCTCCAACAGTAGAGTGAAGCCTATGGACCCTTTCTCAGAAGAATATTTTTAAATACATAAAATAAAATACGTAGGACTACAAAGGAAACCAGTTATATTGAGGGGTTATCAAAACAGTAAAAAAAAAACAAAACAAAAAAACAGTTCATGGACCCTAAATTGAGAACTCCTGGTGTAAAGCCAATGCTTGATTGATTGAAATATGCCCTCATTTAGTTAAAGTATTAAGGTGGAGTGGTTTCTATCCCACCCTTACATGTACAATATCTCATTTAATCCTATCAGTTACCTTACTAAGTAGGTATCTCCATTTTAAAGACAAGGAAGCAGGTTTTTGGAGAGGTTAAGTAATTTGCCCAGGATCTCACAATAAGTTCCTTTTTTTTTTTTCTTTTTTGGTGTGGGGAAGGCAGGGCAGTTGGGGTTAAGTGACTTAACCAATGTCACACAGCTAGTAAGTGTTAAGTGTCTGAGGCCAGAATTGAACTCAGGTTCTCCCGACTCCAGGGCTGGTGCTCTGCCAGCTAGCTGCCCCTCACAGTAAGTTCTTAAGGCAGTATTTGAACCTAAGATTTTTCTGACAAGTCCAGTGCGCCTTCTACTGTGTTGTGATATTTCTTTCTAATACGCTCCCTTTCTTCAGTGTCTAAAGAAATGTAGAGGAATGGATGTAGTGCTGGTCTGGGATTCAAGAACACTCAACTTCAGTGTATGCTCGCTTCACGAGCTTGGGCAATCACAACCTTTCTGATTCTGTCTGTCTTCATGTATAAGATTTGGATAACAATCTCTGTATTACCTACTTAACAGCATTGTCAGAGGATTACATAATAGATGTACAACACTTTTCACACCTTAAAGCACTGTAATAAATGCCAGTTATTATCTAATAATGTACATATTAATGGTGTTATCATGTGTATCTTGACAGAGCAGAAGAATCAAAGTCTATCATTTGTGAGGCATAGACAAACTGTTTTTTATATGGACTTGTTCTTTTCTAGACTAACTTATTTTTTTCATTTCCTACTCTTGATCCTGAGGGGAAAAGGATATAGAGTTTGGGGAGAAAGAGACAAATAGAGATACTGGGATAGAAGAGGTAGAATGGAAAGTCTGGGGATTGAGAATGGAAAGAAGGAGCCTAAATGTAGGAATAAGCCTCTAGAGATCAAGTGTGAAATGAACTTTTTTTCTTTGTTATTTTAACCTTTCCCTTTCTTACAGTCAGATCTCTGATTACCCGTATCAGATTAAAATTACAAGCAACTGATTATTCCCCCATAATAGACTGCCCTGGGTCTTATGCAGGAAACACTAGTAGGAAGAAATGAATAAGAAGGCGGCACACTGTAGTAGGGAGAAGATAAGAATAAAAATCAGATGATCAGGATTTCAATCTGTTGTCACTAACGTAACATAGAGTTAAGCATCAGTTTAGCCTTTCTTTGCCTTTTTTTTTGCCTTTGGCTTTTACCTTTTTCCTTGTCAGGAGCTGAATTCCACGTACGTTTCTAGCAATATACACCCATAAAACCCCAACAAATTTTTAAAAAGGATGTGTGCTTGCTTCAGAGATAGCAGAAAAGGAGAGAAGTTGGAAAAATAGCTTTCTATTCTGCTGTGACCTGGGGAGGGGAAAATTCAAGGGCCTTAAGAACTCGGGTTCAAGAATGGATGGTAGCAATAGGAAGAGCAGGTAAGCTGACCTCTTGTACATCTGTAAGAAAATAAAGAGATCGCATTGGGAGCCACTATAGGAGTTACAACTGAGAAATGGCTCTGAGGGATCTTGGAGAGGTTCAGTGAGTGTATCCCCTCAGGAGTATATTCAGTTCAACAATTCAGCAAAGATTTATTAAGTACTTACTATGTGTAAGTTATTGTACCAAGTGTTAGGAATACCAAAAACACCTCCCCCCACCCCCAACAAGTTCTTCTGTTCAAGGAAATTGGTAAGGAGAAACAAAACTGTACCTAGATAAGTAAATACAAGAGATACACAAAATTAAAACAAAGTAATTTCAGGGAGGGTGGTGTGGGCAGGGGAATAGTAGTTGAACTGAATATTAAAGAGAACAAGAAAGGGGTTCATGAGGTAGAAATGTGGAGGGAGTGAATTCTGCACATGGGTATATGGGGAAGAGTGGAGAGGCCATTTTGATAGGAGCATAAGAGTTTGTGAAAGGGAGTAACATGAAATTAGGCTGAAAAGGTAGGTGGGAGTCTGATTGTGGTGGCCTGTAAGTCCTGGGTCAATGTCAGTTTGTAGTTCAACTTGCAAGCAAGAAGGAACCGAATGCTTTTGGGAGTGACTGGCCAGAACTTTTGCCTTAGAAATATTATTTTGACAGCTGTGTTGGGGAAATATTGGAGAAAGAAGAGACTGGAAGCAGGGACACCAAATAGGAGGCTATTACTGTAGAACAGGCAAGAGGTTGAGAGGACCTGAATTATGGGGCTGTTTGAGAGGAGAGCAGAAATATAGGAGGTCTGTTGTGGTGATAGAATCCCACTGTTTCTTCAAATGTAACAGGCATCATAGAGAGAATGACTTTAATCAGCTCTCTGCTCAGCTGTGTTGAAATACATTTCCCCCCCTGAATATACAAAGGCCTGGGATCATGGCTGTTTTTTGTAGTTTGCCTTGAAATCCTTCTGTTCACTGATTAGGTTACTCTGTCTAGTGCTGCCTTGCAGGCAGATTAGGTTGTACTTGAAATATTGATTTAACTTTTTTAATCCTTTGAGGGGTTAGAAATAATAAAGTTAGAATGAACATGTTTACAAAACCTGATAATAGTTTCAGTGCACAAAGCTATCTCTTGGGGATTATGCTATTGAGATTTGTTTGCTAATGGTAAATTTATATTTCATTTTAAATATTTTGGGTAGTGGGAATTATTCACAAATGAACCTCATTTGATTGCTGTGCAGTAGACAAGGAGAAATTGAAGATAAATGTGAGGATGGGGCTGGTGTAGGGGGAAATCCGTTGGAGAAGATGGGATGGAATAGTATTACTTGTGTTTGTAGAGGGGTTTGCCTTGGTAAAGAGAAAGACCACTTCTTGTGGGACAAGGGTAAAGAAGGAGAGAGTGGCCAAAGGCATCTGAAAAGGGGAGAAGAGGGAGCTCTTGGTCAATGACCTTCAATTTTTCCAGTAAAATATGAGGCATGGTCCTTAGTTGAAAGAGCCAGGAGGGCAGGGGGAGAACCTGGGGAGCTGTGAGGAAGGTTGAAAAGATTTGAAAGAGCCACTGTGGTAAATAGGAGACTGAGTTAATTGGGAAGTTGCCTTGCCATAATGAGCGCCCTGTTGAAGTTATATAGCATTAATTTATAGTTAACCCAGTCAGCATGGTTTTGTGCTTTTCTCCAGCTTTGTTCAGCAGCATGTGTATAGGAATGAAGACAGTGGATGGTGAGCACAATCTAAGGCTGAGGCTTGGGAAGACAAGATTGTGACAAGATAAAGGGCTGGCATTGTCATGACTAATAAGATAAGGGGGTGGTTGCCTAGATGTTATCCTGGCCTCCTCAGTCTCTCACACTCTCCATCATCCAATCTGTTGCCAAGTCCTGTAGATTTTATCTTGGAATTATTTCTTCTAGGTACCCCCTTCTCTCCTCTGACCCTGCTACCCCTCTGGTATAGGCTCTTATCACCTCAAGCCAAGACTCTTGCAATAGCCTGTTGCTTAGTATCACTACCTCAAGGCTTTCCCCATCCAGTCCATCCTCTACTCTGCTCCCAAAATAATCTTCCGAAAGCACAGATTTTACCATGTTGCCTCCCCACCCCGTTAAACTCCAGTGGCTTGCTGTCCTCTCCAAGGTCAAATATAAAATCCTCTGTTTGGTTTTAAAGTCCTTTATGACCTGCCTTTCTCTCTCCTTCTCAGTTTTTTTATACCATCTGCCCCTCCCTGCCCCTAAGTATGCTTCAATTTAGTGACATTGGACTCCCTGCTGCTCTTTGAACAGGAAACTGATTCCTGGCTCTGGGCATTTTTCCTTGGCTTTCCCTGACATGGAATGTTCTTCCTCCTTATCTCTGCCTCCTGGCTTCTCTGGGTTCCTTGAAGTCACAGCTAAAATTCTGTCTTCTAAGAGAAGCCTTTCCCAGAGCCTCTAAATGCTAGTGCCTTCTCTGTTGATTAGTTTTAATTTATCTTGTATATAGCTTGTTTGTATGTAATTGTTTTCATGTTATCTCCACATTAGATTGTGAGTTCATTGAGGACAAGAAATATCTTTGGCCTTTGTATTCCCAGAACTTAGCATAGGACCTGGAACATAGCAGATGCTTTAGTAAATGCTTATGGACTGACTTAAGAACTGGCTCTTAATGAGAAAAAAATACCGTTAGTAAGGTTCTGATGTATAATAAATACTGCAGATAAAAACAAATCACTCAAAAGCCATCAGAAATAAATTTTTGCACCTTTTTTTTCAACATTGAAACTTCATTTTTTTTGAGTAGGATAGATTTATCATCTCGGTAGAACAGTGTATGTGAAGTATAACCACGGACATTTGTTGCTATTTGTATAGATAGGTTGGAATCCCTTTCTGAAACAGACTTTTTTTTTTTTCACTCTGCTTTTCTTATCTTGTACTTGTAAAGTTGTTTTTTGCACCCCGATGTAAGATTAATTTGGCCCAGTATTTGCTTGTCAAGATCTTTTTGTATCCTAACACTGACATCAAGGTTGTTCTTTGACACTCTACCCAGCTTTGTGTCATTTGAAAATTTGGTAAGGATGCCATCGTTTTAATCATGGATAAAAATGTTAAAATACCTCAGGACCAATACAGATCCTTGGGATATTCAGTTGGAGACTTCCTCCCAAGTTGATATCAAATCATTAATCACTACTTTTTAGGTCCAGGCATTCAACCAGTTCTTAATCCATCTAATTGTGCTGTCATTAAGTCCACAAAATAGCATGAGGAACTTTAATAAATGGCTTTGTTAAAATTTAGAAGACATTGTGGTTCAATGGGAAGTTTACCGCATCTGAAGTTGGAGGACCTGGGTTCACATTCAAATCCCCTGTTTGAACTTTGGCAGATCATTTAGCCTCTCCAGACTTCATTTTCCTCACATGTACAGTAAGAGAATCAGACTATATGGCTCTACCTCTGCACACTTGCTCCTCTTCTTTTGACTTGACAAAATCTTTTCCTTCCTTGAAAGCCCAGCCCAAGTCTTAACAACCTCATCGTGTCTCCCCAACCACTTCAGTACACTGTGATATGACACCAGTAGTTTCCTATAACTGCAACAAATCAGAGCAGTCATCTAGTTCAGTCCTGTCGTAATACCAGAAGAAGAAACTGAGTCCCAAAGAGGCAACACGACTTGCTTAAGATTACATGCCTAGTTATCAGCGCACCCCCAGGACAACAACAGGTCTGTCATTGCATCCTCTACCGCCTTGTCTCCTGTGACTCTTAATAGTACTTGTTTTCTCTTCCAGCATTCTCCAAATGGTGTTTTTCGAAGCCCCGATGTTCTGCAGAATATAAATGGTGGTTCTGTGCGAGAATTTTGATGACAATGATAGATGGCTTTTTTTAGACTAGACTTATGATTTCACTGGCACAGGGAATTCCTGGTAGGAAACTTCCTTCACCAGTGCAGATATATGGACAAAAATACTTTGGGGTATGGAAATATTTGGCTTAAATTTTCTTATACTTTTTCTTGTACTTTACAATTTCTTTGGACCATTTCCCCCTTTTCCTGAGGGTGTTTCATACCAGCATTTGGTTTTTGTAAAATATATATTTCAAGGATTAAATTATTCCATAACCAGATTTATATGGGAAACATTGATGTAACTTATTTGATACTCAAAGCATGTTATTTCGTTTTGTTATTTATTTTACCTTTTTTTACGTTTACCCCATTTCTTGAGTGGATGGCAAACTTTAAGGCAGGGGTTCTTAACTGTGTTTTGTGTTATGGATCATATTAACAGTCTGGCAAAGCCTATGGACCCCTTCATAGAATGATATTTTTAAAAGCATGAAGTAAAATAGAACTACAAAGGAAATCAATTATACTGAAGTACAGTTATCCCTGTTAAAAACAACAATAACAAACTCATGAACCCTAGATGAAGAACTTCTACTTTGAAGGGCAAGTATTCACCATGTCTTATACTTTTTTGTATCCTGCTTATTTGGCACAATGCCTTGTATGTATTAGGTATTTAGTGAATGTTGGCTAATGGTGATAAACTTGACTTTAAATTACAATAAACTGGCAGTTCATTAAGTTAAAAAATATTTTAGTTCCTTCTATGTGTTGGGACAACCATTTGTAATTTTTCCTTCATTGTTGGATTAGTTCTTGTTAATTTCCTGTTATTAAAAGTAATTTCCAGTTTATTTTTTTGATGAGGCTTAAAACATATGGTTTTATGATCCACAAGTTTTTGGTTATATGCTTTTTTTTGATCAAAATGCTTTTGGAAAGATCAAAACCTTAGAAGTTTTTGTCGTATCATTATTACTTTTAACTGTGATATTATTGGTAGTGATCATTCTCCCAATGTGTGGGTTTGACTCAAGAGGCTAGTATGTGATTTGGGAATCTTTTCCCATGCTTCAGTTATCAAAAGATGCTGTTTGTATCTTACACTTTTATTCTTTGTTCTATTCCCTATATCTTTCATTGAAAAGATTCCCCCCATCTTTCTTTTCCTTCTCCCACCCCCTGCACCTCTCTCTTCTTCACTCTTTCCCTCTTGTGGCTTACTTTGTCTGCTTCTGATTTCCCGGGAGACCCTAGCTATTGATACTGTGCTCCAGTATATCTTTAATGCATTTCTACTACTTTTGCTCCCTCCTCCCTCTAGCACTTATAGTTAACTGAGGTTATTTTATCATAGAACATCTTTTCCTGAGACAGCCTTCAAATATTCTCCATCTGTATCCAGTTCAGTGTTCAGTTCTGGGTTGACTGCGTGATCTAATTTTTGATAATTTCATTTTGTCATTTGGTATTAAGTGTGGTCTAGAGCAGTGGTTTTCTAATTTGGGGGTCTCAGGATCCCCTTTATGCTCTTAAAAATATTTACCCCCAAAGAATTTTTATTTATCAAGGTTATATTTTGATATATCCTATATTAGAAATTAAAACAAATCAATATTATGAAAATAGTTTTGACCTTGTAGACACCCTGAAAGAGTCTCAGGGACCCTTAGGGGCTCCCATATCATATTTTCAGAGGTAACTGAAGTTCCTAAAACAGTCAGATGTGTCACTTAAGCATGTCCTGGTTTCAGGGCTGTTTTTAAAAAAAAATACAACTTTAATTCTGAAAAGTTCACTTTAAAAAGATTGTTATTTCTTTAATTCTCATGGTGAATTAGTTTGTATGATGTGCCTCCCCCTTTAGTTTAATTAAGCAAACTGAAGTAACCTCTTTAAGTTATTTGAGTAGCATAGATAAAAGACTAGGACCCAAATGTCCCTTCATCTTCTACTTATCACAAACAAGAATTCATATTTGAACTCTATAGCAACAAATGCAGAATGAAGTGTATGAGAAATTTATTTTGCTGTCAGAGAGATGTTTAGTCCCATCCTTGCCTTCATTCTGGGCTTTTACTAAAAGCTTTTGACTCAGTGTTATATCCATTAGATTTTACTAATTCTAGCTTGAAAAAAAAATCAAGAAGGGAATGAATTGGTAGTGCTTGATATCGTCAGTGTCACATCCCGAACTCCTCACCACTTTTAGTACAGTTTAATGTATAAACATAGTGATGTCTCCACTGAGTTACTTCTGTTTCCCTGTATATAGATGTTTAATTGACTAAAGACGTAGTATAATCGGCTAAAATCTGTATCCACCTATTTTCTTCTGAACACTGAATAATAGTAATGGTCCTTTGTGCTGTGTTTATAGATTCTTTCTTCTAAGAGTTCGCAGTGTTTCATACATGTTATCTCATTGATTATGTTTCTTTTAATGACTAACTGGTGATTTTGTGATTGATTCTTCTATTATTAAAGATGAGGTAGGAGCAGGGTTCACAAAATTTTGCTTTTTGGAGGGGGGAAAGCAGGGCAGTTGCAGTTAAGTGACTTGCCCAAGGTCACATGGCTAGTAAGTGTTAAGTGTCTGAGGCCAGATTTGAGCTCAGGTCTTCCTTGACTCCAGGGCTGGTGCTCTATTCACTGTGCCCCCTAGCTGCCCCAGTAGTTGAGGTTTAAAAAAAAAACCCAACCATTTATTACATGCCTACTATGTATATGGCATTGTTTTTGTCCCATCTGCTCCTTCTCTTCTTACCTCAGGCTTTTTCTCCTTATTTCTTACCCCTTAATTGGAGTCCTACCCAGGGCTCTATCCATCCTGTCCTTTCCTAACTTACTTGTTTCCTGTTCTAGCTCTCAGCTGCTAGCTCAATAGTCAGTCATTCAGCCAAAGAGCATTTATTACTATGTTCCAGGCACTGTTAAGTTCTGGGTATACAAAGAAAGGCAAAAATTATCCCTGCTCTCAAGGAGCTCATGTTCTAATGGAGGAGATAACACCTAAACAACTATGTATATACAAGATATATACTGGGAAAATCTGTGATAATTGGAGGATAATGAAAGTAATAAACCAATCCTTGGTAAGACAATAGCTGACAATGTATTATTCTACCCAGAGCCATTTTCATTTTAACAGAGGACCTGCGAAGACCAGCAGTCCAAAGAAATCAGTCTCTAATGGTAGTTCTTGAATTTCTTGAATTAAAGGGCAGATTTCTTTTTGGAGGGGGGGAAGTTAAGGCAATTAGGACTAAGTGACTTGCCCAGGGTCATACAAGAGTATGAGTATGAGATGAAATTTGAACTCAGGTCCTCCTGACTCCAGGGCTGGTGCTCTATTTACTGTGCCACCTAGTTGTACTCATCCCCCCAAAAGAAATAAAGAGCAGGTATTTTTGAATGAGTTATTTCTGCCACTTCAAAAACCATACTGTATCATCATCTCTCTTGCCTATGCATATCTGTCCATTGGTAATGATATTCCTGTTTTGGTCATTGGACAGCATGGAGAGGTTAGTGGGTTTGCCAAGTCACAATGTCCCTGATAGGGTTGGGAGCCATATTTTTTATGCTGATATAAATGTTTGAATTCAAAGTTTTTTATTTTTGAAAATTTACTCTTTCAATTGTATGTTATATTTTGGAACCATTGGAAATGAGACCATGGTTTCAGTAACCATCAAATTTGCATATTTAAAACTTTGAAGCTTTTTGCTTTTTTGGAACTGAAGTGAGGAAAAATACCAGTCAGATGCTTTGAGGAGTCTTGTTTGAATCTTGCTTTTTGAATTTAGTTTTTTACTTGTAATAGAGGTACATGTAATATATGTATATATAATATATTCTTATTATGTAAGAATCTGCCCCATGAAGAACCAGAAATTCAGAAAGCTTGGCAGAGTAAATGTCTCTCTGAAGTTATGATGTTGGAATGATTTAATTCGTCAAAGATAAACACAGTGTAGTATGTTTTCTTGGGGAGAAAAATAAGCTGGGAACTACAAAACTAGAAGGAGCTGATTTATATATTAAGATGGTGGCAAAAAAAGTCTAGTGCTCATATCGGGTATCATACTTCCTATGAACTAACGATGTAACATTACAATAGTAAAAACTAGACAAAAAATCCAGAAACCCAAGAGGAGTGCTGGTTTATAAAAAGTACAGAATACATGAAACAACATCTCATTCATTTTACTCAGCATTGGTAAGAAGTCCATTAGAACACTGGCGTCAAACTCAAAATAGAAATGCGGCTATTAAACCATATAAAAGGTAAGGATCCCTGTGGATATCATATTGACTTAGAAAACCACATATTAACATTATCAATGTTTTATTGTATTTTTATTTATTTTATTAGACTCTACTGAGCAGTGTTGTAGGCTTCCATGTGTGCTTGACATTTCTGCATGACAGTATCATGGCCAGTTCTGAGCTCCATAGCTGAAGAAGAGCCAATCTGGAGGATAGGACATGAGGAACTTGAAAGATAATTAAATATTGGAAAATAATATCTGTGAAGAAAGGTTAAAGGAGCTTGGAGAAGAGAAAGCTAAGAAATCACTTAATAATAGTATTTTAAGTATTTGAGGGATTTTTTTATTTTATAACTGCTGGTAGACTATTTGTTTTCCATCTCTAAAGGGAATAGAACAAAAGCAAATTGCAGGTTTGAAGAATTCAGATTAGCACTGAGAAAGAATTTCCTAGTAGAGCTTTTTAATTAGATTGCCAAGGGGAGGCTATGTAATCTTGATTTTTTTAAGTCTTTAAAAACAGGTTTGGATCTTACCTGTCTGGAATGACTTAACAGAGGTTCTGCCTAAATGACAACAGGATAGAATAAATGGCCCCTCACAGTTCTTAATTCCTGTCGTTACACTATAATCCTCTAATCTCCAATCTCTTAATTTTACCAACCATTCTTGATACTAAATTATTATTAAACAAGCACATCCAGTGTTCTAAGGAGTATCAGGTATAATTCTGTTTAACTAAGATAATACTACAGTAATGTGGCTTGGCCCTTTTTAGGGGTTCTGCTAAATAGCCTCAAGCTAAAAAATTTATTACTGTTCACTTTAATATTTGCAGCTGTTATGTATCTTGCTCATGGGAACACAGTCATTTGAGTTATTCTTGGGAAGTCTAATTTTACAAAGCCAATTGAGTATGATTGACTTAATGTTATTTTAGATAAGAGTAAATATGACTATTCCATTTGAGGGCGATGAATTATTAACCCATCCTGGGATACTATTCTTATTTGGACATTCTCTTAGGTGAAGTCAATTCACAGAAAAGCCGTGAAAGAACTTACTTAGATTCATTATTGATACAAAAATTTTGGAAGGGTTCCAGAATTTGGCCTTAGATATTTTGACTACCTTAAACTGAAATGTGTTCATCAAATTGTTGGAGGTGTGTGGCTTAAAAATCGAAGGTTAGCGTGGTGAACATTCTTGTTAGAGTAGTCAGGGTGTTAATGTTTATTCAATTCTGTAGTCAGTTTATTGCTTTTTATGATCTTTTGTAGTTTCTTTCAGGAAATTAAATAACAGCTCTGTGTTCTATGTGTTTACTTAGAGCTCTTAGAAGATGCTTTTTATTAGGCCTGTTTGTCCCTACCTTTAATCCCTTAAAGATTATGTAATGTTCATGGGACAGAGCAGTTTGTTATCTTTTATAAGAGTATAGTGAATATGATTATTATTTGAGTCAGTCTCATAATGTTTTCTACTGTTTTGGTGTGCATATACTACTTGGGTAACTAAAGTAAGGTATATTCTGCCTTATGTTTTAATTGTCTCTGTTCTTCATAAAACTTCATTGTGAATTCATAAACTGAGAACTGGAAGAGAACTTAGAGATATCTAGTACCTCTATTCCTCTGGTATGGAGGTGCTAAACTCAACCTGTGAGCCACATGGGGTCTGCAAAACTCCTCCAAGCAAATTAAAATTTAATTGGAAAGACTTTAACAAAAGAATAGAAATTCAGTAAAACATTGATGGTAGAGATCTGTTTTTATTTAAATTTAACACCAATGATCTAATCAAGTCCCCTTGTTTTATAGATGAGGAAACTGATACTTAGAGGTTGTGATTTTTTCAAGGTAGTTGAATGTCAGAGCCAGGATAGTTGAAGGTGGGATCATCATGAATTTCTTGCACAGGTTTTTAATTGAAGTGAGTTCCATTGAAAACAGCACTAGGCTAGGAGTGAGGACACCTAGGTTACTATTCTAGCTCTGCCATTTATTAGCTGTATAATTTTGAATAAATCCCTTACCTCCCTGGTCCTTGGTTTTCTTATCTGTCAAATGAGGGAGTTAGATTTGATAATCTATCAAGTTCTTATATCAAGTTCTATCTATCTATCAAGTTCTAATGAGCTATAAATCTGAATTCATTTAGTAGAATTTCAAACTTGTGCAGTTTATTAATTATATCACAAATTCACTCTAAGGGACAGCCCTACTCCATACTTAAAGAGTTTGAGGTTATTTTGTTATGATTTTATCTTTGCTGCTTAGGTAACTTTGTCATCCAGTTTTCCCTATTGCATAGAGGCATAAATAGGAATTTTTTTAACCTAGGGCAAAAACAGTTAAGGACCTCCTCTTATCCCCCTTCTCTCTTAAACCTGGGGAGAGAGCGTGCCTTAGATGGGTTGGCAGAAAACAAAGTAGGGCAGGGGTGATCTTTCACAGATAGGAGCTCAGCTGCTCTTAGGGGGGAAGGGCTGAAGAGAGAGGGTACTTAAAGGTCTATACCATCTGAGAACACAAAGCAGCTGAACTGCCCCATGGAGAGAGCTTATGTAAACATCTTTCTTTCTAGGACAAGAGGATCCTTAAAGGTACCTGGGAGCTCTGGGCATGGCCTAGCTTTCCTCAGCCAGAAGTGTTGACTGAGCAGGAGGGTCATGTCAACCTCTCAGGAGTTCCAATGATGAGGCACATGATGGTCTGGATAGGAGGAAAGCTTGGCTTGATCAGATGTTATACTGACTGAATGAAATCTAAAGGGCATCCTGCCCTCCCACCTCTAGTTCCCTTGCTTCCCAGAGGCACCTTCAGAAGGGTAGTCTATTATCTCTCTTTTTCTAATGACCTGTTAGCTTTTCTCTCTAATCTTGATTGAAAAATTTGACCAAGTTGTTAACACTTGAGAGATCACCACTAGTACAGTAGGAACAATATGTGAAGTAGAGTCAGGCATATTATCAGACACCTAATGTTCCTGGTATTCTCCTATATGGTTTTACCTATAGGATTTTATTTTGAACACAGCCAGTGAGATTTTTTTTTATAATTGGGGCATCATTTTTTCCTACAGAAATGTCTCTTGTTTTATAATGAAAGTCAAAGGGAAAATAATATTTTCTTAACAAAAATTCACTTTATAGTCAACTTTTCTAAAATTCCAAGAGGTAGAGGTACTTATACTTGGGGTACAAGAGTAGCTTAATGATGTTAGTTGTAAGTGGTTACTTATGATGCTAAATGCCATTATGCCCCATTTCTGTGATATAATTCATTCTGATATTTGTGTTTTTTTAGTGCTTTGAGTTTCACGGAAAAGATAGTTTGTGTTCTTGTTTTTCATAGTAGTCTTTGTAAAATAAGACCTGCTCTTCTCGCTCAGCATCAGTTCATATAAGTCTCTCCAGGTTATTATGAAGTCCATCTGCTCCTCATTTCTTATAGCACGGTAGTGTTCCATTACATTCATATACCACAACTTGTTCAGCCATTCCCCAATTGATGGGCATCCCCTTGTTTCCCAATTCTTTGTCACCACAAGAAGAGCCGCTATAAATATTTTTGTACATACGGGTCCTCCTCCCACTTCTCTGATTTTTTTGGGATATAACCCTAGAAAGGGTATTGCTGGGTCAAAGGGTATGCACTTATTTATAGCCCTTTGGGCATAGTTCCAGATTGCTCTCCAGAATGGTTGGATCAGTTCACAACTCCACCAACAATACATTATATACTTCCTTTTTGACATGTAATTCAGTGACTTTTTAAAATGCTATCCCTCAAAACCCCATAACCAAAAGGAATTTCTGTTAATTTTCAGTAATATTACTACTAAATTAACCAGATAATGTAATGCTTAGTGGACAGAGTAAAATTTTAATGATTTAAAACAAGGTAAGATCTTTTTCTAATGATCAAAATATGGCAAGTGTTAGTTTAAGCTAGTTGAATTTGAGAATAATTGTAAAGTATGGAGTTTTACTTTTAGAAAGGACCAGATTTGTATTGAAATTCTTAGAGGTCCTATTTCTCTGTCTAGGTTTGTCAGGCACAGCATTGTACCACCCAGGACCATGGACAGAAAAAAGGCGAAAAAATTCCTCCAAACCTGTTGTATCTAACTAACTTTGGAGCATAAAGGAATTCTCCCATTCTGGGGTGTTGTTATATACCTTTGTATAGGAGACATCTGAACTAGTTTGAATGTATGGCGTTGTACTTTTTAAATGGGTTCACTTCACTGTTTGATGATGATGACTTTGCAATATTTCTTTTCTTTTTAGGTTTTATCTCGAAGTAACTATAACATTTTTGGGCTGCTTTCTTTTGTAGGTTTCTCATGAAAAAGTTTATTGGTTTGATCTATATGTGACAGTGAGAAAGAATGCTAGTTCTTAATCTCAATCCCAGCTTAATTTTCTTGGCTATTTGAATTGAAAAATTTCTTTAACAGCACATATAACTTTATTATAACCACCATGTAGTCTGTTTTCTCCCTAATTATACTATAAAACAAATATCTGGGAACTTTGGAAAAAAGAACAAGTTTAGTTTAATTTAGTCAATCAATATGTATTTATTAAGTGCCTGACACATAGTGGGCCTTGCTAAGTGCTGGAGATATGAAGAAAGGCAGAAGACGAAGTCTCTGCCCTTGAGGAGCTCACGATCTGAGAGACAACATGCAAACAGATATATTTTTTGTTCAGTTATTCAGTCGTGTCCAACTCTTTGTGATCCCATAGACTGTTGCACACTAGGCCTTTCTGTCCTTCACTATCTCTTGAAGTATGTCTGCATTTATGTTCCTTGTTCCCATGACACTAACTATCCTTTTCATCCTCAGTTGTCCCTTGCTCCTTTTGCTTTGAGTCTTTTTCCCAACATCAGGTTCTTTTCCAATGAGTCTTGTCTTCCCATTTCATGGCAAAAGTATTTAAGTTTGAGCTTCACTATTTGACCTTCTAGTGAACAGCCTGAGTTAATTTCTTTAAGTATTGACCAATTTGATCTCCTTGCTGCCCAAGGGACTGTCAGAAGTCTTCTCTGGCACCACAATTTGAAAGCATTAATTCTGTGGCAGTCAGCTTTCTTTATAGTCCAATTCTCACAGCTTTACATTGCCAGTGGAAAAAAACATAGCTTTGACTATATGGATCCTTGTCAGCAAGGTGATGTCTCTGTTTCCTATTATGCTGTCCAGATTGCTGTAGCTTTCCTTTAAAGGAGCAAACATCTTTTGATTTCGTGGCTGCAGTTGCCATCTGCACTGATCTTTGAGCCCAAGAATATAAAATCTGACACTGCTTCCATTTCTTCTCCCTCAGTTTGTCAGGAAGTGATGGGGCCAGTTGCCAAGATCCTAGTTTGTTTTTTTTTTCATATTAAGCTTCAAGTCAGCTTTTGCACTCTTTTCTTTCACCTTCGTCAAGATCTTCTGCACATCTGAGATTGTGGATATTTCTCCTGGCAACCTTAATTCTAGCTTTTGATTTAGCCAGTCTGGCATTTTACATGATGTACTCTGCATATAAGTTAAATGAAGTGACAATATATAGCCTTGTCACAGTCCCTTTTTAATTTTAAACCAATCAGTTATTCCATGTTCGATTCTAACTATTGCTTCTTGGCCCACATACAAGTTCCTCAAAAGACAAGTAAGATGATCTTGTACTCCCATCTCTTTGAGGACTTGCCACATTTTGTTGTGTTTCACACATTTAAAAGCTTTTAGGGTAGCAAGTGAAGCAGAAGTAGATGTTTTTTCTGGAACTCCCTTGCTTTCTCCATAATCTAGCAAAGTTTAGTGATTTGGTCTCTAGTTCCTTTGCCCCTTTGAAAACCATCCTGCACTTCTGATAGTTCTTGGTTCACATATTGCTAAAGCCTAACTTGCAGAATCTTAAGTATAACATTGGTGGTGTGCTTAATAATTTGAACATTTCTTACCATTGCCCTTCTTTAGGAATGGGATGTAAACTGATCTTTTCTAATCCAGTGGCCACTGCTGTGTTTTCGAAATTTACTTACGTATTGAATATAGCACTTTAACAGCATCATCATTTAGGGTTTTTTAAATAGCTCAACTGGGATTCCATCACCTCCTCTAACCTTGTTAGCAATGCTTCCTAAGACCCTCTTGATTTCATTCACCATGATTTCTGACTCTAGATCAGTAACCACATCATGGTGGTTATCAATGATACTAAAATCTTTCTTATATAGCCCTTTTGTGTATTCTTGCCCCATCTTCTTAATCTCTTCTGCTTCTGTTAAGTCACTATCATTTTTAAAACAATTATATACAAGCAGGCTATATATAGTATAAATAGGAAACAATAGAGGGAGGGCACTAGCATTAAGATGAATTGGAAAAGGCTCCCTGTAGAAGGTAGAATTGTAGTTGGGACTTAGTGGAAGCCAGGGAAGCCAGGAGGTGGAGATGAGGAGGGACAGCATTCCAAGCGTGGAGGACAGCCAGATAAAATGCCCAGAGCCCAGAGATAGAGTATCTTGTGTGTGGAACAAGAGAAGGAGGCTGGTGTCTTTGGATTGAAGAGTGTGTGTGGGGAATATGAGGTGTAAGAAGACTGGAAAGGTGGTGATGGTGGGGATAAGTGATGAAGGGCTTCAAATGCCAAATAGAGGATTTTGTCTTTGCCAATATTCCTTTTGCCCAAGTTAAAAATTTTTTTTTAGTGTTAAGGGATAACTTATATACTAAAAATCCATCTGCTCCAAATTCTTCAGAGAAATTCTTCTAATACTTTGATGATTTCTGATTTTCACTCAATTCTTTGATAGTTTCCATAGGTACCCCATCTTACTCTTTCAAGTGATATTTGTTGCCAAGAGTGAAATGAAGAACGGTTGCAGTCTGGTGTGTAGTGGAGTCTGGGAGCCAAAGGTATCGACTGATGATGATTTTAGTGTTAACTGAGCATCGATTCTCTATGCACTACTCATCTTTCTGGGCCTTTTTGTCAACAGTTATAAAATGAAGAAGTATTTATTTCTAAAGTACTTCTGCATACTAGGACAACAGCAGATCCTGATTATTAATGGAAAGTGCTATTAACAAAAATAAATTATTGTTGAAGATGCATTGGTGTGTGTATATAAGCAGAATATAAACTGCTTTTCATTTTCCTTTGGAGGAGTTATATGGAAGTTGACAAATAACAAAGTCACTTTATTACTATGCATATTGGTCTTATGCCACTTGATCAACTGTAATGTTTCAGGGGGAGAAGAAGGTTATGAGCATGATTGTTTCTTTTAAAGTACATAACTGTGTTTTATGCAATGCATGAAACTACCTTTTCAGGCACAGGAAAGGAAAATTAAGATAATAAGGTTTTCCAGTTCCCCTTTCTTTTCATTTTTTCTTTTCAGTAACATTCCCTTCCCCTCCCTTCCTCTTTCAGGGCTTCATTCGTCTTCCTGCTTCTTTGTACTACAAAAAAAGGAAGGATCCTGTTTGATTTGTACTCTGATTTATACTTGCAGAAATGTTTACTTACAGTTATTTGAGCCTTTTAGCTATAATTATGAAGTAAAATGCTTTTCCTCCTATAAACATATTTTTAGACAATAGCAATGAATTGAGGGGCAAGAATGAGAGCTTTTTCTTGCTCCTGAAATCAAAATTAATTTATCATAAATTACTTGCTTTAACCATTTTAGGATGCCTGAGAGTATTGGTTAAGAATGTGTATTAGGGAATCTAGGTCTTATCTTTCTCCTCTGTTGGGGACTAACTCTTTCTCTCTTATTCCTCTCCCCTAAGATTCTTAAGTACTAGAGATTCTGAATCCCTTCCGATTCTTCTCTCTGCCCCACCATCCTTGGCCTGCTTTTTCCCTCCCTTTCTAGAATTAGTGATTATGCTGTTGTTCCTTGGAAAGAGAAATCCATAGCCTGTTGCAGAGATTCAGTTGCCTCAAGTATTTTAATACCTAGGACTGATTCAGCATCATGTATCCTCCAGATACCATTCAGAACAAGAGAGCAGAAAAGGAACATGAGAGAAATTTATATGGGAATATATGAAGTATAGGGCTGTTTCAGAGGAAGGCCTAAGATCTTTTTATTTTTAACCCATGTAAGTGTTGCCCTTTTTGATTATTAAGCATACACACACACACACACACACACACACACACACACACCACATACAAACGTATCCCAGTTATAGGCACTGGAAAACTGGTAACTTAACAAAAAGAAAGCGAAAAGTTTAGTTGACTGTGTAATTTATATGAACTGCTTACCATTTATTTATGCCTAATTAACAATCAGCATAATAATAATTACATAGATCACATCTTTTTTCATGAAAAAATTTCCCAAATGAAGTGTTTGCCATACTGATGAAATCACAGATCAGAACGAAAAAAAAGAAAATCATAAATGTGTAAGTTTGGACCAGTCAATACAGTAAACTCTATATGTATGCTCAGCTTCATAGTTTGTTGTAGCATAATCATATGCTCATATAGTGTCTGTTCTAAAACATTGTAGTGTTTCTATAGTGTTATTGATGAGAGTTCCTCCTTACCTATGTAGCACATTTTTGCAAGTCTTCTTCACATATTGCCATGACAGAGGATTTCTCCAAAGCACGCTACTTTTAATATTTCACTGATACCAATGCAAATTTAAGTTGTTTATTGTTACCTTATTTAGTCTTGCTATGTAAGTATCCCACCTCCTTTTCTATAATGTCTTTTCCACCATTTGTAATTTGTAAATCTGTTTCCAGATGCCAATATCTGCTTAGACCCACCATGCATTTTTCCTATTGCTCTTTGGGCCACCGGTAGTTTGGTAGCAGAATGTTGGTGTTAAAGCAATATGGGCTTTTGAAAGGAGGGAACAGCCTGGCTTCACTGAAAGCATCATCACAATTTCCCAAATGTAACCTCACATTTGATTCTGCCCCAGTTTATTGTTCATCTGCTCACAAGTTTAAAAAAATTAAGAGAAAACTCTAGCTGTGAATTACATTAGTATTGTTTATTTAAAGGGCTATGGTGGAACATTGTTACTGAAATGTAATGACAAAATCTAGTCACTTTTAATCAGGGCTTTCTTAGTGAGATACTGGGTTTTGTTACATTGAGAAGTTCTAGTACATGAATGTAAAGGCATTTCTCTAATGTGAAAGGTATTAAACTAATTTAGAGTCTGTGGTCAGTTATGTATTAAGAGCTTTTCTAAATAAGAATTCTGCTTTTCTTGGTATGGCAATAAAATATTTTATGTTCAGCTCTACATATTTGATGTCCTTATAATTTGTCTCCACTGGGCATGAATATTAGGAAACACACTAAATTAATATAGAATAGTTTTTCATTAGCTTCTAGCTACTTCTCTCTCTCTTAATGGTGTTTTTTTGTTTCCCTATCTTCTTCCTTTTAATATTTCATAAAAAGCAGTAAGAGTTGCTTACTTTTGTGCCAGTTTTCTTCTGCCCCATATCATTTATTTGATGTTCCTTCTTCAGTATTCCTTCTTGTTGAGAAATCATATAAAATGGAGGGTTTCTCCATTAGAGTGTTCCTTTCATTTAGATTGAAAGAATAAAAGACTGGAAAATGTTACATTTAAAATTAATAGTTGGAGTATGATTAAAATTTTTTCATTTGAACAAACCATAAGATTCCTTCTAGCTCATGGTCTATTATGATATTATATTTATGCATTTTTGTTTCTGTCTTTGTAATGTCATGTAAAAACTTATTTCCTAGATCCTTACTTTCAGATGAAAAAGAAACTATTCTTGGTGAATTATACATGGCAAACAGTTTTTTCCATTTACTCTTTTCTACACTATTTTGCCTTTTTGCCTGCCATCCTACTCAGATATTGGCATCTCCTTCACTGACTTTCTATATTGCTGTTTTCTGCTTGTTGTGATGAAAAAGAGGTAAAAGTGGTGAGCAAAGTATACCACTACTGTAGTTTCCATTGTTGATGATTCCTGCTATGATGGTGCCTCTTGGATGCTGAGACCGTGGAAGGTAGCTGAGGTTGATTTTTGAGATACCCAAATTTTTTTAGGATAAAAATTCTACAATTTGTTGGGGGATGCTTACTGTTAATTTGGTGCAGTTATATAACCATTACAGCATTTTAAATGCTACTTTAAAAATTGTCTGCATCTGAGACATTTTTCCCACTATAGGGGGGAAAACCCTCTCTGGAGGCTTTATCCCAGTAGCCTACTACAGTGCCATATACTCAGTAGTCGCTCTAAAAATAGTGACACATTGATGACAGTAGATGAAATAGAGTTAGTCTGTCAAATCAAACTAATATGCCTTCAATGGAAGGTAGAAATTTCCTTCTTCCTCTGTTCCTATTTTGAATCATGTGACTAATCATTTGTGCAGCTTAATCTGTAGCATTTGTTGATAGATAATGACAAGGGTAATGACAAGTGTGCTTGAAAATGACTTCCTGAGCACTTTTGTCAAGTTCAGGTTGGCCAGCCTGTATTGAGAATATTTCTAGAGGACACCTATGATTTTTTATGGTCATGTCATGGAAGACATAAGATTACTTGTACATGTTCATTACAGTTTAAAATAGAAATTGTACCTTTAAGTCAGTTGTTTCTATTGAAATTTTGTTACCTTCTCTATGGAAACTGGCCTAAGCCTTAAGATCACATCATTGGAAAATTTCGATATGTAAGAAAGCATCTGATTTTTCCATTTGTAGAAATAATCAAAGAATTTCAAAGCTTAAACATTACAGAAATATTTAGGTATGTTACCTGAAGAAAAAAAGCTTAGGTTACTGTTCCTCAGAAAAAATGTCCTTGAACATCGGTGGGTTGTATTTAGAAGCTTTCATGGACTGGGAATAGGGTACAATAGGCTGAATAGAAATGCACTCACACAATTGCAAAATAAAGGATAAATTTATAAATGCTGTTGAATTTATGAAATCAGAACTCATGATAAAAATTTTTTATGAGCTAGTGAATAATAGTAGAAGAGAATTGGGAGGGGGAAGGTCATGAGTAAAGGATTTGTTTAAGTCTGACTCATCTTTAACGTTTATTGGAATGGGGAGCAGATGACCATCTTATGGTAGTTGTGAATAAGACATAGTACTTGAGGTGAGGATATTTCTGAAAGCACATTCAGTAATTCAATGGGAAAGAAAATGGAATTAATATTGTATTATTTCTTTAATGCCATGGCCAAGTATTTTATAGTTTGCCTTCTTATAAGATGAAGGGGAACTTTTTTTGTTTGAATTAAATATTTTTTAGAAACCATATTTGGAGAAGGCAGATTGTATGTATATGTGCTTTAGATGATTTTTATAAAAGGATGAAATACATATTTTCAGCCCTCTCTTAGTATCTCTGATGATGGTATTAGTCATAAGTTACCTTTTCTTTTCTTTAATGTGGATCTGATCCTAATTTATTCATAGTGTTGTGACTTTAAATTTAGGTATCTATAGTATTTATGGGGGCAATCACTATTGGGAGTTAGTTTCCCTCTAAAGACAGAGGACAATTTTGACACTTTTACTTCTATTTTTATGAAGGAGTAAAGAGTTAAGATGTTTCTGTGAAGCAACAGGAGACCTCAAAGTGCGGAGAAAGGATGGGAAAAGAAACTAGTTTAGGTTTTTTTGACTAGGACATATGTTGCAAATGCTGGTGAAACTATGACAGCTCCCTGCTCTGGAAAGATAGATTGTATCTTTAGTCATTGTTTTCACTGTTTCTCTATGGCATTTCTAGAGTCTAAGAGGCTGCAGTTCTCTATGTGACCATTAGTATTTCTAGTTTATATCTTGCCCCAATAAACTATGTCTGAGATGGCAGACATTAATTCAGTTGCAGACTCTTGAGGTCTCCCATCACTCCTATGCTTTTTGAAATTTATTTTTCCCCACAAAACCAAACTTTTGACCTTAGGGACAGACAGATGCACACACACACACGCACAATTTGATTTTTCTGTCAGGTGGTTACTGGATTGCAGACATATTTTCCCTATGTTCCCATGTCTTTTTCTTTCAACATTTCAGTCGATGTTTAATCAGCTGTATTTATTAAGTGCCTTTTATGTAACAGTTATAGTGTTGGGCACTGTGGATAAAAATATGAAGAATGAAACAATTTCAAGTCACAAGGAGCTGATATTCCCATGGAGGAGACCACATTGATGCATAAGGACATACAAATTAAATGTAATGACAAGTACAGAGTAGTTAAAGGTGGTTTGAGAAGTGAGGGCCTAACAGTTGAGGGGATAAGGAAAGACTCAATATATAATGTGTTTCTTTAGTTATGTCTTGAAGAAGAGAGACAGATTCTGTGTGGCAGAAGTAAGGAGAGAGTTTGTTCTGGGCATGAGGTCCTGTCAGTGTGCAAGCACAGAGATGGAAGATGGAGCGTTGCGTATGAGGAGGAGAGAAGTCCAATTTGACTGGATTACAGAGTGCAGGAGAGGGAAAAATGCCCTACAAAGCTGGAAAGATAGGTTGGGACTTTGTTGTATGGGGCTTTAATGGCTAAACAGAGATCATATTTTATCCTTGAGGCTATAGGGAATCACTGGAATTTATTGAGTAGGATAGTGTTATGGAGAATTACTTTGCCAGCAGTTTAGAGAATGGACTGAAGTGGAGAGAGACTTGAGGCAGAGAGAACAGTTAGGAAGCTTAAAATGATCTGGGTGGGAGACGATAGGGGCCTGAACTAAAGCCTGAACGGAGAACACCTTACTTTTTGTGTAGATTTTTTTGTTATGGAGTAAAGATTATGATCTGTTTTCCCTGTGGAGTTGTTGACATTATTCCGTACCTCTACCACTTGCTGCCAGTCACGTGAGAGTGGCAAATATGTGATTCTCTGCTGTCTTGTTCCTTCCTTGATTGTAAACCAATAACCTGTACTCTGTTTCACATTTCCTCCTTGAGTTGATAATGGACGGCTTTTATTGCTTCCATTTCCCAGGCAGAAGTAAAGGGATTAGAACATAGACATACTAATTGTAAAAGTTTCCTAGTCCCTCATTCTGGTCCATCCTATATGAGGAAGAAATGACCTTTTAGACTGTTGTAATGCATTCTGTTACAATAGCTTTAAAAATTATGTGGAGACTCCAGCAATTGCATTGTTGCATGATGATTAAATCATTCTGATATGGATGGCCTGCTTGGAGTGAAACCCAAATGTTTAAACATTAGATGATGGTTAGCTTTTTCTCCTCCAACTTTAGAAGCTAATGGTCCTCAAGATTAAAATGTTTTTAATTGTAAAGACCTAGAGTCAATCTACTTAGTAGCACTGTGCCCTAACATTAGGGAGTGAAGGGAGTGGTGCTATTCACAAAACATTCTTTTGGAATTTCCTAGTAAAGGAAGGTAAGATCTTAGGGAGTAATCAGCAAATAAAAGGGAATAAGTGATTGCATTATTACTATACACACATATGTATATCTACACAAACACGTAGATATACACGTGTATATCTACATATATGTATATATATACATATATGTGTGTATATACATATATATGTATTATTAACCAAAGGGAAATACTTTTTCCTAAATGGAAATTTAAATGAAAAAAAAAGGATTTCTACCTTTTTTTCAGAACTTTAATTTTATATATGATATCATCAGTCTCTTTATTTTGCTAATGTAAAATTTCATTTTGGATACTTGCTAGTTATTTTTCTAGACTAATTTTAATACTTGGAGCAATGTAGATTTCATCTTATATACCACAGTTTAGTAATTACATTATGTAACCTTTAGCCTTGTGTATCAGTATATTCTTGTTAAGCTATGAGTGAAACTGTTGAACAAGTTTTTTCTTATTCTTCTAAAAATTACTCCCTTGGATGGAGTTCAAGATTTATCTGTTTTATACCAAATTCTGTTCTGCTTGGTATAACAAATTTTTAGCATTTTTTCTACAAATTATTTCTTCATTCAGATTAAACTCTTCTCTGAGACCTCTTTAAGTCTCTGAGACCTTTCAGTAGTTAAAGTTTTATTCATTCATATTCTAGACATGTCCCCATCCATTAAAAGGCCTAAGATGTTTTTTGATATTCCCTAATGGGTTAGAATCAACAGTAATTTGGACTTGAAAGCAGGAGTATTATGTTAGAATACATTGTTTTACCTCAGATAGAGAAACAACTAGAAAAGATATTGTACACATTGTCTTTCTTTCCTAAATTGGGTTTACTGGATTACTGAATCTCTTGGATCTAATCTATGTGTTGAAATCATAAAATAAGGACATTTATGAAAATCATACTAGGGGACCATTGTACCATGTAACTTCAGGATATTATGAAATTATCTTGGTGTAGGAGCAGCAAGGTACTGCAGCTCCCACATAGTCACCTCAAATACCCATAAAATATGACTCCAAACAAATTTTAGGGCTCCAAAACTCACATAAAAATACAGAAGAAACACATCTCCTGCTGAAGGCAGCTGGGCAAGAAGGGATCATCGCAGCTCTGGGAGCCAAAACCAGCCCAGCCTGAAACTGCAGCATGGGCCCGGGAGCTGGGGGTGGCAGTGGGGGGGTCGGGGGAGGCGGGCCGCCAGGACAAGCTGCAGCTGGAGCCTTCAGAAGAGTGGCTCAGTGGCAGCCGTGGCAGTTTCCAGACTTATCAAACCATAAGAAACAAGGACTAAGTGAAAGATCAGTGGAACTCAGCTAAACTTGGGGGAAAAAAGTGGTCCAGCCAAACTGCTTCCAGGGCAAGGAAGCTGCAGAAGTGGAGGCCCTGCAGCCACCTCCATGTGGCTGCTTCAGAGCTCCTGGCCTGCAGACAGCAGGGGGGCCAAGTGATCATTCAGAGGCCAAGTGCTCTTGTGTTGAGCAGCCTGGATCCAGATTGTGGTCTTGGGTGGTGGTCCTGGGGTGCGTTTTTAGTGAGCCAAAGCTGGTGGGGGCTGCAAAAAAAACTATAGCCCCCTAATAGCTCTGGCAGCTGGGAGAAAACCCCAGCGATTTGGGACAGAGCTTTCCCCTCTGGAAGCAGAGTTCCACAGAGCTAAAAAATCATTGGCTGGCCAACATGAATAGGCAAAGGAAGCAAAGTAAGAACAGCAACCAAACTCTAGATTCTTTGGGGACAAGAAGGATCAAAGCATGGAATGGGAGGAAGACAACACAGTCAGAA
>CM053589.1:33393530-33410462 GCA_028646515.1 Pseudochirops corinnae
AAAATCATAGGTCCATAGATCTTTTCCTAGTCCCAAAGTTAGGGGCCCTGTCCTACAATTTATATTCCCAGTTTTCTACAGGTCTATTAAAACCCTGTTGTCTCCATAGCTATTCATTAACTGCATCATCTTTTCTAGGTCTCCTGCCATTTGTTGCATTTTGCCTGGCTATTGTATAGAATCCATGAGCACTTAAGGTGAGAGGAGTGCTTCATAGACCACTAGGAAATGGGGATTATAGGAGGGGTTGGTTCAGGGTAGTAACTTTGAGATTAGATAAGCACAAAAGCATTATTCCATTCCTTGACATGTTTCTCACTATGTGTTCTACGAGGTTCCTTGACCAGGAGAATATATATGTTACCTTTTGTATGATTTTCCCAGAGTATATATGGTTCATTTGGTACTACATATCCATTTGGTACTACATACTGAGTGGTTGATGGTAACTTTATGCAATCAACTTTTTTTTTTTTTGGGGGGGGGGAGTTGAACTAAAAGGTGGAACCAAAAAGGAAAACTTTCTTTTCTCTACTTTCTGCTTTTTCTCAAAGTGTTTCCTCTTTCTTTCTTTTTTTTTTTCTATCCCAAACTATGAATACAAGTTTTAAATGTGGGGAGTTAAATCAGATTCTCTGAAGAACTTTGTACAGGTGACTCACCGCAGAGTTTAGTAGGGAACCAAGTAATGAACTTGGGGTGAATCTTATAGTCTATTCCTCCTTGTCTTGCCCTGCCAGGTAATGCAGTTCATTTTAGTTTTATAATGGTATATTTTGCCACAAACAATTAATCTTGAAATTCCAAACCAGAAATCTGCATGCTTGACCTCTTTGCTATTTTGTGAGTAACCGTATTCCATAGACCAGGGGTGAGGAACCTGAGGCTTCAAGGCCACATGTGGCCTTCTAGATCTTTGGGTGCAGCCTTTTGACTGAGTCCAAGTTTTACAGAACAAATTCTTTTTTTAAGGGAATTTGTTTTGTGAAGTTTGGATTCAGTCAAAGGGCCATATTTGAGGACCTGTTGCCATACACTCTTTTATGTTATGATTTTGCCTTTGCTTAACTTGATGGAAGAGGCTATCTAAAGGGTTATTTTTCCCTTACAGTGTGAGGATTTGAAAATATGTGCAAGATTGCAAGCATTTGTATTGAGACACAGGGAAGCTTTTGAGGCCCAGGAATTAGTTGGGTCACGTAGAGGTCAGAGCATACTACACTGTCCCCAGCCAGGGGATACTGCATTGCTCAAGACTCTCTTGCATGGAGTTACCTGATGTTCCTGACTGGCATCTCCACACCCTGGGGCCTTCATACCCTTGTGATTGCACTCCCCCTCTCACAATCCTGTTCAGCTGGGCTCTATCACGTGTGGTATGTGGATCTGGGGTATATATAAGACCTAAGCCTTGGAGGTATTGTGAAGCCTGCCTTAAGATCTGGCTGTAAGGCTTCCCCAGAGAGAGACCTTAATAAACCTTTTCTGTTTGGACCTCAGAGCCGTGACTCTTCTGTTCTAAAAGGTACGCTAGGGTCAGTTAAGTGGGGTGAGTAACCAGTTGCCCCTGCGGGTAAGTTATGGTACTCTGAAAGAGAACCCTGACATTACAGAAGTAAAAAGACTTGTTTGTGTGAATGATATCTTTCTTGTATCTTCAACGAGAGTGAGGTGATATGTATCAACATATGTGGTATGTTGATGGTAAGAGATGATGGATATACTTGGAGACTAAAATATTTTCAAGATTGCCTCTTGGTACCTTTTATGATATGTACCTTCCATCCTTCAGTTATACAAAACATGACACCTATTTTTCTTTTCTTAGTACCCCTTCCCCTTCACTTTCATTTTCAATGCTTCCTTTCCTGATATAAGTTCATCAGATAATTTCTGAAGCTTCTTTGGTTTTAACATTTAAAAAATTAATGTAAGAAATAATATTTTTCAAGGACCTTGCTCATTGTAACTTTTTTTTTTTTGCTTTTTGGAGGGGGGAAGGCAGGGCAATTGGGGTTAAGTGACTTACGCAAGGTCATACGGCTAGTAAATGTTAAGTATCTGAGGCCAGATTTGAACTCAGGTCCTCCTGACTCCAGGGCTGGAGTCACTGTGCCACCTACCTGTCCCTCAATGTAATTTTTAATCACTACCTAGCGGGTCACAGCCTTTTGATGGTCTATGCCATTGTTTCTTTTCCTAAATCTTTGGAGAATTACTGCTACCAGTATGAAGAAAATATTTCATTACATACATTCTATCTTAGCTATATAGGTTCTGTGATTGTGGTGTTTATTCTTTCACAACTACTTCTTTCCCCTTTAACAACTACTTCTTGATATGACACTTAATAAGCCTGAAATGAATGTGTTGATTTTGAGTTAAAACAAATAAAGAAGAAACACTGCAATTTCCTGCAGTCATTCTAGAATTTTGTAAACTTCACAGTTTTTTAAAAAAAGGAATCAGTATCGTAAACACATAAAGTCTACCGAACTTTAGTGACATTTGAATCACCCAGGTACTTTGCTGTACTAGATCATATTAGTTATTTTCTTGCTATGAGAATAAAGTTCATGTTGACTTTTATTTTTTAATGGAAGAAATTACCCATAATTGTTTCTGTACTTCTTTGCAAAGAAAATTTATCAGTAAGACCAAGTAATTACCCAACAGAGAAATGGTCACAGGATATGAACAAAAAGTTCTCAAAAGAAGATGTACAAATGATTAACAACCACATGAAAGAATGTTTTCAATCCTTAATAATGAGAGAAGTGCAAAACAAAACAACCTTGAGGTTTTGCCACGTGCCCTGCAAATTAACAGAGATGATGAAAATGGCAATAGTTAATGTTGGAGGGATTATGGGAAAACAGGCATACTGATTCATTGCTGTTGGACCTGTGAATTGGTATAACTGTTTTGGAATTATGCAAAAAAAAAAAAAAAAAAGACTAAATGTTCTTGCCCTTTCGCCCAGTATTTTGTTATTGGAATACTCCAAGGAAGCCATTGGTAAGAATCCGCATATGCCCTAAAAATATGAATAGCTGCACTATTTGTGAAAACAAAGAATTGGAAACAAAGTCAATGTCTATTGATTGGGGAATATCTAGTCAAATTGTGGTACATGAATGTAATAGAATATTACTATGTTGTAAGAAATGATGAATACATAGAAATATGGAAAGATCTCTAGGGACTTTTGCAGAGTGAAGTAAGTGGAGCCAAAAATCATGTCAAAGGAAAGAATAATCATACTCAGAATCTAAAAGAATGTTGCAGAATTATAAAGAACAAGCTTGGCTTCAGACGTGAGAGGAATACTCCTAACCTGCACCTTCTTAGAAGTAAGAGGTCCACAGGTGCTACACAGTGTACATGGTTTTGGATTCTTTATCTTTGTTTCTCTACCCTGGCTTCTTTCTAGCCTCGGCTCAGATCTTTCTGGCATTTAAAGCCCTTCACCATCTGGTTCCCAGCAGTTTTCCCATTGTTACACCTTCATACATTCTGCCTTTCAGCAAAATCAGTCTATTTACTGTTCCCCGAATGCGTCATCCCATTTGTCACATCTGTGTCTTTGCATAGTCTGTTGCCAGTGCCTAGAATGCTCTGCCTCTTCATCTTCTCTCATCAAATATCTAGCTTACTTTAAAGCACTCCTGAGATCTCTCAGATAGGATGTGATTCGATTGGAATGCTGCTGTGGTGTAGGAAATGACAAGGTGGTTGATTTAGAAAAACATGGAAAGACTTGAACCTATGAAGGAAGATGTTATTCACCTTCAGAGAAACCAATGACAGGTGGAAATAAGCATAATATAGTATTATATATATATATATATATATATATATATATATATACACACATATGTGCATGTGATTGTATATGGGCATATATGTGTATATTTATAGATATCTGTGTGTGTCTCCATGCTTAATTGTAGCCTTCTTGGGGAAGGGGAGAAGGAGAGAAAAAAAGATAAAAAGTGCATAGCATAGAACAAATGAAAACCAACAAGGAAGTAAAGTTGGGCAGCTTTGAAAACATTATGTAGTTTTTATTGTATAGTTTTTCTTGAAATTTAAATTTAAAAAATTCGTTTATTTTTAGTTTATAGCATTCATTTCCACAAACTTTTAAGTTTTAAATTTTCTCCCCTTCTCTCACCTCTCCTCTCCCCAAGATGGCATGCAATCTGAAATAGGCTTTACGTGTACATTCACATTAAACATATTTTCACATTAATCATCTTGCAAAGAAGAATTATAACCAATGGAGTAAACCACGAGAAAGAAGAAACAAAACAAAAAAGAGAGCAACTAGTATGCTACGGTCTGCCTTCGGACTCCGTTATTCTTTCTCTGCATGTGGATAGCATTTTCCATCATGAGCCTTTTGGAATTGTATTTCTGAGAAGAGCCAAGTCTATCAAAGTTAGTCATCATACAGTGTGACTATTACTGTAACAATGTGTACAGTGTTCTCCTGGTTCTGTTCACCTCAGTATCAGTTCATACAAGTCTTTCCAGGTTTTTCGCAAGTCCACCTGCTCATCATTTCTTATAGCACAGTAGTATTCCATTTCATTAATATGCCACAACTTGTTTAGCCTTTCCCCAATTGATGGGCATCCCCTCAATTTCTAGTTCTTTGCCACCACAAAAAGAGCTGCTATAAATATTTTTGTATGTGTGGGTCTTTTTCTCACTTGGATGATCTATTTGGTATACAACCCTAGAAGTGGTATTGCTTGAAATGGAAATTTATTGTTTCATATTGAATCCTGTCCTATGGTCTGCTGTGTCCATGGCAATGTTTTTCCTTTCTATTCTCATTTTGTATTTAAGTTTAAAATTTTTTTAAAATTGAAAAAATAAATTAAACACTGCTGAGGGTCCATTTCCTACAGAAGGTATTTCTTGATTCTATCCCACCATATTACTTTGTAAATACAAAGTACTTTATATTTCCCTGACTACGTACTGTTTTCCCCCAGTAGAACATATGCTTCTTGAAAGTAGGGACTGTTTAATTTTTCTTTGTATTTCTGATTCCTGTCTCTACATGGAGCATATGGTAGATACTCGATTGAATTTTCAATTCCTATTAGAGGTCTTTCCTAGACCCCTTAAATAGTTGGCATTTCCTCCAAAATTACATTATTTGTTTTGTTGTTTTTATCATCCTGTAGAATAGAATTGAAGGCTGGCCATTTCATTTCTGTTTTTATATCCTCAGCACCTACCTTGGAACTTTACACATAATAGATATTTAATAAATATTTGTTCAATTGAATTATTGAAAACATGGAAACCTCAAAATCAGACCCCTAGAGCTGGAGGGGACCTCAGAGGCCATCTAGTCTAGTCTCTTCATTTTATAAATGAGGGATTGAGGCCCAGAGAGGTTCATTGACTTGTCTAAGGTCACACAGGCAGTAAATGGCAGAGTTGGTCATTGAGCCTGAATTCTTTGACTCCAAATTCAGCACATTTTCTACTGTACAATGTGGCCTTTCTAGTGAAACTAGACAAGGTCCAGAGACATACAGCTAAAATGACCAAGGGTATGAGAAGACTTCCATGTGAGTTATACTTAAAAAGATTAGGTCCCTTCAGTGTAAAAAGATAAAAATTGAGAAAAGGGTTCTTGTTAGACTGAAATCAGAAGGGCTGTGAAAGTGAACATGAATTAAGGGATAACCCTTGAATTGGATTGCATTAGATACATTTAGGATAAATATAAGGAATTGTTATATTATGCTGCAGACAAGAAATTTATAGAACACAACAACCATAAGAGGTGGTAAAGGAAGAAAATATAAATGACTTAAAGAGAAATGTTTTAATAAATGGTAATAAATGGTGTTCATAATGGTTAATTAAATGAAACTAAAAATTTTCATGATAAATCCCTTGCCCATCAAGGACCTTTTCATGTCCGTTGGTGTCATTTTTCAGAGACAGAATATTGGTATACCTGGGATATATATCTTACTGATTCATTCTCATATACCCTTTCAATGAGTTGTAGAATACTTAATATTTAAAAGGTACTGTGCTAGATACTATGGGGGATAACAACGGTGAATATGACAGAATCTTTAGCTTTCAGAAATTTCAAGTCTATTCAAGTAATTCAGGGTACCAGAATAATTCTTATGTTCTCAAATACTTGGAAAATCTAAAAGAATTTTATAGCATTAAATTGCAATGATTAAAATGCTATCTTAAGATATTTTCAGAGTTTGTATTACACACAAGATAATTAGCATTTGGAATTTCTTTTTGTTTATTTATTGGCCATCATAGATTAGAGAATCACAGTGCTATCAATGACCTTAGAGATAAGCAAGTTGAATATCTTCATTTTTTTAGATTAGTAAACTGGGTGCTTAGAAATGATGATAAATTATTTGTGCAGTCACATGACTGGTTAGTTGCAGAACTGAGACTGCAGGTCAGCTCACTTTCCACTATAAGTAGCTTCCCTTTGAGATTAAGTCCACTTTACCTTGTGCACAGTACGTACATTGTTGTTTTCATGTTGGCTCCTGCACGATAATGTTATCTCCTAAGAGGAAAGGACTATTTTTGCCTTTCTTTGTATTTCTAGTACTTGGAACAGTGTCTGGCATACAGAAACTGCTTAATAAAATATTGTTGACCCACCTTCAACTAAATCATTGTACAATATCACTTAGTACTAAGGGAAATACAACGTGGTTAAGTAATGAGATTTCTTTTTTTTTTAGTGGAAATTTCTGCTGTGTGATTCCTGTAGAGAAAGCATGTAATTATCACTGAAAAACAGTGGCACCTTAGGTTTAGTTTACTTTGTGTTTTGTGCTGTTTTATAATTTTAGTGATCAGTTTTAACAATTCTACTTGAGTTGTTTTTATCCATAGAAAGAATTGATAAATTTGTGCCCTAGGAGATGAGGATAGTTCTTAGGTTATGAATGAGACATTTTTGTAATATTTCTAAAGGGAGTGGTAGGAAAGTCATACATGCACAGGTATTGTCATCATCATCTCTTTGGCCTAAGTATCCTAGTTGCCATAACAACTTGATTGTGATAGAGCATTTACTGCAGTAAGCTGCAGTTTTCAGAGGTTTAAAATTCATCTGTATACCTACACATGTGACATAAAAATAACATCTATTTAATGAACTGGTTTTTTTCTTCTACTCAGATTTTCAAAGGACAAAAGATTTCTGATTTTTATTTATGTTAAAAGATGTGTGGGTTCTTTTCTCACACTGTTCCCTCTGACTAAAATTCCTTCTTTATATCTGCTTTTGAAAAGATTCATCTCCAGCAAATGCTACCTCTTGACTAAACCGTCACCCTTCCTGTCTTCCTCTTCTGTGTTTCCTTGGCACTTTGCTTATGTTTCTAATATGGCAGTTATCACTTTCTTCGTAGGATGGTTATTTATATATCTTTATCTCCTCTACTGTATTGTAAGCTCCTTGGAAGCAGAGATTGTTAAATTTGTGTATTCCAAAACGCATAGTAAAAAATCCCTTTTGAATTGTTATATCCTTTTATTCTTAGATTATAAGCTGCTGGAAGATAGCAAGACTTAATTTGAATTAACTTCATATAGTGCCAGTAAAATACCACATTAATGGACACTTGCTTTTTGAAGATGGTGTTTAGAGGAAGAGGTTCAGATCAGTAAAAGAGAACAAATGATGACAGATGTGTATCAACTAGACTTTTGTATCTTTACCTGAATAATCATTTAAATACACAGCTGCAAGATAGGTATGAATATCTACCTATTAGTACCTGTGGATAGGTAGTATGGATCTCTGCCTGTCTGTTATAGGCTAGAAAAAGTTCACTACTCTTTGTTAGTCAGTCAGCAAACATTTCACACTATGTCAAATCACTGTGCTAAACCCTAGAGATACCAAGAAAGACAAAATGAAAAAACCCAAACCAGCCCACGTCTTCAAGGAGGATTCATTCTAACGTGTGATAACATCGTAAATATTTAAGTAGCTAGGTACATGCAAGATATATACTGAGTATATGAAAGATCAGAAAAGGGGACCAAGAAAGGCCTCTTGTAGAATGTGAGCTGTCTTGAAAGAAGCCAGGGAAACTAAAAGGCAGAGGTGAGAGGAGAGAGCATTCTCAGGCCTGGGGGGCAGCTATACAAAGGCACAGAGCTGGGAGGTGGGAGTTATGTTCAAGGATCTGCAAGGAGAGTGCACCTGGATTGTAGTGTGTGTGGAGGGAGTTAGGTAGAGGAAGCCTGGGGAGATATGAAGGGGTCAGGTTATGAAGAACTTTAAATGGCAAACAAAGGACTTTATATTTGATCCTGATAGGCAGCTGTTAGAGCTCACTGAATGACAGACAGCCTTTGTGATAGATTGGAGTGAGGGGGAAAGTGACACATGGAGACCACTTAGAAAACCGTTGTGATAGTCCAGGCCAGAAGTGGTGAGCATATGAGTGGAGAAAAGGGGACCCAAGACTTGTTTTTCCTTTGTGTACATATAGATACAGCTGATATAGGTTGCTAAAAAGCCTATAACAAGATCTAAAAGCTAATTAGAGCGTGAGGTGAAAGTTATTGTGCTTTCTTTAAGATTAATAGCCTCAATGAAAGACGAGGGGTTGAGTTAACAAAGTTAGGTAGGGATAAGGGCCAGTTAGCCCATTGAAAAGGCACACCAGCCATCTCTGGACACGTTATAGACATTTTAGGATAAGATTTTTATACTCTTAAGTAACCACATCAGTTTTATATTCTATATTTTATTTTACTCCCTCCCCCCATCTGCTATTAAAAATCTTTTTTTTAAAAGACCAATTTTTCTCTCAGGAGAAATGAGAATCCTACTCCCCCTCCCCCATGCCCCCTCCTTCTTGATGCTTAACAGGGTCAAGAGATCCAGGGAATACTAAATAATATCCTGGTGTTTTAAAGTGACCACCTCCAAAGAGTGATACAGGGTTCAAGTGTGAGTACTGTTCACTTCCTTTCTGGATTTTTTAATTCAGTGTTTGAGCATATGACTTAACTGTAATCTCTCTGGACCTCAATTTTCTCATCTGTGAATTTAGAGGGTTACTTTAGATTTTTAAAGTCCTTTCAAACTCTAAAATTTTATTATTTTTAAGCACCATATTTCTGATTTTTAGTTATCTTTTAGTTCTTTAGTTAAAATACATATTAGGGGGCCTATGACCTAAATTAACAGGTTGTAAAATGTTGAGCACTGATGTTTTCTTCGTAATCTAGCAGTGAAACTAGTTGGAAGCCATTTCAGTCTTTGCTCTTAGGCTCCTAGGGCATCAGATTAATAAGAATTCTCACAGGTAATATGCTGTCTTTTGAGTAGGATAATATGCTAGTTTTCGTATGTAAAGAAAAACATGATGATTTTGTAGTTTGTGGGTCGTGAAAATTCCTTTTTTTATTAAGTGAGTGAACAGCTTTTGGGTGATGAACACTAGGCATTCTTTCTTTTTGAGATACAGTCCTTTTAATAGCTGATGATGTTGCAGTGACATTTCTAGAGAACATAAAATGGTTTTTCTTCCCTCTTGTTGGGTCTTTGATTTTTATTTGCTTTTAAATGTTGTTACTTTCTTGGTTAAACTTAATAGTTCTTGGATTTGGAGCCTGTCTGATTTTATTACGGTTTTAGTTTCCATGGCCTTGCTTTCTGTAGATTTAATTTCTTTCCCATTAAGAGTTAACTTTCTTAGCTCCATATTAAAAACAATACTTTTCACTTCTGAAATGCAAATTTCAAGATATGAAGCTATTTGGATTTATTTCTAAGGAGACTCAAGGGAAAGACCCTTGTCTTCAAGCAAACAGAGCTCCTTTCCACTGAGGTGTGCCCTTTAGATCTTCAGTCTCACTAGTTAAAAAGGTGCACAATTCCTATCGTTAGGCTTAGGAAGTTATAAAATAACAAGGCACTTTTAAACAGGTGGAGTTAACCTGATTGGTTGCTTTTATTTCATTGGGTGCATATTCATTTGTGGTATGGAATAAGGAGGAAATATGTCTAAGTAGATGACTAATTATAGTGATTTCTAGTGATCAGAATTCTGTTTTAGACTTTAACATAATTCCCCAATGTGCAATTAAATTTTCATTGATCTTAATGGGTTTTCTAAATACCAACTAGACTAAAGGATTTTCATCCAGATTTAACAGACTTTTATCCATGTTGAACTTGGAACATATCTCAGTCACATGACAACTATGGTAAAATATCACTACTTATCTAGCAATCTCAGCCAAGAGGCATAGTTGATAGACTTGTGCTCAGATCCTACCTCAATACATTATTTGTGTTGTATCCCTGGACAAGTCACAACCTCTCACTGTCCTAGATCAGTGGTCTCCAACTTTTCTTGATTTTCTGCTTCTCTCTGCAAAAACTGTTGTGCGTGTATCCAGGATGTCTATATCTATATATCTATATCTATACATTTATGTATATATATGTATATATATAATGTTTACTTATACATTATGTACTATAGTACTAATAATAATGTACATTATGAAACTTAAAATTTTTTTTAAAAGGATGAGTTAAAGATGAAATAGTTGATCCTAGAGAGTCATTAGAGAGCCACTGGAGTTTATTGAGCAGAGGAGTGACATGGGGAGACCTGTGCTTTCAGAAAAAAACCCAACACTTTGGCATCTGAGCGGAGGCTGCATTGGAGTGAAGAGACACTCGATGTAGGGAGACTGATTAGGAAGCAATTGCAATAACCTCAATTGCAGGGGCGATGAGAGCCTGAACTAAGGTGGTCATTGGGTGAGTGGAGTGAAGTGGACAGCAGTGAGGCATGCTGTGGAAGCAGGAAGGATTAGGTTTGGCAGCTGATTGGTTGTGTGAGATGAGTCAAAGTGAAGAGGCAGGGATGACACCCTGGTGAAGCAGAAGGATGTGCTGGTATGGACAATAGACATAATTTTGAAGGAGAGGTTGTTTTGGGGGAATAGCTAATGAGTTCTGTTTTGGACATGTATTAGCACAAAGATAAGTAATGTTCATAAGGATCAAAACGTCGCAGTCATAGGTTTAAAGCTGGAAGAGAACTCAGAAGTTACCTTGTCCATCCACCCATGTTTTTCAGATGAAGAAACTGGAGTGCAGGCCGATTAAATGATTTGATCAAAATTACAAAATTGACAGAGGTGTTCCAAACCCAGTCATCACACTTCAAGTCCAATTGTTTATTCACCCTAAATTATCAGGAAAAAGTTTGAATTGTGTTTAGTGCCTTCTATGTAAAAAGGTATTAGAATGTTTATTTTTTACCTCCACTGCCCAACTGTGGAAAGTTTAGAATACTTTGACAATAACCAGGCCAACCGAGTTGTTCTGAAGTCTTTATTCAGGGGAGGAATTTCTCTGCGGGAAATCAGACCACTTGGGATTGCCTCTTAGGATTTACATATTGGTAGTCTAATAATACCAATTTATTTCTTCCCTCAGCTCTACCCTATGGGAGATGTTCATGATTACATGTTAAAATGAGTACATCATTATATGTCACCTTTGGATAGTTCTCTCTCCCTTCCTTGTAAATCTCATGGTAGCTTTTAGAAAAATATGTTTCTTTAAGGGGGATCACCTTGGCAACTGGCCTGGTCTGCTATCCTTCCCACCTATGTTTATGAACTGGAAATGGTTTTAGAAAAGTGAAGCTAACAGGACAGCAGTGAGGCATGCGGTGGAAGCAGGAAGGATTAGGTTTGGCAGATATATTTCTGTGTTTTCCTCTGTCTGCTTTTATGTACTTCCTACACCTTTAGCCCCGAAGCCTACCGTATCTTTTCAGCTGAGGAAAACCAAACTGATTTACTTTGCTAATTGAAGATAACATTAATCTCCTGCCACTGTCTATGAGCATTTGTTATCTTCCCAGCCACCTTGGCACAAATTCTGAAGCTGAACCAGACAGGAAGAACTTAGTACTAAAAATATACCCATTGTATGTCCAGCCACATAAACCCAGACTGATCTAGAGGTACTATGTTGTATATTCCCTTTCAGTTACGTTTTTGTGTGTGGCAGATATTTTAGGAAATTAGTGTTTGGTATTTGACTTTATCCTGTCTGTTGCCACTATGTGACAGTGATGACTTTGAGTTTCAGACATAAACTCAACATTTTTTTCTCCTTTTAAAAATTTAATTATTTATTTTAAAAGTATTTATTATCTTTCCAACTGCTCCCTCCTCAACTGAACAGTGATTTTTTAAGAAAGAAAAATAAAAAATATAAGTCTCGCAAAACCCATTTCTGCATTGGCCATGTTCCAAAATGTATGTCTTCTTCGGATTTTGCTCCCATCACCTCTCTGTAGTAGTGTGTTTCATCTTCAGTACTTTGGACATAATTTATCATTGCATTGATCAGAATTTTAATTTGAGAGCCATTTTTCTTTATAGTATTGTCACTTTATAATTTTTTTCCTCTTCCACCTCAGTATACTTCACTTTGCATCATTTCCTGAAAGTCTTCTCAGTTTCCTTTGAAATTGTCCATTTCATAATTTTTATGGCAAAATTATATTAATATACCATATATTTCAAATACCATAATTTGTTTAGCCATTCCCTGGCATGTGAGCACTAACTTAGTTTCCAGATTTTGACTATTGCAAAAAGCTGTAATAAATATTATTGTACATTTAAGTCCCTTTCCTCTTTGATCTTTCTGGCATACGGGCCTAGTAGTGGGTCAAATGTGACTGCTTAGGCATAGTTTCAAGTTGCTTTCCAGAGTGGCAGGACCAATCCATAGCTCCAGCGACAGTGCATCAATGTGCTTAATTTCCTAGAGCCTCTCTAGCATTTATCGTGTTGTTGTTTTGTCTTTGCCAGTCAGATGGGTGTAAGGTTATATCTCAGGTTCTTAGTATTAGGTACGTAGACAAATTGCACAAATGGTCAGTGGTTATTTTTATAGTAAATTTCATGTTAAAAGTCAAACCAGTTGTTTTCTTTGGTTTTTTTATGTTCTCTAATTAGTATTAAGACCATTTTAAAAAGTATGGCTATTGATAGATTAAATTTTTTCCTTTGAAAACTTCCTGTTTATATCCTTTGACCATTCATCTATTGGGACATGGCTCTTATATTTATAAATTTGAATCAAGTCATTATATATTTTGGGTACATGATCTTTATTCTAAAAAGTTGCTGTAAAGATTTTTTTTCCTGTTGCCCGTTTCCCTTTTAATTTTAAATTGTATTCATTTCTGCAAACATTTTTTATGTAATCAAGACTGTCCATTTTATCTTCTTTATCTCTCTTCTGTGATCCTTTCTATCCCTTGTTTGGTTGCAAACTCTATCCATAGATCGTCCTTCTTTACTTTGTCATCTTTTATGTTTGTCATGTAGCCATTTAGAGTTTAGTTTGGTATACAGTGTAAGACGTTGCTCTGTACTAAGTTTCTGCCAAGCTGCATCTAAGATACAAGTTTTTCACGTGAGATGTACTTCCATTTTAAAGTTTTTCTACCTTATGCTCATTCCCAGCATCATTCAGATTTGCATTCAAGACATTTTTTGCAGTTGTTTGGTAAATCGTTTTTTTTTTTTTAAGTTAATGCAATATGCATGACATTGTATTAACTAACCATCTGGAAGTACTTAACAAAGAACAGAGAGTTCTTAGGGTGTTGAAGATTCTTTCCAATTTGTTTGATTAGATTATGGAATCATATTCTTTTTGGGGGTTTCTGCCCTTCTTCCTTCCATGCTCTGGAATGCTTAGGCCCATTCAAGAATTTTTATCGTTTTGTTGAATATTTTAAAAATTATTGCCTTTAGTAAGACATTGGAAAGAAATAGCACCATAAGATATTGGAAGGTAATACTATGTGCACTTATACATATAAGTATGTATATATTTTTAATATTACTATTAAATTGTATCTTGAGAGGGTTTTTTTAGTCAGTAATTGTAGACAGGTGTCAAAATAGACATGGGAGATTGGTATGACTATTAGTTCATTATTATTAAAATGCTGAATCTGTACAAAATGCTGCTAAGCCCTGGGGGAGATACAATGATAATTAAAGCATATTCTTTACTCTCCTAGAACTTAAAATGTGTTAGAGGATACAGTGAATATGCAGATTTAATGTGTCTGCAGAAATGAATGCATGTATTATATATGTTGTATATATGCTCTATTGGTATTGGTCTCTTGTGTACCTGTATGTGTGTGTATGCACAAATACACACATGTACATGCGTATACACACAGAGAGGTATACACAAGATATTGATGCCTGTGCAGTAATTAAATGAGTTGATGACGAGGAATGGGTTTGGAGCTGTCTTGGAGAGATAGAAAATGGACAGATTAACCAGAGAGCGGATTAATCAAAGAAAATTCACTGGACACATTGGACATTTAATAGTTATTTAAAAGACAGTTTGTATGTAGAGGAGGTGAGTTGGAGATGAGAAGCTCCTTCATGCACACATGGAGCAGTTTAGGTGAAGACTTAGAAACTGAAGGAGGTCTCAGTAAATATTTATTAAACTTCTGCTACATGTAAGGAATTCTTCCTTGCGTGTAGGATAAAAATCAAGGAGACAATTGACAAGCGTTTATTAAGAGCCCTTGCCCCCTTCCCTTTTCTCCCTCTCCTGCTTCTCCCTGCTCTTACCTCCCCTTTCTCTCACCTCACCTCTCACCCTTCCCTCTCCTTCCTGGACACTGGGAATACAAAGACAAAAGTGAAACATTTTCTACTCTTGAGACATTTATAGACTAGCCAGGGGGTGACAACATGTATGTAGGTATTTCCAAAATCATTACAAGTTGATCCCAGTAACAGGAAATCAAGAGAGGCTCCTTGTACAAGATGGTGCTTGGGTTGAGCTTTTAAAGAAATCAAAGATTCTAAGAGATGGAAAAGAGGGGAAGGTACATTCTAGGTGTGAAGGACAGCCAGTGCAAAGAGATGGAAGTGGAAATGGAAGTTGCTTATGAAGAATAATAATGAATCTGGTTTAGCTGGTCCATAATATGTATGCAATCTTGTGTATTGTGGTATAAGGTTGGAAAGGTATATTGGGGTCAGGTTGTAAAGGGTTTTAAATCTCAAATAAAGGAGTTTCTATTTGATTTTAGAGACAATAGGGAGCCATTGTCATTTGTTAAGTAGGAGAGTGACATGATCAGATCTACACTTTGGGGAATACAATTTTGACAGCTTTGTGGAGAATAGATTAGGGGAAGAGGAAAAGTAGAAGGAAGGAAACTATTCTGAAATAAAATGGCAGGGAGTTATAGCAATATGCTTGTGTGTGGTTTGTTGTTCAGAAAGGTATTTGGTTTTTCTAATGATCCTAATCCCTTCAGCTACAACATTGTTCCTAAGGCAGCGTGGTTGTAATTAAAAGAAGCAGATACAAAGGGCTACAACCAAGAATGGTTGCCAAAGAGGTAGCATATAGGAATGATAAGTGTTATCTATATACTGGAGAACTTTCAAAGCCCTGGCATTACAAGTTTATTTTTGTAGATTGTAGGATTGTTGGACAATAATTAGTGGAATGACATGGTCAAAGTAGCAGTCAGAAAATTATTTGAAATGTTAATGTAAATACTTTATTGGAGTAGATAGGAGTACTGAAGCTAGCCAAAATAATCACTGGTATTTGTGTGGTGTTTTAAGATTTTGTAGCACTTTACATAGATTATCTCACTTGAGCTTCACAATAATCCTCTGAAGTAAGGGCTGGCTATAGTGCCTAATGAGCTGCTAACAGCATGTTTACCTTTTTGCCAGTCATCTAGAGAGCACTGGTCAAAGCAAAGACGTTGCTTGTAAATGGCATAGTAAGAAGCAACAAAACATTTTCCCTGTCAACCTGGGGCTCACTGTCTCAAAAACACACAGCATCAATGACATGGATGTATGTAGAGTTCCCAAGTACAGTCACACATCTAGGGAAAAAACATGCAACTATGGCAGCCTACACTGTCAGTGACACAGGATCTCTCTAGCATCTTCTTGTAATGTCTTCATTGGCTCTTTGTAGTCTCTGTAGTCTCTGCTGGTTCTCTTGATTCTGCTTCTGGCCTGAGTACATTCTTCTAGTGCATGATCATGTCCAGCTTTGGGCTCAGCTGACATCTGTGCACTTTGGGGAAAAACATTTCACACCTGAGGACCAACCAGAGTCTTGTCTTAGGTGCTAGACTTTCAATTACTGCCAGCCCCACTGGACTTTACAGTTGGATTCTCAGCTCTGTTGGATACTAAAGAATGCCATTTACTGAGAGTAGGAGGAAGGAAAGAGAAATCTCTTCCTCCTCCCTTGCTGAACTCCAAAGGATCAACAAGGAAGAAAGAAGAACAAACTTGAGAGCCAAAGTTCTTTCTGCTTATTTTGCTTTTTTCTTGATCGCAGAGTAGGGCCATCTTACTTCTTTTATATAGGTCACAAGGGTATGATTGATTTGCCTGGCCAATCATTAGAGTTCCTTGTGTTCCAATATTTCTCTTTTGTTTTTCAGTCATTTGTCGGGTCTGACTCTTCATGACCCCATTTGGGGTTTTCTTGGCATTTCCTTTTCCAGCTCATTTTACAGATGAGAAGCTGAGGCAAACAGGGTTAAGTGACTTGCCCAAGGTTATATCCTTTCTCCAATGTCTAAAACCATATAGTCCTCTCAAATTATTAAAGAAACTCTTCAATCTAATTGGCAATGAACCGTGACCCACAACCAGATGTGTGTTGAAATGAGCTCATACTGGCTCTCTGTTAAATTTTCAGTGTGAGTATTTACACCCTGGAAATCCATATATGTCACAGATTAGGACTTAGTTTATTTTTTTGCTGATTGTGTAGATTTTGAAAAGTGATGGAGAAAATGTTGATGCAAA
>CM053589.1:33410962-33427575 GCA_028646515.1 Pseudochirops corinnae
TCATTGGCTGGCCAACATGAATAGGCAAAGGAAGCAAAGTAAGAACAGCAACCAAACTCTAGATTCTTTGGGGACAAGAAGGATCAAAGCATGGAATGGGAGGAAGACAACACAGTCAGAACTCCCACACCAAAAGCTTCCAAGAAACATGAAGACTGCTTAAAAGCCATAGATCAGCTTAAGAAGGATTTTGAAAACCAAATGAGTAGAGGAAAAATTGGGGAGAGAAATAAGAATGATGCAAGAAAATCATGAAAAGAGAGTCCACAATCTGACTGAAGAAAATAACACCTTAAAAAACAGATTAACTCAAATGGCAGAAGAGACCCAAAAAGCCAGTGAGGAGAAGAATGCCTTAAAAGGTTGAATTTGCCAGATGGAAAAAGAATCTCAAAAGCTCACTGAAGAGAATAACTCCTTCAGAATTAGAGTGGAGCAAATGGAAGCCAATGACTGTATGAGAAATCAGGACACTATTAAGCAGATCCAAAGAAATGAAATTATTTTACCTCTAATTGTCTGGATTAAAGGATAGTGCTAATTGTGATGAATTGTCTTGATAAAAGCACTTAGCAAAACCACTCTTCTTGGATTGACAGCTAAAGGAGAATGAAGCTGTATTCATTTCCTTCTGGAGGGGCCTTCCTTCATTAGACAAAACACTCGATAGTCACTTTATTGAAGCTCCCAAGTTTTCCTGGAGTGACTGGTTGTCTATTTTGCCTACTAAAAGCTAAAAGCATTATTTCATTGTTATTGCATATGCTCATCTACAATGTTAAACAAGGATAAAGAGCAAAAAAGAACAGATCTGGACAAACAACTCACAAATCTGAGAAACTGATCATTATGGAAGAGCTACTTTGCACATCCGTCATTCCACAAGCATTTGTTAAGCACCTACTGGCCAGACAATGTGCTAAATGAGGCATTCTTGCAAAAAAAAAAAAAAATGAAGCCAGAAGTGTCATTAAGTATTATCTTGGAATTTTTGTGGGCAGATGATAATATTTTTGAAGCCTGTATATTGTGAGATGTGCAGTTGCTAATGGAGAGATGATTGATGATTTGTTGAAGTATCAGAATCCTTGTAATGATACTAAGCCTGAGAAAACACTAGTCACATGCAACTCTGCACCAGAGATAATCTACACAAAGCCTAAGATCTTTTTGCATGTGATAATAAACAAGGAAACCATCATGGAGTTTTGGTACTTAGGCAACACATTATTCAATAGTGCATTGATCAACAAGAAATTAAAAAAAAAAAAGGGAAAAGAAATCCAGCAGATTATTTAGAAGAATTGAGAGTATGGCAGAAAACACTGCATCAAATTTCAGACCTTTAATCTGGCAGTATTTCCTAAACTGTGACTAATCAGTGTCAAATTTGGACTTTTAAACAGTTTCATCAGTTTCACCCATGACTCTTACTAAATATTATGTGACACAAGATCATCAATAAAGAAATTACCTAATGAGGCTAGTCTACCATAATTGAAGGGAACACTAATAGTACAACTCGGGTTGGAGGAGCATATGCAAAAAATTCAATATACTCAAGCAGCTGTCATATAGTGAGCTGACATGGGAGCAATTATAAGCAAGGGGGACAGGAAGAAAAAAGCTTTAAGGATTCCCTGAAACACAATGTCAAGACATATGACATTACTGAGTGGCTGGAAAATATGAGGCTCTGAGGAACAGAGCTACTCTTTTTTAAGCCTGGATTCTTCATGCCATTTGTGAATCTAAGAGTAAATAGCAAAAAGGGAAAAGGGCAGTTTAATTAGATAGGAACTATAGTTGGTAATCTAGGAAGAGGCTCCACATGTGCTCAGTATGAAGAAAACATTAGTGGGTTTTTCTTTTCTTTTCCTTTTAAATTTTTGGTCTTTTCAACCTCACTTATGCATATAGGTTATAATTTATTAAGTAGTGTCATTAGAAAATGCCATTTTATATGAAGTGTGCATGTATAAAAAGTACTCTGTCTTTTATGTTTTCTCTGAATTCTACATATCTTTAGTCATTTTGGTTACCTCTCCAGTTTTGTGCTGTGATTTTAAGAGACAGTGGTACTTCCATTATGAATGCATTTCTGTTTCTTTCCTTTTCAAATTGTAGACTTTTGATACCATGTTGCATCTCAAGCCTGCTTGTTGTACACTGCCCTGTGCTACTTTGCCTTTAACATTCTTCTCTTTGTAGAAATCTTTTCCCATTAACGATTAGTGATAGAATATGGATATTTTGGTGACTTTTTTTGATTCCTGAAATTCATTAACTTTTATTTGGATGAAGAAGAAAAAATATATTTTCCTCATTTCTCAGTCTTGCATTTTTTTTCTCTGCATTTAGTGGTATTTTCAACACTTTCATTTCAATATCAGCTATGACTTTAATTAACATTGCTGTTTATTCTTCCTCCAGATTATTAATTAAGTAAACTGTGAAATGGTAGTTTTCATTCTTTAATCTTTGATGCTGAAAAAAGTGACAGACGTAATGAAAACATCTTACACTAATTCAGTTGCTGTCATGCATTTATTTTAGTGTCTATGATATGACTGGAAATGATAGTATTCACATCTTTGCTGCTGCTTCTTCATGCTGAAAGGATATAATCATCTATTTGCTATCATAGCTACTTCCCCGGCAACAGATTTTGATGTCACAGACCAAAAATTTTTCTCTCTCAGTAGGACTAAGCTAGAGAAAAGGTGGAGCTTTAGGAAGAATAGTCTTCCTTTTTCCTATTTAGTTACTTTCCCTCCCCCCCCCCCCAAAAAAAGTAATTATAATAAAAGACGGATTAATTGCCTAACTGAAATACTTTAAAGCATTGAACTGAAAATTTTTGGCACTTGACAAATTCATAAAAATTAGTTTTTGTGATACTTTTAGTTAAAATATTTCATAACCACAAAGATAAGCAAATGGTCACAATATCCATCATAGGGCTCAGCGATCCTTAAGCATAATGTCATGAATACACAAAATTAAGAATACCCAAACTGATTCTCATACGTTGAGTAGTGGGCCTGTACATTTTATGTGAAAAGTACATTTTTACATAGGCATTTCTTAGACTCTCTAAGTAATTAAGCCATTTCAAATGTACTACTTTATTTAAAATGGAAAGAAAATTATAGTATATAGGTAATTAACAATTGATGTTTAGGAATTTGATAATAAACAGCATTACATAAAAGTTTATCAGTTATCATTTATTCTACATGTGTTATTGATTAGCATGAGATATTAACTCCATTTCTGCAAGGAAATAAACATGTAAGACATTTATCTTTTTAAACCTAAGCAGTAGCCTGAAAACTATAGCAATGCTTAAAGGTACATACTGTTTTATAAGAAAAACTTATCATTTATGATAATGTTCCAAGCATCTATTACATATGTTTTATAATCAATGAGACCATCTAAGAAGAGTGTTCTCATGAATAAATTTAGGTCTTTTAGGTGCTTTCATAGAACTTCTTTCCTATTAGATTCCTGTGAGGAGCTGCTGTTCTGTCCATTTTCAGTCTTCAGTATGTTCACTTTAAATTAAGAAGTGATATGTTCAAAAAGAGTGTGATAAATATTCCTCTTCCATGCAAATGAATGAATTAAAGTTTACAGCCCATTTTGTATATGTGTGTGTCTGTGTGTGTAAAGTTGTGTTATTAAACCCTGAATAATTGTTTTTTGAAGTCAAATATTGTAAGGGGAAAAGATTGATTTAATCATGAAAGGAAGCATGAGATTTATTCAAGGTGAGTTAAGACAGATTAAATAATATAGGCAATTAATGATATCAGTTTATTTACACACTGTCACTACCAGATAAGTGATGGAGGAAATATCACCCAGAAATGATAGTGGGAGATGAGTGTTTTATTTACATAAAAATGTGTAAGGCAATTATTAAAAGATGTAGTTTTTTGTATAAAGAATAGTTTCTTTTTTCTCCAAGTGAGTTTTAACTATTGAATTCAGATAGGTGATAATGTTTCTTAAAATCTTATTTGTCTCCCAGAGAAGTTGAAACCTCGTAAAATTTGTGATTGGGGATATCGTTAGTGGTATTTGTCAGTGGTTTTATAGATTTTCAAAACAAACTTTATCCATGTGTAACTTTTTTTTCTGAGTAGATAACAGTAATAAAAGAGAAAATAATAATAGAAAGAAAATAGTGGAAAAGAAAGGGTAGTTAAAGAGGTGAATACAGAAGGTGTCTTGGTAAGTGTCAGTGTGGGTTAAAAGGAACCCTGCTTTGATTAGTTTATGTAGGAATGAATAATGTTTTAAAATATTTCTCTGAAATGTATGTAATTTTAAAATTACATATTAAAATGCCCCTACTCTTAAATGTAATGGAAAACATAATTGGTTGGAGCTCAGAATTCAAAACTATTAGTTTTGTGATATTTGAGTTTTTCTCTAGCTTTTTTTCCTGAGAAAATCAAAACACTTCTGTAATTCGGGGCTTTAATTAAAATTTGAAGGAGGGAAGTAATCTGATGAAATGGAAGAATGGCTCCTGTTCAGTAATTTCGACTATGGTTGCTTCTTAGACATGTACTGATGAATGGTTTCTGAAATTTCTGCTTGTATTATCTAAAAGTTTTCTATAGGTAAGACGTCTGATTTACTTTTTCATTTACCCACGTGTTTTGTAAGACAAAAGAAACAGCTTAGAAATGTGACTATTCAGAGGATTCTGTATGCAAAAGTTAATTTTTGAGGATTTTCTTTTGGCACCTTGATTGATGGATTCGCCTATAAAAAGTATGGGGCTAAATTTTGGAAAAAGACCACGGGGTACCTACCTCTCCTCATCTTTCCCCACCTTTGATTTAAGGAAATACTTTTAGCTTTTTATTCCTTTTTTTTTTTTTTTTACACAAAGTGCAAAGATTTTACACAAAGCCATATAAAATCATTCATAAGGTGTTTTCAAGACTCATAGTGTTCCCTAAGATGCTTTCACATTCTCAGTCACTTTACCCATCTTCTGATGTGAACATTTGGTCTAAGAGCTATTGAAGCATTAATGTATCAAACCTTTTTTGGTTGTTGTCTTTTATGTCTACTGGTTTAGTGTTCATGATAAAATTATCTTGTTTATTCTTTAGTGTAGGCTATATTCTATCGGAATACCTCAGATACTTTTTTCATATGTGAGCGATAGTGGTATATCACCCTTTGGTTAATACTTAACTCATACATTCTAGGATTTGCCTTTCATTAACAGAGATAGAAAAAAAAATAATTACACCATTATTAAATGTTCTTTGCTTTAGTAGATTGCAATTGAAAGCAAAGTTCATTGAATCCATTTGAAAAATAGCAACTGTGTTGTGGCTTTTGTTTACATTAGGACCAATTTCCCATTTTTTGACCATTGAACACAAAATGACTTCAAAAATGCAATATGAAGGAACAGAGACCAAGTAAACATAGCAAAAAGTAATGAAAAGGATACCCTTTTCTGTCAGAAAAGATATCTGCTATAAGATCATTGGTTTGTGCAGCATAGAAAATGACAGAAATATTTACCTTTTTAAGCATAAACCTGCATACTATTTGGGGATGGTTTTCTTGAAATTTAAATCTGTTGGCTTGTTTGTCAAATTAATAGGTACAATTTTTATGAATCAAAATAGAAATGAATATTAAAAACTTACCTGGCATCTGTTTGTTTGAAGCTTATTTGCTGAAATTCTGGATGAATACAGGAGAGTCTCACAAGGTAGGAAGCTTTTCTGTTTGAAATGCCTTCTGCACATTAGTTTTCTGCTTTCTTTTCCTACAGTGCCTCATTTTTTGCAGCTTCTTCATTTCTTTTTTTTTCATTCTGGTATAATACCAGCTATTCTTTTGAAGTAGCAATTGGTGATCAGCAATAGCTATGATACTCAGTTATGATAAAATGAGAGCAACTGAAAGATGAACTTTGATTTTCTTCATCTGATTAGAGCAGTTCTTTTGACCCTAGATGCTTTTTGAGCATTCAGAACTTATTAAAAATTCATTGAATGAGGAGTAAGGATAAATTCTTAGCTGATTCTATAAATGAATCCTGTTACTCCAGAAAAGTTCTATCAGAATGTTCTTTTTCTCAAAATTAAAAAATAAATCTTGTGTATTTTCACATTCAGTCAAGCATTTTCCTTTCCCCTCTCTTCTTTTGCTTTCTGTCTCAACTTTCAATCCAGCAGCTTTTTAAAAAAATAGACGATGAAGGTATCTGTTCCTCTGTCCTTCAGTTGCTTCTGTTATTCACAGATATGAAACAGTGTTTTTTAATGGTTGGGTGAAATCCCAAAGGGTGTAGTATTTTGTCATAGCTCAGGACACTGAACATGCATGGCATCAACGACGAGCTGATATGAGCTATTGAAACCAGGCAGCAAACTGACAGGATGACGCTTCCTACATAATAAACCCATTAATTACATCTCCTGATGGACAGCAGTTTCTGCTGAAAGGAGGGGAAAAGAGCAAATGATAATATTAGGTTTGATAGGTGCTCTCTGTTTGAACAGCTTGTCATCAAGAAATGAATGAAGGAAAAGACTGCAGCTTTAGGGTATGATCAGGTAGAATGGACAGGAGTTGTTTTGACACACAGTAAGTGACGTATTTGGAGGAGGAACAGAAGCTCTGTGTTGGAATCAAAAAAGATTTAAAATATTCTTAAAAATTATTTTTCTTACATTATGACTTTTTGGTTGGTAGATTTCTCTTCTTGGACATTAAGACTGACTGTTCACAGAGATTTGGCTTGTCGTCTATTATTACACGTTTTGCTGTTTGTTTTTCGTGTCTTTTTTCTGGGAAAGTAAAAAGCCTCTAAGGTTTTTTTAAAAAAATGGGCAATACCCCCTTTTTTTCCCCAGTCATAGCTACTTTCTATGAAAAAAAGATGCCAGGTTTCAAACACATTGAGTTCATTTCTTTTAGACCAAGACATTGAGTTGGTAATTTTTTTGCTACACATTTTTTAACACAGTTTTCATTTTAATGATCTCCTGAATGAGGCTCTCTGTCCATGTATGTGTGTGTATATGTGTGCACACACATATAAATAAAATCAGCTCTGTCTGTCCTCCTCGTACCATTATAGATCTTACATGTTTTATGGACTAATTTATTCCCCTGCCTATACACATAAAATAGTATGAGTCATATAGAGTCATTTAGAGCTATGCATGTAAATAATGTGAGTCCAAGGATGTAAATTTTGGCTTAGAGATGCACTAAAACTTGCTAATGGGTTAAATTAAAATTTTTTTTGTTTTATGACATCTCTTAATGGCAGTTTTGTGTGTTTTCTTCTATATGTTTATTTAATAAAATGCTGCATATGTGCTTCTTTTATCATACATTACGATAGAGGAATATTATTTTGGGGGGGCTAAATGTTGCTATTTTGAAGGTATTAATTTTGGTTTTGGAAGGATAGCTCATTTTTGTGGTACTGTTTTTTTTTCTGATACCACTAGGATTTAAGGTAATTATTTCTTTCCTTTTGGAAACATATTTCTTCTTTAAGCCTCAAAGGAGATCATTCTGTAGTTAGGCTTGAGCATTCCCTGTAATTGCTTGCCTATGTTTCCATTTAGGGTTTCCGTAATTACAGAATCTCAGAGTTGGAAGAGATTTAAGAGATTGTATAGACCAACTTAATATCTGAATAAGAATTCCCAATCTACAGCATACTTGATTAGTGTTAATTTAGCTGTTGAAGACCTCAAACGAGGGGGAATTCAGTACCTAATTAGGAAAAATGTACTTATATCAAGCCTAAATCTACCCTTCCGCATCTTTCATCCATTACTCCTGGTTGTGCTCTCTGGGTTCAATCTTTCTGTCACAGGATAGTCTTTCAAATACTTTAATGTTGCTATTAAGTTTTAAAAATGCTTTGTGTATGTGCGTATGTATATATATATATATATATATATATATACGTATATACACACATAGATATAGATATATGTTCATATATATAGTTTTTGTTGAAAGATGTGAATTAAAAGTAGTTCATAATATGGGCTGTGAAGAATGTCAAAATTTTGAGCTTAGAAGTCACATTTGTAGGTTCGAAGTCTACTACTGGCTAGAGGCATTCATAGCCTATAGAGTGCTCTTCCAGGTCATAGCAGGAATGATTCTTAATCTAGTCAAATGTGATGAAATGCATTCTGTATCTCCCATGCTGTATTATTGAGGGGAACCTTGTAGCATGGTTACCAGGTCAAACCTAGATCAAAATGTTGCATAGTTGTGTTTTCTTTTTAGGTGATGGTTAGGTTACATCCTGTATTTGACAAGAGTTATGAAACTTTTTGAAGATATGATTTTTTTTTGTTGTTGTTGTTACATGGAAGAGTTCTATGGAATGGTGGAGGAAGAGAAGCAGCAAAAGTGGAGTCATTGGGAAATGGTGTCAGTATTAAAAAGAAAGAACATCACTAAAATTTTTAAAGCAAGCAAAGCATTTGTAGCAAAGCCGATGACCTGCCAGTTGCTTTCCTTTTTTCTCATATTTGTGTAAAAATGGCTTAGGCAGTCACTGTGTTGCAGTCATGAATGTTTATACAATGTTTATAGATAATGGATATATCTTGGCTGGCAGTGACACTGTCACCTGGGACAGGACAGTGTCAGTAGGATTTGCCCAACTGGGAGATTAAAACAGGAGTGGAGTGTTCCTATTAATGTTGGCTGTGGAACTTGAGTTGTGTCACAGAGTTTTGAAGGTGAACAGGAGAAGGCACGCAATGGTGACAAAGCTCCTGCGGTTACCTCTGCTATTGTGCATACTAGATTTATGATTGTCTGATGTGAACTGAATACTTACAACTTGGAACCCTCACATGTATCAAAGTAGGAAGGGCTGTGACACACCTATAGGGCACATCTGATAAATTCTAGAGAGTGAGAAGCTGAGATGGCCACTGATGGAACCAAGACCATAGTGCCTGATGTAATCTACATGCAGAGCCTATAGTGCCTCATATACCACATCAAGAGTTTGGACAGTAACCCATCTGGAGGTTTTGGCTAAGAGGGGAAAAAGCCTGAGGCTTTTGTCAGTTTCTTGGGAAGGGAACTTAGCTCAATTTTGATCTGCTTCCCTCTGGGACAATGAGAAGAATCATCTGGGTTAGGGGATATCAGTCTTGGGTTCATAACTATTATTTATTATTTTTGTATTCTGATTTTAAGAAATAAAACAAACATTTCCATAACAAAGTAGAGTAGAAAAAAGAGGATTGTACATGAAACTGCAAATTATATACAACTTGCTTTTCCTTTTACATATATTATAAAGTTATTATGTAACTTTCTCTTTTTTCCCCTCTTTGCCCTCCCCATTCACCGTAGAGATGGCTACCATTAGACACAAACATGTATATATTTATATATATGTATATATGTAGGTTTGTAAAATCATACTATACATACTTCTGTTTATCAGTTCTTTCTCTGGATGCCGATATCATCTTTCGTCATAAGTCTTTTGTATTAATTTGGGTATTTATAATAATCAAAATGACTTAGTTGCTAAAAATTGTTCTTAAAACAAAATTGCTGTTGCTTTATACAGTGTTCTCTTGGTTTTGCTCATTTTGCTCTTCATTATTTCATGCAATTCTTTCTGTGTTTTTCTAAAACAATTGAGCTCATTGTTTCTTATAGTGCAATAGTATTTCAGTTCTATCTTTTAACACCACTTGTTTAGCCATTCCCCAGTTAATGGGCACCCCTGCAAATTCCAGTTCTTTGCCACCATTCCATTTTAGAACATATAGGTTCTTTTCCATTTTCTGTAATCAGCTTGGGAAACAGACTTAATAATGGTTTTGCTGGGTCAAAGAATATAGGCAGTTTAAAACTCTTTGGGCATAATTCCAAATTGCTCTCTAAAATGGTTGGATTAATTCACAGTTCTACCCACAATGAATTAGTGTCCCAATTTTTTCCATATCCCCTACAACATTTGTCACTTACTCTTTGTATCATTTTAACCAATCTGAAAGGTATAAAATAATATCTCAAGGTTGTTTTAATTTGCATCTATCTAATTGATAATAATTTAGAACATTTTTCATAATGACTAAAAATTGTTTTATTTTCTTCATCAGAAAACTGCCTGTTCATATTCTTTAACCAATTATAATTTGTGGAATGACTTGTATTCTTATAGATTTGACAAAGTTATTTATATATTTGAGATATGAGATTTTTATCTGAGAAACTATCTATAAAATGCCACTCCTTCTGCTTTCCTTCTGATCTTGGATACATTGGTTTTATTTATAGAAAAACCTTTTAATTTAACATAATCAAAATTATCCATTTTACACCTCACAATGCTCTAGGTAATGTATCCACTTTGACCTTATCTTGGCAAATGGAGTAAAATAATGATCTATACCCAGTTTTTGCCAGATACTTTCTAGCTTTCTCAACAAATTTTTTTTTTTACCAAATAATGAATTTTTACCCTCGGTACTTATGTCTTTACATATGTCAAACACAAGGTTACTATAGTCATTTGCTGCTCTAAATTTTCTGTCTACACTGTTCCACTGATCTACTTTTCTGTTTCTTAGCTAGTTCCAATTAGTTTTGATTATTGGCTCATAATATAATTTAAGACCTGGTACTACTAAACCTCCTTCCTTTGCATTTTTCATTAGTTCCTTTGATATTCTTGACCTTCTGTTCTGCCAAATGGATTTTGTTATTATTGTTTCTAACTCAGTAAAATAATTTTTGGTAATTTAATTTGGCAAATTAATATTATTATCTAATATTAATATATACATTAATTCAGGTTAAATTGTCACTTTTATTGTATTGATCCTGCCTATTCATGAACAATGAGCATTTCTCTAATTATTTAAATCTGATTTTTTTTATAAAAAGTTTTTTAAAATATAATTCTGTTCATATAGTTCCTAGGTTTGTTTAGGCAGGTGTCCTCCCAGGTATTTTATTCTGTCTAGAATTATTTTAAGTGGGTTTTCTCTTACTATCTCTTCTTGCAGGGTTTTGTTGGTAATATGTAAGAATGCTGAAGTTTTATGTGGGTTTACTTTACATCCTGCTACTTTGCTAAAATTATTGTTTCAACTGACTTTTTAGTTGACTCTTAAGTTTTTTTCAAGTATATCATCATATCATCTGTAAAAAGAGATTACTTTATTATTTCATTGCCCATTCTGATTGCATCTATTTCTTTTTATTCTCTTATTGCTAAGATTTCCAATACGATATTGAATAATATTGGGCATCCTTGTTTCACATCTGATCTTACTGGGAAGGCTTTTAGCTATCCCCTTTAGAAATAATGCTTTCTGATGGCTTTAGGTAAATGATTCTTATCAATTTAAATAAAAATCCATTTATACTTATACTTTCAAATGTTTTTTAAAAATTGAAATGAGTGTTGTACTTTATTACATTTTCTGCATCTATTGATAGAATCATATAATTAAAAAAAACTCTTTTATTATCGATATAATCAATTGACCATACCTTGACTCACTTCTTAAAGAGGCCTCTTCACTGATAGGGCATTCATTACCTCACTCTAACTGAGTACTTGAAAAGGCCTTAGCCTAAAAGGGCCAGGGTCTCTCATTGCCTCCTGAGTCATCTCCATTCATCCTGATGAATATCTGGTCACTGGATCCAGATGGCTCTGGAGAGAGTGAGGCTGGTGACCTTACACAGCCTTACCCAAATCAAAGTCAACTGCAAGTTGTGCCATCATTTCCCTGAAGCCATGGTTCTTTTAGAAAACAAAGGACAAGCACAACAACAACGGCAGCAATCAGTTGTTAATAGTTTTCCTTATATTAAAGCATCTCTATTTTCCTGGTATAAATTCCACTTGGTCATAATGTATAATCTTTGTAATACATTATTGTAATCTTTTGGCCTGTATTTTATTTATAATTTTTTCATCCATATTCATTAATGAAATTGGTTTATAATTTTCTTTCTCTGTTTTTACTCCTCCTGGTTAAGTATCAGTATCATATTTGTTTCATAAAAGGAGTTTGATAGGATCACTTTGCCTATTATTCAAAATAATTTATTTAATATTGGAACTAGTTGATCTTTAAATGTTTAATAGAATTCACTTGCAAATCCATCTGGTCCTGGTGCTTTTTTTCTTAGGATGCTCATTTATGGCCTGTTCAATTTCTTTTTCTGAAAGAGGTCAAATTTAGATATTTTATTTAGATGTTCTGTTTCTTCTGCTAATCTAGGCAATTTATATTTTTGTGAATATTCTTCCATTTGACTTAAATTGTTAAATATATTGGCATATAATTAGGCAAGGTAATTCCTGACAATTGCTTTGATTTCATCTTTGTTAATGGTATATTAATCCTTTTCATTTTTTAATACTAGTTATTTGGTTTTCTTCTCTCTCTCTCTTTTAATCCTGTTAACTAGTAGTTTGTCTGTCTTATTGGTTTTCTCATAAAACCAGCTCCTAGTTTTATTTAATTCATTGGTTTTCTTACATTCAGTTTTATTAATCTCACCTTTAACTTTTAAGATTTCCAGTTGGGCATTTTTAGTTTGTTCTTTTTCTAGTTTTTAAAAATTAGATACCCAGTTCATCGGTCTGCTTTTTTTCTTTATTGATGTAAGCATTTAGAGATAATTTTCTTATGATTACAACTTTTGCTTTATCTAATAGGTTTTGATGTGTTGTCTTATTGTCATTCTCTTTAATGAAATTATTATTTCTTTGTTCTTTAGCCCACTTGGTTTTTAAGAGTAGGTTGTTTAGTTTCCAATTTTATTTTATGTTTCCATGGTCCCTTATTAAATATCATTTGAGAAGGGTACATTTAATATTTCTGTTTTTCTTCTTTTAAATATAAAATTTTTATGCCCTGATAGTCAATCTTTCTAACGATACCATGTATCACTGAGAAAAAGGTGTATTCTTTTCTATTCCCATTCAGTTATCTCCAGGTATCTCTCATATCTAGCTTATCTAAAATTCTGTTCACTTCTTTGACTTCTTTCTCATCTATTTTTTTGTTAGATTTATCTGGTTCTAAGCGGGGAAGATTAAAGTCCCCCCACTGTTATAATACTTCTACCTATAATTCATTTAACTTTAAAAAATTTAGATGCTAGAGTATTTGGTGTGTATAGGTTTAGTATTGATATTGTTTCATTGTATGTGGTACCTTTTATCATAATGTAGTTTCTCTATTTATCTCTTTTAATTAAATATGTTTTAGCTGTAACTTTGTCTGAGATCATGATTGCTACTGCTGCTTTTTTTTATCAACTGAAGCATAATAAATTTTATTCCAGACCTTTACTTTAACTCTATATGTAACTCTCATTTTAAAATGTGTTTCTTGTAAACAACATATTGTTGGGTACTGATTTTTAATCCATTCTGCTATCTGTTTGATAATGAATTATATACCATAATGATTAATATACCACTAACAATGAGTTCATGCCATTCACATTCAAAGTTATAATTACTCTTTATGTATTTCCCTTCATCCTATTTTTCCTCTCTTGTTTTCTCAGCCTCTCTTTTTTACCTTATTCCTCCTCACATGTCCAGTTTACTTTTAACCTCTACTTCCCTAATGCATACCCTTTTAAAGAATTTCTTTATCCTCTCCCCTTACTTTCCTATTCCTTATTCTCTACCCATCCCTTTAAGAGTCCCTCCCTTATCTTCTCTCCCATACTCCTCCTAATCTTCACACCCTTCTAAAAGTCCCTCTCTTATACTTTTCCCTTCTCCACTTATTTCTTTATAAATTTGAAAAACTCTTATGTCCCTCTAGATTCGTATGTTGTTCCCTCTTTAACTCAGATCCAATGAGAGTAAGGTTCTAGTACCACCAGCCCTCTACCTCCACCTGCTTCCTCTGTATTGGTTCTTCCTTTCTGGCCTCATTTGAATGTTAATTACTCTTTTTTACCTTTTCCCACACAGTTTTGTTTTTTAGAATCATCTCATCATACTTGCCTCAGTCTCAACCTTACTTTCAAATTACCCAGGTAAGAATGATAGTCTTAAGAATACCAGTAACATTTTTATATTTAAGAAGTAAACAGTTTGACAATATTGAGTCCCTTGTAATTGGTCCTTAATGTTTGCTTTATGTATCTTCTGGATCTTATATGTTGAATTTCCCATTGATTTCTGGTTTTTCTGTTACAAATACCTGAAAGTCAGTTTCTTAAGTGTCTTTTTTTTTTTGTTTAGGATTATACTCAACTTTGTTGGGTATGTTATTTTTGGTCACAATCCCAGCCCTTTTGATTTTCAAAATATAATGTTCCTTTATTATACAGTCTGCTAGGTCTTGTTTAATACTGATTGTAGGTCTGCAGTATTTACCTTGTTTTTTCTTGTTACTTGTAATATTTTTTTCCTGAAACTTGACTGTGATATTCCTTTAAATTTTTATCTTGGGATCTCTTTCAGGTGACTATTGGTGGATTTTTTTTCTATTTCTACTATACCCCCCCCCCCACTTTTTTTTTTAGAACTTCAGCGTGATTTCCCTAAATCATTTCTTGTAATATTGTATCAAGATTCTTTTTTTGATTGTAACTTTCAAGTAGTCTAACAATTCTTATATTCTCTGTCCTCAATCTGTTCTCCAAGATAAGTTGTTTTACGAATGAGATATTTCACATTCTCTTCTTTTTTTCATTCTTTTGATTTTTGTTTTATTATTTCTTGGTCTCTTATAACATCATTTGCTTCTTCTTGCCAAGTTCTAGTTATCAAGGAGTTATTTTCTTCCTTAAATTCTTGGATCTCCTTTTTAGATTGGTTAACTCTCTTTTAATATTTTTCTTGATTTTCCTGGAATGTTTTTTTTTTCCCCTAGTTTTTTCCTTAATTTCTCTTATTTGACTTTTGAAGTTCTTTTTAAGTTTTTCCAAGAACTACTTTTAGATTTGTGACCATTTGACATTTCTCTTTGTGGTATGAGTGGCTTTTTTTTTTTACTTTTGTATCTTCCTCTGAATATGATTCCAGATCTTCTCTATCCTCATAGTAGCTGTCTGTGGTCAAGTTCTTTCTCTTTTGCTTATTCACTTTTATTTATTTATTTTTTTAGCAACTTATATTGTAATCAGGTTCTAGTCCAGAGGCATGGGTAATGGTTCCCCAGGCTTCAGGTCCTTCTTACTGTTATTTTCTGAAGTCTGTTTGGAAGCCCAAACTTAGACATTCCTCTTATCCCTAATCCATGGCGAGGGCCCCACAGTCATGTCATTTCACAAATGCTCTTGCTCACTGTAGTCTCTTCTGCAGCCGCAAGCTTTAGTTCTCCCATCTGTCCTGGAATCACAATCAGGGACTCCACTCTCCTGAAAGTACCCACAGAGATAGCAGGGTTCTTGCTGGTCTCTGTACTGCACTTACCTGGCAAGTGCTTGCTCCTTCTTGCAGTAGCCAATCTGGTCAACACAGCTGTGCCTGGCTGGCATCCTGAGACAGAGGAGAGCCCTTCAGTCTTCCCCTGCTCAGCCAGCTGACCCCTATGCTGTCCCTGACATGAAAGTTCCTGAGGCAAATGCTGCTTCCAGACTCAGCTGCCCCCGAGGCTTGTTGTTTGTTGGGTCAGTGGAGTGTGGGCCTGGAGGTGTTTGCACTTCACTTGGGCCAAACCTCCACCCCTAGAGGTGAGTCTTTCCTGAGGTTCTCTCAACTTGTTTTAGGAGGACAGCTGCTTTATCCTGACGTGTTTATTTTTGCGGCTCTATGTTCACTTTAAGGTAATGTTCTGCCTTGTTTGTGGAGGAAATTTAGAGAGCCTGGAATTTTCTAACTTATTTTGCCATCTTCCCAGAATCTTCCCCTTTTTCCTGCCTCTTCTTGTTTTTTAAAAAGAAAACTTAAGTGAACATATTAGAAGTGATTCAAGACACTCATAAACCAAATGCAAACCAATCAAATGGGGCCATTTTGATCACAAAATGCAGTGACCAGTATAACATAATTTACTTTATCTTTGTCAAGAAATCTGTGTTTGTTCTACATGTTAAATATTTTAATTCTCCTTTCTCTTTAGCCTCAATCTTTCCTAAAATTGAGAGCATTTGGCTAGTTCATTTAATAGTTTATATCATTCCAAGATTGAAGTTTAATGACATTCTCTAAGGCAGCAGTTCTCAACCTATGGGTTATGTTCAATTTGTAACAATGAAAATACATTACAATTCATGACAGTCGCAAAATTAGTTATGAAGTAGCAATGAAAATAATTTTATGGTTGGGGGTCACCACAACATGAGGAACTGTATTAAAGGGTCGCGGCATTAGGAAGGTTGAGAACCAGTGCTCTAAGGTATTGTGTGACTTTTTAGCCTTCCTGATTGCAGCTCCTTTTATCTCCCAAATCGTCTTGAAGTTTGAGGACTAGGAAATATATGTAGGGCATTGTAGGAAAAAGTGGGATGTAGCATTGATGCTTTCCTGTGCTCATACTGTCTGTGTGAATATAGACAAGTTTTAATCTTTCAGTGCCCTAGGCAGCTCTTTAAGACTACAAGTTGAAGAGAAGGTGCCA
>CM053589.1:33428075-33444417 GCA_028646515.1 Pseudochirops corinnae
CTCAAATTGACTTTTTAGTTCCCAAGGATGAAATTCTTTGGGAGCTTGTTCAGGTTACTGCTTACTCTCCGCCATCTTAGCCAATTTCCAACTCTTTAACTTTCCAAATGAGGAAACTAAGGTCCCAAGAGCCTAATTGATTTGCTCACAATCAGACAGACACAAGTTAGAATTTGGACTTACATCCTCTGACCCATCCATTTTAATAATCACAAAATAATTCCTGGGGATTGGGAGAGAAGAGAATCAACATCTGAGAAATTAAGAAAGGCCTCATATAGGAGGTCGCACTTGAGATGAGTTTTGATGGTATCTAGGATGTCAAAAGGTTGAACTAAGGAGGCAGAGCTTCCTGAAAAATGTATAGCAGATACAAAAGAATGGTGAAGCAGACAGGATATCATGTATGAAGAACAGTAAGTATATTAATTTATCTGGAACATATAATATGTGAGGGGAAGTAATGAGGAGCCAGTCTGGAAAGGTGGGGTGGAGTAAAATTGTGAAGGGCTTTAAACATTATACTAGATGCAATAGTCAATAACCATTTATTTAAAAACTTCCTGTGTTCCAGGCACAGAGTTAAGCCCTAGAGATACAAAAAAAGGCAAAAGTCAATCCCCACCCTAAAGGAGCTGACAGTCTCATGGGAGAAACAGTATGAAAACTATACGAACAAGCTATGGGAAGTAAGAGGGAATGCACTAGAATTAAGAGGGAATCAGAAAAGGCTTCTCATGAAAAATGGGAGTTAAATTGAGACTTGATGGAAGCCAAGAACCTGATATAAGAAGGGAGAATGTTTTAGGCTGGGGGGGGAGGGGAGGGGGGGGCAGTCATTGAAAATGCCCAAAGTCAGCAGATGGAGGTTTTTGTGTGAGGAATAGCAGGGAAACAAATATCACTGGATTGAAAAATTCATGGGAGAGAGGAGAGGTTTTGAGGGGGAGGTATGAGGTATAAAAAGACTGAAAAGATTGGGGGAAGGAGCAGGTTATGAAGGGCTTTGAATGCCAAACTAGATTTCATATGTGATCCTGGTGGTGATAGGCAACCAACCACAGCAGTTTATTGAGTTGGGAGTGAGGAGGTGACATGGTTGAACTTGTACTTTAGGAAGATCACTTTAATAGCTGAGTGGAAGATGGAATAGCATAGGAAGGGCAGGGAGACTAACCAGCAGGCTATGGCAATGGTTCAGGCATGAGGTGATGACGGTGTTGACAGTGTTAGAGGAGAGAGGGGCACATTCAAGACACATTATGAAGGTAAAATCAACAAGCCTTGGCACCAATTGGTTATGGGGAGGTAGAGAGAGTCAAGGGTGACACTTAGGTTACAAGCCTGGATGACCAGGAGGATGGTGGTACCCTCAACAGTAATAGGGAAGTTAGGAAGAGTGGAAGGTTGGAGGGTAGGGAAATGGAAAGTTCAGTTTGGGACATGTTAAGTTTATATATGGAGTCACTGAAGAAGCTTCTTGAACAGAGGGCTGACTTAGAAGTGCCATTTTAAGAATATCAGTTTTGTTAGCATTCTCTTTCATCTTTGCCTTTCCTTCCTCCCAAGTCTACCTCAGCAAAATTCCTTGCATCTATCTCCTGTCTTTTGATCACCATCACAAGTGCTCATTGCAATACACTCACCTGGACCACTAAAATACCTTCATATTTCTGCCTCCATGTCCTCTTCAGTCTAATTTATATCACTGCCACACTAAGCTTACTTATGTTTATATCACTTAGTGTTACTCCTTTGCTCATGAATCTCTGTTGCCTATCTCAATAAGCTCCAAATGGGTACATGACTTAGATTTAAATAGTAAGCAAATTAGAAGAGAAGGGAAGGGGATCCCTTTCACAACTTTCTTTCACAAAGAAAGTTCTTTACCAAACAAAGAATAGAGATGATCACAAAAAATTAAATAGGCAATTTTGATTATATAACATTGAAAACGTATTTCACAAATGAAATCAGTGCAGTTAGAAAGGAAGCAGTTAACTGGGGAAAATCTTTACAGCAAATTTCTCTGATAAAGTTATGATATCCAAGACATATAGAGAAATGATACAAATATATTAGAATAAGAGCCATTCCCTAATAAAGTATGAGCAGGCATTTCTCAAAGGAAGAACCAAGCTATCAGTAAAATCTGAAAAAAACTCCAAATCATTAATAATCAGAGAAATACAAAATGAAACAAATCTGAGGTTCTACCTCATAGCCATCAGATTGGCAAAGGTGACAAAAAAGGAAATAATTGTTACAGGAGCTTTGGAAGGACAGAACTGCACCGACCATTCTGAAAAGCAATTTGGCTGTATTCCTTTGAACATCTACATTGTGCCCTGTAGGAACCTCATCAGCCCGTAAGATCAAATCAGTCTTGGTCCTTAGACCTCATCAGTATTGTCTGCCCTTCTGATTGTAGGGCAGGGCAAAGAGCTCTTCCCAAAGCCTCCATTTAAGGGAGGATGCCCAAATCAGCCATTTCTTTATTTCCAGCTGGGCTGCACTCCTTTGGGCTTCCCCATAATTCCCCCACACTGGGTCCCTTCACTGCCCTTTTCAGCTTCCTTTTGTGTGTTATCTTCTCAGATTAGACTGCAAGCTCCTCGAGGACAGGAACTATCTTTTTAGTATTTATATTCTCAGCACTTAGCATAGTGTTTGATACATGTTGTTCAGTTGTTTTTCAGTCATATCCAACTCTTCATGACCCCATTTGGGGTTTCTTTTTTGGTTTGCCATTTCCTTCTCCAGCTCATTTTACAGATGAGGAACTAAGGGAAATAATGTTGGTTAAGTGACTTGCCCAGGGTCACACAGCTACCAAATGTCTGAGGCCAGATTTTAACTCAGAAAGATAAGTCTTCCTGACTCCAGGCCTGACATTAAGTAGGCACTTAATGTTTATTGATTATGCCTAAAAAAAGTTACTAAGTTCTATCCAGTGATACCACTACCCACAAAGAATTCAAAGAAAGAAGCAAAAGAAAAATATGCATAAAAATACGGCATTTTTTTTTTGTTTTAGAGAACTGGAGTCAAAGTGGGTGCCCATCAGTTGGAGAATGCCTGAATGAAGTATGATATATGAATGAAATGGAGTATTATTGCACTGTTAGGAATTACAAAAAGGATAGATTGAGAGAAAACTGGGAAATTTTGTATAAACTAAGGCCAGGGTAATGAGAAGAACCAACAGAACATTTTTATAAGGTGATCACAATAATGTGAAGGAAAAACTGTGGAAGACTTAAGAGTGCTGATCAATTAAATGTGATTCCTGCCGACTGGTGTTTCTCAACTCTTAACCAAGAAGTAATAGGCTAGAGATGCAAAATGAGCCATTTTTTGTGCTTGACCATGTGTGAATTTGTTTGGCTTAACTATACTTATTTGTTAGATGGTAGGACTTTTATTTTGAGGACAGAGAATAAGGAGAATTAAGCATAATAAAAAAGAGAATATCAATGAAACTTTTTTTTTAAACAGCAGAGGAATTTCAGAAGGGGATATAGATAAGCAAAGTAGTATTGCCACTATCATGTTAATATGTACTTTTTCAAAGTGTAGAGCTATACAAAAAAGACTTTCAGTTTCATATAATCCTCATTTTTCTGTTCTTTGTATATGGAAATGTTGAGACTTAGCAAGTTCATAACAAAAAAAGAAAATTAAAAAACTATTGCCTACCAAGTAAAGTTCAAACTACTTTGACCAGCATTTAAGGCCTTCTACAAGCTGGTGCCACACTTCCTTTTCAGCCTTATTTTGTATGACTTCCCTCCAAATACTGTGCTTTACTTATATATATATATATATATATATATATATAAAATCTCTGCCTTAACCCCCACCCCCAACATGTCCAGCCCCTATGTGTTTGCTCATGTTTTCTATTCTGAAATTTCCTCCATTTCCCTCTTCACCTGTTGAATTCTTAGCAATTCTTTAAATTCTAATTCAAATGCTACTTTGCCCATAAAATCTTTCCTATGTATAACAACCTTAACAAACCTCAAATAAACTTTGCACTTAAGCATTATGGTACATTGTAGTTAACTTTGTAACTTATCCCCCAACAAGGGAGACCGTAAGCTCTCTGAGCACACGGACTGACTTATCTCTTCTGTCTCCACTAGTACCTACTAAAGTGGCCTACATAGAGCAGGAATTAATGAAGTACCCTTAGGACTTCATGAAGTTCAAAAACCCTTCCTCAACTCAAGCTCCCAAGATCAGTCTCAGTCACTCTCTTGCTTACATTTCCCAACTATAAAGAATTCTGGGGGCAGCTTGGTGGTGCAGTGAACAAAAAACCTGCCCTGGAGTCAGGAGGACCTGAGTTCAAATCCAGCCTCAGACACTTAACACAAAACTAGCCATGTGACCTTGGGCAAGTCACTTAACCCCAATTGCCCTGCTTTCCCCCTCCAAAAAAAAATCTTAAAAAAAAGAATTCTTTTATGATACAAATACTTGTTCTTTTTTCTCCTGTTTTTGGAACTTGAGATAATGATGATAAAGTAGTATGTGCCTCCTTAAGATGATTTTTCTTTGGAAAAACAAAGAACAATGTTCTTATCCACTCACTCTTGAGATCACCTTGCCACTAGATTGATTTTCCATTAAATTGTGACGTTTCTGAAAAAGAAAGGTACCTTCTATATATGATCATCTCTATCCTTCCCCCAGTTCTTTACCAATCTTGCAAAGATTGTTGCAAAGACAACATCAATATAAAATTAGATAGATGAAGCATTTACTAAGTGTTTATTATGTGTGAAGTATTGTGCTAAGCATTGGAAGAAATACAAGCAAGACAATCGGGATACAAGTGCTGTGGCCAGAAGTGCACAAGGGAAGTAACCAGAAAGTGCACTATTAAAGCCCAAAAAGCCAAGGGCACAGACCAAGATTCTAATGAGAGAGAAAGATGAGGATGAAATTGGAGGAAAAGCTGAAAATAAAAAACCATTGCATATATAATTTCATCTGCTGCAATGTAGCCTTTTAAAGCAAACTATCGACTCTAAAAAATGGAAAACAGGTAAATGTAAAAATGTCAACCAATTATTACTATTTCTTAAAGGAATTTATTGTTTTTCAGGCCTACAACATCCTGCCCTCTTACTATTTATTTTCCCTCAAATCCTTTAAAACTCTGCTTGAAATCCACCTTTGCAAAAAAAGTTTCTCAATTGAAACAGTCTATGAAGCTATAAAGTAACATAAATGTATGCTGCTTTCCACAGATTTAGTATCTCTTCTACTGCTTTCTAATGTTTTATGAGAAGATAACTGCTCATTATTATCCAATATCATTGGCCCCTCTGATGTTTCATTAATAAACATTCTAAACCATGGTTACCTTTCCTTGGTTGCTATATCTGTTCATTTGGCAAAGAAGTCAAGTATTTAGTGACTTAAATGGTTTATTTTGGCCTCCTTGTTTTGGTGAGTTTGGTATCCATTAAACTTTAAGAAATAGCAATAGTCAATATATTTACATACATCTATTTCACATTTTCAGAATCAACAGTGTTTGAACTGGTTGCAGTGGAGCTATTGTCATATATATATGTATGTATATGTATATATATGTATGTATGTATATATATATATATATATATATATTAATTTTGACTTTTGTTCTACCTCATAGATGATGTAACTACACATAACCACTGATAGGAAAATGACCTCCATCAATAACCAATCATTTCCTGTCTGCTAAGATACAGTCAATTTCATTTTAGTCAATTTAGTGACATGCTTACCATGTTCAATAAGTATATCCCAACTCTTTTTGAAAAAATTATTCGTGGTATACAGGGATGAGGTGGTCTACCAGTGGTCTACCAGTGGTCTACCAGTCTTTGACCTCCATTTCTTAATTCTAAACTATTTACCAACATACACCTTTCCTTCATTTTCCCCCTGTGTCAGCTAAGACATCGACAGCACCAAATATCAAGATATAAATTAATTTGGTTTAACGAATCTTGTCAAGTTCTTCGCAGAATTTCTTTACTTCATCCTCTGCAATAGGTATTGATATACAAACAGTGGCCTTTTTGCATATGCTCATCATGAATTCTGTCAGCTAAAAATCACTAAATGTCCCATGAAATTATATTTCTATTTTCCTTTGGCTCACAAAGAAGAAATCAAGTCTCTGAATTCTTTTATTTGCTTTTCCAAGGAGAATCCATGATCTATCAATCCATGATCTATCAATCCATAGTTGGAAACAGTACCCTGCAGCTGTTCAGGGTACTAGAGCTAGCTATGCAAGGCACCAACTGGCATGTTAAGTTTAAGCTAGTTTATCAGTCATCTCATTCAACTGGGCATATACTGATGCACCTGGCCATCTCCCAGCCTTTAGCTACCACCTTTCTTCCAAATGAGTAGGTAGAGTCTGGGAACAAATAAATTTCAAAAATAAGTCATAACTAACTTGACTTATGTTGCCACTTATGTTGCCACTGTGTGGCTTGGATAGTCATTCTCACTTCTATTTTCAGCATATGCCTAAAGAACTCAGCAAATAAGATAAAATGCAAATATAGAGAAGCATAACAGCACCTACATAGAAGTAGCAGAAATAGTTTTGCTTCTGGTAAAAATCTAAATTTCTACTTTTCCCCACTCTCTTCTATTATGAATCTTTACTCTCACAAGGAAAGGAGAGACAGGTACTCAAAGGCCTTTGTAGAGAAGCACTAGCACTAGCAATACTTCTCAGTATCAAAGTCAAAGGGGAATTTTCTCACCAAGCTCCAGATCGCCATCCCTCCTTTTGTGGCTGATGGTAATCGCTGATTATACTTCCAGGCCAATAGCCAGGCCAAACCTGCTATCCGACATGCAGCCACTAGTCTGCTCCTTCCTTCCCTGAGTCTCTCCCAATGTGTTACTGGTTCTATATTTATTTTTGCTTTTTAGAGGGCAATTGGGGTTAAGTGACTTGCCCAAAGTCACACAGCTAGTAAGTGTGTCAAGTGTCTGAGGTAGGATTTGAACTCAGGTCCTCCTGACTCCAGGGCCGGTGCTCTACTCACTGCTCCACCTAGCGTCCCCTGTGTTGCTGGTTCTTGGGGCAGTCAGCTTCCCAGGAACAAGTCGACCACTTGATAATCCCATGAGCTAACCTGAGAATTTTCCCACTTCTTCCAGTTACCCATATGGCCAGATACAGAGCTACTTCCATGTCAAAGCGAAACCCTGAGATTACTCCACTCTACATTTCCATCTCTCTTTGGTGCCTAAATATTGAGAGAATTAACAGAGAAAACAATTCCATGCAGTTCAGCAGAAGGCTGTTTACACAAGTTACTTTGTTAACAGTTAAAATAACTTAGAAGGTCACTTTCAACAGTGAGATGAAAAGATAACATCTCTCTAGAACTCAAATAAAAAAGCTTTTAACTTTTTTTGCAAGGGGAACCTATTTCTCATTTTCCAAAAGACCTGAATTGCTGGAGGGAAGGAGCATATAATGATAATAAAGAATGTAAAAACTTTGAGGATAGGAACAGTTTTGTTTTCCTGCTAGTAAACCCTGTAGTTCCTACTACAATGCCATGCATTCTATGGGCTGTCTGTGTTTGATGAAAAAGAATAAGACCAAGGGCAATATACAGCCCCCTCTCAAAAGTATTTCCAAGGGACAAAGCCACATGGGAATGACTTTGAGCCATCCTCTTTCCATAGGCACTCAGACTGTTCAGGCTGATTTCTGATAGCTACAAGCCAATCTTAGACTATTGGTGTTTCTTGGTATTTGAAGAGAATAAGGATGAAAGCTGTTAACAATTTTTTCTCATGGTTCTTTTCTTTAAAAAAAAAATGTTTTATTGGGTTTTTTTTTCTTGTACAATATTTTTCTTTACAATTTTTTTTTATTGTATAAGTTGTCCTCCTGGTTCTGCTCACTTCATTCTGTATCAGTTTAGACAAGTCTTTCCAGGTTTCTCTGAAACTATCCCTTTTATCATTTCTTACAGAACAGTAGTAATCAATGACATTCATAGACCACAACTTGTTCGGCCATTCTTTAATTGATGGGCACCCTCTCACTCCTCCTGAACTGTCACTATGCAATCACTGAATTCACTCTCAATAGAACCTTGTCTTTTGACTACAGAGAAGCAAAACAAATACAGATAAGTAAAATTGACATAATGGCTAAGTCTAGCATTGTATCTCTCATTTCACAGCTCAAATCTGTCACTTCTCAGCATGGAAGAGAAAAACACGTTTCATAAGCAATTCGTCTGAAGGCAAGAGTAGCCATTATACTATTCAATTCTGTTATCTTTCTTTTTCTAATATTTTATTAAGCTTTTTTACATTGCAGTCACTTCCCAGTGAAACTCTCTGCCCCATTGAATGCTTCTTTGTCACAAAGTGAAGTAAAGTTAAACAACCCCCCAAATAGTAAAGTCATACTATATCTGCTTCATTGGACACCTAAAATCTACCACATTATGACAAGCAGTGAGAATTATACTTCTCTTCCAGTCCTCTGAACTCTAGATTGGACATGGCATTTATCAGAGTTCTGATGTCTCAATGTTGTTTTCTGTTATGTTATTACAGTCATCATATGAATGTTTTCTTAGTTCTATTTATTTTGTTTTGCATTAGTTCATACAAGGCTTTCCAAATTTCTCTGAAATCTTCATCTTTGTTTTTTCTTATTGTACAACAATTTTGCTACATTGAGGAACCACAATTGGTTTAGTGATTCCTCAATAAATGGGTACCCACTTCACTTTTGGTTTTTTGCTACCACAAACAATGCTGGCATAAATATTTTTTAATAGATAGGAGCTTCCCCTTTATCTTTGACTTCCTTGGGGAATATGCCAATATTTTTCATTTTTATTTTTAAATTCCTCTATTCTTCCACTGAGCAAATTTATAAATAAATGAACGTATTCATGCATAGTCTGGCAAGACAAATTGCTAAGTTAGCCAGGTTCAAAGATGTTTCTGTCTGCATTTAAAGTTCATTTCTTAATGAGAAGGTCCTAAAGTGCTTCAGGGTTGGTTTTCTCTGATGTAGTTATTCTTGGATAGATTGTTCACCCAGTTCTGCTCACTTCACTCTACTTCAGTTCGTAAAGGCTTTCCCAGTTTCCTCTACAGTGGTCCATTTCATCACCTCATGGAACAATAACATTCCATTATATTCTTATACCATAATTCATTTAGCCATTCCCCAAAAGGAGAATACCATACAGATACACTTGGTTCCAATTATTAGCTACCATGAAAAGAGTGACTAAAATATTTTTATACAAATAAATCCTTTTCCTTATTTTTTAATTTCTTGAGAGTACATATGCTTAATAGTGGTATAACTAGGTCAAAGTGTACCTGGAGTGGGGAACCTGCAACCTCGAGGCCACATGTGGCCTTCTAGGTCCTTGGGTGTGGCCTTTTGACTGAGTCCAAGTTTTATAGAACAAATCCTTTTAAGGGGCTTTGTTCTGTGAAGTTTGGATTCAAAGGGCTGCACTTGAGGACCTAGAGGACCACATGTAGCCTCAAGGGTGAAGGTTCACCACCCCTGGTATAGACAGTTTCATAACTTTCTGGGCACAATTCCAAATTGCTTTCTAGAATGGGTGAACCAATTCATAGTTCCAGCAATAGGGCATGAGTGTACCTATTTTTCTATAGCCTCTCCAATAGTTGTCACTTACTTCTTTTGTTATCTTTGCCAGTCTGAGAGATGTGAGATCTTTGAGTAATCTCAAAATTGCTTTAATTCACATTTCTCCAATTATTGATTTGGAGCTTTTTTCATGACTGTTGATAGCTTGGATTTCTTCTTTTGAAAACTGCCAGTTCATGTTCCTTGACTATTTATCTATTGGGAAATGGATCTCAGTCATAAATTTGAATCAGTTCCTTATATATCTTGGAAATGATAACCTTATCAGATAAAATTGTTGCAAATATTTTTTTCCTAGTTTCCCTTCTCATTTTTACTACATTAGATTTGTTCATATAAAACCATTTTTATTTTATATAATTAAAATTATTCATTATACCTGGTTTTTATCTTATCCTTTATGTTTATTTTATTTTTGCTGTCAATTTGTTTAGTCATGAACTTTTCCCCTATCCAGAGAGATGGAAGATATCTTTCTTGCTCCTCAAATTTGTCTATGATATTACTTTGTACATCTAGATCACATATCCATTTAGAATTTATCTTGGTATATGGTGTGAGGTGTTAGTCTAAACCTAATTTTCTGCCAGACTGCTTCCCAGTTTTCCTAGAACTTTTGTCAAATAATGAGCCCTTCTTTCCCCCATTAGGCATCTTCAAAAGTATACTACTGTGCTTGTTTGCTTCTGTATACTGTGTACCTAATTTGTTCTACCCAATCAACCTCACTTTTTAAAATCAGTATCAAATTGTTTTAATGCTTACTGCTTTGTAGTACTATATGATGAATATTACTTTGTAGTATTATTTATTACTGATAGATCTCCTTCCTTTCCACTTAATTCATTATTACCTGTGAGATTCTTGACCTTTTATTCCTCCAGATGAATTTCATTTTTACTTTTTCTAGTTCTATAAAATATTTATTTGGTATAGCACTGGGTAAGTAAATTAATTTAGGTAGTATTGTCACTGTTATTATACTGGCTCAACTGACCCAAGTTCAATTTTGCTCCCATCTCCCTCTTTAAAAATGGGGTACTAGAAAAGAGGGAGTTCAAATGACATTTGTGATTTTATAAGTGAAACAGTCAATTTCCTCTCTGTTGCTGCTCTTCTTCTTAAACCACCCCAAATCCCAGGTTTTTACTTATTCTAATCCGTTTATTTTCTTGTTGAGTTTAATGTATTTCTGTAACAAATATCAGTGTCTATGTTCAGTTTTCCTTTATCTAAATTAGGTGGAAGTGAGGTTCATAGGATGCCTGTGCTCTACCCCTTCTTCCGTAATGATATACTTTTCATTTTATATGCCTGTATGTTATGATAGTAATTTCCCTCTCCTCCCCAATACAGTTCATGTTCCTACCATTTTTGTCTTTTTCTAAGACCATTAGAACATGGTCTTAGAACATCATTTTAACTTTTTTCTATGACCCTTGAAGTTATTAAAGGTTACAAAAAGATATTTGTTAATGATCCCTATACTAACATGTAAACAATATATGCATGAAAGGGATATATTCCCTTTCGATTAAACTAATATGTGTACCTTTCTGTTGGTGCCTTTGTTTCCATTTCAAAATGCTCCTTCAGTTCTGGCCTTTTCATTATGAAAACTTGGAAACCTTCTGTTCCATTAAAGCCCCATTATTCCCCAGTAGAAGTATACATAGTTTGCCAAGACAGGTTATTCTTTCTTTCTTCCTGTCTCTTTCTTTTTCTCTCTCTCTTTCTTTCTGAAATCAACATTGAGTGACTTGCCCAGGGTCACACAGCTATTAAGTATCTGAGGCCAAATTTGAACAAAGGTTCTCCTGACTCTAGAGCTGGACCTCTATCCACTGAGCTACCTAGCTGTCCCCAAGATAGGTAATTCTTGATGTCAAACCTTGATCTTTTGTCTTTGGGAGTATCAAGTTCTAAGCTTTCTCAGTGGCAGCTGCTGAATCTTGTATAATCCTTATTGTGGCTCCTTGGCATTCAAACTTTTTTTTCTGTTACTTGGAGCATTTTTTTTTTTTTACTTAGAGACACTGGATTTTGGCTGTGATGAGCCTGCAAATTTTCTTTTGTTTTCCTGGAGGCGAACAATCGATTCTTTCTATTTTCACTTTTACCTTTGATTCTAAGACTTCTTGGTGGGTTTCATTTATAATGTACTGAAATATGATATCCAATTGTTTTCTGATGATAATTCCCTGATAGTTCAATAATTCTAAGATTGTTTCTCTTTGACATATTTCTTAGATTTTCTTCTGTTTTTTCCCCCAGTCTTTTGGCTTTGTTTTGATATTTCTTGTTATCAGTTATTGAGTCACTTTAAGGATGGCCATACTAATTTTCAAGGCCTTCAGTCCTTGAATGAGGTTTTCTGTTAGATGTTTTAATTTGTGTTTTCCTTGTCCTTCTTTCCTCCTTAGCTTTTTCATTCTGTAGCTCTCCTTTCTTCCTGGTACTTTTATAGTACCTTTGAACAAGACATTTTTTCCTCTGAAGCATTACATGGACTTATTGTGAGATTACTATTCTTTTTGGAACCTCTCCTATCACAGGTTCTGCCTAGGGTCTTTCTCCCATATTGCTGGGGTCAAGAGCTAATCCTGTAGTGGGCTCCTACCACAGGTTTCAAAGACTGCTTGGACCAGATTTTGCCCCAGGGCCTTTCTCCTGAAGGTTGGTTGAGGTTCCTGGTGCCTCTCTGAATTTTGCTCGAAAAGCCCCGGGGCTAGTCTCTCTGCTAAACTAGGGAGCTCTTAGGATTGGGTCAGTTTCAGGCCCTATTTCCAGCCAAGATTGGGGAAGGGTTAGGCTGGGCTATGGTGTTCTTTGGCTCAGACAGGGAATATCATGCTGGACTAATACATGATTAGTCTAACTAATATGCAAACATCCCAAAGTCATTCTTCTGCACCCATTGTTTCAAGAAAATCCCAGGCTGGTCTGAGATTGGACTCGACTCAGTTTAGGCAGGGAATGCTAAAACTGCTTCAAAGGCTTCAGGGCCCGCCTTCACCCTCAGTCCTCTGTGTTTTGCTCTCAACCTGCCCCGGTTTGTCTCTCTCTCCTGGATCTCTCTATGGATTCCTAGGTTGGTTGGACAGTCTATCAATGGTTTCTTTTTCTATTACTTAGTGTATTGGTACTTTGCATTTTTTAAAATATTTTTTTTTTGGAGAGGAAAGATAGGGAAATTGGGGTTAAGTGACTTGCCCAAGGTCACACGGCTAGTAAGTGTTAAATGTCTAAGGTTGGATTTGAATTCAGGTCCTCCTGACTCCAGGGCTGGTGCTCTACTCCCTGAGCCACCTAGCTGCCCCTATTGGTACATTTCTTAAACTTTAATGGAATCTTTTGGGGGAATCTGGAATCCTTTGCCTTTTAGTCTTAAACTATCTTCTCACAATATGCCTACTAACGAGTCAAGGATTTTGTATGATTTAGCGAATTTTCTAGTCTAATTCTCTATGGTTTTCCAGAATGGTCAGACTAATTTAGAGCTCTGCCAACAGTGCCTAAGTATACCTATCTTCCCAGAGCCCCCATAATGTATATATTTTTGTCTTCTATAATCTTTGCCAGTCTAATGCCAGTCAGACTTGTTTAATATACATTTATCTTATTATTACTCATTTGAAACATTCTTTCATATGGCTATTGATATTTTGCATTTCTTCCTTTATAAATTATTCATATCTTTTAACACAGGTCTACTGGGTAATGAGCAGACCACATTTCTCCATGTGTTTTATTTTAATATGTGAGATACCCCAAAAAGAGAGGTGCTTATTGCTTGAAGTGTAAATGGCTTCTTATTATAATGATGATCCACATCTTTTATTCTGGTGAAAATGAGAGGAATCAAAAACCAAGTTAGTCCCTAAAAAGGACCAATCTTGTCTTCCTAGGAAGGACAGGATTTAATGAATTCCACCAAATGGTTTAGACAAACTTCTATAATCCTAGGTCATTAAGCATTTTGAGGGGAAGGCAGTCAAAAGTAGAGGACACCAGGTTACCCACTTATTTTCTAAGGTAGTCCAACAGTACAAAAGAATCAAAGGCAATATCCATATAGTCAGGGGCAACTAGAAGAAGTAACTGTGGAAAATAGAAAATTTAGAGTAACCAAGAGAGATTTACCTTATGAGATTGCACTTTACAAACTGTATTTCATGGTATTATCAGCAGTGAGAATTTCTTCCAGCAACCATATGTTTTATTTTTATTTGACTTTTGAAAGCATTTTCACATTGCACATACTCCTTTTATTTCAGACTTGCACCCGTTCTGTGAAATAGATATGAAATATCTCCATTAAAAAATGGGGAATGAGAAACCTTGGGCCTAAAGAGATTAACTTGCCCAAGATCATAGAGCTAGTCAAAAGCAGCAGAGACTGGACCTAACTCTTTCAACACCACCACACTAGGTGCTGAGATGTAGAAACATCATTTCCACATGGTCTATTTTGGGGTTCAATTAAATACAATAAAATTCAACAATCATTTAATAACTACCTACTATGTACAAGATATTAGGTTGGGTACTGAGGATACAAAGACAAAACAAGATATAGTTCCTGCCCTCAAGATGACTACCTTCAATTAAATGTAGAAGTTCTTGAGCAGAGGTAGGGGAAGTGTTAAAGAACATTTGTTACTCATCAGAATATTATCATACTGTTCTCTAACTCATTAAAAATATGTTCTTGATCTTGAGATCATGGTTTTAGAGCTGAGAGGTACCTCAGAATTCATCTAGTCATACCCTGTCATTTTTATAAGGAAATTGTGGCCTGGAGAGGTTAAGTGATTTGCCTAAGGTCATAGGTAATAAACAGCAGAGTAGAGATTTGAACCCTAGTTCTTCTGACTGTAAATCCAGCATTCTTTCCACTATACTAGGCTTGTTCCATATATTTCAGACAAGTCTTCTGACTCAAATGATAACAACAAGGAATTTCGCTTCCAGATGTGATTAAGACACAATTCAGTTTTTTTTTTTAATTCTAGGATTCATTTTGAAATCTGAGAACACTGGAGCTGATGGAATTGTGTGTGTAATGTGTGTCTATTGAGTCTTTAGAGATATGACAGTAGATAAGATTTCACTCAAATACATAATGGGGAAAAATATTTGTCACACTCTGAATCAGGTGTTCTTAATCTTTTTGTCATAGATACCTTTGACAATCTGATTAAGCCTATGCATCCCTTCTCAGAATTATATTTTTTAGATTAATAAAATAAAATACAAAGTTTTACAAAAGAAATTAATTATATTGAAGTATAGTTTTCAAAATTTCCTAAAATCAAGGGTAATAACTGTTGGTTTACTTGAAAATGTGGTTTTACATTTGGGCTTCTGGCCCACTGGTTGCTAATCTGGTGGAAGAGAACAGTTGCAGAGCTGTTCAATATAAATATTTCTATCTCTCTACAGACAGCTAGAAATGAATATCCAAAGGAGAGTTTGATTACTGACTGGAAGGCAATAGAAGATTGAGGCCACAAGGTTGGCCTCTCTTGCTTTCCTCAGAGAAGGGCTATTGAGCTAAAATTACATCTGTCTGCCCCTCTAAATATTACTAATCTAGGGGAAATAATTTTTAGATGGAAGCTGTGTTCCTAGTTACTATCCTTTTAACTAGGAAGGAGTGCTACAAGCTATATATCCAAAGCTTTAATTCCTCACCAAATGCCAGTTACACTAAGACCATTCACACATAGCAGATAACAAATAAGATTTATTCAAGCTGATAGCAAATAAAATTCAGAGAAGTTATACACATTCTAAACTATACCAGACAGCAGAGTGAATGAGCTCTCTCAGCTCAACAGAAACAGACAGACAGAAATAGAGACAAAGACATAAACAAAAGGAGCCTTTACCTCACCCATGGAGAAATTCTCCAAAGTCTCTAGTGCCATAAGGTAAGAACAGGGACATAATTGAGGCATCAGCTCTTCTACATGTTTTTTTCCCAAAGTCTATCTCTCTATAGGAACTGTTCTCTGAAGACAACCTGGAAACGTGCAGCTTTTCTTGAAGCTGGAAGCTGTAATGGTAATGGAATTTGGAGATGCCCCTGTATTGGCTTGTTTTTGGATTGAGTGTTAAAACCCAGAGCTTGTGAATCCCATTTGTGGGATGGACTTGTTGACGTGAAGAGAGAGGGCGGAACTGGGAGGAGCTATGAATTGGGAGAGAGGCCCAAGCCTAGAGAAGGCCAGAAGGACCTTGGGAGAGCAGTATCCAGTATTGTGGAGCTGGAGTTGCTGAGAGAAAGACTGCTAAGAGCCTGTTGGAGCTGCCCAGAACTTTTGAGAACTGCCACCCAGAGCTGCCAAGAACTGAGGAGGCATGGCTGTGATGCCAGTATTTTGTCTGTCTGTTTTGATGTTGTTTTGCCAGATTCACCTGATGGTGAAGGACAGTGCTGCTGTTGTAGAGGTCCTAGAACCTGGCTGTTGGTTCAGAGGCCCTGAAGGAGGATTTTCTTGTGGTACCTGCACAGAAATCCTGGAAGAGAGCCTTCCTGATGTTTTCAGGGGTTCTGGGACTGTTCTACAGGCAGAGAGTGACTTGATGAGGACACTGGCTATGGCTTTGTTGAGCCTTGTCTCCCCAGGAACTGAGATT
>CM053589.1:33444917-33500299 GCA_028646515.1 Pseudochirops corinnae
TTCCTTCTTTTGATTTTGTTTGGCTGATTCTTGATGCCTCATAGAGTCATTAGCTTCAATTTGACTTATTCTAATTTTTAGTGGATTGTTTTCCTTGGTTAATTTTTGAAGCTCCTTTTCCATATGTTCAGATTTGGTTTTTAGGGAGTTATTTTCTCCAGCTAGATTTTGAACATACTTTCCCATTTCACAAATTTTACTTTTTAAGGAGCTGTTTTCTTCAGTTAAATTTTTTCCATTTTGGCAATTGTGATTTTAAACTAATTGGTCAATTTATCTTCTGCCTCTCTAATTTGGCTTTTAAAATCCTTCTTGAGCTCTTCCAAGAATGCTTTTTGGGCTTGAGATGATTTCATATTTCCTTTTGAAGTTTTGGATGTGGGTATAGAGTTAATGCTGTACTTTTCTGATTTTGGTTCTTCTCACTCTGTATAATAGGATGCAGTAGACCTTGTTTTTCCAATTTGTTTTTCCCCCATTGTGATTGCCTATTTCCTGGCTTTTAAAGTGAATCTCTGCTTCTGGAGTATGGAGAACTTTGACCTATGCTTCCTATACTGGGAGCTAGGGACCTGGTTATTGGCTTTGTGTGCTGGGGCCTCTGAGTACCTAGACTGAGGCCAAGGCCAGGATCTTCTACTGGTCAGCTGAGATGGGTCTTATTGGGACACTTCCTGCCTTTCACTTTAGCCTCAGCACAGCCACAGCCACAGCCACACCCTTCCTCTCGGACTCCCAAGCCTGCTGCTGATTTCCACTATTTCAGAATTTTACACTAGGACAATATTCTTTGGGTTTTCAGGGCCAGAGAGGAGGATTAGAGCAGCTAGGGTTTATTCTGCCATCTCCCAGAAGTTCAGGTAGGTGACTTTTAAACATCCAGGCTATGGGTTGATAGCTCCAGTAGTAGCTGTTGCTGCTGCCCAAAGCCCTGTGCTTGTGTCTTATGCAGTTCCAACAGATCCCCCATTGTGTAGTAAAAGGTCTGGAAATTGCCCCTGTAGTGGGTGAGTCAGCTGGGTGTATCAGCAAGCACTCTAGCATGCCCAGGATGGCTGCTAGCACAGGTTATTAGATCTGCTTTTCTAAAGGAAAGCAACTCAAGATGGGTTAACAATCTTACTTTAATCAAACATATATCCTTTACCTAGCTCAGGGGAAAAAGTCAACACCCTCAACTTCAGAGAATACAGACAAGTTACAAGCAGACAAAAATACAGCCAGAGAAACAGATCAGCAGATGGGCTTCCAGCCATCTGACCATTCCATCCATACCTAGTTAGTTACCAGAGAGGGAAGCACCAACATTTGGGTTTTCCAAGCCGGGAGGCTCAATGACTTCCCAGAGTCTCATCTGGCCAAATCACACAACTCTTTCCAAGTGAGCCCCAAAGCAAAACCTCACATCAGGGTATATATAGCCTTCTCCTGGCTCAGAGCATGTCACAACCCTCTTGACCCACTGCCCAATCACAAAGTAAAAAGGTGTGGGCATTCCTGAAAAACAAGCCTCTCACCTCAGGCTCCATGTGACCACATTCAGCCTATTAGGGGGCAGAGTATATTTTCAAATCAGGGAAGGTTCTCAGAGTCACTTAAGCCTATCAAGATAGAGGCCTAGGGGCAGGGAAGGTCTTCAGATTCCCATAACACTGGGCTAACTCTGCCTCCACTGTTTTGGGTCTGCGCTAGTGCAGCCCCCATGCTCCCCCTGCCTGGCTCTACTGTCTGCCCTTTTCATTCTTCTTATATCTTATTTCCTGACATGTATTCTTCAATCCAGTGACACTGGCCTCCTGGCCATTCCATGAACAAAAGCACTCCATTTCTTTACTCTTCAGACTTCCTTTAAGTCCCAGCTAAAATCCTTCTTTTTCCTAGAAGCCCTTCCCTGCTCCACTTAATTCTAGTATCTTCACTGTTAATTATTTCCTATTTAATCTGTATATAGCTTGCTTTGTATGTGATTGTTTGCATGCTATCTCCACCATTAGATTGTAAGATTCTTATGTTTTGCCTCTTTTGTATTTCCTGTGTTTAGCACATTACCTGGCACTTAATAAGTACTTTCTTAATAAATGTTCATTGATCAGTTGTCAAATACGCATTATAGATAGATGCTGCCAAAATTCCTTTTCGTCAAAAAATGCCATGAATACAGATACATTAATAAACTGTATTGAAGTAAGACTTAAAAAGAAAAAAAAGACATTTATAAATACCTGGTGTATTTTCATAGTATTATAAGCCATTATAATGTGGTTAATAATATCATAGCTGGGTGGTTCAGTGAATTGAGCACTGGGCCTCAAGTTGGGAAGATCTGAGGGCAAATATGGCTTCTGACACTTAATAATTGTGTGACCTGGTCATATAAAGTCAGAAATGACTGAACAAATAAACCGTTATAGATCAACTAAAACATAGCAGGAATAAAGATTTCTACACATAAGCAATCATTTTAAAGGAATTGTGTGTTGGAAAGGACAGTTGAGTACTTTTACAGGGCTGGTGGGAAATTAAATATCCTTTTCACATAGATTCCCACCTCATAAATCTCTAATCCTGTAACAGAAATAGCTAAGTGAATTAATTGTAAGAACGGGTTGAAGGCAGTAGGGATGGTTAGCCTGGAAAAGAGAAGACTTGAAGAAGACAAGGTAGTGGTTTTCCAATATTTGAAAATCTTTCATATAAAAGAGTGATTAAACTTGTTTGGTTTGGGTTGTGAGGACAGAACTAGAAGACGAGTGTAGAGAAGACAAGTGAAGACAGGCAAATATAGGTTTGATGCAGGGAAAAACTTGATTACAATTTAGTTCCAAGTAGAATGTGCTGCCTTGAGAGATAGTGGGTTCTTTAGTTTTTAGTAGAAACTGGATGACTGTTTTGGATGTTGTAGAAGCAATTCTTGAATTGGGTTAGACAGATCCAAGGTGTCAAACTTTAAGCCACCTACAGAATAAGATCAGAACCAGATTAAAATGCAGTTGGGAACAGTTTAACAAAATAAATAAAAATGTAATAAAGTATAGATAATATGTTAATTTTTATTTTATAAGTCAATATGCAGCTTCAGAGATTAATTTCTATTTGAGTTTCTCTCCTCTTCTCTCTTTTTCCTCCTTTCCTCCCCTCTCGCCTCCCCTTCTCCTTGTCTGCAGGTGTTCTACCCAAAAAAGGGTAAATTTTGATTGCTGAAGATATGGTGGGGTTTATGCTAGATTTCTTTCTTAAGAGCTAGGCCATAAGTCCACATCACTCTGCCTCTCATTAATTGACCAACTGTTGGTCAATTAATTTCCCGTCAAAGTTCTGCTGAAAATTATTCAGGTTTGAGGCAGCCATAATTAATAGGATAAATGGTCATTTTGATCTTTGGTATTGAGAGTTGAGTTGACTTACTTTTCTTGAATAATGACTCTACAATTATCTGTGGTTACTCCAGCCTTTCATTATTGCTAGGCCCAAATCTCTGTTTTCTCTTAACCTACCCTAGCCCTCCATTGTCCAGCTACTTCCCATCCTTGATCCTGTCAAAATATCTATATCCAAATCTGTTACCTTTAAAGTAGCCTAACCCTCCATTGTCTGTCATCTCCAGGTAGCCTTCAGCTATTTCCGACCCTTAATCCCATTGCTGGATGCTGACCTCTGTTGTCAAGATCCTCCTTGGACTCTTCCTCAAGACCATGCCCAAACCCCTCCTCTATACCACCCCTAGATGCCTCCCACAATCTTTCTCTATGTAAGAGCCATCTTGCCGTGAAGATCTATGAAGGGGCTGAAATTCAATCTAGCGCAGAATCAGTCTTCATCAGATTGTTGTGGTCTGCTTGTCCAACATAAGCACCACAAATACTTAGGTTTCTTAAGTGTCTACCCATTATGGCAAATCTTTAATAAACTTTGTTTTACTTTGGCTGAGAGAAGACTTGAATCGGATTCATTTGGCAGGACCCAGTTGGTATCTTTGGGTCTTGAGTACCCCTACACCCCAAACCTCAACATATACATCACTAAATCAGGGGAACACCTACATCTGGGTCATGTGTCTAGGGAGTCCAGGTTCAGCCTTCAGAGTTTGGATTGGGAAAAGTCCCGGGCAGAGCATCAGCATCCTCCCTACAGGTGAACTCCGAAGAGTAGAAGGATTTCTCCAGGTTATACCCAGTTTTAGACAGAAAAGGCATTGGGCCAGTTAAATCGTCTTATTACCAGAGCCTTACATGTCTTAGAGTAACTAACTGCACTGGATGTGTTGCAGCTCTGGACTGGGCCAGAGTACAAAGGAGCAACACAGTCATGATTGATGTGGCAAAATGTCTGTGTTCAAAAGGACACAAGATGGATTCTGTTTGTTCCTAGAAGGGCAGAACGCTTCCAGAAGAAGAATCAGCCAAGGTTAGGTTGAACTTTTAGTCCTGGGAACTTGACTCCTGTTCCAAGGAGAAAGAACAACATATGTATTTACATAGGCCTATAAATATACGAGGAAGATCTTTAATATTTCATTAACCCTTCAGCGAGATGGTTCTTGGCTTCTTGAGGCAGACACCTCTCATTTATCCTCTTTCTTTCATTCTCCCCCTCTTTGGGATGTGGAAGAGGTGGTGAGTAGCCGAAGGGTCTTGGACATGGGATGGGATATTTCCATTCCAAGGGGTTCTCCTCTCGGTTGCTTCTTATGGAAAAATTTGGGAAGGGTTACCTTAAGAGAAGAGTATCTTATCCTTTTATGTAATACAGACTGGCCACAATTTCATCTTTTTCTGTTGTACAGCCTGGCCACAATATAGCCTAGAATATCAGAAAAAAATCACCTGTCAATGGCTTCCGTAATTACAATACTATTCTACAGTTAGATCTTTTTTTTTGACCGAGGGAAGGAAATGGATGGAAATCCCCTATGTCCAAGCCTTTATGGCTCTTTCTTAAGACCCTGACCTCTGTGATTCTTTCAAAATGTTCCTTTCATGCTCTTAATTCAGTCCCAAACCCTCCAAATTTGACAAGGCACTGAACCCCAAACATGACATTCTAGATGATCCAGTCATGTACAGGATTAAATCTAAATCTCCACCCACTACCCTTAAACCTCTCATCCCTTCTATTTCAAAGCTTTATCCCAGGTTGCCCAGACCCTAAAGGGGCCTCTCTGAGTCCCTCATACCCCCTCCTGACCACCCAGTAGTAAGTTCCTCAAATACCAGGCAGGGAACCCCCTTTTTAGCACCCCTATCCCCTACATCTCCTCAGTCTGTTCTGATGCTCCTTCTAAGAGAAGTCCCTGATTCCAGAGGGGCTCACACCTGAGTTCTTGTTCCTTTTTCAACGTCTGACCTAGCCCAAATTAAAGAGAAATTAGTTAGCTGCTCAGGGGACCCAACCAGAATTACAGAAGGATTTCACTCTGCTTTTTAAGAATTTGACCTAATCTGGGGTGACATCAACCTTATTATTTCTATTTCACATTCTATGTAGGGAAAGAGATGATTTGGAACTATGCCCAAAAATATGGTGATGATTTTGCCAGGTCTGTGACTGGCCCTCTACTCTTCTCCCAGCGTGATGGCTATCCCTCTAGCCAGTCTTTTCTGGCACTATCTTGACGATGTGGCTCGGAAGAGTAGGAACTATATGATCACTTTCCTCCTAGAAGGCATGAAAAGTGGCCCATTTTTCTCTGCAGCTCGACTCTACTGTGGCTGCCTGGCCTTCCTGCCTTCTGGTTGTTGCAGCCACTGCCCTCCTTATTAGCGAAGCCTACAAACTTACCCTCAGCTAACCACTGGAAGTTTTGACTCCTCATCAGGTCCAAAGCATTTTAGAAACCAAAGGACACCAGTGGCTAACAAGCAGTTGTCTTACTAAATATTAAGTGCTTCTGCTAGATACCCCTGGATGTTACTCTGTATATGTAATACCCTGAATCCAGCCACTTTGCTTCATGATTCCAGTAGCTCTGAGAGCCTCACCCACAATTTTGAAGAGACCCTTGATTCTGTACATTCTAGCTGTTCTGATCTAAAGGACAGCCTCCCCCTACCCCCACCCCCCACCCCCAGTTGTTAATCCTAATGAGGAATGGTATACTGAGGATTCTAACTTTGTGGAAGGAGGGGTGAGGAGAGCTGGTTATGCATTAATCAGCTGAAAGGGCACTACAGAATAAATTTTGCACCTTCTCAGGGTACTATACTCTCCTAAGGAGGTGGCAGTCATATATTGTAAAGGCCATCAGAAGGAGGAATTGGAACAGGCTGTGGGAAACTGGCAGAAGGCTGCTTAGCAACCAGCCTTGATGATACCCTTGATACCTTCCACTCCTCAATATACCATTAAGGAACAACAACAATATCAGGCTAATGGATTTGAACTCTCTCCTGGTTGATGTAAGTCACCGTCCAGTTAATTAGCAATCCCAGGATATAGAATGTAGAAACTCCCTTTTGAACTCCACCAGGCTACACATCTAGGAAAGCATGTACTTTTATAGTCTGGTGAAACCACTCTTTACTGGACCTAAAATGCTAGAAACAATTAGGCAGGTTTGCAAGGCTTACTCTGTATGTGCTCAAGCCAACCTTGAAGGAGCAGTCAGACCCCCATCTCTCCTTACCACTGTCTAAAGTCAAGGAACCTTCCAAGGTGAAGATTGGCAACTTAGATTTTATGCACATACCCCACCACACAGAGGCTTTAAGCTTCTCTTAGTGTTAATAGACACCTTTAGAAACTGAGTAGAAGACTTCCCTTGCTGCACTGAAAAAGCCGTGGAAGTGGCTTTGAATGAGATTATTCCCGGCTTTGGACTCCCTCAATCCTTACAAAGTGATAATGGACCAGCATTCACTTCTCACAGCACTCAGGGAGTTGCCAAGGCGTTAGATAATAACCAAAATGAACTGTACTATAAGAAGGACTTTGACTAAACTGACCTTAGAAGTCTGGCAGGACTGGGTCACCTTCCTCCTGTACCTCTATTGTGTCCCCATGACTCCTCAAACAGATATCAGACTTAGCCTCTTTGAACTCATGTACGGCAGGCCCTTCCTAACTGCTGATATTCTATGAGACATCAACTTACGATTAAGTTTCCCCTCTGGGAGCAAGTGTGAAAGGCATTATCTGACTATGCCAGCTTGCACCTTCACAAGCCAGATAAAACAGTTTCTGTCTTCTCCCTCTCAGTCCTGGAAATATTTTATTTAAAATCTTGGAAACCACAGGGTGATGACCCTTTGGGAGTAAAAGGGAAAGGGCCATACAAGGTCATCTTAACACTTGCTGTGAAGCTTGAAGGCTTCCCTAGTAATCTGCTGTTGGTTGAATGGTAGCTTTTCAGTTGCTTTGTTTTTTTTTTTTTTCACTTTGCCTTTTATTCCTCTGTTTTTGGTTCTATTACATTATATTCTTTCTTTTCCTATCACTGATTCCATCCTGTACTTAGGGCTAGGCTTGCTTCTCCAAGACTAGGAGTCTAATGCGTTGGTTCAAAATGGGAACTCTCTTAGGCAGGGTGGAGTGCATGACTACTGGGTATGTCACTATTATCCCCAGGATATGGACTTACTGTCTTTAAATCTCTGTGGGGCTCTGCTTCCAGAAGGGAAAACTCTGTCCCAAATCGCTGGGGTCCTCCCGGCTGCCGTAGCTCTCAGGAAGGTGCTGGGTCCCTTTCCTACTTACTTCTGGCTCACTGGATAATGAAGACTCCAGGACTGAGGCCCAAGACCACAATCTGGATCCAGGCCGCTCAACACGAGAGCACTCAGCCTCTGAACAATCGCTTAGTCCCCCTGCTGTCTGCAGGCCAAGGGCGCGGAAGCTGCAACGCAGAGGTGGGTGCAAAACCTCTGCCCTTCGCTTTCCCGCCCTGGAGGTCTTTTGGCCAGACCACTTTTCTTCCCTGGTTTCGCAATGCCCTCTGACCTAGTTCTGAACACTGCTGGCAGCTGCCACTAATCCGAGGCTCCTCCCGTCTAACAGCCCTCGGGGCTCAGCCAGGGCTTCAGGCCAGGCTGGTTTCGGTTCGCAGTGCTGATATGGTTCCTCGTAGCCCAGCTGACTTTAGTGGGAAGTATGTTTGTGTGTGTTTTGGAGTTCTAGGATTAGTTTAGAGTCATATTTTATGGGTATTTTGGGGTGGCTATGTGAGAGCTGCGATATGTTGCTGCTCCTATGCTGCCATCGTGGCTCCGCCCCCCTGCCCTTACTTTCTATAGCTTTTTCCTTATCGTGTGAGAACTTGGCCTAGACTTTATCTTTTGAGCATTTCCCTATGCTATAATAATTGGTTGTTTACTTTCAAACTTGAGTATTGAGACACCTTGCTTTTGGGCCAGGAGTGATCCCTCCTCCTCTGGAATTGACTATATAGCTCCCAAAAAGATTAGGACCAACTCATTGGGTCCAGTTAAGATCAGATGGGGTAGTCCTTATCCCCATGGACATTTGATCTATCAGGTGATCCTAACAATACCAGTTGTAGCTGTTCTTTGATTAATTATCATTATTAATTATCCCTCAGGTTCACAGCCCACCATCATTTATCAGAACTTACCATGGTGTAATTTGTTAGTGCACTTTGTGGCTTCTTGTATACAGAAACTCCATCCTCAGTGCCTGGGTGCCTCATATAGAGTTCTCCACCTTGGATTCTGCCAACAACAAGCTCAGATATCAGTTCCTCCACCTGTCTGGTTCCCCTTCTCCTTAGAACAGTTCTACACCCTTTGTCAGTAGGAAGTAGTTACTAAAGAAGAGACTACTGTCCATTTTCCCCAAAAGATTTCTCTTATAAATAATTAGAGGGGGAATGATGAGGCTGACTTCTGCCCAGCAACAATGAAAGCCTTGCCTAAATCTAAATCTGCCCAGTAATAGGAGGCTCTGCCTGTTAACAAGACATACCTGCTTCCCTTTTCTTGTCTCCCCTTCCCTGTGGTTAAAAGTGCCCAACACACCTGCTTTTTTCCCTTCCTTGTGGTTAACTGTCCACATAGGAGCACACTGCACTTTTGACTGAGTGCCCAAGATTTGTGTATAAAGAGTAAGTGCCTGTCCTCCGGGCTGGTGGTGCTCCTAAGGACTAGCCTGCTTGTTTTGCATCAATAAAGTCCATTTGACTAGGAGAATATCTGCCTCTTTAATTCTTTCCAGATGATCCAACTTCTGAACCTCATTTTCTTCTTCAATTCCTTATGATGAAGCTTCTTTTATATACAGGTGTAATTAAGAACACAAATATTTGACTTGAAGTCCTTTCCTTATAGTTATCTTGGTGGAATTGTGGTATTCAGTTGGTGTTTTCTCTAACTTTGGGGGGAGAGGGAACAAATATTTTATAACCCTACATTGTGCCAGACCCTTTACAAATATTATTAGGGACATTACAGATATTATTTAATTTGATCCTCACTTTAAATCTATGAGGTAGATCTATTATTATCCCAATTTTGCAGTTGAGGAAATGGAATCAGACGGAGGTTAAATGACTTGCCCAGGGTCATACAGCTAGAAAATATCTACGTCTCAATTTAAACTCAAGTCCTCCTGACTCCAGGTCCAACACTATCTGCTGCACCACTTAGCTACCTCTGAGCAATACTTTTGGGCCTTGTAACTATATTTTAAATAAATCAGATACAAGTTCTTAATTAGTTCTTATACAGAAAGAGTCAGGAAACTCATACAAGTGAAAAAGTAGAGCTTGTTTTCTGAATTTTATCCACAATCATTGTTTACTCATGACCATATATAATTGCGTCATATGCGTCCTCTCACCAATCTGAGATTTTTACACCTGGACATATTTCATTTGTCTAATTTCACTGAATAGAATACTGGTGTTACTATATAAATGGTGACCATTTTGATCCTCGGACTTGCATATAAAATATGAGACTCTTTCTCTGCCCGTTGCCTTTTTTCTTTGTAGGAGGATTATTCTGACTGGGTGAAGCTGTTTTTCTCTGTTGCAAATTGACTTGGGCTCCTGCTGTGAGAGAAGAATATTACCAGTCAGATCTGGTCTGCAGCTTGCTACTCCAGATCTTCCACAGACTAACCTTTCTATTTTTGGGGAAATTAATGAAGTAAAGTATTTTTAAAATTAAATATATGGTTTTCCTGTATCCATGTTTATTTTTCATCAACTTAATATTGGAAATAATCAGCGCAGCTTCCTCTAAGAACAATTTAATACCTAATTTGTTTATGTAAATCATTACGTAAAATAATGTTTGACAAATCTCTATTAATAGGCCTATAAATGAAATTAAATATTTAAATTTTGAATGTTTGAGCTACATCTAAGTGATTCAGAATTCATGGTCTGCTTCAGATTCCAGCTACTGACTTACTCATTATGTATTATTTGTGTCAATCTTGTTGACAGGCCTTTTGAAAGGACAGTATTCCTATGAAAGTAGAAATACCTCTTCTTCCTGAGGAGTGGGTGGCCGATGTAGATGCATCCTAAACAATGAAGTCTGTCTAGAGAAGGAAGGGGGTTGGGGAAAAACTGTGGTTATCACTGTCAGACTTTAGTATTTATGAAAATTTTATATAAGGTTTATAGTATTTATGAAAATGATATTTGCTATTTTTCATAAAAAAGAATACTACTTTCTAGGACACAAAGGACACTCCTGTAGTATTGTAAAAAGGTTTTTAATAGAGAAATTACAGAGTAAATTCAGATTTAGTAGTAGTAATTATAGTTTCTTTGAACTGGAAGGTATTTTAGAAATCATTTAAGCTAGTCCCTTTCATTTTACCTCTCTGAAGCCAAGAAAAGTTAAGCGATTGCCTCAAGGTCCAAGGCTAGTTAATGACAGAGCTGGGAGCAGAATCCAAGCCTCCTGTCTCAAAGTACAGCATTGTTTTAGTTGCACCTTTCTCACCTTTATGTCTACCCTTTGCATCATTTTTATTAAAAAGTAGGGAGAAAATTTTTAATGGATTGAGGTATTATATTCAAAATATTTTTGTGATTCCTATAGAAACTTTAGGTTTTTTTTTCAAATATGTGTATGTATATCTATATCTTTATAAATATACATATATATATAATGTGTATATGTATATGTGTATGTACACACACACATGCATGCGTTTTCAGCTAGGAGAAATCCTCTTTCTATCCTCTCTCTATCCCCTTAATCCAGGCCTGCACAACATATAGCCTGCAGGCTGCTTGTGACCTGCCAAAGGATTTCAGAGGTCCCACGAAACACGTAGAAGATGTAAAAGAAGTGCTCATGTCCCGCTTAACCCACCTTCCATTGGTCACTGTTGTGCACAGCATGTAACTTGGCTGCTGGGTTGCCATGGGACACTTTCTCCTGTTTGTCACATGACCTGTGACAACCAACCATCGTCAGTCTTTCTCTAGTATGAGAGGAGCAAGAGCTGTATCTTTTTGTTGTGTTTCCAGTTGTTCCTGGTGTTAAACAGGGGCAAAGTAAGTGTCGCCATGTGCCAGTGCAGGGGATACCTGCTGTGCAATGAGCCAGAACAGCGCTTCTTCCCTTCCCTTCCCTTCCCTTCCCTGCTGGGTGGCCCTCCAAGTTACTGCCTCCCTTCATCTATTCTCTCTTTCATTCCCCAGTTTTCCCTTTCCCTCCTGTTCACTTGTTGGGTGGACATAGCAAAGAGGCAAGTTTAGACTCGAGTTAAAAACGTTTTCCTTAACCATTAGAACTGTCCCAAATAGACTGTGTTGGGAGGGAGTGGGTGCCCTTTCATTGGAAATCTTCAAGGATAGTGGAATTAGGGACCCTAGAAGGTCATCAATCACTTATCTAGGTTTTTGAGGTCAGGGATGCATAATAGCTGTAAAGAGTCAATTAAGAGTAAAGCAAGTTGTTGTTTATTCTAGCTGGCCAGGGCACATTACAAGATGGATAGTATCTACTCAAGCATGACATGAGGCTCCTCATATATAGATTTTGAGGGCAGCATTCATAAGCAAAATATTCAACATAACATCGGGTGAAACAAAAAAAGAAAGATGACTTCATAAAATACACGTAGTTATATAAAAAGAATAATATATTAGAGAAAAATGTATATTCTTAGCTATAGGAAATAGATAAGAGAGTTATTTGAGTGTAACTGGTCTCAAATCCGTTGGCTGGTTGGATTAGGCAGGTAGGAGAACTTTCTTAGGACTTTGGAATCTTTCACTATTAGTAGCTAAGTTTTATGATTCCAGGAACAGACACTGAAGGACACCAGCTGTTGCAGCCATGTCCTTTAGCTCACAATAAAATAGCTGAAGTGAGTGTCTGGGGTTCATTTGGGAGTTTGAAGGAGCCTTTGTCCATTTCTATGCAAGCAAAAGCTAGACATCCACCTTTGAAAACATTGTAGAGGGAATTTTTGAAAAGTGCAAGTTATCCTAGGAGGCAGCTGAGCTCTTTTCTAATTTTGAAATGCTGTGATTCTGATTCCAGCACAGCATTTCACAAAGTCTTTCAAGGTATTCTTGAAGACAAAATGGAGAAATGTTTAGAAAATGAAACCAATGAGGTGAATTTGGAACTGGTTCAGTAAGTAGACCCAAAGAATAGCGATTAATGGATCAGCTTGGAGAGAAGCCTCTAGTGGAGAACCCTAAGGACAAATCCTTAGTGCTTTATCATTAAACTTAAATGAATTGATGGTATGCTTGTCAAGGTGGCATTTACTTTAGTCTGAGAGGGAGAATGAACATATTGCACAACAGAAAAAAGATGCAAAAAGATTCCAGTAGCATAGAACAATGAGCTGATAAAATAAGATGAAATTTAATAGGGATAAATGTTAAGTCTACAGTTGATACAAACAGCAACAACAAAAGCCTTTTGTTGTTTCTGTACAAGTAAAGTATGAGAGTTTATGGGGTCAGACATCAACAATGTGCAAAATATTCAGGGAATTGTAAGATCAATATGAGTCAACAGTTTTACATGGCAGCCCAACAAGCTGATTTTTTAGGTCGTGTTATAGAAATACAGTTGTCCATAAGGGCAGCATAGGATAGAGGATAGAGTGCTGACTTGGATTCTACTCTTGTTCTTGACACATATGGGTATGCAACCAACAATTTATTTTATTTCTAATTGCTCTTAGACAATTCTCTAATACTTTTAAGTTGCAGAGAAGTACTGAGAGTTCTCTATACTGGTGAAATCACAAGTCCAGCTAGTCTTTATCCATATCCTTATTTCTATAATCTCCAGAATAAAGGAGATAAAACCCCTATGGTATATTGCCATGGTCATACCATATCTAGAGTATTGTCATTAGTCCTGGACACCAGATTTTTGGAAGGTTATAGACAAAGTGTAAGAGTTCCAGATCAGAATGATCAGGATGATAAAAGGACTGGAGACCATGCTATAAAAGGATAAATTGAGCTTGGTTGGAGATGAGGGGAGGGAGAAGCATGATAGCTGTCTAACAGCATTTGAAAAAGAAGGGTGGAAGGTTGGGATATTGAGTGGAAGTTGCAGGGAAGTCATTACTGACTCCATGTAAGGAAAAAAAAATAGGTAACATTAGATTCTTTGGGAGGTTGTTGACTCTTAGTCATTAGAGGTCTTCAAACAGTCTGCATTATACTTTATTAGGGATATTGTGAAGAGCCCATCTTAGATAATCTCTGAGATCCTTTACAGTACCAAAATTCTATAGTTCTATGCATCCTCATTATTTTTCTTAATCTTGTCTTTTAGTATAGTTAAAACCAGAAGAGAAATTAGTCAACTAGCTCATTATGTTGGTATTGGGTAGGCTACTGACATAATTACGTAGATTAGTTAGGTTGATACTGGTCCCAGATTTTATCTTGTTGACCTGAGTGACTAGATGTGACCCCCTTTATATCCTGAATCAAGTCTTTGTGGATTCTGACTATGTTATCCAACGTTAGGACATAAAGTACTCCTTTACCTTCCCAAAGGATCAGGAATATAATGCAGAAATAAGGGGAAAGGGAGAGAGGAAGATGATTTTTTTAGATGATGAAAAAGGTTTTTGTGCAGATATTTGTTTCCTGTTGAGTTTTGCATTTGGGAAATGAAGTACCTTAGAGCCAGGGCAATTTTTAAATGAGTTCTTAGAGATTCATGTATTACAATCCTGATATGTTTTGAAAAAGTAATGTAAGATATTTAAGCTTAATTATTTAAACATGTTAGCCTTGTATTAATTTTCTTTTAGGATTCTCAAGTCTTCTACTAAAATTTTCCAGAAGGGGTAGGTACTACTAGATATTGGGGGAATACAAGAAATGCTAAATGAAAATGGGAGAGATCTTGTTTTCAAGGAATTTATAGTGTAAGTAAAGCAGGGACATAAATAAAAACATAGCAAATTTTATTTTCTTCAAGTATATTAGGACATTTGTATGTGAGTAGTAGAGATATCTAACCTTCTCGTTTTATAGACAAGGAAACTGAGACTGAGATGTGAAGTCAATTGCCCAAGATCACCCAGGCAGTAAGCATCGTATAGACAAAGTCAAGACACAGACTTTGGGCTTGTGATTCCAAGTTTAGGACTTTCCCTACTATGCTGCATTGCCTTTCCAGCATGAATAAATAGCTATGATAATTTAACTGAAATTATATGTTACAACTTTGAATGTTCTTATAGTGACAGACTTTTTATTTGGAGATACTCTTTAAAAAGATTTTTTTTTTTTGCTAGGTTTAATAAGATTCTTTATAGTTAACACACTGCTATTTTGGCTGAATCTGTGACTACGTTATGTTCTGATGAGTTTAGTCACTGCTACCTAGCAGGGCTAATCAAAGCTGAGCTGTTTACCCCTTTAAGCAGTTGTATTGCTCAGTGGATCAAGAGCTGGGCCTAGAGCCAGAAAGAACTAATTTCCAATTCAGTTACACATTGAAGCTGTGTGACCCTAGGTGAGTGACCTAACTACTACTTGCCACAGTTATTTCAACTGTAAAATGGGTATAACAATAGCACCTATCTCCTGGAGTTACTCTGAGGATCAAATGGATAAATTTGTAAAGCACTTAGCACAGGGTCTGGCTTATAGTATGAACTTAGTAAATGCTTTCTTTCTTATTATTTTCCCCTTTTTACTCTCCCCTCTCCATTGGTGCTGCTACTTACTTCTTCCTTCAGAACTTGGACTTTCCATACACTGTGATTTGATAAGAACCTAACAAGTGAATAGTGTGATGGCCCCAGAGGATAAATTTCTTCCTTCCTCTTCCATCATTTCTGTCTCTCATTCTATTTCTCCACTTCTTCAGTATTAAAAACTCACCAAAATTTTGACATAGAAGGTAAGTTCTGCTTTGTCCAGTGCTGTATTCCTGAATGTAATAGTTAAAGTTGGAAAATTTGACAGAGGTGATGATGAGCCTAAAGGAAAACTTCAATATATTTAAGGTTCTATACAACACACTGTTGACATGATAGTTGGTATTCTAGTACTTTGAGCTATTCATAAATGTATCTATGATACATATGATACATATCTAATACATTTAGAGAATAAGGAAATTTTAGTACAAATTACATAATTTTATTTTGCACTAATAATGACACATTTGATCATATGAGAAATTTTTTTAAACATGTAAGATTGTATAGAGCTATAAAAGTTTTTATTTAAGCAGTTTTTGCAAAATACTAACATTACTTCTACTACTAACAATAATATGCTGTTATCCCTCATTGATGCATGTTTGTGAATTTTCTGAAATTGTTGTAAATGTGTTCTGGAAATGTATGCCTTTTCACTCCTTTTTTCTTCAGGGTATGGGATGATAATTTTATATGGCTCTTTGGTAGTATCCATGTTGTTCATTTGTTTCAGTTGTGTCCAACTCTTTGTGACCCCATTTGAGGTTCTCTTGGCAAAGATACCGGAGTGGTGCCATTTTCTTCTCCAGTTCATTTTACAGATGAGGTAACTGAGCAAACAGGATTAAATGACTTGCCCAGGGTCTCACAGCTAGTAAATGACTGAGGATAGATTTGAACTCTGGGAGTTGAGTCTTCCTGATTCTAGATTTGGTACTCTGTCCACCTTGATGCCCTTGGTAGTATCTGTATTTGAAAGCTATCCTTTTAATCTTCACAGGACACAACAAGGTACTTGCCTGATTCTTGTGTATCGGTGAGAACCTTTTAAATCAGCTCTTCCTGAGAGGAAGCAAGAGCTAAATCTCCTACTTTTCCATTGGTCTGTGAAGGGCCTCCCTGCATCTCTATTTGAGAGTCACATAAGAGCAAATAAGAAACAGCATTTAAGTTTCAACTCAAGTATTCTGCAGTTTAGGTAGGTGGGACTTGGATTGGGGCAAGGAATGAAATAGGCAGTTTTAATGGTGCACAAATGTAGTAAATGATATCTGCTTACGATAACTCATAGGCAGAATGTTTAAAAATGGTGATTGAAAAGCACTGATAACTTCCCCACAGAAAATAAGGAAAGACTATAGACTATTTGTTGCTTATTTTTAGCAGTAGTTCTTAGATCATAATTCACACTTGGATTGTTGTCAGATTCTGTTATTAGATACTAATGATTTAGACTATAGTGTAGTTTTTTTAATGCCTTACATGCCTTTTTGTTGGGTCATATTTTTCCTTCTTCCAAATGTGAAGATTAAAATGATGAGCTTCATTGTATATTTAGGGACATTGTGTTTCCCATTTATCACTTGCTGTTTAATCTTTAGCAAAAATTGAATTGACGTTAAAAGAAAATCTTTGTTTGGGCCTTGCCCTCCATAATGAAAGAAACTCTGGTAGAGAAAGTTAAAAGGAGTTTATTAAGCACCTCTGGGCCACAAGGCATTGAGGACAGCACGACACCAAATTCAATCCTCATGCTGTTTTTTTTAGACAAATTTTGTAATAGGGGAAAGATAATCCTGATTGGTGCACAGTTCTGAAAGGAGATCAGATAATCTCTCAGATCTCCCTTACTGCCTCCTCTTAGGGAAGTGAGATGAGAGATAAGAAGAGATAAGAAAGCTCTAGCTGCTATGTGCCAACCATAAGTAGTTATTACAGAGGACAAGAGGATGGAATCAAAGTACCCTTTTCCCCATAGATTGCCACGGGCGTCCTGGGAAGACAAGCAAGAGTAGGAATAGAAGCAATGAGGTCACTCAGACTGATTCAGCATAAATTCCAATAATGTTTGAAAAGGTTAGTAAAGTATAGTCATGTTAATGGATTTTTCCCAATTCAAATGGATTCTAATTTTGCATTGTTAAGAGAGATCACGTGCTTTGAGTTCTAAGTTAGTTCAACAATTTAATTCTGTAGATTCTTTTTGGATATATAAACTCTGTTGCTAGTAATGTCAAACTCAAATAAAATCAGGTCCACACAGGCCACATATTAACTTAGAAGACCATAAATTTCCATCATTCATGTTTGATTATATTTTTATTTATTTTGTTAAACATTTCTCAGTTATGTTTTAATCTGGTTTAGGTTACATTTGGGGGTTTTGCAGATTATGAGTTTGACAGTTAGGTGCTTATGCAGTGCGTTTCCTGATCTCCTTAGCTGATAATGCCCACTCTCCCTAACTGTGTCATATTTAACTAGATTGTATCAATTTTATATTATTCTTGATATGGTTATATGTGTACATGTTGGATAGAAAGTTTGCTCCTTGAGAGCAAGTACTATTTCATTTTTGCATTTGTATCTCCAGAGTCTAACATAGTACCTGATAGATAGTAGGTGTTTTAGAAATACTTGCTAATTGATTGATAGGCCATAAGTCTTTCCGACTATAGGCGTTATTCTAGGTAAGGCTTCCCAGCCTCCCATTCCATGACTCACAAGGGTCCTCCTTTTGTAAAATTTCTATAAACTCTGCTAGATGAGCCTATTTTAAAACTTGTATATCTTATCTTTTACCATAAGTTGATATGGAAAAGTAAAAGACATATTTTGAACATTATGCCCTTATTTTTGATGTTGGGGAAAACACTTTAAGAAATAATGAAAGAATTCTTGTTTATAACTATCCAAAAGACCCAGAGGTACTGACTCTGAGATGTTAAGAGGAAATTTGATAATACCAGTTTAATTTCCTTTAATCATTAAATCAACCAACAAGCATTTATTAAGCTCCTATTATATACCAGCCACGTTGCAGGGCTCTGGGGATACAGTTACAAAGAATGAAACAGTCTCTGCTTTCAGCTAGTTTCAATTTGAGTTGGACCTAGCAGAGTTTGAATTCATTGGCATAGCCTTCAAGAAAAAGAAAATTACAAATTATCCTACAGGCTGACCTTAGAGATGCTCTGGATTCCGTTGCAGGACACCACAATAAAGCAAATATTGTAATAAAGTGTGTCTCACAATTTTTTTTTTTCCCAGAGCATATAAAAGTTATGTTTACACTAAATGTAGTCTATTAAGTATACAGCACTATTGTCTAAAAAAATGCACATACTTAATTTAAAAAATTCCTTATTGCTAAAAAATACTAGCCATCATCTGAACCTTTAGTGAGTTGTAATCTTTTTGCTGAAGGAGGGTCTTGCCTTGATCTTGATGGCTGCTGACTGATCTGGGTGGTGGCTGATGAAGGTTGGGGTAGATGTGGCAATTCGTTAAAGTAGACAGCAGTGAAGTTTGCCACATCTGTAGACTCTTCCTTTCATTTAAACATTTAGAGGCCATTGTAAGTATTAATTGGCCTAATTTCAATATTGTTGTATCTCAGGGAATAGGGAAGCCTGAGAAGAGGGAGTGAGATGGGGAATGACTGGTCAGTGGAGCAGTCAGAACATACCATACATTTATTTATTAAGTTCACTATCTTATATAGGTGAGGTTCCTGGTGCCCCCAAACAATTATAATAATAACATCAAAGATCATTCATTACAGATCACTCTAACAGATGTAATAATGAAAATTCTGAAATATTGTGAGGATTACCAAAATGTGAGATGGAGATATGATGTGAGCAAATGCTGTTGGAAAAATGACACTGATAGACTTGCTGGATGCAGAGTTGCCATAAAAACCTTCCATTTGTACAAAATATGGTATCTGTGTTGTGCAGTAAAGCAAAGTGCAATAAAATGAAGTAAGCCTGTAAACTGAAGTGTGAGTAAAATTTTAGTTAAGAAGTAAAACCATTAAATATAAGAATAAGATTTACAGTGATTTTTGGATTTGAGACAACAATCAAAAACAAGACTAGTGTAAATCAGTACCCTTAAGGAAAGAAGGAAACAAGCATTTGTCAAATCCTTTACTATGTGCCAGTATTGTGGTTACAAACATCAACAAATGGAAAGATAGTTGCTGCCTTCAAGGAGTTTATATTCTAATGAGGGACAACCATACATCAAGAAAAAATGAGCTGAAAGAAGGAAAGAGGGTAGAGGGTGGTCATGAAGATACCTAGTGCATGGACATGAGAGGAATGAAGACTGGCTTGATCGTCTCCACAAATGGAGGCCTTAGGAGGAACTCACCAGTGGGAGAAAGGGTGGGCATTGCAGAGGGATATTCCAAGTTGAAATCACAAAAGTTCAGAACCTATGTCATACCATAGAGATAGAAAATGGGGGGAACACTGACTAGAACACATTATGGCGGAAAAAAAGATCTAATAGTCATGCCAGAGATTACTATGGATAGTATACTATTAATATGAAAAACTTACTATAATACTGGAATCATTAATACTAGAATATCAGTAAGGAAGACAGCATGACATACAGGCTAGAAAACCAGCCTTTGAATGAGGCAGACTATGTGACTCTTGGTAGTGCCAACCCAGTATTCACAGCACTGATCACAACTATGAATATGCCCTCATAGTTGTCAATTACACAACATAATAGACTCTTCATATAGAAGACAGAAGCAAAACATTTATTCAAACACCAGAAAGCCAAATCCCAACACCAGGAAACCACATCCATCATAGCAACAAAGAAGTTGATACACTATTGCACGGGGCATATAGATAGATCCTGTAGGGAGTCACAGCATCTTTTAGCCTTCCCACAAACACACTCACAAGCCTATCTCCATGGGTATGTCCTTACCTCCCTCCAGCTCTAACTTCTCTGACTCCCAGCTTCCTGTGGGCTCTGCTGCACCCTTCAGCAAGCTCCTCCCACCACACGTTCCATGTGGTTACATTTGGCCCATTAGGGGGCAGGGAAGATCTTCAGATTCCCCTAGGCTTATTAAGGGTGAGGGAAGATCTTCAAATTCCCATTACCATTACGTTCTTGACAAACCTCTTACTCTTCTGACGGTTCCAGACAACTTCTTGAACCTTTAGGTTGTAGGGTATTTGTTGATGGTAAATGTTTCTTTACTGGGAACTCTGATGACCTCTAATGAAGTCACAAGTCTTCTCCCTTCTGTCCTCTCATCTGTAATTTAAATAGTATTTGTTCATTAGGTAATCTTTTTTAGTACTTGGTATATTTTGAATTTTTAGTTTTTAAAAATAAATTCATGCATTTAATTTTCTCCTTTATTTTGTTAGTGTATGTTTTTAGGGATATAATTTTCTTCCTGAGGACTGCTTTCATTGCATTCCTGAAATTTCAATATATTGCTTTATTATTATCATTGACTTTAACGTAGTTATTATTTCTAGGATTTGTTCTTTGACTCATTTATTACTTAGGATTTCTTTATTAAGTCTTAAATTGTGTGATGAGCTTGGAAAACAAACTGAAGACAGTTAAGAGAGTAAGAAGAAAGTAAATGGAAGAACTGATTGAGGAGAGTCTTCTCAAGGAGTTCAGCAGGGACATGGAAAAGAAATATAGGAGAATAGCTAACAGGGATGGATGAATCGGGAGGATTTTTTTTTTTTGAGGGTGACTGGGATGTGGGTATGTTTGTAGAGAGTAGGTAACTAGCCAGTAGATAGTGAGTGATTGAAGATAAGGGAAAGTGTGTGGATCTTAGAGACGAGACGGGATGGCATTTTGTATCTTGTGCATATAGAGGGATTTGTCTTGGCAAATGTAGAAAGAGTGAGAGGAAATGGTAACAAAAAGCACATGAGTGTCATGAGATGGAGAGGAGGACAGCTGGGAGCTTTCAGTGAACAGCCTCACCATGAGACCGAGTTCCTGACTGGAGTGGTACAGGGCAGGAGAGAGCTGTGGCGAGTTTGAGGAGGAACGAAGGTGTGGACAATCTGCTGTGTTGATCAGAGAGGTGTACCAGAATTTCCTTTCTGGAGTGAGGGCCCAGTCGAGATCACGTAACGAACACGTGTAGTGAACTCAGCACTGTTTTGTTATTTTCTCCAGCTTTGTTCAGGATCGGGTGAACAGGAAAGAAGGCAGCTGATGGACGGGAGTTACACAAGGCTTGAGACTTGACAGAGAAGATTGATGTTAGGGTGAGGGGACAACAGAATTATGAGAAGAAGACAGTGTAGAATTCAGTTAGTTCTTCCAGGAGTCAAGATGGGGAAGGAAGCAGACTGTACCTGGTGCGGAGTAGCTAGGTAATGGCCTAGGAGAGAACGGAGGGGTTGAAAGATTGGAAAGTCGTGATGAGGATGAATGATAGCATTATGTGATTCAAGGCAGAGGGGGAGGTGGAATGGTCACTGATGATGATCAGACAACAGAGTATCAGAGTTCATGGACATGGAAGTGTAACACTTGTGAGTAATGTAAAAAAAAAACTCTCTGTGTGAAGCTGAGATAGAGTAAGTCAAAAGAAAGGACTAAGTTGAGGAATCTGGGAAGTTAGCCTGTTCAAAGGAATTTAAGAATTTATGTTGAAGTCCCTTTACACAAGGGCAGGAGTTGGGGAAGAGACACTGTGAGCCAGGCACTGAACTCATTATGGAAGGAAGGAAAGTGTCCTAGAGGTCAGTAGGCAACAGCCACCAGAATCTTGATTGTGTGATAAATATGTATTGAATAAACCTTAAAGGAGTAAAGGATACAGAGTGATTGTGGTAGAGGGGAGTCTCGAAGTGGCAATGGGAGTAAGAAGTAACCCAACTCCCCCTCACAGTCTCTGTTCTCATAGACCTTAAATTCTGTTTGGGGGAAATAATATATACTTAGAAAATTAAATACAAAATTTAGGCATAACCATTTTTGAGAGCACTAATGACTAGCCAATTGAAAAATAGATTTTTTTGTAGGTGGTGACTTCTGAGATTATTTTTGGAGCAAGCTACTGATTCAAAGAGGCAGAGGTGAGGAAGGAGTGCAATTCAGGCACCAAGCACAGATGGATGCTAAGAAATGGAACTGGGAGATTGAATATTGGGAACAACAAGAAGAGTAGTTCAGATGAAGCACAAAGTGTATAAAAGATGGTAACTGAGATATTTTCATTGGTTAATCTAGCATAGGGAGTGCAGAAGAATGTCTTAATGAGTGCCTAAATGCGTATGAAGAATTGTTAAATGTTTAAGTTTTGTTTTGTTTTTGGAGGCAAGGCATTTGGAATTAAGTGACTTGCCTAAGGTCGCACAGCCAGTAAGTGTCAAGTGTCTGAGGTAGAATTTGAACTCAGTTCCTGTTGACTCTACCACAGCTCTATTTGCTGTGCCACCTACCTGGCCCAGAATTGTTAAATGGACATGGATCACTTGTTCTTTCTCAGGCGAGAAGACCAAATAAGAGAAAACGGGCTTATAAATTATGCTATGTAATGTTAGTTAAGAAAGAATTTAGGAAAGGTCCAAGGAAGAACTTAGATTTTCAAGATGATTTAAAGACTAGAACAGCCTACCAATAGGGTTGTTAAATTTTAATTTTCAGAGGTTTTTCTTTTAATAATAGTGATTAGAAACCATTTGTTTGATTGAGATAGGTGATTATCTACATTGCTCCAAGGAATTTAACTTAATATCTTATTGAGATCTCTTCTGGTTAAGCTATAAGAATCATCCTTCCCTTTCTCCTATTACAGACACACACACACACACACACACACACACACACACACACACACACACACACACTTTGAGTGATTTCTGTGGCCTTGTAAAACTTTTTTTCCCTATAAACTTTCTTTGGTTATACTTCTTTCATTCCTTCTAGTTTTATTGTTTATTATTATTTTTTACTTCTTACCCCTCCTGGATATTTGAATTACACATAATTATCTAAAAACTAGTCAAAGATAGCTTACTGCTTAGCTATAAAAGAAGTTTATCAATCTTGTGATGAGTCAATCACAAAATTAAACACCTGTGATTCAGCAACTGGGCTAAGTGCTGCCAGCACTAAGGCAAAAGTTCTCAAGTAGATTGCATTCTAATGGATGCAATAAGATGTATACATATGGGGAAGAGGGGAGAGAGACAGAGAGATTGTGTATGTCTACATGCATATAAACCAGACACAAGATAATTGATGATGAAAAGGCAATAGCAACTGTCCAGGAACAGAAAATGTCTCACACTGAAGGTGTTGCTTGAGTCTTGATGGGAACAAAGATTTTTTCGAATATTTCAAAAGATAGAGGTGTGGAAGGATAGCATTGCAGACGTGGAGGACAGCCACTGAAGAGGCACAGAAATATGAGAAAAATAGCATATAGGTTAGTGTGGCTAGACTATGGAATCAGTGGAGGGGAATAGTTTTTAAAGAGAAGGGAGAATTGAAAAGAACCAGGTTGTAAAGAAACTTTATAGAAATAATAGGAAGCATTGGATTCTGTTGAATAGGGGAGTGATATAGTCAGACCTACATGTAAGAAGTATCATTTAAGTAGCTGTGTACCACAGGATGGATTTGAGCAATTAGAGACTTGAGGCAGGGAAAACAAATAATAACTAATACTTATGTAGTGCCTTAAGTTTTGAAAAACATTAAACATATATTAGTTTATTTGATTTTTAAAGCAATCGTGTTAAATAGGTATTATTTTTACTCTATTTTGCAGATGGAGAACCTGAGGCTCAAAAACATTAAGTTACTTGCACAAAGTATATCTGTGGCAGAATTTGAACTCAGGTCTTGACTCCAACTCTGGTGCTCTATTATGTATGCTGACTTACTATCCAGAAGAGCAGTGAAAAGGGCCTGAGGCAGGGTCATGACTGTGTGAGTGGACAGAAGAGGACAGATGTGAGAGATGTTGTAGAGACAAAAATATTGGGAATGGATGATGGAGTACATTTATGGAGTGATTTCCTTCTCCATATAAGAAATTTAAAATGGCCTCAAGGTGGTGAACCTGGGTGACTGGAAGAGTGGTGGTTCTGTGGAGATTAATAAGGATGTTAAGAAGCGTGGTATTAGGGGAAAGATAATGGGTTCTAGACATATAACTTAAACCAGCCTGGAAAAAGTCCAAAAGCCCTTTACCTAGATGCATGCGTTTTCAGCTAGAGTAAGTTGCTCTTCTGTTGTCGGTGAAGGTAGCATGATTTCATTAATAATTACTTTTCTCCACAATTTGCTTTCCCCAAATACCAAAAATATGCTGGGTTTTTTTACTTTACAACATTCTGTTATCTGCCCTTCCTTCCAGTCTCTATGATTTTAATAAAATCCAGATTGCTCAGTGAGTTTCTTCTCTAGATCCACATCAGTATCGTTAAAGCAATTTCCCCTTTTCCTCCTTATTGGGATTGTTTTTCTTTGTGTTCTCAAAATTTTATTCTTGAGAGAATGGCCATCCTTCTAGGACTTACTTACCCTCTGGAATTTCAGGCTGTGGAAATCCCACCTCTTTTGAAATCATTTGAAATCTGAACTCTAAAACTCTAGGGTATATATGCCAGATGATACTTGGATTTCTTCTCCCTCGTTTCAAAATTCTATGGTGGTGTGGTCCCTTGGCCCACCCCAAGGTTTCTGTGAATTGTATGACAATCAGTTATAGAGAGTTTCAGGAGATGTTTGAATAATTAGAATTCCCCATTACTATTATGATTTTGTTATCTGTGTCAGACTTGTGGTCTAATTCTCAAGTACCTTACCTGTGTTCTTTCTCTCTTTTTTGGGGGGAGGGGCACCCAGATGTTCTTTTATGCTCTGGTGACTATATTACTTCTGTTTTATGCTTCTATTCAACTTCATACAAAAACTTTCCCCTCTGGTTATCCTGGATTTCCTAATTTTTAGACTGTGAGCTCCTTGAGGGCAGGGACTGTTTTTGCCCTTCTTTGTATCCCTAGGACTTAGCACAGTGTCTGACACATTGAAGACATTTAATAAATGCTTACTGATTTATTGACACGAGTATCTTTTAAATCTGCAAGGCTGTTTGTTCTTTTGAATTAAGTTATGTACCCTTTTAGAGCCATATTACATGCCTGGATCCTGTACCATCATGTCTCACTTATGCATATGAGGTTGCATTTGTTTCCTTGTATAAGGATCTTTAGTTATTAACTATTTGCGCATTTGTGAGTAGACATATGAAACTGTAGGTTTTATTGATGGTGCCTTTCTTAGATTTTGTCTCCTTCAGTTACTGGTTTATCTTTAAATGCCTTTTTCTTCCTTCCTATATTGTAGTTAAATTTTGTGACTGGTAGTCTTTTACGTACACAGGTAGTTTTCACATTCCTTTTTTTAGTTTAAAGAACTTTTGCTTAGATTTGCAAAATATTTAGAAATTCCTTAATAAAAATTTAAGAAAAAACCAAATTTTGGTTTGATATACTCTGTCCCTAGCCAAGAACATTCCTGCATGTTAACCTGTGGCCCAAAAATCCAAATTCTTTCCTCAGACACCATTTTCTTCTTCTTTGGTTAGTGTTTTGATCCATTTTGGTGTGACAGATATTTCTCAGTAAACACCCAAACGACTTTTCCCCTGCTTCTCAACTGGCCCCCCCCCCCCCCCCCCCTTCACACTCACAGACAGTATCATTTTCCACATCTTCTCCCTTCCAAAGGCTCTGCCTGTGATTGACAGCAGGGAGTAAAACATTACCTGTGCTTCCAGGGGATTCATTTTCTTGGCTGTGATTTCATGATTCTTAGTAGTGCTTGCTTTCTTTTGGCAGCATCATATCTCTACGTGTTTCACTAAAAGTGTATTGTACTCATTAGGTTTGATAAGGCTTTCGAATCTCTCTGTCATATCTTAGATACATGTCCCAGGAAGACAACTGACCTCTTAATTGTTAATACAAAGTTGACAAATAGACTCCTCTGTACATTTCGACAGGTGGCATCAAGCTCCGTGTCATTAGCACCTTCTCTTTGGTTAGCATTCTGACAGGAAGACCCAATGTCCTTTCCTTTGCGTTCCCAACTTTCTCTCTCTTTTTCTTCGTATTCCATTGTAGACTTCTTATTTACACAGAAATGCTTGAAAGAGACATCTCAACACAAAGTATAGCATTTTTTCTCATAGTTTGTTTAAGATCGTGTCAATCACTGGGGCAGTGAGGTTGTAAGTGGATGGGGTGCTGAGCCTGGAGTCAGAAAGGCTCCTCTTCTAGAGTTCACATGTGGCCTCAGATACTCTCTGTGTGACCCTGAACAGGTCACTTCACCCTGTTTACCTCAGTTCCTCATCTGTAAAATGAGCTGGAGAAGGAAATGGCAAAGCATTCTGGTATTTCTGCCAAAGAAACCCCACATGGGGTCACACAGAGTCAGATGTGACTGAAACAATGGAATAACCAGTGTCAGTCATGGTTGTATTTCTTGTATCACCTACTAGAGTACCTTCCTTGTCTATAATTGGTGCTCAGTTCTGTTTGTTCCATTTAATTTATTGTCTATACACATTTTAATTCAAATCAGTAGGTCCTTATTGGATTCCCCTAAGAGTGTGGTGCTTACCCATTGAAGGAAAAGGGGGTGAGGGTAGGGAATGAGCATATTCTAAGCACCTGCCTCGTGCCAGGCATGGTGCTAAGTGCCTGACAGTTATTATCTCATTTGAAAGAAAGACAGCTCAGGGGAGCGGAGTCAAGATGGCAGCAAAGAAGCAGGAAAACTCCGTGATTCCCCCCATAACCACATCAAATACCTATAAAATATGACCTAATAAAATATTTTCCCTAGAATACTGGGTATGGGAGCCCTATTACAAGGGACTGAGGAGGGAAATGTTTTATTTAAATGGAAGTGTATTCTGTAGGTATATCTTAGTTTCTAAAGACATATGGCTTCAGGTCTCTGGGATCTACAGTTCCTGTGTCCGCGTGTGAGGAAGGTGAACGGCTGCCCCTGGTGTGTCTTCCAGCTGAGCCTTGGCCCTTTAATTTATTCTGTGTCCTTTTAGAGTTTCATTTTCCTTATGTGTAACATAAGGATTATAGCTGTACTTCAAAGAGTTATCATGGCGATCTCAGGTAACATGTAAAAGATTTTGTAAATTGTAAAGCACCACGTTCATGTTAGCAATGATGATTATTTCCTCATATCTCACTCCATTTTCAAGAGTGAGTTAAGAGGTATTCCAGTTAATGTTATCAAGACTTCCTTTCCTTCCTTCCTTCCTTACCTGTTTACATTATCTTCAGAAAGCTATTGGTATCATTGATGAAGCCCTGAGATCATACTGGTTCTTTCATTTACATGTATACTTTGTGAGAATAGGCATCAGCTGGTTCATGGCATTGTCTAGGCACAGTATGCTATCCTGTGTAGTTTTACCCCTTGTGCTAATTTCTAGTAATTTATTTTGAAATTGTCCTGGGTAGTTTTCCATTTTTCTTGGCAGCAGTAACCACAATTTGTATTCAGGAAAGAAGATGTGGGATACAAAAGGAACTGAAAATGTGAGTTTGTAGAGAATTTATATTTGATCATAATGCACTGCTAAAAAATAGTTCAAGAACAGTTAATCCTTGGGAAAATATTACTTCTGTGATACAGGCAAGGTCAATGTTTGCATGAATTTCTACCCATAAATTAAAGTTTCTCCAGGGAAGGATTTTTCTGCAACTTGTTAACAAGTTGGTTTGTTTTTCACTTTGTGTCTGATTCCCCACTCTTCTCTTGTCTCTTCCCTGCCCCAATCCCTCCATCTCAGTTTTCTCCCTCTTCTCTCAGACCTCTCCCTTTTTCTTTTTTCCATTCTCTCTCGACATAGAGATCAAGGCTGATGCTTTGTCATTTTTGTCATGCAATTCAGATGGTCTGTTTTTTTCCTTCTTGCCTGCCTGCAAATATTCTCACATCCCTCCCTTTTTTTCTTAAAACTTATTAACTGTTTTATGTGCTTGCACATGTATAACCTACATCACATTGCTTATCATCTCAGGGAGAGAGGGAAGGATAGAATTTGGAACTCAAAATTTAAAAAACATTTAAAAATTGTTTTAACCTGTAATTGGTGAAAAATAAAACATTATTTAAAAATAATACAGAATGTATTATCTCTGCAAACTATTGTCTTATAATTTCTCTTCCATTTTCAAGACAAACTCCTTAGAAAGATAATTCACATTCATTGACTGCACTTGCTCTCCTCTCACTCCCGCTTTTCCTTAGCTCATGATCTTTACTCTAGTGTTACCTTTCTCTCCCTTAATAGTTTTTATTTTTTAGCTAATCACTTCTCTGAAGCACCGCTCTTTACCTTTGTATTCTTTGCTTTCTTTTAAATCATTATTGCCCTCTTCTTTCCCAACTCTGGTTCCCTGTCACTATTTGCTTCAATCCCAAAGTCACGAAACTCTGCTGAGTCCATGACAACTTCAGGCTATCAAATTTCAGTTGTGCCTTCGCTGATATAGGGAAATCTTTCTATTCAATTCTAATTTTAACTCCCTGCCATATTCCACAGAAGCACTGTTCCAAGTCTTCTTTCATTTCCTTCTGTCTCCTACTCTACGCCATTCTTCTTTCTTCTCAACAGATGGCCTCATCTCCTGCTTTACTGAGATTGGTTCCGTTTATTATATTCTTCCCCATGTCCCTTTCTCCATGCCTCAAAACTTCTCTGTCTTCACCTATCTATCCCTTTGTCTCCAGGGTGAGGCAGCCCTCCTTCTGTCTAAGACCAGCTTTTCCCATTTGTGCCTTTGGTGTCACCCCCTCATATTTCTTCTGGAGCTTGCTTCATTGATCGCTACCCTGCTTCTCTCTCCTCACCTCCTCAGCCTCCATCTTCAGCTTCTCCCTTTCTATTGACTGTTTAAATGTTCAGATCTTTTGTGTCATAAATAAAATACAGCTTTTTACCAGTTTTCTCCTTGAACTAGCATTTTGTTTCTCCTCTCTTTCACTTTTAAGCTTCCAGAAAGAACAATCTGTTTTTGCTATCTCTGCTTCATTATTCACTCATTCCCCAACTGTCCACAGTGTTGCTTCTGATACCACTATTCCACTCAAAGTTCCTTCCAAATTCACTAGTAACTTTTTATTTGTCAAATCAGATGGACCTTTATCCATCCTTATCTTTCTTGACCTCCTTCACTTTTTGACAGTGTTGACCATATATCAGAATACTTTCTCTTTCTGACTTCCCTGATACTGCTGCTTCCTGGGCAGCTCTCTGTCTTCTTTTTAAACCTTCTTCCCTGGTCCATTCTCCTCCCAACCAATATGTGAGGTTTCTTAACCTCTTTTCTTTTCTCTCTATACTTCTTTCTTGGTGATTTCATTCACATCCATTATTTCAGTGATCAGAACTCTTGGTACATGACTTACAAATACATACACACATATACAAACATGCATACACATATGTATATATGTATGTAGGAATATCCAACCCAGTTCTCTTCCCTCAACTTCATTCCATCATCTCCAACTGCCAGCTGATCATCTTTGGATGTTCCACCAATACCTGAAACCAAATATATTCAACACTAAACTCATCGACCCTTAAACTTGTCCCTCCTCCTATCCTGCTTATTTTTGTTGATGGCACTACCAGTCTTTTCATGCTTGAAACATTATTGTCATCATTGACTCTTCTCTTTCTCTTATCCTTCTTTTCCAATTAGTTGCCAGGTTCTGTTAATTCTGTTTCAAGATTGTTTACATATACCTCATCTTCTTCAGTCACACTGGCATTACAATCTTCTATCATCCTAGTTCTCCTTATACCTTCCCCTTCTGAAACCTATTCTTCACCTCAACCTTAGTACTTTTGCAGTTTCTATTCTTGACTACATTTTCATCCTTTTCCAGTCTTGACTGTAATTGTCCAGATCAATTCTACGCTATCATCTTCTCTTGATTCCCATGTCCTGTCTTGATCCTGGGCACTTCCTAACCCTGGATCTTTGCCATGGTCCACACTTCTACTCATATGCTGCTGAAAGGAGCTGGAGGAAATTACTCCATCTAGTGGACTGGGTACAGTACACATTTGTGTTATCTGACTTCAACTAGGCCCTCATTGAAGCAAGCAATTCTTTTATCCCTCTCTTACTGATTTCCTATTGATCTTTCCATAATCAAAATCAGAATAAAAGCAGGTCGTATACCTTTAACAGCTCTGGGTAAGATATGAATTTTTAAGTAAACAGGGGATAGAAGCAATTACAAAGGATTTAATAGACAATTTTAATTACATGATAGGAAATCTACAGAAGTAAAATTAATTAATCTAGTATTTTAAGGAAAATATATTTTTATCTACTATCTCTGATGAGGGCTTGTTATCCAAGATATTTATATGAGTAACAACAGTACATAAGACCAAAAGCCATTCCCCAATAGTCAAAGAATATGAACATAACTTTTCTTAAATGGAAAATTGCAAACTATTAAGAACTACATGAAGGAATGTTCCAAGTTACTAAAGAGAAAAAAGAACAGTTAAAAAAAAAAACATTGTGATTTCACCTTTCACCCATTAAATTGTCAAAAGATGTCATAAGATTGGAATGGTCAATGTTAGTGGTGTTGTGAAAAAATAGGTGCAGTAATATGTTAATGGTATAGCTGTGAGTTAGTACAACCATTTTCTAATGCTATTTGGAATTATGCGAGTCAAGTGACTGAACTATCTCTATACTTTGACCTGAAGATTCCATTGCTATGCATATATTTCAAGAAAGGCATTGATTAACAGAAAGTCCCTCTGTAAACTAACATATTTATAACAGTACTTTTTGTGGTAGCAAAGAATTAGAAACAAAGCAGATGCTCATAATTTGGGGAATGGCTAATCATATTGTGCTACATGAATATAATGAAATATTACTGTGTTGTAAGAAACAGTTGGCACGATGAATACAGATAAGTGTGGAAAGATTTAACATGAACTGAAACAAAGTGAAATAAGCAAAAAAAGATTATACACAATGTCCACAACATAAATGGAAGGAGTAGAAAACAGTTGTGAAACTATAAAGAAAAAAAATTTGGTCTCAAAGAAGAATTTGATACTGCCCCTTCCCTTTCCTTCCCTCTTTCTCCTTCTCTTCCTTGGAGAAGGGAGGAGGAATAAAGGAAATCCATTGGCATGGAATATTACATATAATCAGTTGTTTGGGTTTTTTTAGTGTGTTTATTGGTGTTTTTGGTATTATGTGGTGAAGAACTGCAAAGTTAGGTTCCTATCATTGAGTAATGGCTAAACAAATTATGTTAATATAATGGAATATGATTATGCCATGAGAAGTAACAACAGATAGATCCTGAGAAAGCCAGGAAGACTTACATCAACTGATGCAGAGTGAAGTGAGCAGAACCAGGAGATCAGTGTATATCTATGACAACAATATTGTACAGGAAAGTAACTTTGAAAAGATTAAGAACTCTAATCAAGGCTGTGACCAGCTGCTATTCAAGAAAACTGATAATGAAACAAAGTGCCCACCTCTTGGCAGGGAGGTGATGGACTAGAGGCTAAAATGAGGCATATTTGTTTTGCTTGGTGATATTTATGTGCTTGGTGATACATGGAAATTATTTAATTTGCAGGTATGGGGTATGGAAATTGACAAGGAGTAGGAGGGTAGTAGTGACAGTGTCCTCCTTCAAAAAAAAAAAGAATATCATTAAAACATTAAAAAAAATACTCAGACAAGAACAAAAAAGTTCAGAAGGAATACAGAAAGGCAGGATAGTTTTGTTTTTCTTGTGTTATATTTAATGTAATTTATAACCATATAATAAAAATTTAAGTGCTCATACTAGTTCACAATTTCGTTAAATTTCTTTATTTTTCTTATGTATATTATATGTTCATGTTTATTGATAAGTTCATAAATTTTTTAGGTTAAAATAAAAAATCTTTATCAGTATTTAATTCATATGTTACAAACATCACATGTAGTACTGTTTGAAAACTTAATAGTTGATTCCTCTTTCTCCCTTATTTCTCATATATAATCAGTTGTTGTGTCCTATTAATCCTTTTGCCATTGTATCATGATGTAGTTGAAGGAGCTCTGAACATGGAGGTAGAATCTCATTTTTGCTGCTTATTATCTTCATGATGTTGGTCAAATATCTTCATCTTTTTGGGCTTTATTTTCCTATTCTGTAAAATAAAAGCATATAAACCTTGATCTTAGAAAGATGCAATTGACAGTGTGCTGCATTTGGAGTGAGGAAAATTAATTTAAATGCTAGGTCATTCAATTATTAATACTAACTTGTAATTTCCCTTCTAAAGACCATCTCTTATACTAACTTATAGAGAAAACCCTCCCATTCCATTCCAAATATCATCACATTTCAGTCCCTCTCAAGGTATCTACTCCTTAACTAACTTGGGTTGGGCTGCACCTAATGGGACCCTGGCTTTTGTTTACTTTATAAACTGGACCTAGTTTGAGTTAGAACCTCCTTCAGGGAGTATGAATTTTGTCTCCCCTCATCAAAGTTGGGGTAACCTGGCCTGTGAAGGCAAAACCAAGCCAGAGAGATCCTGATCCAAGAGTTTCCTCGCTCAGATTGCTGGAGACTGCTGAAATCTCATGATCATGATCCATCTGCAGATGACTACCCCTCCCCAACAGTGAAGTATTGACTGAAGATATAGAGCGAGGACTCTCAGCCCACCTTCTCATTAAATATCCACCAGTCAGGGCTGCCTTTTGCTTATCAGGCAAGGTTCTTGTCAGAAGGGAAACAAGGAGATTTAAAGCGATGTGAGAGGCTGCCTTTCCATCTTTCATCACTAAGAGAGATCACTGACCATCAATTTATTGATTATTGGCAGGCCTACATAATAAATTGATTTTTTTAATACCTGGAACTCAGTTTCTTGAAGTTCTTGATACTACAGGAGTTAGAGAACCTAGGTTGGAATCCCGGCTCCATTTACTACATATGTTACCTTGGCTGTGTCATTGAACCTTTTTGGGTCTTAGTTTCATCTGTAAAATGATCAGTTTTGAATTGATGGCCTCTAAGGTGCCTTCTTGCCTGAAATCTGTGTTCTGATGATCCTTTAAGCTTTATAACCTATGAACTGATCTCTTCCCACAGCTACCGTTTAATCAGACTGACAGTGAGGTGGCATAGGAAGTAGAGTGTTGGGTCTAGAATTAGGAAGATTTGGATCCAAATATGACACAGCCACTCACTTGCCGTGTAACCCAGAGAGAGTTCTTTAACCCCTTATCCGACTCAGCTGTGAAATGGGGTTAATAATACCACCTGCTTCACAGGGTTGCTGTGGGGATCAAATGAGATAATGTTTGTACAGTGTTTTTCATGGCACCTGGTGCACAGTAGGCACCTTTCTCCTTCTGACTCCTGCTCCATTTGTTGCTGGCCTCGCTGTTAGACTTATTCGCTCACACCCCTTCAAGAAAGTCAGAGTTGGCTTACGTGAACTGAGCTTTTTATTCTCATCTTCTACTTCACCCTCCACCAAAACAGTGCTCATCTGACTCATTGTTTCTTGCATATATGCTCTGATTTCTTACTTTCTTGCTTTTGTTCGTGCTTTTCTCTACACCTTGGAATTTGCCACCATGCTCTTCCCCCCATCTCACCTTTTGAGATCTTAACTTTCTTTCAAACTACTACTCAAGTGCTACTTTTTCCATTAAGTTTCTTACTTTTCTTGCTTAGAAATAATCTCTTTCATTCAACTTTGCAGAGCCATTTTATAGCTCTTTTATGCAGTGGTATTTTGCTTTGTAATAGTTATCTGTATCATATTTTCCCTAAAAAATAATAAGCTTTGCTGTCTTGGGGAGTGGGGAAGGGAGGGAGGGAGAAAAAATTTGGAACTCAAAATCTTACAAAAGTGAATGTTGAAAACTATCTTTACATGTAGTTGGAAAAAAAATAAAATACTATTAAGTGGAAAAAATAATTAGCTTTCTGAGGGTGGGAATGATGTTTGATTAATCTTTGTATCTTTCTTAGCACCAGCACGGCCCTTTGCACAGATTGTATTTAATAAATAAATGTTTGCTGAATTTAGCTTAAGAAGAAACTTAATATAAAGCTAGTGATTCTTGGAGCCATTTTTAAGAGTCTATTATAATCATAAGGTTCTTTCCATGAAATGATCCTGCAGAACTATATGGATTTATTTCCCTTAAAAAGTATATCCCTTTAACTGGTTGAACCAAGTGTCTTAGGGTAGTTCCTCTCTTTGCAGCCTTCAAAAAAAAATTTAGTTTTCTTCAAGGAAGAAGAAAAGCAGCTGTTTAGGTGAAGTCCAGGAAGCTAGCTGGCAGATTGGCCCTCCATTTTGATCACATCTGTGCAGGTTTTAGAGGAGGATGCGGTGCTTAAAGGGACTACAGAGTCACATCACCTGCATTTGTTCAGCTTTAACGTACTCTCATATGCATGAGTAGGAAAGGTGTTGTATTATATCAGTTAAAAAAGGCACAGACTAATAGGTTTTAACATGAGTTATTTGCTGTCTTAAAAATTTCTTTGAATTACTCCGAACTATAAATCACTTCAGCATTTGATCAACTGCAGGAATTCCAAAGAACAGTGTACTGACAACTCATAATAAAGAAAACCATATGATGTCACAGTGTCATCTGACATATAGAGTTAATGATACTGACTTAGATCCAGCCATCTTGAAGGTAGTAAGATAGTTGGCTTCATTTTTGCATTTCCCTTCCTTTAGCACATTGCATATAATAAGCAGGAAATGTTTATCAAATGAATGTTGAATAAGATGAAAAGCCTGTTATGATTTGGTTAATTTGTTCTCATAGTCAACTATAAGAATATGTATGAATCATTTGAAATCTTTGTAGCTAAAGAATAGCAGTGGCCATGAAATGCCTATTTTTATGTTTGGGTAAATAAAATAGGTTTTGAAAAAAATGTTTTCATTACCTAGAGGCTTTGAGAACAGGTGCAGAAGAGAATTCAAAATAGTACAAAATAAATGTCATCAGAAAGAGTAGATAGACTTCCTTTGAATACACTGACTGTAAGGTTCAAAATGTGCAGGAAAAATATGTCTTTTTGCTTGGATTAATCTGTAAAAATTATAACTGGGCTTTTATGAAAATTGGAAAAGATAAATATTTCTAAAAGTAATTGTCTTTGAGGAGAAACATTCTTGTTCTAATTTTGCCTGACTTCTATTTACGATAAGACTTAAGAGAAAGGGGAGCACTACAAGCTACCAAATTCTAATTAGCAAAATGATTTATTTAGTAAATCAGCATCTCTAACCATGTTTGTAAGTGAAAAAGAATTATTTTGGAAGATGGAATATAAATATGCAGAGTTCCAAGCTAAACACAGTTCACTATTATATATTACACAAGTATCTAAATTATTATACTTTCACTTGGGTAATACTAAAGATATAACTATACCTTAAAGATGTTACTTTACCTGTATAACACTAAATAGGCTTACACAAGTGTATTTGTGTTATGTTAAAAACTAAATGTAGATATAAAAAATGAAGATTATTGCAACTGATGACTTTTCAGTCTTCCATGAAGCTAGAAGCCTTTTACTTTTAAACCAGACTTTTTCTGCCAATAAAATCTAAGGCCATCAGACATTTATCAAATGTGGTCAGCTTTTAGCTTGAAAATTCAAATGAGCTTTTGGAAGTCAGATGTGAAATTGGGTCCCTGATGACTATTAGGCCTGAGAACAAAGGGAGATTGGAATAATTTGCAGCTTCTCTTTCTTTTCTTTTTAAAAATATCTATAAAGGTAGAAATTGCATTTAGTGCATTTTCTTGTCATTAGGTTGATACTCAGATAACTTATTTAAGAAGATCTAGTTAAAAATGGCAACTTTTTGCAAAAGTTAAAAAATATTCTCTAGCAAAGAAATCTAGTCTTCCATTAGGAGAAAATTGATAGCAAATTTCACCATTCAGTTTGCTTGTTTAAATTTATAAAAAGTAACCTGAGCGTAAAGTATAGCATTTTAATATCTTGTTCCTTTTTGGTAATTATATTAAATGTAGGTTTTCAGGTCTAGTTTGAATGAATATAGATTATTTTTTAAAAGATGATAGTAAGTGAATTTCAATAGTGAAAAGGCTCAACCGAAACAATGACACAGAAGGATGAGCCATGTGAAAATGAAATTGATTGGATTATTGAAAAATACTTTTTAATGAAGGATGAATTTTATTTTACTGAGCTACAAAGCTAGGAGAAGTACATGGACGTTATGGGGAGGTAGATGTCCATTCAATATAAGAAAGACTGTAAAGTTTTTATATTGGGTAGGAAGTTATATTTGATAACTCTCTGAGGTTCCTTTTTATTTAAAGATTTTTGTGAATGGTTGAAAGAATAAATGAATGAAACAAAAATTACTAAGTGCTTACTATTTGATTTTGTAATTCAGAATGGCACTTAGCTCAGAATAGCGTCATTGCGATGTTAAACAGCTTGTTGCATGATTCAATTTAGACCTAATAATTAACTTATTTTAACTGGAGAAATAAAATAGGTACCCTGTTTAGTATTTAGATGTTTTTATTTGTATCTAAGATAAAGAGAAAAATATCAATTTCTCTGAAGAAAATTATTTTAATGTTTAGCATCAAGCCAAAACTTACTGGAATCTGTCAAGTCTTTAGAATTCAATAGTGTGCTGAGTCTCCCATCATTACTACTCTTAATTTTAAGGCATAAACTCATTAAAATTACTATGGACCAAATGAAATTGTGCTTTGGTGAGATTTTCAATGTTAACCTTTCATTCAAAATGACATTTGATAATTTTTCCCAAAAATATATGAATCATAAAAACTGGTCTTGTTCCATTTGTACTATAATAGCTTCCTTTGCCATCTTGCTCTTTTTTGCCATCTTTTTACCTTATGTCCTGTGACATAGGTTGAGTTTATTAAATTTGAATTATTTCTAGTATCAATAGAAGGTTTTGGAGTTGTGCTCTAGACTAGTGATAATTACCATGAACCCTAAGCATGGCTTGGCAGTGCTTATACGAAAAACATTATTCTAAAACGTGAGTACCATTTTGGGTTTAACTCTAATGGATACCAGCTTTATAGTCAGATATTTCACTTTGAATTGTGCTAAATGCCACTCCCAACTTCCAGCTTTCTACTCAGAGCTCACTTTCTATTCCTTTTTTAAAAACCATTTTTATCCTTCTTTGAAAACAAATTAATATTGTATGGCACATTGATACTCTCTAAGCCAGAATGGTCATGCAGAATTAGGTATTCTTTGTGAAACCCCAGGTCTTTCTTGTTTTGTTTCAACAAGCATTGTGTACTTACTACATGCACATCCTTACCCTCAAGAAACATTATGTTCTATTCCCCCTCCAAACCCTAATGCTAGAAAAAGTATACTGTTCCGTTTTGCTTTGACTCTGGTATCCCAAAATTTGACATGCAATTAAGGAATGGGGACAATACTAATAAAAGATTTTGTTGCTACAGGGATCATTTAGACCTTCTCTAATACCTCTGGATCTTCAAAATATGGATATGTCAGGAAGAAAATGGAGACAGTAATGAAGTAGATTCTGGGATCTCCTTTTAAGTTTGAAAGGAAAGTCTCTAATACCTGAGGGTGTCCTTGATAAGAAGTGAAGTTGTTTTGAAAAGTTCAGCAACCCTGGATTTCAGACAGCTATTTTCATGACTTTCTCTCTAACGTAATTGTTTCTTATATGGTCTTGTTCCCTTTATCTTTTTATCTATTTGACCTCATTCTTTTCAGTTAGTCACATAGAAGTTCTGTCCAGAAGACACAGCTATTCAGATATTTTTAGACCCAGAGCTTTATTTATTATTCAGAACATGCTTTAACTGTGACTCTTATTGGCACTATATTTTCTATGAAATTGTGATGGGCTGCTGTTAGAGGAACGACAAAAAAAAGCACCTGCCAATTTAGTGGAGCCCTGTGAGGATGTCAGCAGCAACGACAATCTCCCTCCTGTCTTCATCTTGGTAATCTGCTTAATGGGCGCTTGAACCTCTAAGTTTTGTCTCTAATTAAACTTGGAATCTCCATGCTATTTATAGTGCTAACAAAGAAATATTTTAAGAAAAAAATGCCAAAAAAATCAATTTTACAAAACGTAATTTAAAGAATGCTTAATTTGTTTTACTAAAGGATTCACTACAGAGTTCTTATATTCAGCTCCATTTTATATTACAAAATGAAAAAACCCTATATTATATATTAAATATTAACATTTTTATGTGTATTAAGTGTAAACATTTTATATAGAGGTTCACTATTACATTTAAAATTGTCTGTTTCCAAAAGTTTGATTTCTTCATAGTTTTGAGGGATATATCAATTACCTAAAAGAGAAGTCATCATTATTATGATAACTGACATTGATACTGTACTTGAGAGTATGCAAAACATTTTATATACACTATCTCATTTGAGCCATAAGACAAACCTATATAGTAGGCCCCCTAGGTGGTTGAATATAAATTGTAGGTTAGGTTTCCTTCCCTCACTGCCTCCTTCCCTCCCTAATTTCTTTCTCCCTCCCTCACTACCTCCTTCCTTTCCTTCCAAAATTCATGCCTCCCAAATTGCCCTCCTATATTTACATATGGTTGGTTGTTGTCCTTCATTCTCAAAGATGACCAAAATGACATCACTATGTTGAGTCGAGGTACAGTGTGTCCAACTGTGGCTGATCAGACAGAGCAATACGAGGGCCTGCCACAGGTTGGGTACAAATAGTCCACATGAAAATTTGACATGGAGATGTCTCTAAATTTGTGCATGTCATATCTTTTGAGCTGGTGTAATTCTGCTTCACTCATAGAAGACAGAGCCTTCTTTGAGGGAGGCATGCAATGCTGGGACATTTTGCCAGTGTCTCCCATGTCACGCAGTTGATTCCAAAGTTCTATTAGAGAGACCTTGAGAGTATCCTTGTATCACTTCAGACCAACATGTGAGTATCTTCCTTGTTTGAGTTCCCCATAAAATAGTCTTTTAGGCACTTGTATGTTTGACATGTGTGACTAACCTTTCAGAGTTGTGCTTTCTGCAGTAGAGTTTGAATGCTTGGCAGTGTCTGGTACCTTATCTTGCCAGATGATCTTCAGAATCTTCTTAAGACAATTAAAATAGATGCAATTCAGATTCCTGGCATGGCGTTAGTAGACTGTCCCGGTTTTAAAGACATACAGCAACAAATGTGAGCATAACAGCTCTGTGGACCTTCAGTTTGGTAATCAGTATAATACTCTTCTCTACCACACTATCCTTCAGAGCCTCCCAAACACTGGGCTAGTTAGGGCAATGTGTGTTAACTCTATCATCTATGTGAACACCCAGGGAAAGTATACTGCCAAGGTAAATGAATTTACCCACAGTATTCAAAATTTCTCCATTTGCTGGAACCGACGGTTCCATGTATGGATAGTATGGTTCTGACTGGAGGAGAATCTCTGTGTTCTTGGGTTAATGGGTAGACCAAAGTTAATAAAAACGGGAGAGAACCGATCCATACTTCATTGCATCTCAGCTTTAGAGGCTGCCCTGAGTGTAGTTATCTGTGAGGAAAATGTGTAGCATTGACTCTCACTCCACTTAAGTCTTGGCTTGTAGCCTTTTAAAGTTAATTAGTTTACTGGCAGCGTGGTCCTCGTTGAAGGCGTCTAACAACATTGCTGAAAACATCATGCTAAAAAGTATGGGAGCAAGCACGCAGCCTTCAGTCCATTAGTGACTGGGGAAGCGCGTGAGCATTGTCCGTTATCTAGGACCCAGGCAAGCATATCATCATGAAACTAATGCAAAATACTAATGAACTTCTCTAGGCAGCCAAATTTTGCCGTGATGTTCCACAAGACCTCACAACTGACAGTTTCAAAGGCCTTGGTCAGGTTAATGGATGTTGTGTACAGAACTCTGCTCTAGTCCAGGCATTTCTCCTTGAGTTGTCAGGCAGCAAACACCATGTCAGCCATTCCTTTCTGAATCCACACTGGCTCTTAGGTGGTTGACTATCTTTCAGGTGAAGGATTAAACCATCCATCATTGATATCTGCAATAGCAACAGAACTTAAAAAATAAAAACCAAAAGAACTTAATATAGTTCTCTTATCTTTCCAGTCTTCTTATACCTTATACTGCCTACTCCTTTGATCCAGTGTTGCTGGTCTCCTTGCTATTCCTTGAACAAGATACTCCCTCTGTATCAATAATAAGTACCTAGTATATGAGAGGTACTGTGCTGAGCCAGTGGGGTTACAAAAAGAGGCTAAAGACAATCCTGTTCTCAAGGGGATCACAATCTTATGGGGGAAATAACATGCAAACAAATGTATGCAAAGCAAATAACATGGAAGGTAAAGGTTGGGAAAGTCCTTCTTTAAAAGATGGAGTTTTTGGGCAGTGTGGTGGCACAGAGAATAGAACAACGGCCCTAGAGTCAGGAGGATTTGAGTTCAAATTCGGCCCCAGACACTTGACACTTAACTAGCTGTGTGACCTTGGGCAAGCCACTAAACCCCAATTGCCTTGCCTTCCCCCCCTCCAAAAAAAAAAAAGATGGGATTTTAATAGGGACTTAAAAAGGAGTCAGGGAAGTTAGTAGGTGGAGTTGAAGATGAGAGAATTTTTTTAAGCATGAGAGAACACCAGAGAAAATACCCACAGCCAAAAGATGGAATATCTTATTTGGGAAACAGCCAGGAGGCCACTGTCACTGGATTGAAGAGCGCATGGTAGGGAATAAGAAGTAAGAAGACTGGAAAGGTAGGAGTGGCTTAGGTTATGAAGGGCCTTGAATATCAAAGCATTTCATATTTGATCCTGGAGATGATAGGGAGCCATTGGAGTTTATTGAGTGGGAGGGATGACATAATCAGACCTGCACTTTAGGAAAATCACTTTGGTGGTTGAATAGAGGATGGATTGGAGTGGGGAGAAACTTGAGGCAGGTGGACTCGTCATCAGTCCGTTGCAGTTGTCCAATGTGAGAATTTAACAAGGGAGTTCACTGGAGTGGTGGCAGTGTCTGAGGAGAGAAGGAGACACCTTCAAGAGATGCTGTCAAGGTGAAATTCACAGACCTTGGTAATGGATTGAAGATGGGGAGTGGGGGGTGGGGGGAGTGAGCGATAGTAAAGAGTAAAGGGTGACTCCTAGTTATAAACTGAGAGAGGGTGGTGTTGCCTTCCACAGTAATAGGGAAGGGGTAATAGGAGGGGAGAAAGGCTTATGGGGGAAAAGATGATGAGTTTTTATTTTGTACATATTTAATATAAAATGTCTACTGGACATCTGGCTTGAGATGTTTAAAAAACAATTGGAGGTTTGAGATTGGAGGTCAGCAGAGAAGTTAGGGCAGGTGAGGTGGATTTGAGAATCGTAAGCAGAGAGATGGTCATTCAATCCATGGGAGCCGATGAGATCATCAAAAGGGAGAAGACTCAGGATAAACCCTGAGAGAAACCTGTGGTTAGGGGGAGTAACCTGGATGAGTTACAGCAAAGGAAGAGTCATATGGGAAGAGAACTAGGAGAGATTGGTGTCCAGAAAACCTTGAGAGAAGAGCATATTAAGGAGAAGAGGGTGACCAACAGTGTCAAGTTGATCTAAGAGCTTATCTACAGCTCTAGAGAGATCAGGGAGAATGAAAATTGAGAAAAGTCCATTGGATCTGGCAACTGAGATTTTACTAACTTTGGAGCAGTGGTTCTCAACCTTCCTAATGCTGCGACCTTTTAATACAGTTCCTCGTGCTGTGGTGACCCCCAACCATAAAATTATTTTCATTGCTACTTCATAACTGTAATTTTGCTATTGTTATGAATTGTAACGTAAATATCTGATAGGCAGGATGTATTTTCGTAGTTACAAATCGAACATAATTAAAGCATAGTGCTTTAATCACAGAAACAATATGTAATTACATATTGTGAAATATTTATTTCCAATTACAAATAAATGAAATTTTGTCTTGAAGCGTGGTGTAGCATGGATAACAGTCTTAATATAACAACAGTAAACTACATTGCTACATTTTGTGACAGTATGCGTAAAAAGGCAATGTCAGTGCAGAGTTTGAGATTGCTTCTTTTTCACCAGATCAGAAATTCTCGAAGCAGTCTTTGCAAGAGCACAACAAAGATCACTTTCCACAACAAGTCTACTTCTGTATTTGGACTTGATAACAAACAAGCTGGAAAACCCTGTTTCACAAAGATATGTTGTCGGAAATGGAAGAAGGTGGCAACACAGTCTCAGACAGAACAGGATATGACTGCAAACACTTGATCCAGAATTTTGTAACTGGCATTGTTGAGAAATCGGTTCTCTCTGCATCGCTGTTAATAAGTTCAATGAACTCCTCTTGTACTGTCTCGGGAACATCTTCAACTTTGACTGTGAATGGGCTTCTGGCAAGTGCAAATGGGGTGTCAGGAAAGTATGATGAAATTTCGTCTCTAAGCACATGCAAGTGTTCTTTCACAGAAATTCTCATCATAATCCGTTTGTCTGGTTCAATGTCATGTTCCTCAAAGAAAGCACATAAGTAAATGTAAATTTTATTTTCATTCATTTTTTTTTTTTTTGCCAAAGCTGAAGTTTCATTTGGAATGATCGGATCTTTTCAGACAAATTGAGGCATGTTGCTTTTGGTCCTTGCAGTGATAAATTTAACTCATTTAAGATGGCGAAGGTGTCAACCAAGTAAGCTATTTTCTGCAGTTCACTTTTATTGCTGAAAAGTGCTTCAAACTGTGGTCTTGCTTTCTGATTAAAAAACGTTTTGAATTCATCACAAAGCTCAAAAACGTGTTTTAAAACTTTTCCTCTCGACAACCATCTCACTTCAGTGTGAAATAGCAGAGCATTGTTTGGCGCATACAACTCGCACAGTTGCAAAAACAGTCGACTGTTTAAAGTGCTCACCTTTACAAAATTGACAGCACTTATGACACTTTTCATTACTTCTTGTAACTCTTGTGGTAACTTCTTCATTGCTAATATTTGCTGATGAATCATACAGTGAGTTCCAATGATGTTTGGTGACTCATTCAGTACCAAACGTTGAAATCCAGATCGACGTCCTAGCATAGCTGGAGCACCATCTGTGCAAACACCACAAACCTTATCCCAAGAGATCTTATGCTCTTTCAGAAATGAATCAACTGTGTCAAATACATCACGTGCAATAGTTGTTTCAAGAGGTTTGCAAAAAAGAAACTCATCTTTAAAGTCGCCATCATTAACATACCTCACGTAAACCAGTAACTGTGAACAGTTTGCAATGTCTATAGATTCATCAAGCTGGATACTAAAATTTTGGAAGTGAAGCAGATTTAATTTTCTGGATTACCTGATCAAGAATATCAGCAGACATGTCATCTGTTCTTCTGTGGACAGTGTCATTAGATAAGGAAATTGCACTCAATTTTGTAACAAATTCGTCTCCCTGAAGCAAAACTCGTTATCGTTCTCTTTCATGTCTGGTTTTGCTTTTTTTTTTTTTTCTTTTCCTAGTGATCACTCATTGGTTACAGCCCTTCTATATGACCAAACTATTGTACAATGTGAAAGTATTTGCAGATCCTATACATGATTGCACGCCACCATGGGGGGGTGGGGGAGGGAAGGGAGAAAATCTGAAACTCAAGTGATTGTGGAACTGAATCTTGTAAATTAAAAGTAAATGAGCAAATAAATAAATAAATAAATAAAAAAAACAAAAAAAAAACCAAATTCGTCTCCAATCATAACTTGAACAATGTCTTTGGCCTCTGGTAACAATAAATCCTCAGGAATGGTGTGAGGTTTCATAGCTCTGGCGATTCTGAGTGCCACCAAATATGAAGCTTCAATAGCTGCTACGTTTTGTGTGTGGTACTTGCCACCAGTGTCAAGTCTGGCTTTCTTGAGTCCATCAGCTTTGCTTCTAAAATAGTTGGTATCCTTGCCGGCAAAGCTCGGATGCTTGCTATCAAAATAGCGTTTTGGTTTGTTTGGCTTCATAGATTCAGCTGATAGAACTTCACATTGTGGTTTCTCAATTCCTGCTGTAATTATTGAGGTAAAACCATACTGTAAAAAATCCTCACTATATTTTCTTTCCTTAACGTACTTCTCTCTACATGATCCATTGTCATGGGATGGTTTGCTAATGAAAATAATATATAACAATAGCTTTAATGATACAAAAGATGATACGTGGCATAATTCAGTCAATACAGTTCATTAAAGTTTCCTATGATGTACCATTCTCTGTGTTTTTTTTTTTTTACATACCTGTTACTATCACAAGAGGGCTGTATTCACATCAACCACAGCTGAATATAAAAAGACCCATCAGCATCCAGATTAAGTTCCCATGGCACAGATTTTTTTTTGCAGTAGTTGATGATTTTACAATACGTGATTTTGTATTTACCCAGTAATTATAATTCATGAAGTGTCATTATACCTCCAATACTGCTGCTTTCAACACAGTAGCTGCTTTTAACAGAGTAGCTGCTTTCAACACAGCAGCTGCTCTCTACACAGTAGCTGCTCTCTACACTGTAATGCCAAGCAGAGACAACTTCCAAGGTTTGGATGACCAGCATAGTAAACCCTATTTATTCAGCAAACATTCACAGAACAGAAAGAGTCAAAATACAGTGTAACTTGTTCCTTTAGCAAGTTCTCAATTCAGTCCAGGTACTACTCCACCCCTAGACAGTCAAGTTTAGTCAGTCAAAAGTTTCTTCTCAAATGGAGATTAGTCTCCAACCATAAACAAAGTACATTCATTTGGTCAATCACTCAAAGGCTTCCCACCCCCGAATCTCAAAAGGGACAGGAGAGCACAAAAGGCCATCCACCCTTAAGTTAAGGTTAAGCTCAGCATTGAATACCCAAGGAAAGGGCCTTCTTTTATCTTCATTCGAGGCAAGCCCTCAGCAATCTCAGTTCCTGGGGAGATGAGGCTCAACAAAGCCATAGCCAGTGTCCTCATCCAGTCACTCTCTGCCTGTAGAACAGTCCCAGAACCCCTGAAACCATCAGCAAGGCCCTCTTCCAGGATTTCTGTGCAGGTGCCGCAAGAAAATCTTCCTTCAGGGCTTCTGAACCAACATCCAGGTTCCAGGACCTCTACAACAGCAGCACTGTCCTTCACCATCAGGTGAATCTGGCAAAACAGCATCAAAACAGACAGATAAAATACCGGCATCACAGCCATGTCTCCTCAGTCTTTGGCAGTTCCGGGTGGCAGTTCCAGTGGGCTCTTAGCAGTCTTTCTCTCAGCAACTCCAGCTCCATGATACTGGATATTGCTCTCCCAAAGTCCTTCTGGCCTTCTCTACGCTTGGGCCTCTCTCCCAATTCAAGGTTCCTCCCAGTTCAGCCCTCTCTCTTCACGTCAACAAGTCCATCCCACAAGTGGGATTCACAAAGCTCTGGGTTTTAACACTCAACCCCAAAACCAAACCAATACAAGGGCATCTTCAGATTTCATTACCAATACATCCACATGTGTGACTGGTCCACATAAGTACATTATGGTGCCAACCCTGTCACGTATACCTGTATTTGTACGGGGTGTATGTGATGGGGTTGGCGCAATGATATCATCATGCCGGGTACTCGTATGTGGGCATATCTGCATGTGGGCAGACCCGCCTGGAGACGGATAGAGAAGTGGTGTCTTGGTTCCTAAGACCATTGGAAATATGTGTTTTCCAATGGTCTTAGGCGACTCTTGTGACCCCTGTGAAAGGGTCATTCGACACCCAAATGGGTCATGACCCACAGGTTGAGAACCGCTGCTTTGGAGGGAGCAATTTTGATGGAATGATAGGTGTGGAGGCTGGATCGTAAGGGGTTAAGAAGCAAATAAGAAGAGAAAAAGGGTAGGCACCTATTATAGGTGGCCTTTTTAAGGAGTTTAGACACAAAGGGCAAAAGAAATATAGGATTATAGTTATCAAGGATGTTTGAAAGATCAAGGGAGGGTCTTTTTCAAGATGGAGACATGGATATGCTTGTAGGCAGTAAGAAAGGAGCCAGTGAAAAGGGAAAAATTGAAAATAAGTGATAGAGTAGGCATGATAGAGGGGTTAATCTATTGGAGGAGAGGAGATGGAATTGGGATCACTTGAACAAGTAGAGAGGTTAGCCTGGGTGATAAGTAAGATCACCTCATCATATGGGAAAAGGATGAAGGAGGAGATGGTGGTAAAAGGCATCTGATAGGAAATGCGGAAGAATGAGAGAAGAGGGAGCTCACTGAAAATGGCCTCAATTTTTTTCCTTTATAAAATATGAGGCAAGATTTTCAGCTGAAAGGCTAGGGGGAGAAGGAGCCATGGAAGTTTGAGGAAGGATGAAAAGGTTTGGAAGAGCTGCTGTGGAGAGTGTGATAATGAGTTGATAAAGTAGAAATTGATAAGGTATTAAGGATTGCTTAGCAGCAGTGAGGGCCCAGTTGTGGTTGTGTAGCATAAATTTGTAGTGTTCTCAGAATGATTATGTGATTTCTCCATCCAGCATGATTCCTTCATTCAGCAGCACGTGTGTAGGGGTGAAGGAGGTGAATGGAGGGAGTGATCCAAGATTGAGACTTGGCAGGGCATTGTAGCATGAAGGCAATATTCACAGCGCCCACTATCCCTATAAATATACCTGCGTGGTGCTCAATCACAAAATATAACAGACTCTCCATATAGAGGACAGAAGCAAAACATTATGCCAGAAAACCAAATCTCCAAACCAGTAAGCCAATTCCAACCTAGTAATAAAGAAGTTAATAAGCCAGAATAGCACAGAGAGCCACAACATCTTTTAGCCCTTCCACAAAACTGTCTGTCTCCCTGGGAAGCATACTCTCCTCCCAACTGTCTAGTCCTCCCACCACAGGCTCCATGTGATTGCATTCAGCCTATTAGGGAACAGAGTTTATTTTCTTTTATTTGTTTATTTTTTTTATTTGTTTATTTAGAAAAATTTTAGTTTAGTTTACAAGATTCAGTTCCATAATCTCTTGAGTTTCAAATTTTCTCCCCTCTCTCCCCCTGCCCATGATGGCATGCAGTCAAATATTGGATCTGCAAATATTTGTCTGGTTGTATAGAAGGGTTGTAACCAATGGAGTGAACAGTGGGAAAAAAGAAAGAGAACCAAACACGAAAAGAACAATAGCATGTAGATTGCTTCAGTCTCCATTTAAATGACAGAGTTTATTTTCAAAGCAGGGAAGGTCTTCAAATTCCCTTAGGCTTATGAAGGGGCAGGGAAGATCTTCAAATTTCCTTACTATTACATTTGGCCCCAAGATCTTTCATGTCCCTTACATAGCAAAAATATATTAACGATACATTTCATTACATAGATTAATGAGAGTTTTGGAATAACTGGTGGGATAACTAGTGTCAACGGAACTTTGCAACAATATAACAGGGATAATAGAAAATAAGCACATAAAACTATGGGCACAAGCACCCCATCTTTCCCCCTTGAATGAATGGGGCTCAAAATCTTGGGGTAAGGGCCAAAGATCTTTTCTCCATAGCTACTTCCAGCTGAAATTGGACACAGAGCTGTCCCTGTCCCAAGAGGTCCCATTTGAGAGGTCAGTTCTTTAGCTGGCATCTGGAGCTTGGTCAGTACCAGGTCCAGAGGTGGCACATCACAGTTATGGACAGGGAGTGGCATCCGTCTTAAGCAATCAGGCATCTGCAAGTGGAGGGTACTAAGCCTGCAGGTAACAAATCTTGCAAATAAGTTTAACAGCCAAAAAGCCAAAAAGATATAAACACAGGGTCAGCCGTGCTTTTGGAGTCCATGAACTCACTATCATAGCTGCATTCATGGTAGAATACATGAGTTAAGGGTACAATTTGGTAATCATCCTCTCCCGAACAAACAACAGCTACAGTATTGTCTTTCCCATGTGCTATAATTTCTGCACCCTTTGGAACATTATCTGGCTTCTGCTTTACCCATACTTTAGCTCCAAATTTTATTCTATTAGTAGAACCAAAACCTTCAGTTCCTCTGATAGTTATTTCAGAAGGAGGGTCAGTTTTCACAAGGGATATTATTTCACAAGAAATAATAATCACTTGAACTATTCTATCATTTTTACAAGACTGTATTTTACAAGACATTTTGGAATGTCACAATTTCTCCTTGATAATTAGAATCTGCTACTCCGGCCAATACATGTGTTCCTTGAACTGCTAGACCTGATTTACGTAATATCTGTTCAAAATAATTTTTAGAGATTATCATACGTATTCCAGTAGAGATGTTTCTTTTTTCTTTTCTATCCAACCAAAAGTCCTTCAAACAATGTAAATCGTATCTTGCCGAACCAGGTGTTCCTGGGTACGGTGCTGGGACATCTTGCCTCATAGTCCAGTACTTAATATTTTGTATCTGATTTGTCTGCTGTTTTCTAATTTGCAGATTTGGCATCATCATTCTAGCTAGTGGTGTACTTCCTCCCATTGGTCTATGTTCAAGTTATGTAAAGCAGTGAACAAATTATCTTTCCAATGTTGATACAAATTATTGTAACTTAACTTCCTTAACTGTTCTTTCAATAATCCATTCATTCTTTCAGTTAACACAGATGCTTGTGGATAATGTGGAATATGGCATGTAACATACAGTATCTCTTCATTTAATTGCCTTCAAATGTGATCCTTTGTCACTTTGAAACTGCATCCCAATGTAGATTCCATAATATAGACTCATGAGATCTAGAGTTTTACAGGTGTTTTTCTGGGTCACATTCTTAGGACAAGCCACTGGTACACCTGAATCAACACAAGTACATATAAATTTGCATCCTTTATCTTGTGGTAGGAGACCGATATAATCTATTTACCAGATTTAGACTGGGACTTTTCCCCTTGCTGCAGTTACTACCTGAGGAACAGTTTATTCCTTTTCTAATTGACACATGTGACATTCCTCTGCTATCTGATTTAACAATGAATGAGAGATACTAATACCTTGATTTTATTCCCGCTGTTGTATGGCCTGGATCTCTAAATGACCAACCATTTGGTGGACCCATTTTGCTAGTACTGGATCATCAATTGGTGTCAGAGGAGGGACAACATGTTGAATAGCAGTCTTTGTTAGTCGATCAGCATGTGCATTGTACTCATATTCTGATGTGGTAAAGGCCACGTGATCATCTACATGAAAAAACTGACAAGTTAGTGACCAAAGACATGTCCCATATAGCTTCTCATGATTCTTTGCTCCAGATTTGTATTTACCATGATTTTCCCAATTTTGACTTTTCCACATGGGCGTCCATGTAGCTACCTGTTAGCTAATGCCCATGGATCAGTACACTGTCTTTGTTCTGTTTTGATGGCTTGATGTACTCCCATAAGTTCAGCATATTGACTATTTCCACTATCCCAGTACTTTCCAAAGTCTGCCTAGTACATGGGTTATAGGTTACTGCTTTCCAATGTCTCTTGTGACCCAAATATTTTGCTGTCCCATCAGTAAACCATGCGTTCTCTTCTCTTCTTCAGTTAATCCATCATATCCATCATTCCATTTTACCAAGGACTGTACCAGCTGTTGCTTTGGTCCAGGGGATGCATCATTTCCCTCAATATCAACGTTTGCCATAGATTTATGTAGAGCAGAAACTCCACATTTGCCTGTTTTAGCTCTATTCTGAATATACCATTTCCGTTGAATTATGCTGGCCTCTTGTGCATGTCCAGTTCTGTGAGAAGCTGGGGTACTCGTTACCCAGTTCCTAATAGGGTTCCCAGGCCTTAATATGACTCCATGGCCCAGAGTCAGTTGTTCAGTCTCTACCAAAGCCCAATATGCAGCTAACAACTGCTTTTCAAAAGGTGTGTGTGGAACTCCAGGTGAAAGAAGTTTCCTGGAACAAAATCCTAAAGGTACATTTCAACTTTGTTGTTTCTGCCATAAACTGCAGTTTGCGTAATCATCCTGTGCAGTCACTTGTGATTCCACAGGGTCATCTTGCATAGGCCATAAATTTAGGGCCAATTCTATAGTAGCTTTGGCTTCCTCAGAAGCTTTACTCTGCTCAAATTCCCAGTCAAATTCATATTTCTTCCGAGTAACTTTATATAAGGGTTTCATAATCTGTCCCAGATGCAGAATGTGATATTGCCAATATCCAAATAATCCTATAAACTTTGGGGCCTCTTTTTTATTGGTAGGGAGAGGAAAATTCTGAATCTTTTGTCAGGCAGAAGAATCTCTCACAGTCTCTTATTCCATTGAATTCCCCAAAATTTTACATTTTGAGCTGGCTCTTGACTCTTTGCAGGGTTAATTTCCAACCCCTTGCTTTTCATATGCCCAATTAAAAGTGGCAAACTCTCTTCCACTTCTTTTACATTTTCCCCCTGTATCAATATCATCAATATGGTGGGTAAACTGTACACCAGCGAACTTTAATTCATTCAGATGTTCGGCCACAATCCTATGACGAATCACGGGGCTATGCAGATATCCTTGTAACAAGTGGGTGAAAGTACATTATCTGCCCTACCAAGTGAAAGCAAACTGCTCCCATTGTTTAGAGTCTATTGGGATGGTAAAGAAAGCACTTAACAAATCAATAACTGCACACCAAGTCCCATCATGTTTCTGAATCCTTTCTGTTGAGGTGATGGTATCTGGATCAACAACATACAGGGGAGCTGACTGTATTCAGTTGTCTATAATCCACTGTCATTCTCCACATCCCATATGATTCGTACTGGCCAGACAGGATTATTCCATCATGTGGTTGTAGGGACTAATGCTCCTGCTTCAACGTATTTTTTTAGTATTGGTAATTTCATTTTGCCCATCCCGTACATGATACTGCTTTAAAGTAATTACCTCAGAAGGTTCAGGTAAAGTGATTGGATTCATTTTTAAGTTTCCCACTAAAACTGTATTAATTCTTATCGTTCTTACTGTAAATTGGTATCTTCCTTCAGGTAAATTCAGGGTCATACCTCTCAATATATCTCTTCCAATGATGTATTCAGGAATGGGTACGGTAAGCACAGTATGTTCTTTCTTAGGTAATTGTCCAATTTTCATTGTTAGTTTGACTTGTCTGACTGATGTTTCAGCCCCTCCTAGTCCTGTGATGGTAATAGGAGTTCCATGCTTGAATTTGTCAGGGTTCCCATATATGAGGGAAGCCTCTGCTCCAGTATTGATTAATGCCCTGGTTACAGTATTTGATCCATTTTTCCAATATATAGTCAGATTGATATAGGGTCTGTAATCTCATCTGTGTATTTCTTTAATCTTAGCTGAGATTTGACCAATTTCCTATTTTCCCTGGAGGTGTGACAAACTTGGATACAATGGTTCAGGAGCATCTGTAGGGGCAACCCTCACTTCTCTATTCCGTCTGACATTAAGCTCTTTATCTCTATACATTTTATATAGTTCATTAGTTGGAATACCATCAGTTTTTCCAAAATCACCCCCTGCTCTCAATAGAGAAGTAAACAGTTCTTTTCTTGTCAATCTATTCTGACTTTGAATCCACTGGCCATTTATTTTTCTCTTTTGAGGATATTTATCTTTTCCCCATTCTTCTAAGTCACTTAGCTGTGAAATCTTATCCAGCACCTCTGAAAGAGAGTACCCTATTTCACCAATTACTAGAGTCAGAAGTAGGTGCTTATAAGGAGAAGGAGCCATCTTCACCATGATATTTCTAAGGGGATATCATGATGAATATCTGTATCTCCAACCATGATCGTAGTCTTCATTACTACTTTCAACTTTCTCATGCAGTCTCTAGTCGGGAACCAAGGTCTATCTCTCCTAGGCTACATAGAATCAGTGGAATACATTTTATTGCATTCATCGGCAGCTAAAGCTAACAAATTGGTCGTATTGTTACCTCTTGCCATATGAAAATCTCTAAAAGTTTGCTGGACAAAAGGATTCTGGCAAATACTTATAAGTTTCAAGCAGTCCATACTATCTACTGATACTCCTCCGGCTCCTTCATCTGAGATTCTCACCATCCAAAACTAAGGATTCTCCCATCTTCTGAGTGAAAATGCTTTAATGTATCAGTAATCTCCTGCTGTGTTTTCACTCAGTTATCTTTTCCTCAATTATCTCCCTGAACTGTGTTTGGCCTCCCTGATTCTCTTGCTTTCTTCTCAGTATGGGCGAACTTTTATCCTCCTAAAAGCTTGGTCATGAAACAATGCATTGCTTACACTCTCCTGGCAGTCACTGTCATAGCGACTATGCTCAGCCTCTATCCAAACTGTCTCAACTTTCCACCCTGTTACTTTTCTGCTTCTTTTTCTGAGCCAAATTCACAACAACCCTCTCTTCTACTACCTGAGACCCTCCACTTTGCTCTTCTAAAGGAGAGCTCGAATGTGAATGCTCCAACATAGCCAGTTCTTGTAACAGCTTGTCTCTGATTTTATGCATAATTTGGTAACCTGTTAATAAAACCCAGCCCCTTCTACACACTGCCTCTAGCTCTTTCCCAGATTTTATTGCTGTTCTTTGCAGACATGTTTCTGAATCTCTAGGTTTTCCCTGCTGTAACCTCAGTTCCCAGTTTTCACAGAGCCCTGTACTTTTAGACCACTCCCTTGTTAGAGAGAAATAAGGTAAATCCTCCCATTAAACTAGCCTTTTCTTCTTCTAAATCCCTTCTGCCTCCAAATAGAGATCTGATACCTTGTGATCCCATCCTCGCCACCAAATGTAGTCCCAATACGATATTCAGAGAGCCTACTTTTGCTCAATCTCAAAATATAACACATTCTCCTGATAGAGGACAGAAGGAAAACATTTATTCAGACAACAGAAAACCAAATTCCAAAACCAGTAAGTCAATTCCATCATAGTAGCAAAGAAGTTAATAAGCCACAACAGCACAGAGAGCCATAGCATCCTTTAGCCATCCCACAAACCAACATAAGACCAATATTTACTCATAAACCTGTCTGTCTCCCTGGGAAGTGTGCTCTCCTCCCAGCTGTCTAGTGTGACTCTGAATCCCAGCTTCCTGTGGGCTCTGCTCCACCCTTCAGCAAACTCTTCCTACTGTAGGCTCCATGTGATTACATTCATCCTTTTAGAGGGCAGATTTTATTTTTAAAGCAGAAAAGGTCTTCCAATTCCCTTAGGCTTAGTAAGGGGCAGGGAAAATCTTCATATTCCCTTACCATTACAGGCATACTCTGCAAAATGATAAGGGACTGGGGATTAAAGAATGGAGGACATTGTAGAGTTGAATTGGTTCACTAAGGGATTATCTCCCAACTCTAGGCATTTTCACCCCCTGTCCCTCATGCATGGAATTCTCTCCTTCCTCTTTTTCCCCCTCCTAGCTTTCCTGGCTCCCTTCAAGTCCCAGCTAAAATTCTACCTTCTACAGGAAACCTTTCTTAAGCCCTGTTAATTCTAGTGCCTTTCTCTGTTGATTATTTCTTATCTATCCCCATATATAGTTTTTTTTGTACATAGTTGTTGGTATCTTCCTCTTCAATTTGATTGAGATTCTCTTGGGGAGGGAGCTTGACTTTCTTTGTATTCCCAACACTTAACACAATGCTTAGCACTTTAAAAATGTGCTTTTAAAATGTTTATTGACTGACTGATTTTTGAATAGGGAAGTTTTGAATAAGATCTGAAAGGGGCTTAGGTTGATAACAATATGGAAATCCTGAATGTAGCCTTCAAAAGTCACATTATAAATTCAAGGATGTTCAGTGGTAATACACATTTCTTTAAATGAATGCAAGTTTGAGTATATCCATGTAGATGAAAATGTGTAACAACTGTATTCATGCATATACATATTGGACCTCCTGTTTATTTAATTCAGAGAAGAAAAAGTGGAATATTTGAGAGCCTTTGACAGTTAATACTTTTCCCCAAAGAGTAGAGTTCTGGTTTAGAGGTGGAATATAAAGAGAAACAGATTCTCTCCCATGGTAAATCCCCAGGGATTCTACTTGTAAATAATTGAAGAGACAGCATGGGAGAAAGGGAAGCACTGGATGGGGAGTCAGAACAACATCTTCCCTTTGTAGGTTCTTTCCTGTGTTAATTTAATCCCTTTGGGCTTCAGTTTCCTTATCTTTAAAAGGAAGTTGGACTAAATGGCCTCAAAGTTTCTTTCCAGGTCTAAATTTCTGATCCCAAATGCCTAGGAACTCCTGTGTGTTCAAATTCTGTATATCATGGTAAAATGAAGTTGCGAGAAAAGTTGAAAATATTCACGGTATTTATGTACCCACACAGTGTTAACTGCCCTCTTTGACATGAGGAAAAGCCTATATTACTTACCTTTTGAATTTGTTATTGTAGAAAATAGTAGTTATAAATCATAGTTGTGATCTATGAATTTGAATAATTATAATTAGCATTTGTATGGTGCTTTACAGTTTATAGTAACCCTGTGAAATAAGTGTAATAGATATTATTATCCCATTTTATAGAGAATGAAAGAAATTCCAATAGGCATAATTATGTGCCCAGGTTCACACAGCTAATAAGTGACAACTGGAACTGGAATTCAGGCATTCTGACCTTATTTATTGTTCTTTTTATTATAATACTTGTCTTTTTATAATAATAACCTACATTTACACAATATTTCACTATTATGAAGTATTTTTTACAAACATTATTTCATTCCTTGCAATAATCATGTGAGATACATAGTGAGAAGAATGAGTTTCCCCATTTTATAAATGAAACTGAGATTCAAATGGGTAAAGTAATTTGCCCATGGTCACATGGTGAATGCTATTAAACCTAGACCTTTTGACCTCAGACCTAGTATTTCGTAAGTGGGAAAACAACATGCTTTCATCTATATGCATGTTTTTTTCCCCAATAGAGCATAAATTTCCTGAAATCGGGGTATGTCTTAATTGTCTTTGGATCATATTCCAAGGTTTTAGAGCCAGAAGGTGTCTGCAGGTCATTTAGTCCAGTCTCTCTAACCCCCTCCCCCATTTTGCAGATGAGGAAACCGAGAGATTAAAGCTTGAATGAAGACATTAAGATTTTGCCCCCAAAGTTTGTGAGGGTGGGGCTGAGGATTAAACGTAACAGAAAGGGAT
>CM053589.1:33500399-33525278 GCA_028646515.1 Pseudochirops corinnae
ATGAAATAGAATACAGTGACATTTAGCTTCTTCTCTGGATGTAGCAGCTCCCTCCCCCACCTCTCTCCCTGCCCCCATCCCTCTCCAGGAACCCATGAAGGCAAAGAACTTTTGTGCTTCCAGACCAGAAAGTTGCATCAGGGAAGCTGAGGTCAATCAGGTTGGGTGTGGGGAGGAAGTAGTGTCAGGAAATCACTGATCCTGTCACATAAGATAAAACATATATGAGAGTTTAAAAGACTGAGGCTATAAGAAAAACATAAATCAAAACTTATTTCCACCGTCTTTGTGGATGTCTTTTGGAGTTCACTCCAATAAGAGCTTATTGACTGATGGATTAGTTCTTCTTGGCTTAGTTATTATAAGAGCAAAGCTACCCAGAGGGAGGTGTAATAAAGACCAGCTATTTACAAAGCAAAGGATTCTATTAAGAACTCTGTCATTAAAAAACAAAAGACTTTAGGGGACCTAATGAACTGAAAGACAAACTGTCAGTAGTTTAAGGTGTTGATATGAATATGGATTTATTATTCAGGAAAAAGGAAACTGCTATTACTGAAAGATCTGAAAGAATAGTCAAGGTGTACCATGAAGGAAATGATCAGAAAAGTGTTGTAAAGATCAAATCCTAAAGTGAACTAAATTTACAAATCCTGTAAGACAGTATGGCTTAATAGCCTTGAGAATGGTAGGACCTGGGTTCAAACCTTACCACTGGCACAGACTACGTAACTGTGGATACACACTCAATCTCTGTCTACCCCAGGTGATTCTCTCTGACTAGAAGTTACAGATGAATTGTTGATCAGCAATGATGGAGGGCGTTTCCATACTGGGAATCCCTGATAACCAGGAAATAACAGGCTCTGGCAGAAAACAACAAAATTTACAAGTTTTAACTATGGCTTTAAACATCAAAGCTGGAATCTTTAAGGTAATGCTTATTCTTGACAGTTTACAGAAAGAGGCAACAAACATCTCTATTGGCATACTATATAGCCTTCTTGTTTGTCCTTCACACTTGAAAACTAAATGATATCACAATTTTGGGGTCAAGAAACAGTGTTTTTAACTATGGCTGATCAATTCAATATGAGCTTGAGCTTGGAAGGCTCAGCCACAGGTTGGGCACAAATAGTCTGTTTGAACATTTGGGATGGAAGTGTCTCTGATTTGCACATTTCACATTTCCTTTGTGCTACTACGTTTCTGCTTTGCTTATAGAACATAGCGTCCTCCTTGATATGGGCACAGTATGCTGGTGGTCCTATGCCAATGCTTGGCTTGTGTGAGTTTTTTGAAAATAGTCTTTTAGGTAAATGTATGTTTGGTATTTGGGCTGTATGGCCAGCCTATTGGAGTTGAGTTCTCTCTAGTAGTTTGAATACTTGATAGTTCAGCTCAAGAAAGGACTTTAGGACCTTATGTTGCCAGGTGATAGTCAAAATCTCCCTAACACAATTCAAATGGAAGAAGTTCGGTTTTCTGGCATGGTGCTGGTGTACTGTCCAGGTTTTACAGACATACAAAAATGAAGTCAGCACAAGGGCTCTATAGACCTTCAGTTTGATAGGCAGTCTAATCATTCTTCTCTCCCACACTTTGCTTCAGAACCTCCTAAACACTGAGCTAGCTCTGACAGTGTGTGAGTCAGCCTCATCATCTGTGTAGACGTTTCTGGAAAGTATGCTGTCAAGGTGGGTGAACTTATCCATAGTATTCAGAATTTCTCCATTTCCTGTAACCAACATGGGTTGCTGGCTGATGGAGAACTTCTGTTTTCTTGGTGTTAATTGGTAGGACAAAATTAGTAAAACCAGTTGAGAATCGTTCCATCTTTTATTACATCTCATCCTCAGAGGCTGCATGGAGTGCACAGTCATCTATGAAGAAAGAACCTGGCACCAACTTTACCTCACTTTAGGCCTGGCTTACGTAGCCTTTTCATGTTAGTTTACTGTTAGTCTGGCAACCGACCTTGATACCGTTTTCCTTGTCACCTTCCTTCTTGAAGGCTTCCCTGCATATTCAACAAAAGTGACAGCCCCAAGGCAAGACAACTATCTGGAGACTACCTATCAGCCTATTAGATACAGGGGTAGAGAACCTATGGCCTCAAGGCCTTTTGACCCAGTCCCAATTTTACAGAACAAGTCCTTTTGTTAAGGGGATTTATTCTATGAATTTTGGTTTTAGTCAGAGGGCTGCACTTGAGGACCTAGAGGGCCACATGTGGCCTCAGGGCAACAGATTCCCCACCCCTGGATTAGAGAACTTCTTAGTGGGTGAACAGTTTATTGCTGACCTGCAGGGAAAGCTGAGTCAGTACAGAATTAGCAGCAGTGGAGCAGAAAAGGAGTGGGCAGCTTTCAGAGAGATGTACAGCACTACGTTTGCTCAGTTGGTCCAAAACACTAAAAAACATAAGAATTGGTTTGATGAAAATGATAGGGAAATTCAGAAGCTGCTAAATGAAAAATGAGAACTCCCCAGGGTTTACCAGCAGGATGGTTCATTCATCTCTAAGAAGGCAGTGTTTAGCTCCATCAAAAGCAAAGTGCAGAAAAGATGGCAGAATAAAAGCAGGAACTTTCCTGAGCTCTTCTCCCAAACCCCTCCAAGTACCTGTAAAAAATTACTCTAAACAAATTTTAGAGCTACAGAACCCACAAAATGACAGAGCAAAACACATCACCAGCTGAAGACAGCTTGGCAGGACAACAGGAAGGGTCTGTCACATTGATCTGGGAGCAGAGTGTAGTCCTGTGTTGGCCACACTGGCATAGACCAGGCTGGAGTAGGCATCAGGGGATTGAATCACTGGCAGCTGTGGTGGTTTCCCCGACTTTTCAACCCACAAACACCAAAGACAAAATAAAAGCTCTATTGGACCTGGGTGAGAGAAGAGAGCAGTCCAGCCTCAGTCCTGGGGTACCAGAGCTGGCAGAGGTGGTGGCCATGGTGGCAGTAGCAACAGCTGCAGTGGGAGATGCTTCTAGAGCTCCAGGCACACAGATGGTGGGATCTGATCATAGGGCAATTGCTTTTGCTTTTCCCTGTTGGGATCTGGGTTGCAGTCTTGGATGGTGATCCTGAGGTGAGGAGGAGCACTAGTGTTGCAGAGTTTGTGGTGGCTATAGAGAGGAAATCCTTCTCACAGTTCTGAGGCAGAAAAGAGTTTCTGTGGTCACTCACAGACCAGAGAACAGAGAGTGGGAGGAGTAAACACTTCTCCTTTGATCATATCACCTTAGAAGAACTACAAATTCACAGGTGCCTAGAAGTAGCTCTGATAGCAGCTGCCCCAAACCCCAGAAATTTAGGACAGAGCGCTCTCCACCCTGGAAGCAGAGTCCTGCTTTGGCAAAGAGCTCAAAAGTAAAATAATTGGCTGGGAAATGAGCAAACAGAGGGAAAAAATGAGACTGTAGAATCTTTCTTTGGTGACAAAGAAGAAGACAACAAAGTCAAAACTCCTCCATCACAAGAAAAATATGAATTGGTCGCAGGCCACAGAAGAGTTCAAAAAGGATTTTGAAAATCAGGCAAGAGATGTAGAGAAAAAATTGGGAAGAGAAATGAGAGTGATGCAAGAAAATCATGAAAGGATGAGTCAACAGCTTGCTAAAGGAGACCCCAAAAATACTGAAGAAAATAACACCTTAAAAAATAGACTAATTGAAATGACGAAAGAGGTCCAAAAAGCCAACGAGGAGAGGAATGCCTTAAAAAGCTGAATTGGCCAGATGGAAAAGGAGGTCCAAAAACTCACTGAGGAAAATAATTGGACTACCTGAGAGCCATGATCAAAATTGAGCCTAGACATCATCTTTCAAGAAATTATCAAGGAAAACTGCCATGATGTTCTAGAACTAGAGGGCAAAATAGAAATTGAAAGAATCTACCAATTGTTTCTTGAAAAAAGTCCCCAAAAGAAAACTCCTAGGAATATTATAGCCAAATTCCAGAGTTCCTAGGACAAGGAGAAAATATTACAGGCAGTCAGAAGAAACAATCTGAGTATTGTGGAAACACAATCAGGATAACACAATATTATTAATGGTTTTTATGTCAAGCTAATCAGTGGCAAACTGGTAGGGGTTAAGTGGAATCTGTTGTCATACTGCAGAACTAAGTGATTTACACTGTGGATGAAAGCTGTGACTTATTTTCATTTGTATGGTGCTATGACCAACTGAGCTAACCAGCTATAAAGTCATCTCCCATAGTTAGCATTCTTGAGGTTAAACAAAGTAGCCTCCAAAGGCAATTTATATTGCCTTTATATGCAATTAATAAGCTTTTTGGCAGACTTGGTTTTCAGTTAATTTAACTTGGCATACAAAAACTTCAGCAAGCAGAAGTCTATGAAACGTTCATTCTGTTAAATATTTTTTCATCTGTACATATTCCACGTTTCCAAATCATATCAAAGAGACTTTCGTTTGAATTTGAGAAGCACTTGAAATTACCTAGTGATATTATCTATTATTTTAAAAAGTTATTGTTATGGGGAGAAATATCTCCTTTCTGAGGTCATGTGGTAGATAACTCTACCAAATAGCTATTTACCCAATGTAGAAATTATGGAGTTAAAAAACCTAGGACTTATTATTATGCTCAAGCATAGGTTCAGACCTTAGAGAAAACTTGAACAATTATTAGGATTCTGAAAGGGCCTCTTAGAGGAAAAATTATGTCAGAGTAGCAAAGAAATAATTTATTTACATGTTGTAGTCTTTTACATTCCTCTTAGGTCATAAAAATTAAAGGATAGATTCTTAATCCCATACTTCCTTCAGTGTCATAAAAGTTGAGCAAACTTAAACAGTCATAATCTCATACATCCCCTAAGGAAACAATCCTGTCAAACAAATTCTATATGTAAGCTAAGTCAGGTTACACATTCCACCACATTTACAGAATTCATAAACAGACCGATTAAGGAGGAGGATTTACGTGTTGCCAAGGAGTTAGGGATTGTTGAGATTTTTCCTCTGGCTTCTTATCTAAGGCACACTGAAGGCTCTTAAGTTTTCACATCGCATGGGACAGGCTTTGGTCAGGGGAGGTGAGGTTAATATTGACCAAAAGATATAGGAGGAATAAAAGGGAATAAAAAATCCCCATAACAAAACTTCTGAGAACAAAGTTTACTCTGGACGCCTTGAGGAACCCCTAAGATAAATCATCTTACTGTGAGGCATCGTCTTCTGTAGCAGATGAGCACTGTGTTGCTTTGGTGTTTGTACGTGTACACGTGCAACTTTGAGAATTTCTGCTGGAAGTTCCACTGATTTCCGGTTGAACTTTGGATTCTTTGTAAATTACTGTATCATTTGCCTTTTATTCGCTTTCTAATTTCCCCCAGTGGAGGACAGAGGGACAGTTAAATAGGGAGGAAATCCTGTGGAGAAGGAGCCAGTAATACCCCCAGTTGAGGAACAGCTGCCATTGATAGGGCACCCTGAGGGAGACAGGAGGGGGCAAACCACTGCTGGCAGGACCGAGAACTGCACCGACTGGGGTGGAGACAGCTCATGATTCCTAGGAATAGTGGCACTTCCCAGGCCCCTGGCCCTGCCTCTAGCCTTACCTATAGCCAGTGTGTCAGGTGTTGTATTCAGCACTTTACAAACATCCTCACAGCAAGCCTGGGAAGTAAGTACTGTTATTATCCCTATTTTACAATCCAGGTAACTGATGCAGATAGAGGATAAGCGAGCTGCCCAGAGTCATGCAGCTAGGAAGTGTCTGAGGGCAAATTTGAGCTCAGTCTTCTTGATTCCTGGTCCAGTGCTGTATCTATTAACATCTAGCAACCTTGGTGGAGAGAGAATCCAGCATCCTTATCAATGCCACTGTTTAGCCAAATGCCACTGACAGTGCCTTCTATCCCCACTTGCTCTGCTTCCAGCCCAGCTCCAACAGTCATTATCCAGATGGCTGTTTCAGCCCCTTGCCTTCTTAGCAGCTTAGCTACTGAAGACCTAGAAAAGAAAGTCCTCACTCTCAAAGTTCCTGGCAATGTATAGATATAGTCTTTATCATTTAAAATGACATTAAAAAGATATATTATTATCTTTTTTTTTTTTTTTGCTGCTTTACCATAAGAAACATGGTGCTTTCTTACCCCTTTCTTATGCCTTAATTGCATAGTCTCTTCCATTAAAATGTGAGCTTTTTGAGTGCAATAAATGCTTTACTTTTGAACCCTTTGTATCCCCAGCTCTTAGCAAGGTGCTCTGCACATAGAAAATTCTGAATGAAAACTTTTTCATTCTTTTATAGAGTCTAGAGCCTTTAAGTTATCATAGGTTTACAAAGTTTCATTGTTTTAATTTGTTAGACAAGAAAGTTAATTGCCACCAGTCCTAATTTATGGCAGATTGAGTCTACTTGTGGTGTAGCTGACAATTTCCCATGTTGCTTCCCTAAACGTCAGAAGCAAACCAGACTTTACCAAGTCAGAAATAACCTATGTAGCTTTAATTCTCATGGCTTCACCATGAGAAATAAAGCAAGTGACTTGGTGTTAAACTGTAGAGATGTGGTTACTTCAGGATTTGCTAAGAGAATGATATTAAGGCCTGATAGAAATATTGTAGAATTTGTTTGAATAACCAAAATAAGAAAATTTACCAACTTTTGGAAGATACCATATGCCAAACTATTGAAATTCAGGCTAAGTATATTGTATAGAAACAACTGAAACTATCTGGAAAGAAAGAATTTCAGGCAGAATGGTGGCTAGTATTCAGTGCTGAACTCTAGACCCATTTCTGACAGTTTCTATTTTTTCTTTCTGGAACCTCACATCTCTTGTGATAGCTGCCCTTCCCTTTTTTCTCTCTTTATTATATATGAAGAAATTATTCTGGTTAGGACTGGAGCATTACTATTCACAGTCTACATCATTGCATGCTAAAATTGAAAAGCATTGGATGTGATAAATCCTTTTAACCTCCCAGTCTTATTTTTTTTCTTCATAAAATTGGTTTTGAATCCAAGCTTTTCACTACTTAACCTCAGAGGGCTGTTATAAAGAATTGCAGTGATGTGTATTAAAATATTTTATAACTATAAATTGCTATGGAAATGTAAACTGAGGTGGTGTAGTGGTTAGAAAACTAGAGTTGGAATCTTGAAGACCTAAAGTTCAAATTTTGCTTTAGACACTGCACGGTCCTGGGTAAGTCACTTAATTTTTGTACCTCAGTTTCCTCATTTGTCAAATCGACCTTTAATGGCATTTACTTTATAGGGTTTTAAAAAATGCATATGAGATAATATTTGTAAAGTACTTTGTATTCCTTAAAGTGATACATAACAGGCTAATGTTTTTATTATTGTTATCGTTTTTGTTGTTTTTACTTTTGCGGTTCCTGTGTAATGGTAATGTAATTTGAATTTGAAGATCTCTTTTATTGGCAAAGGTAACAGGTACTTAGCACTTAGTAATTAATCAAGAAGGTATGAATCCCTGTTGCTGACATAACAGGAAGGGGTTGGCTGAAACAGGAAGCTAATGCTGTGTGTATATAAGGAAAATCCCCAGAGAGAATGAGGCAGAATTTCTTGGGACAAGTATCTGGAGGCAGAAGCTGCTGCCACTGGAAAAAGAGAGAATTTCTTTCAGCAACATCTGGAGTCTGGGCTGCTAGAGCTGGACTGAGAATTGAGAAGAAAAATGAGAATTGGTAACTGAGACAGATCTTATTGGAGCAAACTCTGTGGAGGCAGGAGCTGCTGCACCGGGGAGGCTGAAGAGAAACCTCCACACCCCCACCCCTAAAGCCCCCCTTCCCCCCAGGCTGAAGAGAATGATTTTGATTTTGAAAACCTGGATGGAGTGATTTTGAGTCTGGGAACCAGCTGAAAACTTCTTCTGAGTCTGAGGGCCAGCTGGAGCTGACAGAAGACTGAGGAAGCATGACTGTGAAGTATTTAAGACTTTGTGGCTTTGTCAAGCCTTGTCTTCCCAGGAACAGAGACTGTGAAGGATTTGAGATGGACTGGACATTGTGAGCTCCAGTATGGAGGAGGAACTGCACAGAGAGCTGGACAGGGACCTGGGAGTTGTCTGCCTTTGAACCCAGGGGACAGTTTGGTGAATCCAGGTAGGAGCTGAGACCCTGGAAGGGGTTCCAGGGAATCTGAGGGACCACCCTGAGTCAAGCTGAGAGAAGACTTTACTTGGATACTGTGTACTGACTAAGAAGATTATAATTTACTAGTTACCTAGGCGTGGGGGGGTCTGTATTTTCTGATGATTGAATAGTGAGTGATGGATGATTGATTGACTAAATGATTGTACTTAGTGATTGATGACTGAATAAGTAATTGATTTTTAACTTAGTATGCCCCATGAGTGAACAACTTTGACTGTTGTAGTTTGTGTCCCTCAAGGAGGCAAATCTCCTTAAGAGACTGAATGATTAAGATGACTGAATGATTGGGTTACTAAATGATTGTTCTTTGTTCAAAACTTGTGAGAAGTTGTTATAAATGATGTATTTTGATTATCTGTAATAAGCTGTAATATTGTGGATTCTGTACTTTGATTTACTGTGAATGTTTTGCTTTGATTTGTTATGGAATAAATAGAGTGTTCACTATACTATGTAATCAGAACCTTAAAAGCTGTTCGCAGTAGCATTCTTCTGGAAAGCTGCTAGTGCTTGGCTTTACATACTGCTACCACCAACACTCCCTTCTAGGTAATCCATAGTTTTTAAACCTGGGCCATTAGGTTCCAGGCAGCAAAATAAAGGTACTGACTTAAAAATACTAACAAATCAGGGAAACAGAATCTAGTTTTTCAGACATCACTAGGATAAAAGAAAAAGAAGAGAAGCCCATTTGAAAAAGAGGAATTTGTCCTTTTGTGAGGACTTTGCATCCTAGCTTTTGGAGTTTACTATAGACCAGTGGTTCTCAACCTGTGGGTCGCAACCCCTTTGGGGGCCAAACGACCCTTTCACAGGGGTCACAAGGGTTGCCTAAGACCATCAGAAAACACATATTTCCAATGGTCTTAGGAACTGAGACTCTGCTCCTCTATCTGTCTCCAGGCAGGTCCGCCCACATGCAGATATGCCCATATACCACTATTAAAGGGTCGTGGCATTAGGAAGGTTGAGAACCACTGCTATAGACACTGATGATTTGAAGTGAGGAGCTAGAGAGAGTGTGATACAATGGAAGGAAAGCTGGACTGGGAGTCAGACTCCAGTTTGGTCAGTTACTACCTTCTTTGGATCTCATTTTTGTCAGTTGTAAAATGAGGGTATTAGACTAAATAATCTTTTTTTTTTTTTAACCTCTAAACCTGTGATCTGTGATCTAAGATTCAGATTTTGACTTTTGATTATTTCGTGTATGAAGTCAGCCATCACTAGGCCTTAGCCTTCTCACAAGTAAAATGAAGGGGTGGGACTTGAATTTCTTTAAAGTCCCTTCCAGCTCTAAATCATCAGTTGTTTTAAGTCACTTAGGCAAGGAGAAGGAACTGGTGCAGTCCTTGTACTTTAATGACACTTTTAAGTTGCTCAACAGCCACATCTTCTTCATTAAATTTCCCTCTCTTCTCTAGATCCTAGCTGGATCATGCCCTCTCTCCTCCCAGAGATTTGTATCTAGCTCACAGTATTATCTATCCATAGTCCTCACCTTTTTTGAACACCTTGATCTCTCAGTTCCTCATTCTCCTCAATTCCCATGATCTTTGTCACCAATCCACCATAATCACATACATGAGAGTGGTCATCAGTCTTAGGTCCCTTATTTCTCTGGTTATTGTCTTAGCTGCCAGAATTTCTAGTTGCTCCTTTCCCCCTTTTCCTTTTCCTTCCCCTCTGGTCATTAGTTTTTTGGTTTGCTTTGGGTAAACACAACCTTAGTTGTTCTTCGTACCCTACATAAATTATGAGAGACTGTTCAGAGCCCTTATTTTCCTGGGCATACCGAAGAGAAGATAGGCTGTGTGGTCTCTAATTTATGTATCACATGACATAGAACTTTTATGGAGAAAATGAACATACATAAAAGTTTATTTTGGTTATTTCTCATTTTACTTTTGTGACAGTTGAAGAGCAGAAAAGGGATGAGTATCAAGATAGCTCACACAATTGTCGTTTTAGGAATAAGCCCAAGTGATGGTCACATGTTGATAAATGTCACCCTGCTTAACCTTTGCATGGGAAAGGCAGTTCCTGGCATTTTAAAGCTCATTATATCATAAACTCATGGGCTTTAAAAGCTGAGGCTTAAAGAGTTTAAGTGATTTGCCCAAGGTGACATAGTCAGTAAGTCAGCAAGCAATTATTAAGCACTTACTGTCTTCCAGGCATGGTGCTAAGTGCAGGGGATATAAAGAAAGGCAAAATATGTTCCCTGCTCTTAAGAAACTCATATTCTGGCAGAGCCACATTTCAAATCCAGCTCTTATAACTTTACATCTAGTGTTTTTTCTCCATACTCTGTTGCCCCCTTTAGTCTGTCCTCCATCACTGCATATTTTCTACCAAGAGAATTTCTGTTATGGGCTCTCTCCAGGTAAGCCTCTGTTAGAATGCAGGGTGTTTTCTGGGAGAGGAGACACATTAATATGATCATATTACCATATTGGTTTTTTGAATTTTGTTTTAGTTCAAGTTAACTAGGGCACAGTGGGTAAATTTTGATTGTGTAGGGGGCAAAGGAGACAGGACTTAGAACATTACCAAGGTTGTTATTGTTCTTCTAGGTCTGAAGAAATCCTCAGTAACCAAGGATTGAATAAGGACACTATGTACTTGGGCAGGGATGACATTTGAAGTTCCAAAAGGAAGGAGGGGAGACTGAAAAGAAAGGTCTAGGAGTATCAGAGAAAACTGGCTGTGCCTCTCAGTTTGTCTGTTTTGTCTTACTCATGAGGTATTGCCCTTTATTCTTATGAACCCTGGTTTCTACAGGTTGACCTGACAGGTGAAAAGAGGAGAAAAGTTAGCTGGGTCTTTAGATTTTTTTTTTTTAAATGTGGCTGCTATATATGTTTGAAACTATAGCACAGGGGAAATAACTATATTTTGTGAATGTTAATATAGTGGAAAGGATTTTAGAGAACAAAATCAGTAACTAAAAACCCAAAGGTAACTGGAACTATAAACCAGGAAGATAATTACACAGTATAAATTTCTGTTTCTTACTCATCCATTTCTGTTAGTGGCATTGCTTTCAGTTTTATGTCCTCATACCTAATATTCTGTAATATTAAAAAAGAGTGAATCACTAAATTTCCAACATAAAACTATGCCCATAGAAGCCATTATTCTCTGTGTGATTTGCTAGTACAGGAATGTGCAATTGGCTCAATTTAACATAGCTGAACTTTTGGATTTTTAGGCCCCCACATTCCCTCTGGTTCCTCCCATGCTTCATTGCAGTTTAGAGGTGATCCTGGATTTTTGAAGTCTGTTATAGGAAAACATAAACTTGGGCAGCTAGTCCAAACAGCTTTCACTATAGCTCCTGGGACCAGTTTGTGTGGCTGTCTCCAAGGGACCTTTAAATTGAAAGTTACACAGAGCTCTTTCAAGAAAATGAATTCTTGCTATCTCCCTATTCTTTACAAATATCTAGTACAAAATTTTGTATAAAATAGTAGTCCCACAATTCCAAAATTCCATAGGATTGTGTCTCCTAGTCACAATTGATTTTTAAAATTTTAAAAAAAATTTTAAATTTATTATTAATTTTAATCCATTATTTTCTTTTTAATTTTCTCCCTCCCTACCACCCTTTCCCTACCTACTAAGAAGGAAAGCAGCATATCAGTTATACATGTGAAATCATGAAAAACATTTTCATATCCATATTTCTTTTTTTCTCCAATTTATTTTTAGTTTTCAACATTCATTTCCACAAGATTTTGAGTTACACGTTTTCTCCCTGTCGTTCCCCTACACCCCACCCCAAGATGGCCTACTGAATACCCTTTACCCCAATCTGTTCTCTTTTAAATCCTCCCCCATCCCCCCCTTTAACTTTCTAGAAGGGTAAGATGGATTTCTATACCCCAGTTCCCATATATCTTATTTCCCAGTTGCATGTAAAAAACAGTCTTTTTTAACATTTTTTTTTTTAATAAAACTTTGATTTCCAAATTCTTTCCCTTCTTTCCTCCTCACCTACCCCCACTGGGAGGACATGCAATTCAATGTAGGTCGTACATGTGTCGTTATGCAAAATGTTTTCCATAGTAGTTATAGTGTGAAAGACTAGCTATATTTCCTTCCATCGTATCCCGCCCCCCACTTACTCTATTTTCTACTTTGACCCTGTCCCTTTTCAAAGTGTTTGCTTCTTACTACCCTCTCCCCAAATCTTCCCTCCCTTCTTTTATCCCTCCTCTTGTCCCCTTCTCTGCTACTTTCCCGTAGGGTAAAATACCCAATTGAGTGTGTGTTACTCCCTCCTTAAGCTAAATTCAGTGAGAGAGTAAGGTTGACCCATTCTCTTTCACCTTCCTGCTCTTCCTCTTCATTTGTTACAGTTTTCTCTTGTCTCTTTTAATATTCTATCTCTCCCTTTCTCTTTCTCCCAATATGTCCCTCTCTTACCTCTTAATTTTATTTTTTTTAGATATCATACCTTCATATTCAAATGATCCTGTGCCCTCTGGCTATGTATACATGTACACACACATACACACACTCATATATTTATACACACGTATACCCTCCTGTACATACATATATGTATATATGCGAATATATACATATATTCTCTTCAACTATCCTCATACTGAAAAAAGTCTCATAAGTTACAATTACTATTTTTCCATGTAGGAATGTAGATAGTTCAACTTTAAGTTCCTTATGATTTCTTTTTCCTGTTTACCTTTTCATACTTCTCTTGCTTCTTGTATTTGAAAGTCAAATTTTCTGTTCAGCTCTGGTTTTTTCATCAAGAATGCTTGAAAGTTCTCTATTTCATTGAATAACTATATTTTCCCCTGAAGCATTATACTCAGTTTTGCTGGGTAGATGATTCTTTGTTTTAATCCTCGCTCCTTTGACCTCTGGCATATCATATTCCAAGCCCTTCGATCCCTTAATATAGAAGCTGCTAGATCTTGTGTTATCCTGATTGTGTTTCCATAGTACTCAAATTATTTCTTCTTGACTGCTTGTAATATTTTCTCCTTGATCTGGGAACTTTGGAATTTGGCTATAATATTCCTAGGAGTTTTCTTTTTGGGATCTTTTCAAGAGGTGATCAGTGAATTCTTTCAATTTCTATTTTGCCTTCTGGTTTTAGAATATCAGGGCAATTTTTCTTGAGAATTTCTTGAAGGATGATGTTTAGGCTCTTTTTTTGATCATGGCTTTCAGGTAGTCCAATAATTTTCAGATTGTCTCTCCTGGATCTATTTTCCAGGTCAGTGATTTTTTCAAGGAGATATTTCACGTTGCCTTCAATTTTTTCATTTCTTTGGATCTGTTTAATAGTATCTCGATTTCTCATGAAGTTATTAGCTTCCATTTGCTCCAATCTTATTTTGAAGGAATTATTCTCTTCAGTAAGTTTTTGAAATTCCTTTTCCATCTGGCAATTTTAGCTTTTTAAGACATTCTTCTCCTCATTGGCCTTTTGGGCCTCTTTTGTCATTTGAGTTAGTCTATTTTTAAGGTTCTTCAGTCAGGCTATTGACTTGATTTTCATGATTTTCTTGCGTCATTCTCATTTCTCTTCCCAGTTTTTATTCCACTTCTCTTACTTGATTTTCAAAATCCTTCTTGAGCTCCTCCATGGCCTGCTCCCAGTTTATATTTTTCTTGGAAACTTTTGATGCAGGAGTTTTGACTTTGTTGTCCTCTTCTGGTTCCATGCGTCAATCCTTTTTGTCCCCATAAAAGTATTCTATAGTCTGATTGTGCTTCCTCTGTTTATTCATCTTGCCAGCCAATTACTTGACTTTTGAGCTGTTTGCCACTGTAGAACTCTGTTTCCAGAGTGGAGAGAACTGTGTCCTAAATTGCTGGGGTTTTTGCAGCTGTGTCAGAGCTATGAGGAGGGCACCCTCTCTATAGCCACCACAAGCTCTGGAACACTAGCATTCCTCACCCCAGGACAACAACCCAAGACTGTGACACAGATCCGAGTAGGTCAAAGCAAGAGTGTATACCCTCTGAATGGTTGCTTGGTCTCGCTATGATCTGCAGGCCAGGAGGTCTGGAGGCAGCCACGCGGCAGCAGCTGCAGCCACCATGCTGCTGCCACCTCTGCTGCCCTGGGGGCAGGGGCTGGACTATGCTCTTTTGTCTTCCAGTTCCAACAGAGTTCCCTACTGACCTTTTACTTTCTTTTTGCTGTTTATGGGTTGAGAAGTCTGGAAACCACCACAGCTGCTGGTGATTCACTTTGCCAAAGTCTGCTCCAGCCAGCTTGGGCTGCCCCAGGTCTGGGGCTGTGTGGCTCACACGGAACTGTGCTAGGCTCCCTATCCGGTATGACAGATCCTTCCTGTTGGGCTGCCTTCAGTAGGAGATTTGTTCTCTCTCACTTTGTGGGTTCTGTAGCTCTAAAATTTGTTTAGAGTAATTTCTTTACAGGTATTGGAGGTACTTGGTGTGGGAGTTCAAGTGAGTGCCTGCTTTTACTCTGCCATCTTGGCTCCACCCCCCTCCTTATTTCAAAAAGAGCAAGAAAAATTAAAAAAGTGAGAAAGGTATACTTCAGCTTGTACTCAGAGTTCATCAGTTCTCTCTATGGACGTGTATAGCATTTTTTTTTTTTTTGTAAAGCAGGACTCCTTTTGACTTGTTTTGGATTATTGTCTTAGGATAGCCACAGTTGATCATCATTACAACAATGCTATTATTGTGCGCAATAACACTTCATCTTGCATTGGTTCACATAGTTGGCCATGTTTTTTGAAACTACCTCTCTCATCATTTCTTTTAGCATAGTAGTACTCCATTACAAACATCTGCCACAATTTGTTCAGCCATTCCCCAATTGATGAGCATCCCCTCGATTTCCAAATCTTTGCCATCACAAAATGAGTTGCTATAAATATTTTTGTACATATAGGTCCCTTTTTTCTTCTCTGAGCTACAGATCTAGTAGTGATATTGCTAGAACAAAGGGTACACACAGTTTTATAGCCCTTTGGGCATAGTTCCAGATTGTTTTCCTCAAAAGTTGAACCAGTTTACTACTCCATGCATAATTCATTACTGTACCCATTTTTCCCTTATCCCCACCAACATTTGTCATTTCTTTCTTTCTTTCTTTTTTTTTTTTTTTGCCTAAGCTGATGTGGATTTTTAAAAGTTAATTTATTTATTTTTACTTTTCAACTTTCATTTCCATAAGTTTAAAATTTTTTCTACCTCCCTCTTCCCCCCTCCCAAGATGGCATGCGATCTGATATAGGCTCTACGTATACATTCCTATTAAACATATTTTCACATTAGTCATGTTATATAGAAGATTTAGAATGAATGGGAGAAACCACGAGAAAGGAAAAAAAAACAAAACAAAAAAAGAAAATAGTTTGCTTCTCTCTGCATTCAAACTCCATTGTTCTTTGTCTGGAAGTGAATGGCATTTTCCATCATGAGATTTTTGGAATTGTTTTAGGACCTTGCATTGCTGAGAAGGGCTAAGTCCATCAGAGTTAGTCATTGCATGTGATTATTACTGTGTACAATGTTCTGGTTCTGCTCACTTCACTCAGCATCAGTTCATGTAAGTCTTTCCTGGTTTTTCTGAAGTCTGCCTCTTCATCACTTCTTACAGCACAATAGTATTCCATTACATTCATATACCACAACTTGTTTAGCCATTCCCCAGTTGATGGACATTCCCTCAATTTCCAGTTCCTGGCCCCCACAAAAAGAGCTGCTAGAAATATTTTTGTTCATGTGGGTCCTTTTTCTATTTTTATGATCTCTTTAGGATATAGCCCTAGAAATGGTATTACTGGGGCAAAGGGTATGTACGTTATTACAGCCTTTTGGGCATGGTTCCAAATTGCTCTCCAGAATGGTTGGATCAACTCATAACTCCACCCACAATGAATTAGTGTTCCAACTTTCCCACATCTTCTCCAACATTTATAATTTTCCCGTTTTGTAATGTTAGCCAATCTGTTAGGTGTGATGTGTGTGGTTCCTCAGAGTTGTTTTGATTTGCATCTCTCTAATCAATAGTAATTTGGAGCATTTTTTCATATGATTGTATATAGCTTTAATTTCTTCTTCTAAAAACTGCATGTTCATATCCTTTGACCATTTTATCAGTTGGGTAATGACTTGTATTCTTGTAATTTTGACTCATTTCTCTATGTATTTTAAAAATGAGGCCTTTATCAGAGACATTAGTTGCAAAAATTCTTTCCCATTTTTCTTCTCCCCTCCTAATCTTGGTTGCATTGGGTTAATTTGTGTGAAAACTTTTCAATTCAGTGTAGTCAAAATTATCCATTTTGCATTTCATAATGCTCTCTGTGTGTTGTTTGGTTATAAATTCCTCCATTCTCCATACATCTGACAGATAAACTATTCCTTCCTTCCCTAATTTGTTTATACTATCAGCCTTTATATCTAAATCATGTACCCATTTGGACTTTATTTTGGTGTATGGTATCAGATGTTGGTCCATGCCCAGTTTCTGCCATACTATTTTCCGATTTTCCCAGCAGTTTTTGTCAAATAGTTCTTACCCCACAAGCTGGGGTCTTTGGGTTTATCAAACAGTAGATTGCTGTAATCATTGACTACCGTGTCTTGTGTAACTAACCAATTCCACTGATCTACCCCTTTATTTCTTAGGCAGTATGAAGTAGTTTTGATGATTGCTGATTTATAATACAATTTAAAATCTGGTATGGCTAGGCCACCTTCCCTTCCATTTCTTTTCATTAATTCCCTTGATATTCTGGACTTTTTGTTCTTCCAAATGCATTTTGATATTAATTTTTTCTAGCTCTAAAAATAATTTTTGGAAGTTTTATTGGTATGGCACTAAGTAAATTAATTTAGGTAGAATCATCATTTTTATTACATTAGCTAAGCTTACCTATAAACAACTGATGTTTTGCCAATTATTTAGATCTGACTTTGTGTGAAAAGTATTTTATAATTATGTTCATAGAGTTTCTGGGTTTTTTTCAGATATTTTGTATCTACAGTAACTTTAAATGGAATTTCTCACTGTTTGGGCTTTGTTATTAATAGATAGAAATGCTGATGATTTATGTGGGTTTATTTTATACCTTGCAACTTGGCTAATGTTTATTATTTCAAATAGTTTTTAACTTGATTCTCTAGGATTCTTTAAGTATATCATCATATCATCTGCAGAGTGATGACAGTTTCTTCTTTGTCTATTCTAATTCCTTTACTTTCTTTTTCTTCTCATTGCTAAAGCTAACATTTCTAGTACCATATTGAAAAACAGTGGTGATAACAGACATCCTTGTTTCACCCTCAATCTTATGGGAAATGCATCTAGCTTCTCCCCATTACATATAATGCTTGCTGATGGTTTTAGGTAGCTGATACTTGTCATTTTAAGAAGGTTCCATTTATTCCTATGTTCTCTAGTGTTTTCAATAGGAATGGGTGTTGTATTTTGTCAGAAGCTTTTTCTATATCTATTGAGATAATTATATGGTTTCTGTTAGTTTTATTGTTGATACGATCAATTATGCTGATAGTTTTCCTAATATTGAACTAGCCCTGAATTCTTGGTATAAATCCTACCTAATCTAAGTGTATTATTCTTGTGATAAATTGATGTGATAAATTGATTGCTAATGTTTTATTTAAGATTTTTGCATCTATATTCATTAGGGAAATTGGTCTATAATTTTCTTTCTCTGTTTTGACCAGTGGTTCTCAACCTTCCTAATGCCACGACCCTTTAATACTTGTATGTGGGCATATTTGCATGTGGGCAGATTTGCCTGGAGATGGATAGAGGAGACGTGTCTCAGTTCCTAAAACCATCGGAAATATGTATTTTCTGATGGTCTTAGGTGACCCCTGTGACCCTTGCGATAGGGTTGTTCAACCCCCAAAGGGGTTGTGACCCACAGGTTGAGAACTGCTGGTTTTGACTCTTCCTGGTTTAGGTATCAGTACCATATTTGTATCAAAAAGAAATTTGGTAGGACTCTTCCGCCAGTTTTCCCAGACAGTCTATATAGTATTGGTATCAGTTTTTCTTTATATATTTGATAGAATTCACTTGTGAATTCTTCTGGCCCTGGAGATTTTTTCCTAGGGAGTTCATTGATGGCTTGTTCAATTTCTTTTTCTGAGATGGGGCTATTTAAGTATTTTACTTCCTCTTCTGTTAATGTGGGCAATTTATATTTTTATAAATATTCATCCATTTTACTAAGATCATCAAATTTATGGGCATACATACAGTTGGACAAAATCCTAATTAATTGTTTTAATTTCCTCTTTGTTAGTGGCGAATTTACCCTTTTCATTTTTGATACTGGTAATTTGGTTTTCTTCTTTTTTTTTTAAATCAAATTAATCAAAGGTTTATCAATTATTATCTTTCAAATGAAACCAGCTCTTAGTTTTTATTTATTAGTTCAGTAGTTTTCTTAATTTAAATTTTACTAATCTTTCCTTTGTTTTTTGGTATTTCTAATTCGGTATTTGAGAATTTTCAATTTGTTCTTATTTTAGCTTTTTTCAATTGCATGTCCAATTCATGGATCTCTTTCTCTGTTTTATACATGTAAGGATTCAGAGATGTAAAACTTCCCCTAAGAGCTGCTTTTGCTGCATCCTATATGTTTTGGAATGTTTTCATATTATTATCATTCTTTTGAATAAGTTATGATTATTTCTATGATTTGTTGTTTGGTGCACACATTCTTTAGGATTATGTTATTTAATTTCCATTTAATTTTTAGTCTATCTTTCCATGGCCCTTTATTACATATAATTTTTATTACATCATGATCTGAAAAAGATGCATTTAACATTTCCGCCTTCCTGCTCTGGATTGTGAGGGCAGTTTTTGTGGATGTGTCATTTACCATTGAGAAAGAGGTATATATCTTTCTATCCCCATTTAATTTTCTCCAGAGGTCTCCTATATCTACCTTTTCGAAAATTCTATTTACCTCCTTAACTTCTTTCTTGTTTATTTTGAGGTTAGATTTATCAAGTTCAGAGAGGCTGGAGTTGAGGTCCTCCACTAGCATAGTTTTGCTGTCTATTTCTTCCTGTAACACCCTTAATTTCTAAGAATTTGGATTCTCTACCACTTGGTGCACATATATTTAGTAATATTATTCCTTCATTCATTGTCTGTGGTGCCTTTTAGCAGGATATAGTTTCCTTCCTTATCTCTTTTGATTAGATCTATTTTTGCTTTTGATTGTCCGAGATTCGTTTTGCTTCCCCTGCTTTTTTTACATCAGCTGAAGCATAATATATTCTACTCCAGTCTTTTACCTTTACGCTGTGTGTATCCCCCTGTTTCAAATGTGTTTCTTGTAAACAACATATTGTAGGATTATGGTTCTTAATCCACTCTGCTGTCCACTTCTGTTTTATGGGAGAGTTCATCCCATTCACATTCACAATTATGATTGCTATCTGTGTCTTTCCATCCTATTTCACCATCCCACCACCTGTTTATGCTTTTATTTCTTCCTTCTCCCTTTCCCTCCTCAAAAGAGTTTTACTTTTAACCATTGCCTCCTTCAGTCTTCCCTACCTTCTATCAGTCCCTCTCCCTTTTCTTTCCCCTTTCCCATCCTCCTGCCTGTAGGGCAAGTTAGATTTCAGTGCTTAACTGAGTATGTTATTCCCTCCTTGAACCAAATCTTATGAGAGTAAAATTCAAACAATGCTCATCTCCCTCCCTTCTTTCTCTCTACTATTAATAAGTTTTTGTGCCTCTTCATGTGATGTAATTTATCCCTTTCTGCCTCCTCCTTTCCTCTACTCCCATTACAATTCCTTTGAAGCCCTTAATTAGTTTTTTAATCATCATATCAGTTAATGTATATGAAGATACAGTTCTCAAGATTTACAAATATCATCCTCCCATGTAGGGATGTAAACAGTTTGCCCTTATTGAATAACATTTTTTTTCTTTTTTTCCTGTTTACCTTTTTAATGCCTCTATTGAGTCTTGTATTTGAAAGTTAGATTTTCAATTGAGCTCTGGTCTTTCCATCAGGAAAGCCTGGAAGTTCCTTATTTCATTGAATATCTATCTCCTTGTCTGAAAGATTATGCTCAGTTTTCCTGGGTTGTTGGACGTTGGTTGTAATCCAAGCTCCTTTGCCTTACGGAATATCATATTATAAGCCCTTTGATCTTTTAATGTAGAATTTGCAAGGTCCTGTGTAATCCTGACTGTAGTTCCACGATATTTGAATTGTTTCTTTCTGGCTGCTTGCAGTATTTTCTACTCAACCTGATAATTCTGAAAATTGTCTTCAATATTCCTTAGCATTTTCAATTTGCGATTTCTTTTAGGAGGTGGTCAGTGGATTCTTTCAATGACTATTTTACCCTCTGGTTTTAGGACCTGGGGACAGTTTTTCTTGATAATTTCTTGGAAGACACTGTCAGGCTGTTTTTTTCATCATGGCTTTCTGATAGACCAATAATTCTTAAATTATCTCTCCTGGATCTGTTTTCCAGGTCAATTGTTTTTTCAATGAGATATTTTATGTTTTCTTTTATTTTTCATTCTTTTGATTTTATTTTGACTGATTCTTGATGCCTCATAGAGTCATTAGCTTCTTCTTGCCCAATTCTAATTTTTGATGAATTGTGTCAGTTAGCTTTTGTACCTCCTTTTCCATTGGGTCAATTTTACTTTTTAAGGAATTGTTTTCTCAGGTTTTTTATCTCCTTATCCATTTGGCCAATTTTACTTTTTAAGGAGCTGCTTTCTTCAGTGAATTTTTTTCCATTGTATTTTTAAAAGAATTGATCAATTTTTCTTCTATCTCTCTAATTTGACTTTTAAAATCCTTGTTGAGCTCTTCAAAGAATGTGTTTTGGGCTTGAGTCTAGTTCATATTCCCTCTTGAGTTTTCAGACGTGGGTATAGCGTCAATGCTGTCCTCTTCTGAATTTCTATTTTTATCTTTCCTGTCCCCATAGTAACAAGTTTTTTCTTTTCTCCGTTGTTTTTCCCCTCATTTTGATTGCTGTTTTCCTGGCTTTTAAAGTGGATTTCTGCTTCTGGGGCACAAGGGGCTCTGTTCCACCCTTCTTGTGCTGGGGGATAGGGGCCTGGTTACTGACTCTGTGTACTGTGGCCTCTGGTTCTGGCAGCTGGAAGCTATATAATGTTGTGGCTTACTTGGTGCTGAGCTGGGGCTGGCTGGTTTGTACTGAGGTCAGTTGAAGTCTTTCTGCATTTCCCCAGGGTTACAATGAAGCTCACAGTGTAACGTGTGAGGTAGGTGTGGTCTGACTACTGAAGGTCTCCTTCTCCCTAGGGCTGCATTAGAGCATCCCATTGGGTAATGCCCTTTCATGCTGGTGTTTATTGAGTCCCTTGGCTATGCAAAGGCATGCCTAGGATCCTAATATTGGCCTTTGCTGGCTCCACCACCCTAGGATTCAGGAATTTCCACTGGTCTGCTGAAGTGGGGCTTGCTGCTGTCTTGCTGGGATGCCTTTCATCCTGTACTGGTTCCCTTCCACCACAGCAAGAGGGACCTTCTCCTAGCCTTCCGAGCTAAAAGACTGCCATGCCCTTTCTGCTAATTCCACTATTCCAGGATTTTTCCTGTGGCAGTATTCTCTGGGTTTTTCAAGGTCAGCAAGGGAGGATGAGAGTGACTTATGGTTTGCTCTACCTTCTTGGCTCCTTAAAGTTTAAATAGGTGACTTTCAAACGTTCAGTCTGTAGGCTGATAACCCCAATAGTAGCTGCTTCTGTCTTACCCAATTCTGACAGACCCCTAACTGTACTGAGAGGTCTGGAAATTACTACTGCTGCCTGCGATTTAGTCTGCTGGGGTCTACTCTGGCTTTGCTATCTTCAAGTCTGTGCTTATGCAGACTGTGCTCGTCTCCCAGCCTGGTGCAACAGATCCTTCCTGTTGACCTTCCAGATTGTGTTGGCCTGGAAATATGCCACAATCTGGCTCTTTTTAGAGGTATTTGAAGGAGTTTGTGGGAGAGCTCAATTGAGTCCCTGCTTTCATTCTGCCATCTTGGCTCTACCCTCTGTTTGTCTTTTGTAGTACATTTGAGATGATACCTAGAAGATGTTTTAATTTGTATTTCTCTAGTCAGTGGTGATTTGAAGCATTTTTTCATATAATTATAGTTGCCTTTGATGTCTTCTATTGAAAACTGCCTGGTTATAACCTTTGACAATTTCTCAACTGGGGAATGGCTCTTATTTTTATAAATCTGACTTGGTTCCTCATATACTTGAAAAATGAGGCCTTTTTTAGAGAAACTTGTAAAAATTTTTGATATTAATTTAATGGTATTTGCTATGGTACCCTTTAGCAAAATGGTAACATTGTTTATGATACCTTTTAGCAAAATGTAGTTTTCCTGATTATGTCTTTTAATTAATTCTATTTTTGCTTTGTCTGAGATCATGACTGCTAACCACTTCCTTTTTTACTTCACCTGAAGCGTATTAGATTCTACTTTAGCCCTTTATTTTAACTCTGTGTATGTCTTTCTGTTTCAAGTGTGTCTCTTGTAAACGACAGATTGTTGGATTCTGGTTTCTGATGTATTTTGTTATCTGCTTCTGTTTTTTAAGGATGAGCTTATCCTATTCACAGTTACAGTTATGATTACTGTGTATTTCCCTCTATCTCATTTTCTTCTGTTCCTCTCTTTTTTTATGCTGTCCCTTCTCAAAAGTCTATTTTGCTTCTAACTGCCTCTTAATATTCCTTCCCTTTTACCCTCCCCCCATTCAATTTTCCTCTTCCTCTGTTATTTCTCTATTAGGTAAGTTTTATTTCTATACACAACTTACTGTGTGTGTTGTGTACACACATATATACATTTCTACATAAATATGCATATATTCTTCATTCTTCAAACAGATTTTAATGAGAGTGAGATTCAAAAATTGCCTGCCTCCTTTTCTCCTCCATTATAAAGGCTCTTCCTTGTATACCTCTTTTATGTTAGAACATTTCCCCCATTCTGTGTCTTTGTTTCCCCTTCTCCCAGTGCATCCTTTTTTTTTTTTTAGCCCTTAATTTTTTTTGGACAACTTTCCAACATAATCGACTCATACTCATGCCCTCTATGTAAACTCATTTTAACTGCCCTAATAATAAAGTTCTTAAGAGTTACATATGTCATCTTCCTATATAGGAATGTAAACACTTTGACTTTAATGAGCCCCTTATGATTACTCTTTTATGTTTACCTTTTTATGCTTCTTTGAATCTTGTGTTTGAATGTCAAATTTTCTGTTCAACTCTGGTCTTTTCATCAGGAATGCTTGAAAGTCCTCTATTTGGTTAAATATTCCTTCCCTTTCTCTCTCTGAAGTATTACACTTAGTTTTGCTGGGTAGTTTATTCTTGATTGTAATCCTAGCTCCTTTGCCTTCCGGAATATAATTTTACAAGCCCTCTGCTCTCTTAACATGTAAACCACAAAATTTTGTGTGATCCTGACTGTGGTTCCATGATACTTGAATTATTTATTTCTTGCTGTTTGAAGTATTTTCTCTTTGACTTGGTAGCTCTGGAATTTAGCTATAGTATTTTTGGGGTTTTTCATTTTGGAATTTAAGAGGTGACAAGTAGATTTTTTTGAGGGGAGAGGAAAGGCAAGGCAATTGAGATTAAGTGATTTGCCCAAGGTCACACAGCTAGTAAATGTGTCAAGTGTCTGAAGTCAAATTTGAAGTCAGGTCCTGCTGACTCCAGGACCAGTATTCTACTCACTGTGCCACCTCGCTGCATCTAGTAGATTCTTTTAGTTTCTATTTTACCCTCTGGATCTGAGTGTATCTGAAATATCAGAGCAGTTTTCTTTGAAAATTTTGTGAAATGTGATGTCTGGACTCATTCTTTCATCATGACTTTCAGGTAGTGCAGTAATTCTTAAATTATCTCCTCTGTTTTCTAAGTCAGTTTTTTCCCCCCAATGAGATATTTCACATTTTCTTTTTTTTTTTCATTCTTTTGACTTTGTTTTATTGTTTGATGTCTCATGGAGTCATTAGCTTCCACTTGCACAATTCTAATTTTTAAGGATTTATTTTCTTCAATGAAACTTTGTACCTTCTTTTCCATTTGGCCAATTCTGTTTTTTAAGTTCTTCTTTTCAGTGACTTTTGGTGTTTCTTTTACCATTTGGCAAATGCTATTTTTAAAAGTGTTTTCTTAATATTTGTTGTGCCTCTTTTACCGAATGGTTAATTCTCTTTTAATAACCTTCTTGCATCACTCATTTCTTTCCCCAGTTTTTTCTCTACCACTCTTACCTCTTTCTTTGAACTTCCTCGGGATTCGTGGAGGCTTTGGATTCAATTAGCATTTTTTTAACCTTTGCTTATAGTTGTTTTCGCATTATTGTCTTCTTTTGAGTTTATATCTTGGTCTTCCCTGGCATCCTGATAACCTTTTCCTGTCAAGTTCTTTTTATTGTTGTTTACTCATTTATCCAGCCTTTTTTTGACTTTAAACTCTGTGTTAAAGTTGGGCTTTGCTCGCATTGTGTGAGGAGGTGCTGTCTCAAGCCTCGGCGTTTTTGTGCTGCCATTTTCAATTAGTTCTTGGCTTCTGCAAGTCTTTGGTGCTTCCAAGGTGGTTTGAACCTGGGAGAGGTATGGTCACTGCTCTTCTGGTCTGGGCTGTAGTCTTCACCCAGGAAGGGCCCCTGGTTTCTC
>CM053589.1:33525778-33543871 GCA_028646515.1 Pseudochirops corinnae
GGGGGGGGGGAGAAGAAGGGGAAGGGGAGGGGAGAAAATTTGAAACTCAAGGGATTGTGGAACTGAATCTTGTAAACTAAAAGTAAATAAACAAGTCAATTTTTAAAAAAAGAAAAATGATTTTTAAAACAATTCTTACAAGTAAATGGAAATTAAAATAAAAATAATTCAAAAAAATAGTGGCTCTATGAGCTGAAAGGAAAAAAGTAATCTTCAATGAGGTTTGGGCTAGCATCTTCTCTCCCATGGGAGGGACAAAGTGTCAGTATCTCAAAGAAGTGCCACCTTAAGATGAGGTTCCAATTCCATTAATCCAACAGAGCCCACATGAGTTATGTTGAGGAAAGAGATAACAACAGTTCACATTTACATTGTACTGTAAGGTTTACAAAGCACTCTCCTCATAAAATCCTGAGATTGGTTCTGTAAGTATTTCCATTGCCATGTGACAGATGAAGAAAGTGGGCTTTAGAAAAGTAAAGTCGATTTACTCAAGATCATGCAGTTTGTTTGAACTGAGATTTGAACCTAGCTTTTTCAACCTTCAAGTCTAGGACACCTCCTGGAGTATCCTATATGTGCCAGCAGATTGCAGTACCTCAAGGGGATCCTCTAGATTTCTCTCAGGTCTTTTCCTACTGGAATTAAATGTTTAGCATACATCTATTCTAATCACAAGTCTATTGCAAACATTCTTAACCATTGAGTTAATGTAGGAAAACAACCGAGCAGCCAGTTCAGTTATCAGAGCATAAATCAACAGACCCTAAAAAGTCAGTCAAAACATGCAGTCTTCACAAACCAAGTCTCTGCTCTCCCAGGCAAAACACTCCAGAATTTAAAAGCCAAGATCAAGATCCCTGAAAGGTCATTAAGGTAATTGCATCAATCTAGATGGTTTCCCTGACGTTGATAACTTCCCCCTCTCTTTGTCTCTCTGCCACAGGTCTTTTCCTAGCAACTACTGGGACAAGTTTGTAAAGAGAAAGGTATGCTCTATTAGTGGGGATAGATTCTCTTGCCACAATGGAAATCCAAGATGATATGTTTTTACCTGATAGAATTTGATGTGGCTTCATTACTCCTGGGGAAAGTAATCCATGAAAGGAACTGTGTTCATATGTCTGCATGTGCAAAATTATGTCTTTATTCCTAGAAATCCACATTCTGAAGAGCTTGGTGCCTACATTTAATTGTGAGATTTTCATTGTCATCTTTTGTAAAACAACCTCTAATCTCTCTCCAAAAAAAGGGAAAAATACCAGCTTGAATATATGCAGTTTTTTATCTAAAAGTTGTGGAAGCTTGATTTTCCATCATGTTTCTTTTTCTCTTCCTCCCTTTTCAGTTTGAGTCCTTTCCTGACTCCACAGAAAATTCAACCATGCTTTATAAAATCCCAAGAGATATTGAAACACAATCATCCAGTCTCACTGTCTCATTTTAAAGCAGAAAGTTGGGTGGTGAACGTGTGACTATCAGACTTATTTTCTTTCTTTCTTTTTCAGGTGATCAATAAGTATGGTGACCTCTATGGAGCAGAGCGTATTGCTGAACTTCTGGGTTTGGATAAAAATGCCCTTGACTTTAGCCCAGTTGAACAGACAGAACCAGAGGAGGCCTCTCTTGTGTCATGGTACTTAGATGAACATCTGTAACTAAAGAAGTTTGGTTAAACCTGAACCATTTTTTCTCCCAATCCAACAAAGTTGAGTGGTGTTTTCTTTAGTATATAGTCATGAATTATTTTCACTCACAGGAGAGCCAAGGGGAAAAATGGCTAACAAGCAATTTAATACCTATTTGTTTCATGTGCCCTTTCACTACCCTTCCTGATTTGAGGTGTCCCAATAAAGGCTTTGGTTAATTAAATTTGTAAGGCATATAAAGGTGGGGAGGGGAAGGAGTCCATGATAAAAAAAAAAACTGAAAAACTTAGATTTCAGATTCTTTGTGTTTATGAATTACAACTTTTGAAAGTCCAATTTAAATTACAAGATTTCTAACTGAACCATTCAGCATCTCCAAGAAAAATATATAACTTGATAAAACTCTGAGCTGTGTTTCAGTTATTAAACATGGGAGAAAGAGGTAAACATCCTCATTAAACATTTAAATAACTCTTGATATTTATGAGTTTGAAATTATTTGGTCCTCTTTAGGCTGAGTTCCATCGATATGAAGTACCATATCTGGAAGCTGGGAGTTGTTTTTACTGACAATGTAAGTTTTAATTGCTTGAAGAAAAATAAGATTCTGCTCATTACTCCAATGGGTACATATACAGAAACCATCCTTTCAAAAAGCCCAAGTCAGAAGTTCAAGAAGCCCTTTGGGGTAATGGGCATACAAATAGTGGAACAAAAGGTGCTTGGAAAGGTTGGATGAATTTCTTATCAGAGGATGTGGATCCAAAAGCCACCCAAGGATGCTCCCCACTCCATTTATAGGATAGGGCAAAACAGAATTAATCCCCCAAACTTTGCCTTATTTAGCATTCTTTATGGTATCTCCTACAAAGAACCCCCAGACCTAATGACACAACCTCAGTTCTTTAGCTTAATGATGAGACAATTGCCATTCATTACCTCTCCAAAGTTTAGATGTGACAGTATTTAAGTATCTTTGTCTAGTAGGTTATCACAGGACATGGAAAAATTATGACAGGGTTTGAGGTACTGCTTAACTTTTCTTCAATTGGACACTTTTACAGTCCTTCTTATACCTGGCCTGGTACACAACCATGTCTATCCTTGGTCACTACAACAACTTCTTCTTTGCTGCTCACTTACTGGACATTGCAATGGGTTTCAAGACACTGAGGACAATCTTATCTTCTGTAACTCACAATGGTAAACAGGTATGAGCTACTAAGGAATGAGGTTTATAATGATGTGGAACAGAAAGGAAAGTGAAGGACCTGGGGGAAGGGGGTGCAAAGAAAATATGTTATCTTCAAATGAGAGGAGTGGGTGATGGGATAATGTAATAAGCAATCTAACAAAACAGTTGTATCCCTCATAATTATCTAAAGGAAATATGAAATAATTTGTGCAAAGTGTAAGTAACCAGAAAACCCTATTTAAGTGTCAGCTATTAAGATCATTCAAAGGAAGACCTTATCATATTAACACTTTTTTGGAGGCAGTTGGGGTTAAGTGACTTGCCCAGGATCACACAGCTAGTAAGTGTGTGAGGCCAGATTTGAACCAGGTCCTCCTGACTCCAGGGCCAGTGTTCTGACCACCATATCACTTAGCTGCCCCTTTTCCCCCTTTCAGATAACACTCGTGAGATACCTGATTTCATACTGTATCTACCTTCTACTAACAAAGCTTCTCAACAGCTTTGAAGTGATTGGATATTTCCCCATAACCTCGAAGTTGGCTTTTATTTTTGAAATCTAAAAGAGGCCAACTTGGAGAATTTGTTATTCCAACTAGTCACCTAACTTGTTTCCTTCCATCAGCCCCACAGCTGTGACTAAGCACCCAACTCACTGATCCTCCAAGTTGTGTGGGCTTCCCTGGAAGGGATGAAGAGTGGGAGGCAGGACCACAATAAGGCTGAACAAGCTTTCTGTTTGTTTAAGGTGAAAGAGATAAAGGATATAAGAAAACAGTATGATACAGTGTAAGAATAATAATAATAAATAGATATAATAGGGCACTTGAAGATTTGCAAAGTTCTTTGCAAACATTATCTCATTCTTTCCTCACAACAGCTACAAGAAGTTTTGTTGTGTTCAATTATCTCAGTCGTGCCCAACTCTTCATGACCTCATTTGTGATTTTCTTGGCAAAGATACTGGAGTGCTTTGCCATTTCGTTCTCTAACTTATTTTACAGATGAAGAGACTGAGGCAAACAGGGCTAAGTGACTTGACCAGGGTCACACAGTCAGATTTGAACTCAAGAAGATAAGTCCTTTTGATTTCAGGCCTGGCACTCTGTCCAGTGTACCACCTAGCTGCCCTAGTCATGGGAGGTACTTGCTATTTATCCTTTTTTACAAATGAGAAAAATGAGGCAGAGGTCAAGTGACTTTTCCAGGGTCACACAACTATAAAGTCTCTGAAGCTGGATTTGAACTCAAGTCTTCCTGACTCCTCATCTAGTGCTCTAAATGCACCACCTAGTTGGCTCTAAGAGAACAGAAGGTTCAGGTCAGTTTTGTCACTCACGGCCTCTGTGACCTTGTGCAATTTATATCATCTTTTAGGTCCTCAGACAGTTTATCTATAAAATGGGGGTGGTGGGATTGGTTAACCTGATGATCTCTAAAATTCCTTCCAGTTCTAATAATCAGTGAAATCCTCTCACTCTCTACAGCTTCAGTGCTGACTCAAGGAACTTTGATCATTCCATGAAAATTCCTAAGTCTTGTTTTCAATTGTATTTGTTTATTTAGTAAATATTAAGTACCTACTATGTGCATTCATACAGATTTTTTTTTCCTCATCTGCCTCTCTACTTTATTGACCCATTTTGGAGTCTTTCCTCTTTTTCCTCTCCTCCCCCTGCCCTGACTTTCCTTAGAACCAAGCACCCAAGTCATTACTTTGTATTTTCATCTCTTCTTTTTGGTCTTTCCTTACCCTCTCTTTCAAGGACAGAAACAATATTTGTCTTTGAACTCTGTCTGAATAAATCAGAGAAGACATAAGAAAAGCCATTAAAACAGAAAAGATTCTAGTTCCTTTTCCTCCTTTTTCCTCGCATGCCCAGCTGGTACTGACTGTGGGACTCCTGGCTGTTGTCGTTTATCTCTACACCGTGGTGGCTTTCAACTTCTTCCGAAAGTTCTACAATAAGAGTGAAGATGAAGATGAGCCAGACATGAAATGTGATGATATGATGACGGTAACAAAACTGTCTTAGGTTCTGCCTTGTTACACCATTTCTCTGGAAAATAAGGGTCTGTGGGTGGTTGTCTTGGAGAAGTCAACTGGGGGAGGCTTGGAGTTACACATTATAAGTCTACAAAAGATCCGAGGAATTTTGGTAACATAAATTTTATAAATAATTTTCTTTGACCACTAATCAAATTCTTACCAAGACTGAGAAGGCCTTTGCAGAATGATGAGTCATTAGTCCAAATTTATCTACAAAAATAAAGCAACTCTGGAAATGGAACATTTTAACCAAAAAATCCATGTGGTCAATCTTTAGTCCTTGGTCTCCAAGTGCTAGGGGCATAGCTTTTTGATTTTTAGCATTTTAGCATTTAGCAAGCCTTCAATGATGTCAGGGTATATTCCACATAGGGAGAAAAAGTAAAAAGGTAAAAAGGCATAACCATGGTTGAGCCAGGGAGGTCCTCAAGTCAAGTAAAAGGAAGAAAGGTATGTCCATTATGGGGAAGTGATCTAAATAATAATGCTGGCCTCTCTAGTATATCTTATCTATATGATGTGTATATGTCCTAAGTGAAGTAGTAGCTGAAGAGACTTGGGGGAAAGTAGTCTTACAAAGCAGAAGCTTGGTCTAGTTCTTGAAGTTCTTAAGCCAGAGTCCACAGGCCCTGAGGAGGTTCTTAAATAGATTTATTGGGGGAAGGGACTATCAATTTGGATATTTTTAAAAATCACATCTTTATTTTCACTAACCTCTGAAATGTAACATTTCCTAGTGGAAATAGACTTCTTGGTCGTGGCTCTCTGCTCACTGCTATATTATTCTCGGACAAACTGCTTGACCTTTTTAGGCTTCAGGCTTTCCCCTCTGTCAAATGACACAGTGAACCAGATGAAAAGTCCTTTCGTGTAGCACCCAACATGCTAGGTTCTAATTTCTATAATGCCAGCTGTTTGTTAGAAAGTAAGTATGGAGCCACAGACCGGTTTTCATTCCACGGGTCTCACTATCATCTCTCAACCCAAGGCTGCTCTTTAAGCAGAGGGAGTTGTTTTCTCCACGGGGGAAAAAGAGCATCACAACCTTGCTGACCAGCCAGGAAGATTACAGTCAGCAAGAGGGCTGTTTGTAAAACGCCTCATTCAAACGATGGACTCAATGAGAGTGTTATACCATAATATTTTTTCTAATTTTCTGTGACCTCAAAATGAAACATGGAATTACTGTGCACCCCTGCATGGATGATTCAATTAATAAAAAATCTTGTCAGACAATATTCCTTCAAGGAACCTTTTTTTAACCTCTGAATAGACTCTGCAAGACCAGAGAGTGTCTTGGACGGCTGATGGCAAAATAAATTGTTGTACACTAAAAGTGACATTTGGTCTGCTTCTGAAAACAATATATAAAACCCTGACTAGACTTCAACACTTAGTTAGTTAATGGCAGTGCATCACTAGTTATATTGGCAAGAACATCAAAGAGTATATTCTAGAGCATTCGCCCCATGCATCACCTGAGCGGCACTTTCAGAGCATCCACTGATTTCTGGCCCTAGAACTTACCTGTCAAGAGCATCCTGAGTATTTCATACTCACTTTTAAAAAATTGAACTCTTCTAGTTTCCTTCTCTTTTAACGACCACTGAAGAAGAAAAATACAACATTACTAGTCAAGGACTAGTGAGCAGACACCAAGACAGTAATAATAACTACAGGAGGTTTATCAACTTTTTCAGAATGAAGATGACAGGAAACCATGCTTCAGAAATGTAATGCCCAGTTCCAATGGCTAATTCCTCTTAAGGAGTGTCACATACTTTAAAAATCTGAGACATTGCTCTGGATTGGAACCACGCATAAAGTTTTTGTTTTTAAACAGAATGACTTTGACAAGATAGGAAGTGACACTAACATATAAGTTAGTACTAGGGAGATTTTAACCTACCTACCTTGTATGAAAAGACAGTGCTATATGCATATTAAATCTTGCTGGGTATGGGAGGCAGAGGATAGTAATTTTCTTACCACAATCTCAATGGGTACTAGATATTGGCAAACTCTGAAAAGTGTATATTGTGCCAAAATCTGACTACTTTGGGGTAGGAGGAGGGAATTTCAGCTCTTTCAGCGGCACAGCTGGAAACAATTCTGATCAGTAGTGGTTGGATAGAGGAAATAGCAGTGGTCAACCTTTGCATTGATAAATATCATCACTGGCACACAACCTAAGTTACTCTTTAATTAAGCCATACATAAAACTCAGTTCCTTTCATTGACTATCTTCAATAGGTTGCTTTAATCTCAAACAATGAATTTTATCTGAAAGCTCTCATCTTTAATGTTGCCATCTTCTAATGTAATCACGCATAGCACCTATTTTGGTTTTAAAAAACTTGTCATAGCTTATACTGTCAAACCCTCTTCTTTTCCTAGTGTTACTTGTTCCATATGTATGTTGGAGTAAGAGCTGGGGGTGGCATTGGAGATGAAATTGAAGACCCTGCTGGTGATCCTTATGAAATGTATCGGATTGTCTTCGATATCACATTCTTCTTCTTTGTTATTGTTATCCTACTGGCCATCATTCAAGGTAGGATTGCCAATTACTCTGAACATGGAAAGGGTCTAATAAAACTAATTCTTTTTATACATCCAAAGATATAGTCTAAATTGTTAGAATGTGAATGTATTATAATTTGTTGCTAAATTATTTCAGGTTTATTCCTAGACTCTTTCCTTGGTAACAAATGTTCAGTGTCATGGATTGGTCACTTACAAACATCCCTGCTATACCCCCAATGCTGGCAATTACGAATTATTCCAACTTAACCAATGAGGCAGCTGAGGCCAAGAAAAGTTTTAAAAAGTCAAGTTCTTTGTCCATTAACAGTGATGAATTTAGGCTTTACTACCTCCTTTTTCTACTCCTGTCATCCCTTGCCTCCATCCTGATTTAGATGGTAGTATTCCCCAAGTAGCTGCTAAAAAGGAAGACAATTTTCCAGATAAAAATTCATACTGCATGATAAGCACAAGTGAATGAGAATCACATCCAACATTCATCTATAAAGCAACAAGGTATTTTTTTTAAAAAAAAATAGACATTTTTTGTTGTTTTTTAAAATTTTCATGCTTACATCTATGGCACTATTCCTGAGACCTTAGATGAAAAAGAAATAGAACTTTACCATTTCCCCAGTTCTGGTATAACTTCATGCATGTGCATCATTTTGGGGGACTGTAATCAATGTAATCATACAATTTTATAATTAAAATCCCAGGTCTGATCATTGATGCCTTTGGAGAACTGAGAGACCAGCAAGAACAAGTGAGAGAAGATATGGAGGTATGCTTTATATACAGTCTTAAAGTATAGAGCAGAGCTTTAGACCTGAAAAGGATCACAAAAATTAGCTAGTCACAGAGGGCTGAAATGAATAGCCCAGAGCCACAGAGGTGAGCTGAGAGCAGAACAGGACTAGAAGCCTGGTCTCTGACTTCAAGCCTCATAAACTTGCCACTCCCTTATGTTATCTCCCTCAAGTCCAGCTACGTATGCTTTTTTGTCTATCCAGAACCAACCCTAGACACAATTATGAATGAGGTAAAGCTTATTTCAGTGTCCTTTTAAGTGGCCCTCTCCTGCTATCCTCCAGTGCCCTCATAGGATCATTGAGAGCAGGGAAGAACTTGAGAAGTCATGTAGTCCAACTCTTCTCATCTTACAGATGAGGAAACTGAGACAACCCAGAAGTTAAGTAACTTGCCCCACATAACACAGGAATAAAGTGATAAAGATCTAAACCTAGATCTCCTGACTCTAAGTCTTCATGTTACTTTCTGGATGCTTGCAGTGTCCTGGCCAGGTTTGCCTACCCCGATAGCTTCGTGGTGTTCCAAAAGCACCTTTTCTTCCCAACTGTGTTAAAATTCTCCAGGAGGTATTTATATTTTAAGAGCAGTTTACTAAACCCAAAGTAATAAACTTCTAATAGTGAAAATTTTTAAGAGAAATTTTAGGGTCTCCTTGAAATATTTTGTGTAGGGCCACCATTGTTAACATTTTTATATCTTTTTCTAGACTAAATGTTTCATTTGTGGGATTGGCAATGACTACTTTGATACGACTCCCCATGGTTTTGAAACACATACGTTACAAGAGCACAACCTAGCCAACTACTTGTGAGTACTTTTTTAGAAGTGGCATTTTTGTAGAGGGGAACTTGGAAGAGAAGAGTGGTCATTATTTGGTAAATATTAATAAGCACCTAAATACGAGGCTCTGGGAATAAAAGTATGAAGAATCAAACGATTTAGGTTACCTTGTAACGAGGCATTCTAGCATCAAGACTCATGATAAAGAGCTGATTACGGAATGGTCAATGTTTAGAACTAGTAAAGTCAAGGTAGGAAAATTTTGTTGCCTGAAAATTCTGTTTCCCACCTTATCATTTCTGATGAAAGATCAACCGTCTTACCACCAGCCACAGGCAGACCAACCTTTTTTTCCCCATGAACGCGGTGTATTGGTATGGGATCCATTTCCTCAGAATGGCCTCAATCCCCAGGCTTCTCATACAGAGATGGAGATGGGTGACTAACAGAACTAAAACAGATGTGATTGTTACCAACGAGAGTAGGGAAGAGAAGATATTTCTGTGTATTCTGCCATTCCTCTGGAACAGGGGTTCTTAACCTTTTTTGTAACATGGACCAATTATTACTCTGATGAAGCCTATGGACCACCTTTCAGAACGATGCTTTTAAATGTATAAAATAAAATAGATAAAGACTGTAAAGAAAATCAATGAAATCAAAATACAATTATCAATTTAAAAAAAAAAAGCCAACAAAACCAAACAGGAAGAGATAGAGACATTCTCTTTAAAATAACTGCAGACAATATAAAGTATTTGGGAGTCTCCCTGCCAAGACATACACAGGAATTCTATGAACACAATTTGTAAAACACTTTTTTAAACAAATAAAGACAGATCTAAGTAACTGAAGAAATATTAATTGCTCGTGCATAAGCTGAGCCAGTATAATAAAAATGACAATACTACCTAAATTAATTTACTTATTTGGTCCTATACCAATCCAACTACCAAAAAATTACTTTTTAGAGCTAGAAAAAATAATAACAAAATTCATCTGTAAGAAGAAAAGGTCAAGTTTTTCAAATCAAGGGAATTAATATAAAAAAAACTATAAAGGAAGGCTCAACAGTGTTGCCTAAGAGTTACGTCATGTCCAACTCTTAGTGACCCTGTGGGCCGTAGCACACCAGGCCCTTCTATCCTAAAGTCTGTCCAAGTTCACATTCGTTGTTTCCATAACATTATCTATCCAATCTCATCCTCTGCCCTCCCCCTTTCTGCCTTCAATCTTTCCTGGCATCAGGGCCTTTTCCAGTGAGTCCTGCCTTCTCATTGTGGCCAAAGCAGTTAAGCTTCAGCTTCAGTATTTGACCTTACAGCAAACTGAATTGAATTAATATCTTCAAGTATTGACTGATTTGATCTCCTTGCTGTCCAAGAGACTCTCAAAAGTCTAATCTAGTACCGCAATTTGAAAGCCCAAAAGTACCAGATCTCAAACTATTCTACAAAGTAGTAATCATCAAAACACTTTGGCCTGGATAAGAAATAGAGTGATCAATGGAACATATTAAGTATACAACATACTGAAGCAAACGAACACAATAACCTAGTGTTTGATAAACCCAGAGATTCCAGTTATTGGGGCAAGAAGTTGCTATTTGACAAAAACTACTAGGAAAACTGATCTGGCAAAAACTAGGAATAGACCAACATCTACCAAGATAAGCTCAAGATGGATTTACAATTTAGATAGACAGGGTGATATCATAGCCAATTATGAAGGCATCAAAAACATTATTTGTCAGATGTTTAGATAGGGGAAGAGTTTATGACCAAAGAAAAGATAGAAAGGAACACAGGAGGTAAAATGGAGAATTTTAATTACATAAAATTAAACAGGTTTTGCACAAACGAAATCAATGCAGTCAACATTAGAAGGAAAGCAAGAAACCGCTGGGGGGAGGGGAAGGTATACAGCAAGTTTCTCTGATAAAGATCTCATTTCATATATATGTGTGTGTATGTATTTATATATATATATATATATATATATGGGACAGAGCCAGATTTGTAAAAATAAAGGCTGTTCCCCAATTGATAAATGGTCAAAGGATATGAAGAGGCAGTTCTCAGAAGAAATCAAAGCCATGAATAGTCTTATAAAAATTTTCTAAATCATAGAAATGCAAATTAAAACAACTCTGAGGTACCACCTCACAGCTATCAAATTGGCTAAGATGACAGAAGTGGAAAGTGACAAATGTTGGCAGAGATGTGGGAACACAGGTATACTACGACACTGTTGGTGCAGCTGTGAACTGGCCCGGTCATTCTGGAGAACAATTTGGAACTATACCCAGACAGCCATAAAACTGTGCACATACCCTTTCTGACTCAGCGATACTGCTACTAGGTCAATACTGCAAAGGGATGAAAAAAAGAAAGACCGAACCTACACAAAAACCTTGGAGCAGCTCTTTTTTGTAGTGACGAAGACTTAGGGACTAAGGGCTGCCCACCAACTGGGGCATAGCTAAGCAATTACGACTGTTAGGTAGGATGCTATTGGCTATAACACATAAGGGGATGGTTTCAGAAAAGCCTGAGAAGACTTATATGAACTGATGCAAAGTAGAAAGGGAAGAATCAAAAGAACAATTTACACAGTAACAGCAACTGCAAAGACAATCAACGGGGAAAATTTGGCCACTCTGATCAAATACAATGATCCACAGTCGTTCCAAAGGACTCATAATGAAAAATGCTATACAGCTCTAGGGGGAAAACTGATGAGCTCCAAATGCACATTGAAGCATATTTTCTTTTTCTTTATTTTTCTTGAGGTTTTTTTTTTTTACTACAAGACTAAGGAGGAAATAGGTTTTTCATGATTTCACATGTATAATAAGCATTATAATTTTTGCCTTCTCAATGGATGGGGGAGGGGGAAGAGAATTTTTAACTGAAAGCAGAAAGAAAAAGACAAAAAATATCACAGGCTCCGGGTTAAACCTCTGTTCTAGAATATCATCTCCTCCAAGGCAGTTTAATTCAACATATTTATTAAGCTGCTTCTACACGAAAGGCATCGTGTAATAGGTGCTAGGGATAGAAAAGCAAAAGCAAAATAATATCTGCCCTCAAGGGATTCTACTGGAAGTATCTGAGCACAGAGAGCAACCTGTGCTCAGGGTAAGTAAATAAAAGGTAATTTCAGGAGGAATAATAGCTAACTTTTATTTGTTTTGATGTCTGCAAAATGCTTTTTTACATTATCTCACTGACCCTCACAACAGACAGCTCTGTGACTTAGATCTATTATTTATTCTCATTTCCCAAGATGAGGAAACTGAGACTGACAGAGCTGAAGTGACCTGCCCAGAGTCACACAGAAAATGAGTGTCTGATACAAGATTTGAGCTCTGTTCTTCTTACTCGAGTCCAGTATTCTTTCCATTGGAAAACAATGAACAACTTGGATGGAGATAGTAAATCAGGAAAGGTTTCATGTAGAAGGTACCCCCTAAGCTGAGACTTGAAGGAAGTAAATAGTGGCAGAAGAGCATTTCCAGGCATAGAGGAGACCCTATATGGAGTCATGAAGAAGGGAGATAGATTGTAGATAGTTTGGCTGGCATGTAAAATAAGTGAATGGTAAAATAAAGCCAGATTATGAAAGGTTTTAATTGCTATGCTTAAGAGTTTGCTTCATTTCCTAAAGGTACCTGGGAGCCAGTGAAGTCCTTGAGCAGAGAAGCAGCACAATTGAAACTTTCATTTTAGCAAGATTATTTTGGTAGCTATGTAAATAAAGGATATACTGAAAGAAAAGAAACTGGAAACAAAAAAGACCAGTTAGGAGCCTATTGCAATAGTCCAGGCAGGAGCTGATGAACACTTAAAGTAGGTACAAGGCAAAGAGAGATGAATAGCAAGAACTGGCAACTGAGTGAATAATGGGGGGTGATGGGGAGGAGAGGCAGTAAATGAATATGAGGAATCAAGGGTAATTCTGAAGTTGCAAACCCAGTTGACTGGGAGAATGATGGGGCCCCCAGAAGAAACAGGGAAGTTTAGGGTAAGAAGATAATGAAGTTGAGGTGCTAGTCGGACATCTGACAGCAATATAAAACTAAAAAAACTCAGGAAAAGATTTCGGACATCATTTAAGTATAGTCGATACCTTATGTAAACTAGGCTCTTGATCTCGTTATCTCTGTCCTCTGAGAGTTTATCCAGCCTTGATCATTCTCTCAACTCTCACCTTCAGTCTCCTCTCACCCACGGACTTCTTCCCTGTACCCACCCTGAGAAATCATTAACTGTGGGGAAAGAAGACTTAGTATAGGTCTTTGAGGGACCTGTGCTTTATGAGAGATGGATGATGATCCGGCAAAGGAGACTGAAAAGGAACATTCAAAGCTTTAGGAGGAGGGAACCAGGAAAGAACAATGTCATGAAAACCCAAAGAGGAGATAAAGTAGTATCAGTAGAGAGGCAGGGTCAGAAGCCAAATTTTAAAGCCCCGTGAACTAAACGGGAGATAAGGCAATACAGGAAACAAACGTAAACTATTCGAGGAGTTTGACTAAAGTGAAGAAGACAAATAGGATGATAATTTGTGGAATGATAGGGCCATGTCAGTTTTATGTATAGGGAGACCTGGGAAAACTGGCAGGTAGCCAGAAAGCACCCAATACCTAAGAAGAAAAGGAATGATAAAAGGGCAAAATGCCAGAAGAAATGAGGAGGGGAGGGGATCAAGCGGCCAGACATTAGAGGTGAATAGCAAAGACAAGGGCCATTAGAAGGAAAGTAAATTGGATCAATGCAGATATTGTTTTGAGGCAGAGGATGGAAGGAGGAACTAATGGCAAATGGCCTGTATATTCTTAGCAAAGTACAAGGTGATGTGCTCAGATTGAGCTGGAAGAGGAAAACAGGTTTGGAATGGCCATTTGGATAATGACATATAACCAGAAGCTATTTCTCATAAGAAATAAATATAGATCTCCCAATCTCTGAATTTCCAAAGCATAGGCCTTTCGATAGGCCTTCGTCTCCCTGGGGTTTGGGATCTGATTGTTCTTCTAAGGCTTTCCAATGGAAATAATTTCCCAAAAGAGCAGACTCCCTGAGAACTAGACTAAATTAATACTCAGTTTTAATTCTGTAGCTGCATTCCAGGGTGGAGGAGATAGGAACACACCCAAAAGATATCCTATAAATAGAGCAAGCATAAGGTCTTCCCCTCCTTAGCTTTGGTGCCCTCAGACCTGAGATCTCAGGATGACCAAGTCCTCCTTTAAACAAGGCTTTGTGAGAGAAATATCATTATAGTACCCTGATATTTGGTTAATATGGTCAAGAACTATCTCCTTCCCTACCTTATCCTGAGCTTCAGTCTTCCACTTCACTTACTGTCTAACGTTTGAGAAAATGGAAAGCAATTATTCCTCAAAACAAAGTTGAGTACTCTGATTTTTGAGGTTTAATAAATTTTTCCATTTGAAAATAAATTCTTGAGTCCTTAGACCTTATGACCTCTTTCTGTCCCTGCCCCTAGTTGGGTATGAAGAGAAGGTAAAGAAGACTTTGAGTTGATGCTGAAACATACACATATAAACAAGCACGCTGCTGACACTTGTCTCTCTTAATGTTTTAAGCTAACTTTGAGTTCTTCCATTTCAGCTGATATTTATTACCCTTTGTTTCTCGGCTTCTCTCTTTCTTATTTCAGGTTCTTTCTGATGTATCTGATTAATAAAGATGAAACAGAACACACAGGTCAGGTGAGAGAAATTGTGTTTTTAAGTGTCAGTCACATTGATTAGGCTAATGAAAGTGTTTGCATACACACATACATACAAATGAAGGTTGGTTGTTCATTTATCTTTCATCCCATCTCTGAATCATGAACTCCTTTGTGAATGTATCCGTTGAGTTTTATCTTTTAAGTGGGTGGGTCTGTAAACTAAAACCTATGAAGGTCTTAAAATAAGAAAAGTCACTCATATTTAACTTCTTAATCCTCACTAGACTAGTTTCTTTTCCTGTCCCTGTGCTTTCTTCTAGTAAGGAACATAAGATTCATCTCAGTGTTGAGTAGCTCCATCTGCCACCCTCTGTGCTTTAGCCCTAAGGAGCAGTAGAAGAGCTAGAGTTGGGTAGAACTGTTGTCCCCCATGATGAGGGGTGAGAAGTGCAAGCAGGAAATGAATTACATCATAAAGAATCAGAGCAAAACTGGATGAGAGCATGAGGGACAGACTTAGGTAGTGAATGAATGAGAAAATATTTATAAAATAGTATTATTAGCCACTGTGCTAAGCTTTAGGATACAAAAAACAAGAACAAAGATAGTTCACTCAAGAAGCTTATATTCTAATGAGGGAGGCAATCTGTACAGAGGACTTGCAGTTTGGAGAATAACAGCTGTTGGTCAATTTATACAGCAACAGTAACTACTGTATGGATAACAACACAGTGAATAACCACAGTTCCAAAGAACTCATGATGAAACATGCTATCCACTTCCAGAGGGAAAACGGATGGACTCAGAGGGCAGTCTGAAACTTTTTCTTTGGCCATGGCGAATATGAAAATTCGTTTTGCATAACTACGCATATTTGTAATGGGTTTTGTTTTTCTTGACTTCCCAATGGGTGGGAGAATGGGGTGGGATAGAATTTGGAACTGAAATAAATACTTTTTAATTACTTTAAAATTAAATTTTAAGATTAAGAAAAAAAAGCTATTTGGTGAATGAAATCATAGGGGAGCAAATTGGCATGCCTTTTCTAATACTAATAGCAGTACTGATTTGACTATGGTTCCAAAACTAAAAAATAGAGTGGTATGGGCCCAAAGACAAGGTGCTTGCCATAACCTTGTTGAAATAGAGGACCTGTATCAAATCAACAATGACCACAGAGGGGGGTCCCAGTTCAAAAAAGAGAACCTATGAAGAATTAGAGCATGAGAGGTGGAAAAGATGTGAGTGTGTATGTATGACAAAAACGTATCTAGGAAAAGAATTCTATGTTTGACAGAATCATCTATGAGTAAGTGTGAAGGAAGAATCATAAGAAAGGTAAAGGGAAGAAACCAAAACCAACTCATGTCTGATGCCATGAGAAGCTAGCACATATGCAAACAAGGGGCTAAAACCTCAGCATAAGATAAAGTGGTTTCTTGGCAGGTTTCAATGATATACCCTCCCATCAGCCCACAATGCCATCACATAACATCTAACCCCACTACCTTTATAGGGGAGCTGGGATACTTCAGATTGTAGAAGGAGTAGGAATGATTCTTAATGGTTAAGTGTAGGCACAAAAACGGAAATCTGATGTCACACTCTTCTTACCTATGAATAGCCATGTAAGGTAGAGGCATTTGAGAAGAATTAAGGTCATGGGGGTTATCAAAGTGGACATGCAATAGGGATAGAGTATAAGGGGGGGGGGGGGGGGGCCAGTGTAGCTTCTCCATTTTCCCATTATGAATGTGAGGTTCCAACAAAATTCTATAAAATCTAAGTCTAACCCACAGTGAAAAGAAAAAATAAAGCTGAGAGAAAAATGAAGGTAATGGAATGCATGTATGTGGAACAAGAATGTAAAACAGGTATCCCTTGTTCAAATTATTTTAGGAATCTTACGTCTGGAAGATGTATCAAGAAAGATGTTGGGATTTCTTTCCAGCTGGGGACTGTTTTCGTAAACAATATGAAGATCAGCTTGGATAACTCTGTGATAAGATAAAAGGAGGTACCACATAACCAATCAACTCTCCACAAAAGGAATTCTGTACTAAACCCATGTACAGGACTTGAGCAGTCATGTGTGAGAAACACTTCTTTATCAAGAATCTGTCATAAATCTGTGATTTCTGAAATTGATTAGGCTTTTTGTGCCTAACAGACCTATGCTGTGAGACTTACAAAATCTATTTTTTAAGGAGAGAAGCTGTGTCAAAAAACTTAATTACTTTTCAGTTGTAAACAGAGTTAGGTTACTGGCATGGTTTTGAATCCCATCACTCTTTATGGGTTTGGAAACAGTCAAAAGGGCTAAAGAAGATTTTTAGTCTTAAATGCACAGTATCTGAAACTTTAAAAGAACTTGAATATCAAGTGATGATGTCTCCATTTGTTACTCATGGTCTGAACTTTAAAAATGTTTTAACTACAGTCAATTTTTCCCATGGTACTTGCTAGTGAATGTATCCAGATACAGCTTGAAAAGCTTTAAGCAGTTAAAGAAATAGTGAAAACTCAACACTTTATCGACACTGAAATATCGATTAAGTGCCTTAAAATTTCTGTAGACATAGCTATGCAAGTTTTTTATGTTAGTGTTTTAGATGGAAAGTTTCATTAATTAGTTGTGCTGCTCTTCTATTCTAATGTATGAAACTGCACTTGAAGGTTATCCATTCTATATGATTCTGTCCATAGCAGCTAGCCATTAGCTGTTATTAGAAGAAATGTACTGTATCAGAAACTGGAAATCTAAATCTTATGCCAAAATCAAGTAATGCTTCAAGGTCCTTTGTAAGTAGTGAATCTGCTACATTTAGGCGTTTCTCCTGAAATAAAAACAAAGTGCCCCCTGCAATAAAACGTTACAAACCAAAGCCCAGTATGTCCTCATCTAATTTACCACATTTTCTACCTATGACCATAACATGAAAATTGAGAGAAATGACATGAGACAGAAAAGACATAACACTCAGAATGAAGGAAAAAATAGTTTTACCAGCATTTATAATTTATTTTTCCCAAATGCATATAGGTACCAATCATACCTTGTTCTTGTCACATCCTGCTATTCGGCAACACCTAAATTGCTATAAACAAACACCGGGGACTAGGTAGAACCTGGATTTTTACTCTTAGCAGATGGGAAGCCCATGGGATAGGGGATGGCATTCCACTTGCTTAAGAAAGTTGGGTTATTAGAATTCTATGCCAGAAAGAATGACTGGAATGAGCCTCTGTAATTTATTATGCCAATTGTTGTCTGAAATATGGAGGAAGGCATACTACCACAGCCATGCTGGAACACTGATTTGGGGGTGTGCTGTAAGTAGCTCTTCCTGAAGGATTGCCTCATTCATGTCTCCCTT
>CM053589.1:33544371-33587039 GCA_028646515.1 Pseudochirops corinnae
AGCCATGAGCAATTGATGTTTTTCCAATTAGTTAGATCTGATTTTATTTGTATGAAAAGTGTTTTGTAGTTGTGTTCATAAAGGTACTGGGTTTGTTTAGGCAGATAGATTTCCAAATATTTTATAATGTCTACAGTAACTTTAAATAGAGTTTCTCTTACTATCTCTTGCTGTTGGACTTCATTGGAAATATATAGGAATGCTGAGGATTTATGTGGGTTTATTTTATATTCTGCCACTTTGCTAAATTTATTTATTGTCTCAAGAAGTTTTTTACTTGATTCTCTAGGATTCTCCAAGTATATCATCATATCATCTGCAAAGAATGATAGCTTAGTCTCTTCTTTGCCTAATTTGATTCCTTTGATTTCTTTTTCTTCTCTAATTCTTAACAATCATTTTTTAAAAAAAATTTTGAGTTCGAAATTTTCTTTCTCCCATTCATCCGCCCACCTGAGAAGGCAAGCAATTTGATATAGGTTATAAAGTCAAGCAAAACATTTCTATATTAGCCATGTTGCAAAAGAAAACACAAAATAAAACAATAAAAATAAAGCTTTTTAGAAGTATGCTTCAAACAGCATTCAGAGTTTGTCAGTTTTCTCTCTGGTGGATAGTGTTGTTCATCATGGGTCCTTTGGAATTGTCTTGGATCACTGTCTTGATGAGAGTAGCTAAGTCTTTCACATGTGATCATCCTTAAAATATTGCTATTACTGTTTATAGTGTTGTTATGGGAATCTGAAGATCTTCACTGCCTGTAGGCCCTTTGATAGGCTTAAAAATGACTCTCAGAACCTTCACTGGTTTGAAAATATACTCTGCCCCCTAATAGGCTGAATGTGGTCACATGGAGCTGGTGGCAGGAAGCTTGTTTTTCAGCAATGCCCACACTTTACTGCTTTGTGATTGGGTAGTTGGTCAAGAGGGTTGTGACATTCTCTGATCCAGGAGAAGGCTATATATACCCTGATGTGAGTTTTTGCTCTGGGGTTTACTTTGAAAAGAGTTTTGTGATTTAGCCAGACGAGACTCTGGGCAGGTGTTAAGCCCGCCCAGCTTGAAAAACCCAGATGTTGAGGCTGCCCTCTCTGGTAACTAACTAAGTATGGATGTAATGGTCAGACGCTGGAAGCCTGTCTGCTGATCTGTTTCTTTGCTTGTAACTTTTATTTGTATTCTGTTTGTATTCTCTGAAGTTCAGGGTATTGACTTTTCCCCCTGAACTAAGTAAATGATATATATTTGTTTGATTAAAGTAAGATTGTTAACCCATTTTGAGTTGCTTTCCTTTAGAAAAGCACATCTAAGAACCTGTGCTAGCAGCCATCCTGGGTATGCTAGAGTGCCTACTGTTACAAGTGTTCTGGTTCTGCTTGCTTTACTTGGCATGAGTTCATATAAGTCTTGCCAGGTTTTTTCTGAAACTATCCCCCTCATGATTTCTTATAGCACAGTAGCATCCCATCACAATCATATGTCAAAACTAGTTCAGTCATTCCCCAGTTGATGGGCAACCCCTCAATTTCCAATTCTTTGATACCACAAAAAGAGCTGCTATAAATATTTTTTGTGCAAATAGGTCCTTTACACTTTTCTTTGATCTCTTCGGGATAATGACCAAGTAGTGGTATTGCTGGGTCATAGTTTCATAGTCCTTTGGGCGTAGTTCCAAATTGTTCTCCAGAATGGTTGGACTAGTTCACAACTCTACTATATTAGTGTCCTGATTTTTCCACTTTCCCTCCAGCACTTGTAATTTTTTCATCTTAGTCCATCTGGTAAGTGTGAGGTGCTATCACAGAGTTGTTCAAATTTGTATTTCTCCAATCAGCAGTGATTTAGAACAGTATTTACTTGTGATTATTGATAGCCTTGATCTCTTTTGAAAACTGTTCAAATCTTTTGGCCATTTATCAATTGGAGAATGGATCTTTTTTTAAAATCTAAATTTGGCTCAGTTTCCTATTTATTTGAGAAGTAGGACCTTCATTAGAGAAACTTTTTGTAAATTTTACCCCCCCCCCCATTTTCTATTTTCCTTCTAACTGTGGCTGCATTAGTTTTGTTTGTGCAAAAGTTTTTTAATTTCATGTAATCAAAATTATTTATTTTAAAACACTTCCCTTAAGCATAGACCTGAAAGGTACATTTTTCCACGTCCCCCTAATTTACTTATGATATCACTTTTTATGTCTAAATTATTTATCCATTTTGATCTTATCTTGGTATATAATGTAAGATACTGGTCTATTTGTAGTTTCTGCCAAATTGCATTCCAATTTTCCCAGCAATTTTTGTCAAAAGTTGAGTTCTTACCCCAGAAGCTTGGTTCTTTGGGTTTATCAAACACTATATTACTAAGGTTATATTTATTGCATACCTAATCTATTCCTCTGACCTACCAGTCTATTTCTTAGCCAGTGCCAGACTGATTGATCATTTCTCCTTTGTAATACAGTTTGAGATTTGATACAGCTAGACTATCTTCTTTAATATTTTTTATCATTGATTCCCTTGATATTCTTGACCTTTTGTTCTTCCAGATGTATTTTGTTACTATTTTTTCTAGCTCCCTAAGATAATTAATTCTTCAGTAGCTTGATTGGTATGGCTCTGAATAAGTAAGTTAACTTAGGTAAAATTGTCTTTTTAAAAATATTAGCTTAGCCTATCCATGAACAATTAACATTTCTCCAGATGTTTAGATATGTCCTTATTTATGTGAAAATGTTTTGTAATTGTGTTCATATAACCTTGGTTTTGTCTTGGCAGGTAGATTCCCAGGTATTTTATATTATCTGCCGCTGTTTTAAAATGAAATTTCTCTGTCTCTTGTTGAGTTTTGTTAGTAGTATATAAAAATGCTGATGATTTATGTAGGTTTATGTTATATCCTGCAATTTTGCTGAAGTTGTCAATTGTTTCAACTATTTTTTAAATTGATTCTAAATATATTGACAGATCATTGGCAAAGAGTGATAGTTTTGTTTCCTCATTGCTTATTTTTATTCCTTTAATTTCTTTTTCTTGTCTTATTGCTATAGTTAGTATTTTTAGGATAATACTGAATAAAAGTGGTGATGGTGGATATCCTTGCTTCTTTCCTGATCTTACTGGGACAGCTTCAGGTTTATCACCATTGCAGATAATGTTTGTTCTTAGTTTTAGATAGACACTATTTAACATTTTTTAAAAGGCTCCAATTATTCCAAAAACACTTTCTAGTGTTTTTAATGGGAATGGGAATTATATTTTGTCAACGATTTTTTCTCCATCTATTGGTGTAATCACAATTTTTGTTGTTATTGATATAGTCATTTATGCTTACAGTTTTCCTAATATTGAATCATCTCTGCCTTGCTAGTATAACTTCCACCTGATGGGAAAGTGTATGATCTTTGTAATATATTGATGTAATTTAATTTAAACATTCGGCAGTAATAATCATTAAGGAAATTGATCTATAGTTTTCTTTCTCTATTTTTTCTCTCCCTGGTTTAGGTATCAAAATTATATGTTATAAAAGGAATTTGGTAAGATTCCTTCTTTACCTAATTTTTTTTTTCAGATAGGTTATATAGTATTGGCATTAATTGTTACTAAAAGACTTACTAGAATTCACTTGTAAAATCCATTTGGTCCTGGAGAGCTCTTTGGGGAGATCATTGATGATTTAATCAATTTCTTTTTCTAGGCTAAGATTATATTTTTGTAACTATCCATCCATTTCACTTAGATTGTTAATTTTACTGTCATATAATTGGGCAAAATAACTCCTATTAATTGCTTTAATTTCATCTTCCTTTGTGCTACATTCACTCCTTTCATTTTTGGTATTAGAAATTAGGTTTTCTTTTTTTGTTAAATCAAAGCAACAACTGGTTGATCTATTTTATTGTTTTGTTTCCCCTCATAAAACAAGCTCCTAGTTTTATTTATTAGTTCAATGTTTTGTTTTTTAACTTTCAATTTTATTAATCTCTCCTTTAATTTTCAAAATTTCCATTTTGGTGTTTAGTTGTGGATTTTTAATTTCTTCTTTTCCTAGTATTTTTAGTCACATGTCCAATTTATTGAACTGCTTCTTCTTTCATTTGTAGGTTTATGCATTAAGAGATATAAATTTTCCCCTAAGAACTGCTTTGGCTTCATCCCACAAATTCTGGAATGTTCTCGTGGTTAATTCTCTTTAATGAAATTGCTGATTTTCTCTGTGATTTGTTCCTTGACCTACTTATTCCTTAGGGTTATTTACCAGTGGATTTTTAACCCTTGCTTCCATGGTCCTTTATTGCATTATGATCTGAAAAGGGTACATTTAGTATTTCAGCCTATCTGCATTTGGTGGTGAGGCTTTTATACCCTAATAATTCAGTTTTTCTGAAGGTGCCATGTACAGCTGAGGAAAAGGAATATTCTTTTCTATCCCAATTCAATTTTCTCCATAGGTTTAGCATAACTAATTTTTCTTAGATTCTATTAATCTCTTTGATTTCTGCCTTGTTTATTTTGGTTAGATTTATCAAATTTTGAGAGGGGAAAGCTGAGGTACCCTATTAATTATAGTTCTACTGTCTATTTCCTCCTATAACTCATTTAACTTTTCTTTTAAGAATTTAAATACTATTAAATGCCATTTGGTGCATACATGGTTAGTACTGATACTACTGCATTGTCTATGGTACCTTTTTAGCAAAATATAGTTTCCTTGCTATTATCTCTTTTAGTTAGGTCTACATACAACAGTTGCAGGCCTAGGATACACCAATAAGTTTAGTCCCTCTTCCCGGGCCTCTGATTCATGCACTGAGTGCTAAGGAAAAGCTGCTATAGGACTTGGTTCTACGGACTTAGTCAGATTTGCTCATCTACTTTGTGATAATATTCCTTCCAATTATTCATGCAGATTACCTTGGCTTCTATCTACTTTATTAAAGAAATTGAAATGGGAGTTAGTCCCAGAAGCCAAAGGGAGGTTTCTCACTATCAGTTCTCAGATAAAACGCTACACACAACAGAGATAGATCTTAGATACTAATGAATGGTTTTGTCAGGGACGGCATTTCTTAGTTGTCTGTAACTGTTTCTGTGTGTGAGGAGGGGAGCAATCTCAGTACTTTTCTTTCTTCTTTTCTTAAATCTCTTGTCTGATTTCCAGCTTCATCATTCAACTCGAACTGTGCTTTCCAAAGTTACCAACATGTCTTGATTGGCAAATCCAGTGGCCTTTTCTTAATCCTCATTTTCCTCAACCTCTCTCGGTAGCCTTTGACCCTGCTGATCATTGTTATATACTTTCTTCTCTCGGTTTTGTTCACACTGCTCTCCCTTGGCTCTCTTTCTACCCATTTGATCGTTTCCTTTTCAGTTTCTTTTGCTGGGTTTTCATCCAGCTTTCATGGGCATCACCCAAAGGAAGGGGAGAAGTCTGAATGAAATAGATGGTAATGGAGTTCATAAAATATGAAGTGGAAGGCTTTCCCCAACCATTTATAGGTACAAATACCAAATATCCAAAAAATTGTCCTCTTCCCAATACACATTTATTTTGGTCCAGATGCCTTTCAGAACTCAATAAACTATGACAAATCAGAATCAGAATAATAGCTGTAAGTTATTTAGATGTGTGGTTTGTATCTACTGGAGAGATGTTAAAGTGATGGACATGATACTAGACTTGAAGTTAAGAGAGATTTGACTTGAATTTGATTGGGATTCTTTCGTAGTGCTCCTCCCCCTAAAAGTCACCTATCATACAAATATCAATGAGGGTATGAAACGGGTAATCTTATTCCCACAACGAAAAGGGAATGCTAAACAACAAAGAATCACAGAACAATTAAAATCAGTTGAGAGGCTATTAGCCTCACCAGGACATTTGCAAAAAACATTTTTGGGAGACCTGCTTATTATCTATTGCCCCACAAAATTCTATCCTAGACTCTTCTCTCTTCTCCCTCTATACTATAGTATCCCATCAGCACCCATGGATTGAATAATCATCCTAATGCAAATTATTTGACCACCTTACCTCTCTCAACCTCCAGACTCATCTCCAACTGCCTACTAGACAGTCAAACTAGATATCTCATAGGCCTCTTAAACTTAACATGTCTCAAAGTGAATATAAGATCTTTCCCCCCCAAACTCTTGTTTTTTTCCTATTGAGTGTTACATCCCAGTCATCCAGTTATCTTCAACCTCTCAATCTTCTCATCCCCACATCCAGTTGGTTGCTAAGTCTTGTCATTTCTGCCTTTTCTTCTGACATTGTTGGCAGGCCCTCATCACTTCCTGCCTAGATTATTTCAGTCGCCTGCTGGTGGGTCTCCTTGTTTTGGGTTCTTCCCCATTATAATCTATCCTCTTATCACCTGTCAGACTGATCTTAAAATGCAGGTCTGCCTGTTTCAGCCCTCTAATTCAATAAACTCATGTGACTCCTAGAACCATATATAAAATTCTCTCCCTCCAAGTCTCATCTCAAGTCCACCAAGAAGTCTTTCCTAATTCTACCTTAGTGTCTTCCCTGAGATTTTACCAGATTTATCCTGTACGTATCTTGTTTGTACATAGTCTTCATGTTTTCTCCGTTGGAATGTGAACTTCTTAAGAGCAGAGACTTTTCTGGCCTTTCCTTGTATCCCTAGCACAGATCTGGCACACAGTAGGTGCTTCAGAAATACTTGTTGACTCATCTCAATGCCAGCTTGGCTAGTCTAAGGAACAGAAACTGCCCAAACTTGTATTTAAGTTCCAAAGCCTGATAAAGTAGCATCAAAGACCTTTTTGTTTTGTTTTTTTCTTTTTTCCCCTTTTATAGGTAGATACTCACGGTGTATTGATGACTAGGCGATCCCACTGCCCCTTGATGTCATCTTCTGAAGGCTGCTCAGTGATATACAAACCATCAAACTCCAACTTTCTGGCTATTTCTTTTTCCCTTTTGAACACAACCAAAGGGACCTGAAGAATGAAAGATCGAAGTCAAGGAGAAAATTTCAGATCAAAGCTACTTCTCCTTTCAGTTATTTCCACAATAACCCTTCAAACATGTGTGGCAGAATTTCTTCTTTTGGAATATCCATATGAAAGGGAATTTATGATCTGCCTATATTGGGAACTTAGTATGTCCTTTTTCAATCTTTCTGCCATACCACTCTCAAAATATTTACCTGGCTCTACTCTATTCCTGGGAAGTCTACATTGGCTCCAATGGTCTCAGTCAATCAACAAGCATTTATTACATAACTGTTATGTGTGAGGTATATAAATATAAAGGTGAAATACAATCTCAGGCCAAACCGGACCTTTTAGCCCTCTTGCCTGGACTACTGCAGGAGTCTGTCTGCCCAATGGCTTCATGTCCTGAAGTCTTACTCTTCTAATAATTGCCAAATTGACTTTTCTAAAGTTGACTGTTAACTCTCTTATTCAGTAAACTCTGGTAGCTTTATATTATGTCTGTAAGTGAATATAAACTCCTTAGTTTAGAATGTAAAGCCCCTCAAAACCCAATCTACCTTTCCAGACTTAATACATTTTACACTTTTTTCAAACACTCTGCCATTTGGTCATACAGAGCTTGTTATTGTTCATCGTACCCATTTTTCTGTCTTCCATGCCTAGTATTCACTCTTTATCCCTGTCTCTTAGATTCCTTAGTTTCCTTCAAGACTCAGTGAAGTGCCACCTTCTACATGAATTTTTTCTTGATTCTCCCACCACCTCAGTTCCCTCCATACCCCTAATCACACTATAGCTATTTTGTAGACCTGTCTGTTTATGCATCTCATCTCTCCGCAATAGACTGTAAGTTCAGAGGCATGATGATTAATTACTTGACCCTTGTCAGATGTTTGATCCACAGAGTTAAGTTTTGCTTTCCCTAGATTTTATCTGAAACAAGGGATGATTCTGAGGACAGAGCACTTTAAGGGGTAGAAGGAAAGTAGAGTGTGAAGATCTGTGTTAGCCTCCCTTATAGAGCAAAGAGTTTAGGTCAAACCACCTTTTCCCATACAAAAAAGAAGAGACTTAGAGAAGAAATGGGAAGGCACTCACCTTTAAGCAGTAATAGCCCACAACACACACAAAGGAGATGATGGTGTGGATGATGGCCAGAGCCCTCAGTGTTGGTGCCATGTACCCAGTGCTCTCCTGCAGGACAAAGAACACCATCCCTTCTTCTTCCTCCTCCTCTTCATTAAAGGGAGTCCACAGGTTGGAGTCCTCTGCATCATCCTCAAAGGGCTCCTCAGTTACCTAGTCCAAGATACCCCCGCCACACAGACACACAGACAGATACACACACACACACACACACACACACACACTCTTTTGAAAGGTGCAAGGAGCTTATGGTTATTAGTCTTCCCAAGTAATTCCTTCTTCCCTTTGCTTTGCCAACTAATGTGAGGACATAGTTGTAATAATGAATTAAAGTTGATTTTATATTAACAGGTTAAAATCTGATTACCTTCTACTGAAATAAACATAAATGTAGCAGACAGTGTGAATTGTGTATTTTGTTTACGATCGTCAGTTTGTATGAAAACTATGCTTGTTACCAAAGAACTTGGGTTGAAAATTGTGAAAGCCTTTTGTTGGGGCCAACCTGAACATCAGGATCAGTAAGAAAGAATGCGTTCTGTTGAGACCATGACATCACAGAGTCCTGGTGTAATATATAAGAGCAATTCATGGAGCTAAGTCAAATGTAGATGTATGAGGTACAGTGGCTCCAAGAAATCAACAAAGAAATGATTTTCACTTTGGGGAAGCTATACAGGCCCCATTTGACTAGCTCTATAAAAATGTAGGATAATGACCCCACAGCAGAGACGCACTACCTAAGCAAGTATTATCTCCTCCCCAGGGTTCCACCACTCCCCTTGTCACTGGTATAAGAATGTAAGCAGAAGAGCAATGCGGCATAAGGAATGCCCTGCTTTCCCCAACCTTTATTATTTTACATAGTTCTAGAGAAGCTATCTTTTGAAAAAGGATGAGGGAGAAATTAAATGCATAAATATTAGCAAAAGGGTGATAAAACTATCTTTCTTTGCAGATGATAGAATGGTTTACCTAGAAAACCGCAGAGAATCATCCATGAAACTAATCAAGATTACAAAATAAATCAATAAAAATAATCAGCATTTCTTTAAAAAAATGAGAAAGTAATAGAAAGAAATTCTATTCAAAATAACTACACGAGGTTTGTATTAACATAGTTATGAAAAACTCATTAATTAAATAAAGGAAGACAGTGAGAGACACATCAGTCATGGTTGGGTTGGACTGCATTAATACATAAAAATACTGTCTAAATTAATAACATGTTTTTGGAGGAATAAAAGATCTGGAATATGAAGGGAAATTTTTTAGAAAGCAAGAGTGAAAAGAGAAGAATGGAACACTGATCTTTTAAACTATTTTGATAACTCATTAAAAAATAGAAAAGTAGATAAGTGAAACAGATGAGATAACCTGAGCAAGTAATTAGCTATAACTGAAGGCAAAGTTCAGTAATTCTAAATATAGCAGAAAGGTGATTATTTCATGATTACAATTATGAAAACTAGAAAGTTTGAGGAGAACTTAGGTTTAGACCACCATCTAACACGATAAATTAAAAGTTTCCAAATAGATATGGAACCTATATAAAAAAGACATTTTTATAAAATTAAAGGAAAGAAAGACTGAAGCTTTCATAAACCTTTAGGGTAAACGTTCTTAACAAAAAAGAAAGGAAAGAGGTGATCCTAAAGGACAGTTTTGATTGCATAAAATGAAAAAGCTTCACAGATTAATGTGGATAGTGTAAGAAGAGAAACAGTTAACTGGGAAAAAAATCTTTGCATCACACATCTCTAATAAAAGTCTGATGTAGGCAATTGACAAAATATATAATATCAAGAACTACTCTAATATAGATAAATATCCAAAGGATATTGAATTTTTAAAGAAACTGATGCAAATAAAAACCAACTCCAAGCTTTCCATCTTGTATTCCTAAAAGTGGCAAAGATGATAGAACAAAAAAAGTCAATTTTTGAGGTGCTGTGGGAAGTCAAGTACTGTAGTGGTGCTAAAAATTGGCTCGATCATTAAGGAAAACAATTTGGAATTATATAATAAAAGTCATTAAACTATTCACACCCTTTGACCATATTAACTTACCACTGGGCATGTACCCCAAAAAGATTTAAAAAAAAAAAGATCCCATGTGTGCCACAAAATTCATAGAAGCATTTTTTGGTGGTAGCAAAGAAAAAAAAAACTTATAAACAAAAGTGAGAACCACTGATCATGGAACAGCTGAACAAATTGTGATATATGAATATAATGAAATATTGTGCCACTAGAAATGAAGAATTCAGAGAAATGTGGGAAGACGAATGCAGAGCAAAGTAAAAGCAGAATAATATGCATAATGACTATATTCATATTGATGAAAACACGGATAACAAAATGAACTTTTAACTATAATGACCAATCTTGTTCCTGAAGAACAGATGAAGAAACACCTCCTTCCTGTTCGAAGAGAAGTGGGAAACTACAGTTATAGAATGTTGCATATACTGTCCAACATAACTGGTTTGTCCATTGGTTTTACTTAACTTATTTCAGAGAAGGGTTCCAATGAAGATGTGTTATCAGGAAATGAATGCATGGTATGAAAACAAAAGGCATCAATAAAATTGAAATAAACTGAAACAAGGGAAGGGAGTAAACTGCCTATATATTCCCCAAATGAGTTACCATAAAGAATTATGAAAACATAGGAATAATAGCAATGGACAAACCTAGACATTCGCAGGAGACACAATCTAAGAAAGAAGCCAGTCATAAAACTCAAAATGCCTGTACACAAAGCATGACTAATTGGAAAAATGAACCAGAGATCCTAAGAGCAGGTAAGAGAGGATGAATACATGGCACAATCATGTACGAATAATAGAATACTAAAGTTCAGAACGAGCTGAAGCTGAGGAAAAAAGCTAAGGCTAATAAAAAAGGGCTTTATTTATTTTTGCTATTTGGAAGGAAAGAATGTCAAAAAGGATATAACTACTAAACGGGTGGATGGGATAAAGATATTTTTTGCCTTATTTTTCTCCACCAAGGAGAATGATTTTTGGATTGAAAATAAAATAAATATTCAAGATAATTAAGGAGATGGTAAAAGCTTTTGAGCAGTTAGGTGGACAGAATGCTGAGCCCATATTCAGAAAGACTCATCTTTGTAAGTTCAAATTGTCCTCAGTTATTTACTAGCTGTGGGACCTTGGGCAAGTCACTTAATCCTGTGTGCCTCAGTTTCCTCATCTGTAAAATGAACTGGAGAAGAAAATGGCAAACCACTCCAATATTTGCCAAGTAAACCCCAAATGGGGTCATGAAAAGCTGGACATGAATGAAAACAATGGAACAAGAAGACAGCAGTCATTGCTTTAGATGATGTTAAGTCGCTCTGTTAAAATGAATTACATCATTATAGAAGTAGTGGCAGATGTGACTACTGAGCCACATCTACTGAGTGTCCTCGGAATAAAATCATGGAGGGTGGCAGTGCAACTACAGGATTGGAGAAAGTCAAACATCTCAATTTTTTAAAAAAGAGAATGGCATCTGAAAACAATAAGCCACTGAACTTGACTTGAATCAGGGGTAACATTCTAGAACATTATTAACAAGATAGTAAACAAAGAAACAGAAGTGATGATCATGAAAAGCTAGTAGGGCTTCATTAGGAACAGGGCATACAGGACTATCCTCATTCCTCTTGTTGGCAAAGTTATCAAACTTGGACATCAGGAGAATATTCTGGTGGTTTTTTTTGAGACTGAGTTTCCCTGTCTTTCCTTGGCTAGAAGCACAGTTAGCCTCTCAGGGGCTTAATCTCATTACTGATCTACTAACTGGCAGAGAAGATTTGGCCTATTCTGTTTCTCACCTAGGTCAGTTCAACCTCTCCTGAGGCAGCCTTATGGCTCTTGATCCCAGGGGTCAGCATCTCAGTGAGGGACTTAATATGGACACTTAATTGGCTCCACTTGGGTTGGCTCCCTGCATCTCAGAACTTCTGAACTCAAGTAATCCCCTAGCTTCAGCCTCCCCAGTGGTAGGGATTGTAGGCATGTACTACCCTTCCTGGATTAAGGGAAAGCTACAGAAACAGTTTACTTAGGTTTTTGTGATGGATCTGATAAAGTTTCTCATGTTTTTTTAAAAAGATAGAGAGATGTGGGCTAGATCATAGAAGAGTTAGATTACTTCACAATTCCAAGGAATTTGTGCTTGGCTCTAAGATGTTTAATATCAGGCATTTGTGCTTTGGATAAATGCATCCATGATATGCTTATCAAATTTTTAGGTGACTCAGATTTGGGAAGGATAGCATTCATTCCCTAAGTCAGGATTCAAAATATCTAGACAGGCTAAAAAAATGGGCTAAATAAAATAAGATGAAATTAATAGTGTAAACAAAGTTTCAAGCTTCATTCAAAAATCCATTTCATAAGTCCGGCCTTAGGGAGTTTCAGATAGATAGAAATTCATCTGAAAAAAGATCTGGAGTTTTAATAGATGTAACTTCAATAAGAGTAAATACTGTAATACAATATCCAAGGAAATCAGTGGTATCTCAGGCTGCATTAAGATAGGCAAAGATTACAGGTATGAGAAGGTGATAGTTGTGTTTTGTTGTAGGCATTACATTTAAGTAAGTACACATTGACAAGTTAGAGGGTATTCAAAAGGAGGGCAACCAAGGTTCTGAAGGCCTCAGATTCATGTTATTTGAAGATCAATTGATGGAGCTCGGGATATTAAGGTTGGAGAAGAGAACATGTGGGGATATAGATACTGTATTTCTCTCTTACATGTGGAGGGCTATCACATGAAAGGATCAGACTTATTCTTCTTGGCCACTGAAAGCTAAACTCAGAACAATGGACAGAAGCTGGAAAGAGGCAGGTTTAGGCTTAATATGAAGAAAAAATTCCCAATAGTTAGGTAATTAAGAAGTAGTGGGCTCTAAAGACCTTATTTAAGGTTTTCAAACAAGACTGGATGGTCAGACATGTTATGGAAGGGATTCTTTTGTAGCGATTCATTGAATGTGATGACCAGTAAGGCCTTCCACTTCCAAAGTCTACAGTTCTTTAGAACCAAGTGTCAGGCCCTTTGGCAAATGACACTTTTTTTTTTTTTTTTTTTTTTTTACCAGCTGGAAGCTTTTCAAGTGGCATAGTGCCTAGAGCAAGGTCCCTGGTATGTCTTCATGTATTCCATAGATACATAGCAAGTAAATAATCCCTGAATGAATAAAGGAAGCTTTACCTTGTAGAAGAGCAGGATAAAGTTGATGGCAAAGGCCACAAACAGAGCGAGGAATCTCAGGTTGTAGAAATTCCTGGCCAGGTAATGCTATAAAGAAAAGAAAATACATGAGAACAGGGGTGGGAGGAGAAGGGAAGGTGAAGAGACATTTTATTCCTTTCTCATCTCTTCTACACATTCTTTTCCGTTCTCAAAGTCATTTAAAAATCTCACTAGGTTAAAATCTTCACTTGTCTAGTCACACCTGCATTGGTTATCACTCTTCTAGAATTATCCTGGCCTTCCTATCCCAGATAGGATCTGGAGCAGCCAGAGAGTGATTTTAGAAACTTATGTTTGAAGAAACCCTGCTCTAGACTTAAGCTAAGTGTCCAAGGCTGCTGGCAGGCAGTGGGTAAACATTCTGCTATAAAGTGGTCATTGCTAATGGTAGTTAAATATAAAAAATCAGGAACGCTTTGCTTATGAATAAATAATTCTTACTCATGAGACGAAAGCTGGAGCTGTTACCCAGGGAAGCTGCTTCCCAATCCCCAGCTCCTCTCCCGACAGGAGCTTTGGTTGTTGGAGTCCCCACCTCTCTTCTTCCTTTCTTCATTTTCCTCCCCAGTTTAAACCCTGGCAGTGCTCCAAATAAAAAGCTATCACAGCTTTAGTGTAGAATGGTAGTAGCTCAGAGCCAAAGAGATTCCTGTTTCCTTTAGAGTAAGCAGGGAAAATGTGTCCCCTTGAACCTCCAGTCACAGCTCAAAAGCACTTTCCTTTCATTATCCCAATATTATGAAGGTTCGTTGGGTTGTAGAGAACTCTATAGATCAGTTATATTATCAGCTTACTTGGTGTTAAAGCCAGGGGTGGGGAACCTGTGGCCTTGAAGGCCACTCGTGGCCCTCTAGGTCCTCAAGTGTGGCCCTTTGACTGAATCCAAACTTCACAGCCCGCAGGTTCCCCACCCCTGGAACCTTCAAAATATATTTGTATAACAAAATGTATCATTCTGAGTAAGTTTTCAAATGAAACACAACCTACAGGGGATTTCTTTCCATATATTAAGGTTTCCCAAATGTGTAGGAAAGCATTACATATGTGAGGATTTCCTGTCCTCCCAGAAAGAAATTAAGCCAAAAAAAGGCATGGAGTTCCAAAAACAAAATCAATCACCAACAAAGAGTTATTAAATGAGTGTTGTGTGCCAGACATGGAAGGTAGCTGCTTGCTACTTTTCCTTTTTCTTGCCTTCTTTCCCCAATGCAAAAAAAGGACAGAGATCAAATGGGAGGAACCAAAAGCAAATGAACGGGGATGGAAGGAAGAAAGGAAGACCCAACGGTGAGAATGAGGTTGAGTGAAAGCGCTCGGTGTTCCACTGGGCACTTCACACCCGAGGAATGAGGAATGAGGAACGCAGCTGGAATTGCGCTCTGAAGGATGTGCAGATTATGGGTGTTGGGGAAAGTGCTTACCAACATTTTGGTCTGATAAATTTCTAGGCTTTTGAAGAAATTGGCCATGAATGCTTCGGGTCTCTCCTCCTTTTGGCCATGACGGCGCTTCTTCTTGGTCCTTTCCCCACCCACGTTTTCTTCCTGCTGCTCCTCCTCCTTGACTTCATCCTGCTTTTCTCCATCTTCCATACTATAAAGGGATAATAAGAAACCAACTCAGTTCAGATTAGCTAGGAATGTCAAGCTCAGAAAGATCACAAATGAGAGAAAAACTACACAGAAAGAGAGTTTAGGTTAAGTAGGACAGAGACACACAGGTAGGGTCCTTAAGGACAGAAACCCTGCTTTATACATCTCTTTATCCCACATAGCATCCCACCCACATGAGGCGTTCATTTAATATTCATTTAGCAAATGGTGTGGTGATACTTTGGTAAAGTTTATTACTTGCTCTTTTAATTTTAGATGGTTTTTCATCTGCACAGTTATGCTTAAGTTACGGCACCTGTTCTCAGGAATACTGGCTCAAAAATAACCCTTTTAGTTCAAGTTGTCATTTATCATATACCATCTTCATCTTTTTTTAACCTTCTCTTCTCTCATTTACTTTGCACTTCATCTAGTATTTGGTTCTCTCAAACATTTTTCTGAAGTTGCTAAGTGCTGTGCTCAAGGTTCATTCTTGGGCTACACCACTGGGGATGAGAAGGTTAAGAGAGATGATGAGAAGTTAAGGCCTTTACACTCCATGCAATATGATGATTACAGCTGACACAGAGGAAAATATGCCCCAGCTTTGAATATCTACTTTCCTGAGGCACCATAATAGCACCAACAGTCACAGGGATATTAATTTAGGTGCATTAGAAGCTTCGCAAGTCTGATTTTCAAAGCCCTTTTGGAAGGAGGGGGAAGATGTTATCTAAATATTAAGGGAGAGAAAGGTAAGAAGGGATTGTGGGAAGGGGGAGGGGTGTGTGTGTGTTAAACCAACTAGGAAGGTAAAAGAGGAGGTTGCGGAACAGGAGGAAATGATCGAGAAGAGGTCCTCAGTCCTCAGAAAAATGCTAGCTGACTTTTCACCACTGAGGTTTGGATGTGGCATGAATTTCTTGGTTATTAGCCATGGCAACTAGAACAGGAAACGCCTAGAAGACATCAACCAGAACTCACTCGGCCTTCTCAGAGTCGACTTTTCCTTCTCTTTCACTTTCGGTTTTCATTTCTGCTGCCTAGAGAAAAAGTAACGGTCAAACAGGACACCTTATTTTCATCCCTTTTCCCTGGTTGGCTGGTTTCCCATACAAGTAGGAATGTTATATCAATAATAATAGCAATTGTTCACATATAACTAAAGTCTATATGACTTATGAAGCACTTAACCTACATTATCTCACCTGAAAGATATTAGCAGTTATCACAAAGGTGAAAAATGAATCCTCTTCCTCTGATGAGGATGTGGTCCTGGATGTGTTAACATATCTTCAAAGTTTAAGTCAACTATAGTAACCATGGCTTTTTAAAAGAGAGACATCTTCTAAATCACTGAAGATGTACTAATCTCATGGCACAAGTCTTTTGTGTCTTCCTTTGTTTCAAAATCCTCTCTATCTAAACTCTGGCATTCAATGAGAACTAAATGTGGCTTCCCACTAAAGATATGGAGGTGGAGACAGGATTGGGCGGGAATACAAGGTATGCACCATAGACCATGATGCATGATGAGAGCTCCCCAATAAGTGGGAACTCCCTATATTTTAGGTTTCCAGGGTTTTAGTATCCCAAGATCAGTACAATCTACAACAAAGTTGCTTTATTTAGCTCACAGCTTTAGTTTGCAACAGCTACTAGGAGGTACATTTGCACTTCTGGGGATGAAGAGAGGTAAGAGAAATAGATCATGCATACCTGTGCTTTCCTTTTCTTCCGAACTGTGCTCTCCAATGTAGGGGGCCCATCATTTCCAATGACCTCAGAGAGATCCCCAAGGCCAGGGTCAGGACCATGCTTTGTGCCACCCTCCTTCTTTGGGTGGAGCCCAAAGAGATCTGACATGATGTCTGCCTCTCCCTTCTCACCCTTTACAAAGTGCACTAGCTCAGCTGTGATGTTCTGCTCAGTCACTTCTGCTCTTTCTGCTTCTATAACATCATCATGGATGCCAAACTGTGTAGGGTCAGGCATGTCACCAAGGATCTTGGTTACTCTGATGTTCTTTGCTCCTTCTACCAAGCCACCCCCAAACACAGTGTTCCAGAGGATCTGAAAGATTCCCCACACGATGGTGAAGAACAATTGGAACAATCCCACAAAAAACATCCAGAAGAAAGAGAAAAACACTTTCACCAGTTCTTTGACAGTCATTTTCTTCACCTTCCTATACTGCTTCTTGAGGTTTCTCAGACTGGCCATTTTCAGAAAACTGGCCACGTTTCTCTTCACTGAGACACAGGCTGTGGCAAATGCAGAAGCAGACTCTAATGCTTTTTCTTCTTCATCCTCCTCAGCTTCCACTACACAAGAAAACTCTTCTTCATCCTCCTCTTCTTCGGGCCTTTCGGCTGAGTCAGATTCAGAGATTTGGGACGCCAGCTGCATTTCAAAGATGGTGTCTTCACAGAAGTTTACAAATAATTCCATCTTTTCCTGTTCCCCACCTTCATTGACAACATCAAAGATAAACTGGCGTTTGGATTCTTTAACCTGGGGTTTCTCCCACTGTGTTCGGCTAGACTCACTGATCTCAAAGTAAACACGTTCAATTTTCTTGGCTCCCCCCATTATCTCGATGCGCCCCAGATATGGTTCAAAGTAATTTAGGACACTTTCAGCCGGATCAAGCAAACACTGGAGGCGGGAATCATTGGGCATATGTTCTGAAAGGTTGGTTAGTAATACAGCCACATTAAACCCAATGTCCTTGGCTGGCTCATGAAACCTGTCCACAAAGTCAATGTAGTTAAACATTTCATTCTCATCAGCCTCTGCACAGGAGAGGAGGAACTCGACCTCCGACTGGGGATACTGTTTCTGCCCTTCCATGGCTTTCTGGAATTCTTTCTTGGAGATGATTCCTTTTCCATCAGGGTCATATTCTTTGAAGGCATCTGAATTGGTCAAGTCCTTCAGTTTAAGAAACATGTCAAAGAATTTCAAGATCATTTCTACATTGGTAGATGACTCCACAAGGGTGTCAACCATCTGTTTGCCAATGGTTCCATTTACAACATTCCCTGTGAGGCAAGATAAGCAGATACACATGTACATATATTGTTGTACTTGAATCATGATAGAACTGACCAGGTAAAAAGAACTATTCACATTCACGTAGGGCTATAAATTTTTTCCTTACACTAAAATTTAAAAAATCAGCTCTCGTAAGTCAGTATAAGGCATCTTCCAATAAAACACTGTTTCTTTCCAAATGCTACATTGTTCCTCTAAGGAGCTATATATTTTCAGGAAACTTGGAGGCCAAACAAGTCAATTACTTGATTGTATACCAAACTGTATGCTGGGAGTAAGATATGGAAATATGTGGGAGTAAATCAAAGCCATAATAGATGTTCCACTATGAAACAAGGGAGATTGTAGCAATAAAATAAAGAAGAAATGAATTGGAATAGCATGGTATCTATGCCAGATCCTCTCCTTTGGCACAGTGCCAGAACAACTGTACCAGAGGAGTACAGAGGGATAAGTGATGCTATTACCATCCTCTTGAAGCCTAAGACAGTTCCTTATTAGATGGCATGGATACAAATTTTTGCAGTCTAGTTGAAAACAAATGAGAAAGGAGAGGGAACAAAGGTTGGCGTTTTTTTCCATAGATGTTTATGTATTTCCTATTGGCAGAAATCAGTTGGCTGTAATCTTCTTTCCCTTTCTCCCCTTTCCCCCACTTATTCATCTATTCCCAGTCATTTTATTGAGATTTTCTTTCCAATATTTGTTATTAAGCTTGATTCAAAAGACCTGACAGTAGGAAAATCTGAAAGAACAATGAGACTAGTGCAATCACTCAACCAAGCAAATAAGAAACTGTGAATTTATAATTATGCCAAACAGCCTCACCTTCCAGGAGGGACAGTAGCATCACCACCATGTCTTGTAAGAGATCTAAGAGTTCTTTCAGCAACTTGATCTGACTGGAATCCTAGAAAAACAACAGGAGATACCTATGCATTAAGTGCTCCCTTAACAAAATAGAGCCATGAGCAAGCATACTACGCTATGGGGAAACAGGCTGAAGGCTACCTAGGCCTCCAGGAATAAACTAGTATTAGGGAGGATAAAGTGTCATCTGACCCAGCATGGCAAAACCTTTTAGAGCAGCGGTTCTCAACCTGGGTTATGTTCTCAAGTGGGTTATGTTCAATTTGTAACAATGAAAATACATCCTGCACATTAGTATTTACATTATGACTCATACCAGTAGCAAAATTCCAGTTATGAAGTAGCAACAAAAATAATTTTATGGTTGGGGGTCACAACAACATGAGGAACTGTATTAAAGAGTTGCAGGATTGGGAAGGTTGAGAACCACTGTTATAGTGAATGGCACATTTAAACATATCAGAATATGGACATCATACAAATGACTTCCTGCCTTCCCTTTTTCATAGATAGTAAAGTTCATGTAAAATATTAAGCCAACCTAAAAGAGCATTCCAACACCTGAGTGTGAGGAAAGCCACTGGTATCCTTCTACAGTTTACAATCCAATGAGTTACAAATTCTCCCCAATTCTTCCACTTCCAATCCATGAAATGATGTATCACCAGTTGTCTAAATATAAACCCTGCCCATCCTGAACCCTAGCTTCCCAATGTCTCATCCCCATTCACCTCTACCCTTTTCCTCTCATATTTCACTCCAGTTCTACCTGACCTGTCCCCTGTGCCATTTGGAACTCCCATTACATAGTTCACAAAACTCTCTTCCTTTTGGACCTCTTCCTTTTATAAACCTGAACTCAGAGATCTGTCTCCTCCCCAGTGACAAAGCAACTCTAATCACTCTTTCCAAAAGTCTTATACCAACTCCCAATATTGTTCATAGGCAAGGTGTCAAAATACTCCTTACTCCTCGCTGCTGGGGCCATCTCCAGTTGTCCTGATCTATATCCTGCTACTGGGCTGAGATGGCTCCAGAGGAGAAAGTGAGGCTGGTGACTTTGCACAGCCCTCCCTCCCTTTAATCCAATTAACTTGCAAGTCATGGGATCACCTTACTAATGTCATGGTCCCCTTCAAGAATGAAGGGCAAACAATGGCTTCTCCCTGCTACTTAGAAACCTTCTGATCCTCTGAAGTTCACTCCATTCAGGTTTATCACCAATTTATCGATCACAATTAGAGGAGCACTTATATATCAGCCCTCAAAGAAGGGTATTTTTCCTCCTTCCTTAAGGAGGTTAGCACCTGGGCTCACAGTCTTCCTCTCCATTTCAACTCCTTATTCTTTTTGTTTGTTTTTTGTTCAGTTGTGTCTGACTCTTCATGACCCCATTTGGGGTTTTCTTGGCAAAGGTACTGAAGTGGTTTGCCATTTTCTTTCTCCAGCTCATTTTACAGATGAGGAAACTGAGGCAAACCACATTAAGTGACCTACCCAGAGTCACACAGCTAGTAAATATCTGAGGTCACATCTGAACTCAGTTCTTCCTTACTCCAGGCCCTGTATTCTATCCATTGCTCCATCTAGCTGCCCTGCCCTTTTCTAGGGGACTTCAATATATATGTTGATGTCCCCTCAAACACTACAAACTTCCAATTTCTTAATCTCTTCAACTCCTATGACTTATTCCTCCATCCTATTTCAGCTACCCATAGGGATGGTCATACTCTGATCTTGTGTATTGTTAATGTATTGTTAAAAGAATGGGAAGATCTTTCTCGCCCATTAATAGGCCTATGTGACCTGCTTTGAGCCTGAGTCAAATGCAAGCCTGAACCACATGGAGCCTGTGGTGGGAGGAGCTTGCTGAATGAGGAGAGCAGGAAGTGGGAGACTGAGGTGGAGCTGAGAGAGTGGGGGCAGAGAGAGGCAGGGCAGCTAGAGTGGGTGAGAGAGGGGTATTTTGCCTAAGGAAGCTTGTTTGTGAGGAGGCCTGACAGAGGGAAGGCTTGGGGATGGCGGTGCTCCCTGCTCTGGTAATGTATACCAACTTCTTTATTACCATTGTGGATTTGGCTTTCTAGTATATGAATAAATATCTTGGTTTTGATGGAATTGGAACAGAACTGCCCCCAGCCCCAATATCCAAACTTCACTACAGGCTCACTGTATCTACCACCCCTCCACCCCTCCCCAGTCAATGTCCTAACTTATGCCTCGCTGCTCACTAAAACAAGTACGTCCCTGAACTCTTAGTTCCCACAAAAACAGCAGGCATATTGGGGTGGCTAAGTGGCACAGTGAACAGAGCACTGGCCCTGGAGTCAGAAGGACCTGAGTTCAAATCCAACATCAGACACTTAACACTTACTAGCTGTGTGACCTTGGGCAAGTCACTTAACTCCAATTGCCTTGCCCTCCCCCTCCAAAAAAAAAGCCAAAAAAAAAACAAAAACCCAGCAGGCATGCCCAGGTGATAGAAACCCAGCACTCCCCCAGACCCTTTCCCATGAGAACAGGTATGCAATCACAATCATATCATCCATTTAGCCCAAGACAGGACGACAATACCTAACTACTCATCTTGACCAGCCAAGACCATAATAGCTAGCCTATCAGAAGACATCACCACCAGGATGTAGAACAGGATGCTTGACTACCTAGCTGTAGAAGGGCCCACCCTATGTTAGCACCTGCACAGTGATAGAAAAGAACTGACCTAGAGTGAACTTATGACATAGAGAGTCTGCTTATTATAATATCATTACCATATATTATAATATCATTACCATATATACATACACCCCCTTAACTTTATGCATTATGGGTAACCACATACACAGTTAGGCTGGGACCCCTCCTAGTCCCTCAACAAACCCCTCCTGCCCTTCTAATATTAATCATACTCCTCTATTCTATGTAAATCTTGATTATGTAATTGGCATCATATTCTCTATAAAATTGTGTGTTTTGCTTTACTGAAGTTGCTAAATTCCTCTAAGGGCCTCAGTCACTTGCCAGAGAGTGAAACCTCAAAACTATAATAAATCTTTCAACTGGCCTGGAGTTGACCTGAGTCTTTGTAATTCTTTTTTTTTTTTTTAAGGGGGGAAGGCAGGGCAATTGGGGTTAAGTGACTTGCTCGATGTCACACAGCTAGTAAGTGTGTCAAGTGTCTGAGGATGGATTTGAATTCTGGTTCTCCTGGCTGATACTTTATTCACTGCACTACCTAGCTGCCCCAGAGTCTTTGAATTCTTTAGAGATGACCCACCAAAACACAACCCGAAACTCATCAGTTTTGTCTTCAAAGAAGATAGTCTGTTATATCTTGTGATTCAAACCTGGAAATAACTCCTGCATATTCATAGCAGTCACTGTGTGTAGCACACAGAGATATATTTTGCCAGCATTCACAATTAATTTTCCTTCAAGAAGCAAAAGCTCAAATCCTTTTATCTTATCATAAACTTACATTGCTCTCTACATGCCTCAATCCTCCTATTCTTTGTCCTCACTAAGCCCTCTATCCTTCATGACTACCTTTATTTTCTTCCCAATCTCAATTCTATAGTTAACTTATTCAACTTTATATCATCTTCTGCTCTTGAATCCCTTGTTCAAGTTCATATGCTGTTGAATAGTCCTGGAGGAAATCTTAAAATAGAACCGACTGGGTGCACTCCACATTTATGTTATCCAGTCTCAACTAGGTGCTCAACATATTACGACAATCCTTTTACTCTTCTCTAATTGACACTCTATCTCATTTTCCACAGAGGCTGTTCTAAACCTTCCCTTCCTTCCTTAAGCTTACCATGCAATTTCTTCCTCACTCTTTCTCAGCTGAGAACTCTGCCTCATACTGTATGAGAAAATAAAGGCCATTTGCCATAAGCTCCCTCTTCTTATTTCTTTATACCTCAAAACGCTTTAACATCTCATTTGTCCTTTATTCCAGTCTCTGAAAAGTTGACCATTTGTTTGAGCCCAGCCCCTCTAATATACTTTTGATTCCATCCCTCCTATATTATCCAGCAGATAAGATAATCCCCTCATAATCTTCTCCTCCCTTTCAATCTTTAATTCCTTCTCCATATGCACTGAATAAACTCCAGTGGCTCCCTATTATCTCCAGGATCAAACACAGAATCATTTGTTTGGCTTTAAAAGCCCTTCATAACCTGTAGTCCTTTCTACCTTTCCAGTCTTCTTAACACTTATATATAAGCACTCTCAAATACAGTGACTGGTCTCCTTGCTGTTTCTTGAACAAGACACTCCATTTCTCAACTCAGGGTATTTTCAGTAGCTTTTCCTCATGCCTCGTGTGTTCTCTCTCCTCATTTCTACCTCTTGGCTCCCGGGGTTTCAAGCGACAGCTAAAATTCTACCTTCTACAAAAAGTATTTCCAGATCTCTCTTAATGTTAGTACCTTCCTTCTTTTGATTATTTCAAATTTATTCTGCATATAGCTTATTTGTACAGTTATTTAGGGCAGCTAAACAGTGCAGTGGATAAAGTGCTGGGCTTGCAGTTAGAAGACTCCTCTTCCTGAGTTCAAATCTGGCTTCAGACACTCACTAACTGTGTGACCCTGGGCAAGTCACTCAACCCTTTTTGTCTCAGTTTCCTCCTCTGTAAAATAAGCTAGAGAAGGAAATGCCAAACCACTCCAGTATCTTTGCCAAGAAAACCCCAAATGGAGTCATGAGGAGTGTGACATGGCTGAAAAATGACAAGACAACATAACAGCTACGACGTGTTGTCTTCCCCATCAGACTCTGAGCTCCTTGAAACAAGTACCATTTTTACCTTTCTTTGTATCCTCAGTACTTAGCATAGTGTCTGGCCTTCAGTAAGTGCTAAAAAATGTTTACAGGCTGCTAAGAGTTCTACTTTTTTTCTCTGACAAAGTAATTATTTACCTTATTAGGAGAATACATCTCTGAAATATGTAAAATGTCTCTGGGACTACATTTCCTTCAAATGCATTTCCCTTTGAGCTATTTGTGGGGCCCTATGCTGCTTATCTTATGGGTGTCGGTACCTGAGAAAGTTTCATCTGCATGTTAGCAAACACATGAAGAAAGCCAACAACTGCATCCCATAATCTGCTATGAGCCAGGCTCTGCTGGTTTCCAATGCAAGGGCCCTATGGAAACAAGAACAATTATCACATAAAAGTCAAATCCTATTCCAAATCCTAATTTTCTGCTAATAAAAATCTCAAAGAAGGGGTACTTGTTTCCTGTTTGGTTTGTTATTCAGTGATTTAAAAATTATTTTTCATAGCTTAGACAATTTTTTCTCAAGTATATCATGATATTTTCTGAACGCAGAATTATTTGTGTAAAAGAAATCACAAAGGTAATCTAGCCTATTCCCTTTCTTTTGGATATGTGATATACTTGCCTCTATACTTTCCCCCTAGATTGTTCCTGCTGCCTGGGATGCCCTGTTTCCTCATCCTGATCCTATCTTTCTTAATTTAAAACTCAACTCAAGTCTGCCTCCTTGATGAAGCCTTCACTGTCCTTTTCGGTTCTCAGTGAACTAAAACAAATGTTTGTTGTTTATGACACTGATTTAGAACTCGATTATAGACTGCTTTGTAATACCTCTTGTTTTGTTACTGTTAGTTGTCTTTTCACATATCTACTCTACTTGACTAGAAAGCAGAGATATAATGATTTATATCTCTCACAAAGCCTAATAAAATCCTACATACATGGTTTGTGCTCTGTAATTATTTGTTGAATGAGTGACGCTGATGATAAGTCTTACTCTAGGACATCACTTGTTACTGATAATTAGGGGTTTTAAGACACAATTTTGTTTTAGGAAAAGCTCCTTTGATATGTAACACAGATGTATTAAAAACCTACTTTAAAAATCCTAAATACCAAATAATACCAGATTGAAACTACTCTACCTTTGTACATTTGGCTAGGCTTCTTCAGGAAATGTCCGGTTCTGTACATATGGCACGATTCTCTGTGCAGGATCTAGGCACTAAACCCAAAGTCTATATTGTAAGTTTTAATGTTTTCTACATATAATTTATGTCCTTCAAAAGAACTATCTAGAGCCAATCTTTTATAAATTCAAAAAATCTTAAGGATTTTAGTTTTAATCTGAAGATTCTGAGCAACAATTTTAAGACTTAAAGGATGACTTACAAGGGAGTTATTTTTTCCTCATTGAGAATTAGAAGGCTCAGAATGGCTCAAAGGCCTGCTCTAAGACACAAAGTGAGGGAGTAAAATGATCCAGAACTTGGATTATTTAGTGTTTTATTCTGTGTATCATAAAAACATATATGCCCCTCATTTACACATGTGTGACATACAGAGAGCAACATGTCTATAAGCATGGGCTCAGTAATGTATTACCTGGATGTATTCTGTAAGAGAATTGAAAATCTGTTTGGTCACAGCCAAAGCTCTGGAGAAGTTTCGCTGTCCAGATTCATCAATGATGTCCTTTCCTGAATAATACCAATAGAAGTCACTGATTGATTCCTACGAACAAACAAGATAAATTATTTTTTTTTTCAGCCCTTACAACCAAATTAAGTGTAACAGAATGGTGCAGGGGAATTTCCTGTATTCCTACTTCTGTTCAGTTCTGGCACTACCTTGGGACCCCACGAAAAAGTATAGAGATTGCAGATGGCTAACATCTCCTAAGCTTAAATGCCCCTGTAAACAAGACAGTAGAGGCCCTAGGCAGAACTAAGTGGCTATGAGTGGCTGTTCTTAGAATCCATTTAGTCATAATGAAAAATGCAAGGTAAGGATCAGAAGGATTGATTTTTCATTTTCCCTAGGAAATTTTATTGTTTGTTCCTTTTTTATTTTTATGGGATTTTCCTTAGACATGGTAAACTCCATGACTTTCACTAAAATTCTTTACATTCGTTTTACTCTCAAAACTCCACTCACCTATCTGTCTTCTACTAACATTTTTTTCCCCTTCACTATGCCTTAAACCTTCTCTGACCCAATTATTTTACAATTGTTGCTCATTAAGGCTAGAGTAACATAAGTGAAGAGAAATGAAGAACAGAAGAGAACTGGATATTTGTGTGCATAATGGATAATACAGATTTTGGCCTTCTCCTAAAGTATCTGCTCAATAAGTCTGAATCACCTGGAATACTGCTTCAGCCTCTCTATTCCCTACACTCATATAGCTAGAGAATGAATGTTTCCTCTTTAATATGTTTCTAATGAATCCTGTCCTATCTCTTCAGCCTCAGCTTCTGGGAGAAATGGCTACAAACTCTAGAGCTCTAGACGAGAATCTTCTTGCTTACCTGAAGTCGTAGGAGGTAGTCAACGGTGCTGATAATGATATTCACAGTGGTGGTGTTGCCCATTTGTGTGCGAAGGAAGTTCTGAAAATCTGAAAGAACCATCCCTGGGAATGAGCGCTGCCCCCCTCTGGTTATTGTCATCCTTTCCTAGCTGGGCTAAGTGGAAATACATTATCTACATAATCTTAAAGGCACTGACATTTTTAAAAAAAAGATACTGAAGAGCTTACAAGCTGATTTATCCTTACCCTGAAGACAGCTCTTTTCATTATGAGGGGAAGAATAAAAATGAAGGGTGCTAAGGAGAGGGTTGACTGCATTATATAGTCTGAATTCTGGAAACAGCTTCCTACCCTGACAGGTGTTGAATCAATTTCCTTTAGCTATGGACCACTTATACTTGCTTTCCCTTTATAAGATCCCTCAATGAGAAGCAGATCCACATGAGTGCTAATGTTCATAATGGGAAGTTTTAAATAAAGTATACTGTGCTAGGTTTGTCTCTGTTCTTTGTTTTTCCCATGAGGATTAAATTTAGTGACTTACCACTGTTATGACCTTCACAAAGCAGTTGCAGGAATCTGAAGAGATCACAGGTAAATTCATGATTTTGGAGTACCTTTTCACCTTGAAAATACATGAGATCATCTGTGAGCACTGTCTGGTAGTCAATGAAGAGGATTCTTCAATGCAAATAATTATAAGAAAAAACAAGGGCCTACAAAAAATGTTATTCACCAAAGATTCTGACATTTGGGCAAATCCAATTAAATTAAAATGAAGATGGGAACACAGAACAAAAAGCCCCAGGAAATCCAAAATATTTAGTACCATGATGCATGTTTTATAATAAAAAAACCTAAGGTGGTGCCAGTAAATGTTTCACAGTCCATAATCCACGTCTCATAGATTGAATATGGTTATTGAACTGCTGAGCAAACTTTCCCCGCCAACCACTGCTACTAAACTGAATCTGGAAAGATGCAATTAAAGATGATCTCTTTCAGCATTTGCAACATATGGTAGCTACTCAAGCCAAAAACTCAAACTTACCTCGCTCCCGAACGATGACTGGGGATGAGAAAAAACAAAAAGAATACAAGATAAGAAAACCAAAAGCAACATAATCATTATGGTGAAACTCCCTATAGTAAAAACAGAATTTAAGAAGTCTGTCCTAGGTGCACACTTTAACAAGATTATCTATAGAAACACTACCTTGAAACAGACTTGGACTTTTCTTGTTAAAACAAACAAATGGTAAAAGGGAGCTTTAAACATCAGGGATTAAGGTGAATCTTGAAATAGGTGGTTTTCATTATTACATACGTGTTCCTTCCTCAGTAACCATTCCCAGGCCTTCAGCTTTGTTCTGCCTCTCAAATGCATTCAGATCAAGGACACTTTTAAGAGAGGAAAAAAAAAAAAGGTGGGGGAGAAGAACAGTGTTGGGGAAAAGCATTTCTATACAACATATATCTACCAACTAAGCATATCCTATCATAGGATTATATTTTCATAGTGTAAGAGCGAGAAGACCCTTAGAAGTTATCTAGCCCAAGCCATTCATTTTATAGATGAAATCTTGATCTGAAAAATGTGCCCAAGATTAACAGTGAAACTATCATTGAATGCAGATCCTCTGACTCTAACTTCAGTATCTTCCACTGGCCCATGCTCCACTTCACTGTATACAAACAGTTTAATATACTAAATTGTGACTCAGAGATGTTGAGTTGGGAAGAATCTCAATGTTGTGCCTGAGGATATTGTTCTCAGGACACATTTGGATCAGTACAATCTAGGTCTCTGGGTGGACAGTTTTATCTAACTTTGTATCTCCCCCAGCACGAATCACATGTAGTGTACTTAAAAGACAATTAATGAAATTTCTATTTGAAGAACAATATTCACACAGTTCTGTGAGTTAATTCTTATTCTACTTTGTATTCACTTTATTTCTGATGGATGAAAGATTTTAAAAAATTACTCTTTGATAACTATCATAGACTGTGCTTTGTGAAATATTTGGATTGAGTTCTAGTAGAGACAATAAAAAATTATAGAATGGGCACAATCTTACTCTGAGAAATACTGGAAGCTCTGGTATTCTAAGTGATGGAGCTTTAACAGAATGACCCTCTGCTTATGTTGATGGATTCACTTGGGGCACTAAAGTAGGCAAGAAATACATTTTGACTGTGGTTGATTTTTGCCACTAGATAGAGAAACTATGCAGAGGTTATCTCATCTCAAATTCTAGGCAAAATCAAATAGAACTGGCACAGACAGGAATGCTGCAGGTAGCTGAGTAGGCTGATTACTTTCTGTCTGGGTTGTCCTCTCGCAAGGACACATTTGCTAGAAGCTTTTATAATTACTGAAGTCCTCAGCTAGGAGTTCTTCAAAATGTCAATAGACTATGGAGTGAATTATATTCCTATGACAGCTTCTTGACCACAGACTGCTAATACTGGGCTAAGACAAAATCATTTTTTACTTCCTTCTCCTGTTGCTCATTCTCCAGGGCCAGCATTTATCACTTATCCTTACTTGGGCAATGATATCTAGAATAGGCATCTCATATGGGAAGCCAAGAGAATTTTATGGCAATAATTTCAACTTAGTTTCACTTAATAATTCAAATTCATTGTCTACTCTGAATGGTCTCCTTACTAAGCATACAGAGCTTTAAGAGATGTGGTTTGTAGCAGGGGTCATATTGACCACACCTTGAATATAACTCCTTTGTTCATCTGGTGAATAAAACCGCTGTCATACACGCTTCCTCAATAATACAAAACTATCGTCTATTTCGCTTTCAGGGTTAAATGGTGTCAATATTTATACAACTTCGACAAAACAGCACTGACCCACATCATAGCTATGGAAAGTCCAGTGAAAAGCTGGTCAAGCATCTCAATGGGAAGTTTAATCTAATTTTCTAACTTTTCCATTCACTTTAGATTTGGTTTTCATTGGAATTTGTCTAGGAGAGATTCAGTGTGTCTGCACATGCTCCCTTGATCTCTGAAGGGAAAATTTTTTAAAAAGACATGAGGCCTAGAGAATGGGGAAATGTAGGTAAGCCTAATGAAGACAAATATGGAAATTAAATGATGTTTCAAAACTGATCAGAAGGCTATGACTATCTGGAATCACCTCTAACATCTCCAAGATACTCTAAAATGCATGTTCTTCTCTCAAAACAATCTTCTAGTAATTTGCCCCCTTTGTGGTCTTGATTACTGGAGTAGACTGGAGTAAGGGGAAATGCCATAATTATACTTCCCATGTTTACCTGCATGACTGCATAAGGCCAGAGAGGCTTTGAAAGAATCCAGCATCCTTTTTCTCCTTCAGATAGTCCAGCATTTTCTACACAGGAGATACATTTTAAAGAGAAAAGTAATAAACATTTTTATATCATGTACTATTGGGTGTCTCAGATTTTTTTTAAAGAAATGACAAACTCCCAGTTACACAGGTGGAGAGCATTTTACTCTAGAAGAGTGTTTCTTGCTTATATAGCACCTTGAATAGGAAGATCTTACCTTGTTCTGCAGTCAACGAAGGGATCCATTCACCAAAAGAACATTTCAGTGCAATATTCCTTACCCAAATGTTGATAAAATAAATATTCTGTTCCTTTAGTAGCAAGAGAAATACAAACACTGACTAGATCCTAATATATGGGACTCCCAGCCCTGTTACTTATCCAGTATTAACCACAGGTATTCTGATGTGACCAAGAAGTTCTGGGGTCATCAGTGATGAGAATAGATACTGATGCTTGCTGCTGTCTATATTTCTTCTTTTGGTAATAGCCTAAAGAGCCTCTCATCCCTAAAGACCAGAGGTTTGGGAATGTTCCTGAGCTGCTGCTAGGATGTGGAGCACTATTACCTGCTGAACTCCAGGGTTGCCCCCATTCAGAATGGCAATGCCAAGCTTCAGAGTCTCTACAACCATGGGTCCCATCTCACCTGTCATGCCGAAGACAGGAGACAAAATCATTACATCTCAATCAAAGCAACTGATTAACCATCCAGAAAACAGTGCATGAACTTTGTCTACTGTGTCTCATAATGAATATTTAATTGTCATTTATTATACAAGTAGCACCAAGCTTTAGACAGTTTCTAGTCAGAAATTTCACATGTAGTATTTATATAACTATGTCCAGTTTTAATAAAATACTGACTTATCACACAACATTACCTTTACTAGCACTAATCATCTGGAGGACCATCTCTGCAGCACCACGGTCATGCAAGCGAGCTTGCTGATAAAGAGTTTTCTGCTTCTCCATTTCCTTTTCCTGAATAAGAAATAGTACAGGAAAACCTTACTAGCCAGAAAATTAACAGACACGTATTTGTGGGGGGGGAGGGGGGAGGGAGAGACAGAAAGAGAGAGACAGACAGAGAGAGAGAGAGAATCAATGAATGAGAACAAATAAATTCATAGGAGAAGGTGATAAATAAATATGTAGATGTATAGAAATTCATCTTTCCCTATAAGAAAGTAAGAGGGAAGGGAGTTCCCAGTGTTCAAATTCTTAAGAAGACTCACTTCAAATGTCTTTTCCTTTTCTTCTTCCTCCTCTTCTTCACCACTCTGACAACTCTAGATTACATTGAATGGTGGGGAGGGGGGAGAGAAAATAATCAAATTAAAAGGCAATCAGGTGAAAACACTAATTTCTCCTTGCTGTTGCCTGGGAGCAGGTAACAGAACATCATTCACAGGAACTTTGTGATCTCTAGTCTTTTTGAAAAGATAATTTTTGACTAAGAGAAAAATCACACTCTAAATCCCATGTTTGCAAGTAGACTAAGTAGCTCAGAAAAAGGAGTGGGAGTTATTGTCAGTGCAATGAAATCACAGAATCAATGGGAGAAGTTGTCTGATACTTTCAGGCAACCTTTCTATCCTCCTCCCCCTTTCCTTCCCCCCCCATCCCCCATGCCTCCCTAAAAAGCAGGGCTCGTTCTTCACTTGTTTTGTGTTACAGATCTCCTTCAAAGTCTGGCAAAAACTCATGGACCACTTCTAGGAATAATGTTCTTTTTTTAAATTAGTAAATTTTAAAAAACATTTTAAATTTAAATACAACATAAGAAAAAAGAAACAGACAAAAACTGAAACTAAAATAATACAAGATAAGAAAAAAAAGCACTGTCATGTGCACCAAAGAATGTAAGAGGATTCAAAATAATAACCTTCTTAAATGCATAAAATAAAATACATAGGAATACAAAGGAAACCAATGATATTTAAATACAGATACAAAAGTACGTTAAAAAAAAAACCCTAACAATTTCATGGATTCCAGGTTAAAAGACTCTTGTTACAAAGTCATGGTGAAGGGGCAGCCAGTGAATAGAACACTGGCCCTAGAGTCAGGAGGACCTGAGTTCAAATCTGGCCTCAGACACTTGACACACTTACTACTTATGTGATCTTGGGCAAGTCACTTAACCACAATTGCCTTGCCTTCCCCCCTCAAAAAAACAAACAAACAAGGAGATCACAAAGTCATGGTAAGACAAATGAAAGGAAATAGGAAACAGTTCTCTCTCTTGGATATTAGTCTAGAAGCTTTGGCAGCAGCAGTGGAAGCACTCAGAGGCAGTAGGTTCAGCAGTATGGCAAAGTGAAAGATGAGGAACTTTGTCCCATTTTGGTACTGGGTATATAGCTTGGTAAAGGAGTAATTGCACCCATACTCTAATTATAATTGCTGTGTGTGCCATTTCCTATCTAACCCAGAAGAACTTTCTGTTTTTGAAAGAATTGTCACTGATTTGATTAGAAATCTAGAGCCTTGCAATTACTTTGCTCTCACCATTATGGAAACCCCAGTTGTCTGACCTCTTTCATAACTCATTGTTCTCTTCTTTGTTTCCAGTAATGTATTAAAAACTATTCCATATATTGATACGTAAGAATTTTTGCCTTATGGGCTCTGAACTTTGACTACTGAACACACTATTAGTCTATACTCTGGGAATCTTATGAGTAGATTTCAGAACAAAAGTAATAAAAGTACTTTGTATTGAGTCATCAGCACTCTGTTATAGCAAAACTCCAAAGCAGTTTTAAGCAGAATATTGCAATTCTTAGAGTAAGTCCCTTAGGAAGGCAGGAATGATTGATTAAAATTGTCATTATTGTTAATAAAAGGACACATGAGAGTAAAAACTCCGGTTTAGGGAATCACTTCAAAATTTGGGATTAGAATCCCAGGCTCTTGATTCCTTGACAACTTCCTGAAAAGAGATGCCTACTTGGAGAGAGTGCAACAAAGTTCTGTCCTTGGTCCTCTTCTCTTAAACAGTTTTATCTGTGACTTGGATGAAGGCACTGATAGTATATTCATTAAATTTGAGGGTAAACAAAACTTAGAGGGATGCTTAACACTGGCACATATGAGTTCCTCAAAGATATCGACAGGCTAGAAATATGGGCTAAATCTAATAAGGTAAAAGTTAATAGGAACAAATGTAAATTTCTACACTTGAGTTTAAAAAATCAATTAAGATCAGCAAAAATTAATGTGTAAAAGACCTGGGGTTTTAATGAACTGCAAAATCAGTGAGCCAAGAGTGTGATATGTTATCTTCTCTCTCTCCCTCTGCATATGATGTGGCTGCATTTGATAGGTGAAGCATCAGACATCCAGCCAAGATGGCTGCCTAAAGGGAGGTAGGAAGCCCAGTTTCCACATCTATTCCTATAAAAACTTAAAATTAGTACAAACTAAATAAAGATTGAAAAATCCTATAAGAAACTATAGTGGGTAACTTAATTCACCCTAGAACTGCACAAAAAGTCAGCCAGATACTCATGGACAATAAGAAAGGAAGCTGCCAGAAAAGCTAACACCAGTGCAAACAAATAAGACAGAGGTTTCCCAATGTGATAAGAGACCAGCCAGAGACACCTGGCCAGGATCTTCAATGAAATAGAGGACTATTAATAATTTCTGATGAAAATATGAAAACAAGAGTCAAAACAAATCTAGAAAAGTAAATTTATTTAAGCAATTAGAAGGAATTGAACAATGATGAAGCATTAACATTCAAATGGGGTGAGAAAAAAATAAGTGTCTCTTCAGAACCTTAATGTCTTCAAAGGGCACTGAAAGAGTTAAATAAGTAAGAAAAGGAAAACAAAACAGAGGTCCTAGAGGTGGTGGGGGTGGGGAACGTGGTGATTATTTTGATTCTGAAGGTTTGAAGAGGAGAAATAAAAGGGAAGATAACAGGGACACACTAGTGTAAAAAGGAAGAAGGGAGCAGAGTTTGCTATGTCTTCTAACTGAGGGGCAGGAAAAGGAGACTAAACAAACATGGAGGAAAGGGTGAGAGAAGTTGGCATTAGATGAACCCCATTCTTGATAGGCAAAGGAGGTCTGAACACACTCACACACATACACCCCAAAAGAGTTCGATGTAAAAATATATCAAACTCTGGAATAATATTGTGCTAAAAGAAATGACAAGCAAGATAATTTTTAAAAAACCTGGACTTATATGAACTGATGCATAGTGAAGTGAGCAGAACCAGGACAATGTCGCACACAGTAACAGCAACACTGTACGATGAAGAGCTGTGAATGACTTAGCTATTCTCAGCAATACAGTGATCCAAGACCATCCCTAAGAACTCACGATGAAAAATGCTATCTGCCTCCAGAGAAAGAACTGATGTTGTTTGAATACAGACTGAAGCATACCATTTTTCTTTTCTTTTCTTTTCTTTCTTTTGTCTTCTATAAAATGACTAATATGGAAATGTTTTACATGACTGCATGTGTATAACCTATATCAGATTGCTTACTGTCTCAGGGAGGGGAGAAAGGGGGGAGACAGAATTTGGAACTCAAAATTAAAAAAAAAAACCAAATATTAAGAATTGTTTTAAAATGCAATTGGGGAAAATAAAATATTATTAAAAATACGCCAAACTTAACAGAAAAAAGTTGGTATAGAGAAAGGGAGATGGCAAAGGGAAAATAATATGCTAATCTCATAAAGGAAACAGCAGCAAACAAAATAAACTCCCTGATTCTGATGAAGACAGTAAAAGTGGTGACAAGGGGTTGCAAGAGTGATTAAAGATGAAAAGAAAAAAGAGAGTCATTGAAAATTTGTTTTAAAAGAACAGAACAAGTTCAAAAGGGAACACAGACTACAGAATAATTTTTAACGTAGCATGATGAATATAACATGTTGAATTTATCATATAATTTTTAAAAGTAAATGACATGAAAGATTCACGGGTTCATATACAATATTCATTATATATGGAAATGCTAACTTTGGGGGGCATTTTCCAAGCTCAAAATTTTTCAAAAAGGAGAAATATTCAGAATGAGGGAAACTATTGCTCCACTGTACTCTGCCATGGTCACAGTCAATCGGGAATACTCTGTACAGTTCTGGGAATCACATTTGAGAAAGGACATTGATAGATGGAATGTACCTAGCCATGGTGACTATGGCAGTGAAGGGATCTGAAACAATATCATAGTAGCATCTCTAAGAGAAGCTGGTGATATTTTAGCCTGGAGAAGACCTGACAGAGGGGTATATCTTTAGAGATAGAGACAGATGCAGCTTTATTCAAGACTTTGTATGAGGAAGACAAATTAAATCTGCATTTGTTGGATTTGTAATGCTAACTAGGAGCAATGAGCTGCAAGGGGAAAATTTTTAATTGATATCAGGAAAAAAACCTCATAAAAATTTCGAGTTATCCAGAAAGTGTAATGGACTTCCTGAAGAAGGAGTAAATTTTTTTCTTTTCTTACGATCTTCAAATGGTGGCTGAATGACCACTTGACTGGGAATGTTATAGATGGGATGACTAATGAAATCCGTTGCAATTCTGAGATTCTGTGAAAAAAATCCAAATACACTAAAAATTCCAGAAGAAAATGTGAGGGACTGAGGGCTAAAAAATAAGAAAACAGACCTACCTTGGCCATCATGCCTGAATAGGCAGTATAAAGAGGGTCATTTTCCAAATGGCTAGAAAGAAAGGAGAAAAAAGTCGTTAGATAAGACTTACACTTAGAATATGTCAGTACCAGACTATTTCTAGTCTATTGTTTGTCATCACTCATCCCTTTGGAATGATTAGCTCATATGCATTATCAAATGACTAAGGAATACCTTTATGAACTATAGGAAACATCTTGGTAAAATACAGGGAAGATTAAGTTCCAGGGATGACCTGGCGATGATGCAGTGATAATAACTGATAGATTGGATATAATTTTCAAAATCAGTTTGTCCCTCCTCAGGGACTCAGTCAGGAAGGGCCTTATCAACAAGAAGAGGGAAGGGACAGTAGTCTAATGAAGGTCTCCAAGACCTTTTCTTCAAGAGGAAAGGGCAGCAGGAATGGATGCTGTGAGAAGAATGTTTCCTTTATACCTACCGCCATCTGTAGGAAGTAAGATCTAGGCTGCTCTGGCAAAAGTTGCTGCTATTCCAGATCCAAAGAGAAGGTGATAGTTATGGAGTTGGGAGGAGAGGTATGGAAAATAGGGGGTAGAACTGACCTTTTCTCTGTGAGAGCATTCCGACTAAAATGGAGAATGATCTGATGAAGTGGATCTGGCTGCTTTTCAGCTTCTTCCTCTTCTTCCTCCTCTACCTTTGTAGGTTTCTAATCAACACGGTCAGGATTTAGGGGAATATGTTAGCACGAGGCCATATTTCCCACCCCTCCCCATCACATGCATTTGGAAAGACAGAGAAGCATAAGACACAAAGCAAATTATACTGATAGCATAAAAATCTCCTGTTATAACTTTTTTTTTTCCAAACTGGAATCTCTTGGAATGCAAGATTTGGGAAATATTTAAAAACCTTCAACATAAATGTTTTAATTTTTAGGTTAAAAAGAAATTAATTATAAAGAAAAGTAGAGAAGAGAAAAGAAAGCTCAAGAAAGGTAAAAAAGCTACAGACCCTATTTAGCAAAAACCTCTTACAGGTTTGGCACCTGACTCCAAGATGGGTCCCACTGGAATTCAATTGAGGGACAGAACCCTACTGGACAGTGTCAGAGGATAATTCCCTTGGAGAGCTAGGCTAGGGATTAGTAGGGAAGTGATAAACCAAATGAGTCATTTGGATGCAAAATACAGAGCTTGGTTAAGCCCAACAACAATTTGTATCTTATAATTTTTCTTTCTTTCAGACACCTGATGTTCTCCTGGGATGCCAGCTTGGAATTGTAAACTTGGTAGTTTATCCTCAAACTCAAACCAGGTTTCTATATCCTTTTTGAAAGAGGATAAAGCAATTGTTACCTAAGAGAGAGTGATTTTGTAATAGGTCTCAGAAGAAATCAGTGAAAGCACCAGCAGAAGGGACACTAATCAGTGAATGTTTTACTGAGCACTGATTATCTATGTGCTATCGTGAGTGGTTCAGAAAAAAGTGAAGGGTCATACATTTTTTGTTAATTTCCAGTTTCACAGTAAAGAAGAAATGTGGACAAGCTGAACAACTAACTTTTTCTGAGAGAAGGAAGTAGAGAAGTCAAGAAGAGAGAATGAAGGGGAAAAGAGAAAAATGAGAAAGAAGAAGACAGAGGAAGAAAACAGAATGGTGAAAAAGAGTGAATGAGAAAGTGAGAAACAGAAAAAAAAAGTCCAAGGAGTAGAATAGGAAAAACAAGGTAAAAAAGATCAAGGGAAAGAAAGACACACAAATACACTGTCCTCTCTCCCTCCACCAACACACACACACACACACACACAAAGGAATATGAGTGTGGGGAGAGAGAGAGAATGATGACATAGATACATGTTAATCTAATAAAAGGAGAGATTTTTTTTCTGAAACAGTATAAGATTATCCAGGTCTGCAAAGAGGTTTGTTTTGCTGGATGGCCATAAATGGCATCAGAGCAGTCTTTTAGGAAGAGGACCTGTCAAACACGTCCTCCAAAAGCTCATCGTGAAAGTGAGAATCGGTGTAAATGTTTTGGTGAGGCAATCTAGAACATTTCTAACAGGTTGAAGGTTATCTGGGAAGACACTGATGTCCTATTGCCAAAGGTGTTTAAAGTTTCTTGATTTAGTATGAAATTCCCATGATACGCTGATAACAGGGTCATTAAATTCCTATTACATAGCTAACACACTGTCTGTGCACTTGAGAAATATTGTTCAAGTTACATAATGCACGCACATACAGATACAAAAATGATATTCACTCACATTGATATCTGCTCCTAGTTTAGCCAATACTTACAGCCAAATCCTGTACTAGTTTTTCTTCAAAGGAATACTCCTCTGTTTCTATCCAAAATCTCTGATAACCATGGAGGAAGAGGTTAATAGAGCGGTGCCTGAGCGAAGGGGTGAAAGTGAGATCAAGAGGGGTAAATGGAACACTGTATTACAGCTTTGGTGGTTAGTGATTAGTAAGCAGGCTGTGTTTTGTACAATTCTGATCTTCTGATTGGTCAGGGGAAGCAACTGCAAATTTAGAAAGTAATCTAGCAGAGCCAAGTTCCTCTTTTTCCAACCTCTTGATTTATAGCAACCCCTGAGGATAACAGTTAGTCTAAGATGCCAGAAAGGCTGTTTCATTTTTTTTTCCCCCAACCCCAACCATTCTCAGATGACAACCACTGGATATGATATTTTCCAATGAGCCCTTTTATACCTCAGTATCTCCAAAAAAACCCAACTTCGGTAAGGTTTTTGAGTTTCCATAAAGGAAGGTATCTTTATTAGCCTATCTTTGGAATACTTCATGAATTCCAGCTACAAATATATCTACATTTATCCTTTTATGACTGCATGGGAAAAAAATGTGAGTTCTTTATGACATCAAATCACAATTCTTCTAGAATAAGAACATCAAACAGCCATCCAATAGCTGCTACTTCTGAGATTCCTCGAGAGAATATGAGCCATTAAAAAGCAATCTGTGAGAAGGCTGATGGAAGTGGACTAGGGAACAAAAGAGAGGAAAGAGTAGAAAGAGAAAAACAACACTGACATTTAATTTGTGTTTTCTAGTTGGTCCAGTCTCTTAACACCTTGTTTTTCGGATTGACCAATCAGAATTTTTCCATAAATTGTACAAATTTGTGTTTCATGATAACATGAAATCATGATCAGGAAAGGAATAGTGTGCACAAAATTGGGCAGATCTCTTCACAGGTTACATTACCGTTAATATGAGTATAAGCCTGTCATACTGAGTTTTTTCATAAACATTTTCCAGCCAAACCCGTTGGAAGGTGCTCAGGAAGAAATTATTAATTTTGTGTCTGGGGAAAAGCATATAAGATTTTCACTTGAGAACTAAAATCAGAAAAACAATTTCCAAACAACAAAGTCCATCTCTTCAGTCTTTTACTTTTGAAGATGCTCAAAAGCTTAACACTGAGAAAATTAGTAAGGGGTTATTCTTCCCAATGCTAATTAATTAGATCATTCTTTGCTGTCTGGACAGACATTCATTTTGCAAATATTCTATCCCTGTATATAGATAAATAACTTGGGGGGGGGAAATAATTAAGGGGCAAGTGTTCCATTTGGCATACAATTCAATCACTGCCATCATATTCAAGTATTATTGGTACATGAGATTAATAATACGGTTAACAAAATGTGAGTACCATACCAACAATTTAAGTGAATTGAAGGAAATTAATATCTCTGGAGAGATTGTGTGAATTTTGTCTAGCTGATTCAACCTGTGAAATATTTACCTTAAAGATTATTTTTGACGCCACGAGAAAAATCCTGTGATCATGCCAATTGGGCCGTCCAAGAGGCAATTAGTAAGGCACATGGATCTCAAAGATAGAGGTAAATTAATATATCACCATTTCTAAGAAAAAGGAGTGCCTTCACTTTTGCTTTTCATATTTGGCCAAAAACACTTTTTTTTTTCCTACCAGAATCTCAGTGTCCTTAATAAGTATATTGGTTGCCCTGTGTCCAATCTTAGTCAGGAATGCTGCTTAGTTTTATAGATTCATTCATCTCTAGAGATCCAAGCTGCTTTTCTTGGGAGTTCTAGAAAAATAAAAATGCTTTGCAGAGGCCATAATTCTTTGGCATTTTTCAATCCACTAAGCCAAATGAAATCTCAATTTGTCAAGCAGTTTATTCTCTCTGAAAGAATTTGTGACCAGCATTATAATGCACTGAAGAAAAATAATGGCTATGGATTCTTTTGGGAATCATAGCTTGATAAAAGCAAAATTTCTAAGCAAAGAAATTATTCCTTATAGTCTAAAAATATAATTAATTGGTTATTATTATTAGTGCTTCCCCAGATAAAATATCTGGTAAGGTCAATATTTAGTTAACAGTTTCATTTTAATTAGAACCTAGATCTTTATCATATAATCAATTGGAAGATGGAGTGCTTGCTCCATGGTCAAAGATAGTAAATTAGTCTCAGCAATAAAGTGAGAAGGGTCCAGTTCAGCCCCTCATTATTTCCTTTTTTGACAAAATCCAGTTAAACACATTCCAGAAAACTTTGCACCCTTGTCTGTGCATTGCTGAGGGGAGAAGAGGATGAAATGCCTAGGAATAACACTGTTCTCTATCACTGGCTCCTCAAAACACCTTCAGATATTAGACGTTAAAATTATCTGCATTTGTGGCACCAAACTAAGAGGTAACGTAAAGCTTTCTCCAGCTTTACTTAGTATCTGTGAAGGAAATACTTCGACTGAAACACTATAGAAGTAACATTCCCATTATGCCTAGCGTAGGCAGAAGAAAGTGATGTGACCTGATTGGGAAATTAAGAGTAAAGCACCTTGGAAAATATCCTCTTTCTCTGCCCACAAAGAAACCCCCTATTCTCCTCAAGACTTGCACTTAGGCACAGAGGCAGAGAGAGAAATCTATTTGGTCTTTACTGGAGGGATTTCATGGAAAGAGCAAAGTGAGCTAAGGGGAGATTGAGGACTATTATAATCTTTATGTTATTTTGATTATATGAACCGAGGTAAAAATGACAGCAAATCTTTATGTGGGTAGACTACAATCATTTCATAGGTCATGTACTTCTATTATTATTATATAGCTCTTTCTGTAAGGAAAAGGAAGAGATTTCAGATGTAGATGACTCGAATTCTTATTACTTACATGGCAGAAAAAACTGAAAACAAAAAACCAAGGCACATACCTGGGAAGATTATACAGTGGAGCCATTCTGAAGCAGGCTACCACTGCCCGTTTACGTTGCTTGGATAAGAGTTTATGCCAGACAGCCTTTTTGGATCTAAGTGGTTGCTCCACCTATGGAGAAATTATCCAGTGGGTTCTTGTCCGCCAGAAAGTATAGTGAATAGAATACTGGACTGGGAATTAAGTGATGTAGATTCTTGTCTATGATCTGCTATGTGACCCTGGGTAAATCACGTAACTTCTCTGGGCTGCAGTGTCATGATCCATAAAGTGAATAGTTGAATTAAACAATCTCTAAGGTCCTTCTAGTTCCTATACTCTAAGACTTCTTTAAAAAGAAACATTTAATACCATCCACATCTAGAGAAAGAACTATGGAGTTGGAGTGTAGAATGAAGCAAACTATTTTCTTTTTTTTGCCATTTTGCATTTTTTTCTTTTTCATGGCTTCTCCCATTGGTTATAATTCTTCTATGCAACATGACTAATGTGAAAATGTGTTTAATAGGCATGTATATGTAGAGCCCATATCAGATTGCATTCTGTCTTAGGAAGGGAGAGGGAGAAAATTTAAAATTTATGGGAAGTGATTGTTGAAAATTAAAAATAAATAAATTGGAAAACAGAAACATTTAAAATGGAGATTCAAACTTAAGAACGTTGGCTTGTCAATGATGGTCAACATAATATACAGATATTTATCATCGAACTTTTGAAATCCTACTCATCCTTCAAAGCCCAGACTAAATTCTCCCTCCTTTATAAAACTTTTCTTGATTCCTCTCAGTTGAAAATCATTTCTTTTTCTTTTGACTTTTTCTATAGCTCTTTACTAATTTTTTTTTTGGCTTTTTTTGGAGGGCAATTGGTGTTAAGTGACTTGCCCAAAGTCACACAGCTAGTAAGTGTGTCAAGTGTCTGAGGCCGTATTTGAACTCAGGTCCTCCTGACTCCTGGGCTGGTGCTCTATTCACTGCGCCACCTAGCCACCCCTACTAATGTTCTTATTGTATTATATTCTAAACTTCTTTATAGTTGTGTCTTTCTGATATCATGAGGCATATCTATGAATAAATTGTGTTCCATTTGTTATCTTTTAATTTCAGTAAACATAGAGCCAAATAGTCCTTTTGTGTAAAGGAGCTTAAAATGACATCCAATAAAATGCATTATCGTGGTTCTTGGCTTCTCCTTCTGATGGCTTGGTGTCCTGGATGGTACAGGCCCTCCTCAGCCAGTACTTCTATAGTATTTTGGCTAGCAAATTTGTACCTCTTCCTCTTCTAATTTTAATATGATTCAGAATTTTCATTCCTAGAGGTGAAGAGCCTGTTTGTTTCTCTTGCTTCTTTTCCCTATATTTTCATCCCATTCAGCTCAACCTTACCACTTCCCAATCCCTTTCCTAGCTACTTTTACTCTAGAATATCTTTAGCTACCCTCTTCTACTTAACATCTATCTGTGAAGAAGAATTTGTCTTTTGCCTTTCCAAAATCAACTGTTCTGCTTATTCCTCAACTCCTCCTGTCTAGGAACTTGCCATATCAGCCACTCTTTCTCTTTCATCTTCAGTCTTTGCCTATCTACTGTGTTCTTCCTTGCCACTCTCATAGAAAAGCAGCCCACACTTTGTTTCCACTTCCTTACCACCCACTTATTTCCTCCACTCTGGCCTCTAACATCACCACTTTACTGATCCTGCATTCTTTTAAGATTGCCAGTGATTTCAAAGGCTAAATCTGAAGGGCCAGCCACCTCAACAATTTCTCATTCTTTAGTTTTTGTGAATAACATTAGTCTTTCCTGACTATCCTCTTGCTTGCCTGGCTGTTTCTTCCCAGTATTTGATGGTATATCATTAGCCATCTCTGACCCTCTTTACAAAGGGTGTCACCTAGGGTTTTTTCTGAAGCCCTCTTTACTATTTTTCTTCTTTATTTCATTTGCATTTTTAGGTTCAAATATTATCTCTACACAGATGACTCCTAAATTGATTCAGCTCTAATCTTGCCCTACTGAACTGAATATAACTTCCTGGATGTACTAAAGACATCTCAAACTCAATATGTCCAAAATGGAAATCATTGTCTTCCATCCTAAATCTACCTCACCTTCAAACAGAAATAGAGTAAAACCATTTTCTTAATCATCCACTTTCATAATTTCAAATTCAAACTTATATCTTCTCTCTTGCCCCCTTAATCCCATATCTTTTTTAAAAATTTTATTATAGT
>CM053589.1:33587539-33612604 GCA_028646515.1 Pseudochirops corinnae
GCCCTTGCAGGCTCATCTCTACTTCTCTTCCTGGTATGACTCCTAAGGATTCTTATGAGGATTCTTATCCTTTCTTCTTCTTCCTTTCCCCTTCTCTACCATGGAAGTGATTTTCTTTTACTCTTGGGACATATAGAAAAACTGAGAACTTCCTGAAGAAGAGAAACATTACATTGGAAAAGCTCTCATAATATTTTCATCTATCTTACTACTTTCAGGCAGAATTACTTGTAGCATTTCAGATGTGAATACACTTAGTTTCAAAATCTCTTGGGAGAAGATAACTTCTCTCAGGTAACAAAGTCAACAATATCCAATCAGCCTCATTGTTAGGAAATTTACAAATTTAATCCAATGCCTCTTATTTCATTTCAACTAATTTTTTCAAGACTTATTTTCAGATTTTATGAAGGACACCTAGTCAGCATTCTCTGAACGATCCATTCTTGGTCTTTTCTATATATATCCTGAAATTTCACTAAAATGTCAATGAAACCCTAAATTTACTGTAGAAAAACAAAGGAATAAGTTTTTTGTTTTTAATATAGCAAGAGAATTTGGCTAAACAAAAATTTATTGAGATTGTTTTGAAATTTTTAAAAACTGTGTATTAACTCCAAAGGGTCATATAAAATTCTTCAATGATCAATGTTTCTAACTGTCTGTTAAAAAGAATGGACTTATACATGCTCAGCATCTCCTTACAATATTACCTTTTCCTGCAAGTGCAGGTTATTCCTCAGATGATCTTTGACTTCTTCATCTGTATCCCTCTGTGGAAAGAGATTTTGAATTTTATTACTTGTGGTCTCTGCCACCTATTGAGATGAGGGAGATAAGTGAGTGATAAATTGGGATTGCTAGTATATTGTACAACTAAAGATAAAAAAAAAACCCAACAACAAAAATGAGACACAGAGGTAATGGCATTATCTTGAATGAGGTACTAGGTCCTAGACTAGTTTTAATAACTAAGCTTTCACTCTTCTATGAATCTTGATTTTTTCCATTTGAAAAAATGAGGCATAATAGCTCGTAAATGAGAGTTGAGAAGGATGATGTTTCAAATATATTAATGTTTTTGAAAACTGTAGGTGTAAACATTATTATCACAGCATTAAAATTTAGGTGATGTTCAAAGGAGTGGGCCTATTGTAATTATCACCTGTAGCAGACTAGTCAAGTGCGTTACAAATAGAATCACGACTTACATAACTGTATCTTATTTTTGCCAGGGAGATCAGCTCCTGATCACCTGGAGTACACATATTTAAGCCAATGGGCAACATTTTCTTCAGTGCAGCCACAATAAGAGATGTCTGGATGGAGTACAAATCACCCCTTCGCTTTGTCTTCTTCCGCTCTTGGTCTTGTCCTCCAGACTAGAAATTGATGCCAAAAAAAGGAAGAAGAAAAAAGAAAGAACAAAAGAGCATCTCAGTGATTTTTTGAAGGGATCTACTTTCCCAACAAGTAGGCTGCTTCCTTGTGGTTCATGGCTTTTTGAGATTACAAATAGAGCCCAATAACATTTCAAAGGACAATAAAAGTTGGTGGACTAAAGAAATAAAATATCATCATAGAAGCAATAAAATCATTTTCCTCATTATTAAGATAAATAAGAATATTATGAAGAATGAAAGTTTTAATTATACTGATCTGAGGCCCATCTCTCTATATCTATATCTATCTATAGGTATAGATAGATATAGATATGTTTCTCACATACATTGGAATAGCTTCTTGATCTCAAATATTTCTGGATCAGACAGTGAAAGGAGTTGGTAGCATTTTCAAAATGATTTAGTTTCCTGATCAAATTTATATTGGAAAGAAATAGTATTTTTTATCCTTATAGAAAGATTTCAAAGGGCTTTGAATTTCCCTAAAGCAAATTTCCCTAATTTCCCATTTCCCTAAGCAAAACTGAAGATGTTCTGCACAGTGAGGGACTAGAGTTGCTATGGTCCAAATTAACTATCGTTCCTGTACTAGGAAGACAGGAGCAGCAGCCAATTGAACCATCCTCACACTGAGGCAATGTGAAAGCTCTCCTAGAAAAAAAGGAAAATCCTCAGTGGAGTTCTGTTTAGGGGAGATGCTAATAGAAGGAAGAACCCTAAGTAAAAAGAAAAAAAAAACTTTCTACTTTGGCAATTCAACAGATCCTTTTCTCCCTTTCTCCTTTCTTATTCCCTTCAGAGATAGTTCATTAGAAATGTCGTAGTGGATTTAAGATAGCCATCTAAACTTCTGAGCAGCATGTAGCTGGTAGTAAATCACATTGTGCTTGGCCAATGAAGAACTCATTCTACATGATAATAACTGGGTACAAGTAACAAATGGAGCTCATTTTCCTCCTAGGCTCTGGATGAGAAAAGAAGGAGCTGGGCTAACCAGGATTCTAGGGCACACACTTCAGGTGAAAACCCTAGATGTTGATCTCTCTCCCTGTCTCTCTCTCTCCTTTTCTCTCTCTTTCCCCCTCACTCCATCCTTCCCTCTCCGCCTCGGGTGGGGGGGAGGTTTGGTGGGTAGAAGGAAAGAAGGTGGTGAGGAAAAGATAATGATTTAGGGATGGTGAAGAAGAAGAAATTTATGTCCACCAAAGCTTTGCTTTCAGAAATGCCCATGGAAATGTTGAGGGCAATGAAATGATAACAGCACTATGGTTTACAGTGAAACACCAACAAAGGCCCAAATACTGTTGTGCGGACTGCCGACAGACAAGATGGCTTTCCCACGTTCTGTGGCACTGATATGCAACCTGAGTCCTAGGGCAAAGCAGGTTTGTTTTTTTTTAAATAGGTGATAGGCTTTATGAGGATGCAAGTGTCTAGAAGAAAAGAGCTTTGTGACTGATCTTATTCTTTCCTCGAAAGTGTTCAGTTCAATTGAATTTTGGTAGAAGGCGGTACTCTTAGAAATGCAGATCTCATTTTTTTTTTAAAAAGCCTGCTATTTCCCTTCTATTAGGGAGGTTAAACAATTCCCATTTTACCTTTGACCCTGGGTAAAATCCTCCCACTGCCAATTTCCCAGTCTGTTGCAAGAGTTTCTAACTGTTCAAGACAAGAAGTCAGAGAATACATGTTTCTGGGGCAGCTGATACCTATGAAATAGTATACTGAAGTTACAAGAAGTAATCTCTGTGGTCTGATGTATCTAAAGGTGGTTACATATGGAGAAATCACCAGGGAGTCACTGGAGCCTGAGTATCCACATACGGCTAGTATTTTCAGTGGTATCAAGGGTACTCAGCACTCAAGGTTCCATAAAAAACCAGGGCTAAGTGGGAGAGGGAACCTATAAAGAGGGAAGGCTGGAAATAAATGCCTGGGACAAGAGAAGGAGGGTTACCAAATATTGAGTTTCCTAGAACACAGCAAAAAGTAAAAACCATTATCCTCCAAAAAAGGGTTTGGGCCACTTTTTAGTTGTCTAGGGTTACTATAAACCTGGCCCCAACTCAAAATGTCTTTCTCTTCTCTGGCACAGGCACTATATAGAGTGGTCTGTAGGCTGGAAGGAATATATGGAGAGAAAGAAAAAAGAAATCACACTTAGAAGTAACCTGAAAAATGCTCAAGAAGAGACTTTATAACTTATATAACCACCTCCACCACCAGCATCAGTACCAGCACCACCACCAAAATCCAGTCTCACTGGCTTTCCTATTTCAAATGCCTAAGGAGACCCTAGGGGAAATGTTAATGGAGAACACTAGTTTTCATAAGAATCATCTTACTGTTTCTTAGAACAAGGACAATAACCAGGACTTTTCTGGTGGGTATGAAAAGCCAAGGACTACCTATGGAAAACAAGGGCATCTTCACCATGAAAGTGATAAAACTAAGTGATGGCCCAGGCTGACAAGCCTGCATGTCCCCATCTTTGCCAGAGTTGTTCCTAAAAGGCGCTGCTAGGGAATATCCTGGACACCTCTTTCAACTAGGCTAGAGAGAGATCAGGATGACATCCTCCATCTAAGAACCTAAATTCATTAATTCTATGGAAGAATAACCATGTTCATTGGTGCAGGATGGAGAATTCCAGGTGGGGAAAATCCACGCCATACCACCCTCATGACAATCACAATGAAGAAGGTAACCAGAGGCTGGAACCTCTATTACTAGGATAGAAAAGACACATCATGCATGCATTTGACCTGTACCTTTACTTGCATGGCCTGTGTGAAAAGAAAAAAAAAAAAAAAGAAACAATAGGAGAAGAGTCAGTTAAGGAAGGGGGCCCACTCTACAATGTACTACATAATAATCACAGTTTCTTGATCAATAGAATGTAAAATCAACAGTACTCTGAAATAAGTGGCACGTCATGTGATAACCAAATGAACAGTTAAGATGCAGAGTTAATGAGGTTGAATTTTTTCATTGTGTAGAAAAAACATTCAAACCCAACAATCTATCATTAAAGTGAGCTCATTCTAGTGGTCACTATTCCAGAGGGCATGACATTGTGGGTCTGGTTAGTAATAGGTTCATTAGTTTCCATCATAAGTTCATGAAATCTAAAATCTTCTCTTTTTTTCCCCCTCTCCCTTTCAATCCTGTCTTTCAGAGTAGATATCTCCAGATAAGTAAACCCAATTTCAATTTCCCCATTTCACCACTCCACCTTCATTAGAGGGAACTAAGGCACACTCTACAGTTTCTCGGAATATTATTCTCATTTTCAAACAATATTTTGTCCTAGACTTTTAAGTCTATCCCATCTGAAGGGACAACATCCATTGCTTCTTTTTGCTATTGTTAACTAACTCAATGATGGATTTTACTATTATCAGTTCTTATCATCTGGGCTGGAATATTTTTTATAATCTTCATAATAAACTTTAAATGTTACTTTGTCCCTCTTCTGGGCATTTATAACATTCTACTTTATATTATAGTTATTTCTGTCTTATTTTCTCAACTACATTATAAGATCCTTGAGAACATGCCTTACTTATCACTGAATCACTGATCACTGAGCACAGTAGACCTAGTCCCTAAATGTGTTGAATTGAACCTACCAATGTTAATATTCCAATGAAAGTTGACTAGAAACCTCTGCTGTCCAATCAGAAAAAATATGGATTTCTAAAATAACCACTCCCATGTCATTTAACTCCCACATTTAACATTCCCATGAATCAAAGAGCAATAATCTTGTGTTTTCAGAGATTGCAGTGCCTTCTCAGGCAACATGTAACAGTAATTACTGAAGTAGATATCACAGTAAAAGTCTAGGTATGATACAGCTTTTATACAATTGCACCCTTTCCCTGCATAAATGTGGTCTACAGGCAGACCCTGACTTACATGTGTCCTTCACATATGAATAGTGTGCTATACCAACCTCTCACAATGCTTTCTCCTTGTCCCCCAAATGCCTGCCCCTCATTTCCCATCTCCCTTCATCTCTACTTCCTATCCTACTTCAGCTCCTGCCCCAAACTATAGAAACTCCAGTAGCTTGGAATCAAAGGAGCTCTTGTTTTCACTGCCATGTAGATGGGAAGATAAAAAGATAAGGAACTCATGATTCCACCATAAGAAGCATTGCAAGTTGAACTTTGGAAGCTTTCCCCACAAATTTATTACCTATGGTGCACAAGTTCTATACTATTTTTAGTATATGTACATATGCACTATTTATTATTTCATTAGTGTATGGAACTCCATTGACTTAGACTTAATAAACAAATCCTATCTACTATTCCGTGAAGCTCCATTCTGAACAATTAGGACAGTCCTATATTTCAGTTATATTAGGGATAAAACAGGTGTTTATGAGTTGGTCCGCAAATTTATCAGGCATATAAAAAAGTCATTCTATGGTAAAGTGCATCCTGAATTCTAAACAACTGACAAAAACAAAACTTGCGTAATACAATCTGTTCACAAATTGGTGATTGTTTATATTTTCATTTGATGAGAGAAAAGCAAAATGAGAGGAAAACCAATGAAATTTTGTCTGTCAAGGTGCATGCTGTGTTCAGGGGCATCTTCTTATACATATATATATGCATATATGAATGAGAAACAGTAAATGTAATTGTGTTTGCTTCTTAAAAACATTAATGACATCTGCACCAAAAACATTTTCAGAGATTTTCTAATAATTTTTATTAATGCTCCAAGATCAGACCACATGATACCTCCTACATATTTTGTACTACTAACCTGCCCTTTTAAGCCTGGGGAAGAAACTAGTACGTCTTGAGCTGAACATTTTCTAACTTACCATTCCCCTCCGAGGAAGCTGCTGCCATTTATCCAGAAAAAAAAATAAATTAAAAACAAAGAAACACTTGCTCAGCTTTAGGTATATTTAGCTTAACATATATTAGCACACTAATGTAATGTAAACAAAATATACAATGAGCATTCTACAAAATGATTTTTCAAATTCCAGGAAAAAAATACAGCCTTGGAACCAAATGTAAGTGAATCCAGTGTGAATAGTCTTGCTCACGGTATATTTTCTTTATTTCGAATTTCTTTGTTTATGTAATCAATAAGGGGTGGTAATGAGCATGCAGCATTCATGCCCACATACCTTGACACAGACCAGAATGTGCAGAAATACTTATGATTTATACCGCACCAGGATTCAATGAAGAGTGGAGTAAAAGCAAGCACCCGAGGAAAGGCCATGAACTTTGTTCATCAAGTTAAGAGAGGGAAAATCTTATCACAGGCGCATGGGAACAAATAGGGGAGTCAATTGATGTTAATTAATAATACCACTTCCTAGCCCCTAAATGCTTTCCCAGATTAGAAATATCCATGGGAAGCCTGAAAGTAATAATGACAACAATAATTGACATTTCCATGGCACTTTGGTAGTTTGCAAAGTATTGTAATTGGAGCCTCACAACAGCTCTGTGAGAAGGTACTGTAGGTATTATTACTCCCATTTTTACAGATGAGAAAACTGAGACTTGTAGAAGATAAACTATTTACCCATAGTCACACAGCTAATTAAATCTAGTACCATTTACTTTGCCACATTACTTCTCGTGAAGTATTCTGGGCTGAGTGTTATCTTTCGATTTTAATCTGAAAATAGGACCCTAGAATCCTGATAAGGCCTCTGGAATGGATTATTTTTAGTTGAAACTAGCTAAGCCCTGATTAGATAGCATATTCCAAAAGAAATACATCCCTACTCAATCTTTAGTGGTTAGTGTTAAGTATTACAGATTTAATATAGATATAGAATAGATATAAATATTTAGCCTCTGACTAGCTAAGTTTCTTCCACTGTAATAATCCTTTGGGTCTGTGCCAGGAGTGGGGAGCCTACAGTGTTGGCCTTAAGGCCACTTGTGGCCTTCTAGGTCCTTAGGTGCGGCCTTTTGACTGAATCCAAGTTTCAGAGAACAAATCTTTTTATTAAGGGGACTTGTTCTGTGAAGTTAGGATTCAGTCAGATGGCTGCCCTTGAGAGCCTAGAGGGCCACATGTGGTCTCGAGGCCACAGGTTCCCCACCCCTGGTCTATACAATGCCCACCTGTCCTCAAAAAGTAACTCTAGCAGACTGAATTTAAAGCATAACATTTTGATGAACTTTATACAGCAAGCAAGTTAATAGACTAATCTCCATTTTACCAGGGTGAAAATTAAGACACAGAAGAATTTAATGACTGGGCCCTGGTCACACAGAAAGTGAATAAGAAGCTCAAATATGGACAGAAACAGGGTTTTCTGACTAATAATAATTAATAATAATAGTTCCCATTTACATAGCATCTTAAGGTTTGCAAAGCACTTCACAAACATAACCCCACTTTATCCTCACAACCTCTCTGGGAGGTAGGTGCCGTTATTGTCTCCGTTTTAACGATGAAGAGACTGAGGCAGACCGGTTAAGTGGTTTGTCCAGGCTCACACAGGTAGTAAGCATCTGAGGCCAGATCTGAACTCTGGTTTTGCTGACTTTAGCATCAGGACTTTTGCCTGATATCCCATTTGCCACCTACTTGACTATGACTCTCAGTCTTTTGCCTCATTTCTGAAATCACGCTGCCTCTCAACTGTCAAAGGAACAATAAGATTTCATCTTGAGGAACATGGTGAGTATTAGTTAACATCCAAGAAATGCTTTGTAGTATATGATGACACTGTAACATACAATGACGTGGTACCACAGTTGCCTGAGCCACATAGACAAGATTTACAAATGATGTAAATGACAATGAAAAAGCAATGATACGACCCTGTAGTCTTATGTTACAACTAGAGACTTCTCAAAAGGGAGCACAGAACTTTCTTTTTTTTTTTTAATTTGGAAAGTATGCATTCATAAACAGGTATCTAAATGTTGTGTTATAAAGGAGTTAAAATAACAATAAAAAAGTGTCCACAAAGAGCCTGTCTTTTTATCTCTGGTTCCTAGCACAGTGTATGGCACACAACAGACACTTAATGTCTGTTGAATTGAATATATTGATCTTCTATTTAATATTATATATATTTCATCTTCCTAAATAAGCAGTGACACTAAAGAAGCACGTAGGCCTAGTGGGTTAGTTTGAAAGGTCATCATTCATTTTCACCTGATTTGGTCAACAACCACAAACCTGAGGAACTTAGGCCACCCCTCATCAGAAAGGTGAAACCCGGGGTCATCTGTACTGGACTTTCTCTGTTTCTAACTATCAGCGTTGGCTGACTTAGGAAAAATTGGGTAAGATAGTCAAAGGTCCAGGGAGAGACTAATTGACTGCACATGCTGAAGTGACTGGAAGAAGGAAGAGAAGTTGTTCAGTGACTTGGGGATTATGATTCAATTCAAAATAAAACTTTCCCACTGGGAGCTAGAGCCCAAGGCAATACCTTAAGGGTGAGACCAATAGTTGATACCAGGTCAGAATTCAGTAATGGGGACCCAGGATAGGATATAACCCTTATTGTACCTATGCTTCACTTCAGCAACAACTGTGCTAATAATAAGATGAAATAATTTTTAAAACTCTAAGAACATCTGTAAAAGGGAAACATATTAAAAATGGAATTATTTTATCATAAAGAATCCCCATATAATGTGAATAACTCCCCTGCCCCCAGTTTATCTGTTCTGTAAATTCTGACTTGTGCATAGCCCTTTTTACTAAAGCAGATACAAAAATCACATAGTCATTTCTGGTTTCCCAAAGCAGCAATCACAGCACAGTAAACTGGAGACATTATGAAATTTGGAACCTAAGGAAGAAGAAAATTCATGAATGTTACACCAAATCTTTTGCTTCCTACACTAAATTCAAATCCAAAATGAGCTGTAAGTTTTAGTTTCATAGTCTTGAGCAGTGGTTCTCAACCTGTGGGTTATGTTCAATATAAATACATCCTGCATATCAAATATTTACATTACGATTCATAACAGTAGCAAAATTACAGTTATGAAGTAGGAAAGAAAATAATTTTATGGTTGGGGGTCACCACAACATGAGGAACTGTATTAAAGGGTCACAGCATTAGGAAGGTTGAGAATCACTGGTCTTGAGTGATCCTTTTGGTGTAATTCTAGCACTTGCTTACAATCTTAAATAGAATGAAGGCATTATCATGACTCATTTATTAATCAATGGCTCTTTGTGGTAGTGATTTTAACTTGCTAGGGAATTCTCATGCAAAATTCACAGCATATTCTTCAATATGCAGCATCCTTACCTAGCCTGAGTGATATACAGACAGATACATGCACTACCATGTATTATGTATTACACATACTTTTATAAATACAGTCAACTCTCGATTATTCTCACTTATAAAAGGGAGTACAGGCCCAGTGAATACACAGCAGTGAATGATACATGAGTCATTCAGAGTTGCCTTTCATTTTGTACTTATATTTGGACATATATGTATTTAGTGATTTAGGAATTCATGTCAAACAAAATGAAACTACAGCCTGAAGACCTAACATAGAAAGACCTATAAAGCTTATTTCCTCTTCATGTTCTCCTGTTTAACTCCTTCTTAACATTCCCTGCTGCTGGGAAGAAGTTACCCTCTTTCAGAATCATAAGGCTATCCCTTTTCAAACCTTCCAAGGAGCTGCGGAAATACTTCAGTTTCAGAGGGATTCTTTGTATGAAAAACTGAGGGTTCTGAGATGCCAATAAAATTGGGCACTGATGACAGGAAATGCCTCAGATGTCAGTTAAGCAAGTATGTAAAGTAAAACATGTACTATCAATAACCTCCAAAGCAAGATTTTCCATTTGGAATCTATTCCCTAGCAGATAATCAAGAGTTGACAGTATATACATATGTGTTTGCATTTTTGCTATATAGTAGGAAGCTCTATTTTAAAAGCCTAAGTTATGGCTTTTAAGATAAACTTTGTAAGCAAGAAACCTTTAAAAATGTATCATACAAGTCCCCAAACTTCATTTATCTCTTTTTCAGTATATACAGCAATACTTTACTCATAAAATAGGATGAGTGTGTGTATTTAGGCACAGATATTTTGTTCTGACTAATTTTCAGGAAATAATAATAGATTTTTTTTTTTTGGTTGTTGCTTGGCCTATCTGTAGAAAAATTGCCTGAATGCAGAATTAATCCCAGAAAAATATCAGATATCTAAATCATGACTGAGTCTTGAGGTTGAATACCCCTTGAAAATGATGTCTACCGACTTACTTTTGACATCTTGCTCTTGCTGTCTCCAGTTAAAAATGCCAGATTGTTAATTTCATTCTGAATCACAAAATTTTGCTCTTCCCGTTTAAAGTTCTGGGGTTAGACAAGGTAAAAATAAAATAAACATTACTGCATAGTTTCCAGGAAATATGTCTTTTTTGACACAGATCTCAAACACAGGAAATGAGGAGGCAGCTTACGTGTGATTTACACCACAGGATAAAAACCTCGGCCACCATTCGGAAAAGTTCATCAGAATCACCATCTGGATTTTTTAGCCAGTTAGATCTAGGACAAAGAATAAACAAAAATTATGTAAATTATCAAATACTCCATTTCAAGATAGTTAAATTATGAACTACTATTCCTACGATTTACAACCAATAACCCCTCCAAATATCAAAGCTGAAAAACGAAATGGAAACTATTAAGAAGAGAAGAAACTAATATTCTTTGCTTTGTTAAAGGGCAAAGATTTAAATACCCCACATCCCAGTGCCTGTATATCTTATTTCCTCATTGCATGTAAACAATAATGATATTATTATTTTTAAAAAACATTTGATTTCAAAACTTTGAGTTCCAGGTTCTTTCCCTTCCTCCCTTATTACCCACCCTTACTGGGAAGATAGGCAATTCAATATAGGTTGTACATGTGTAGTTACACAAAACATTTCCATAGTGGGATCCCTTAATGGATTTGTTCTGTAAAACTTGAATTCGGTTAAAAGGCTACATCCAAGGACCTAGAAGGTCACAGGCTTCCCACCCCTGTCTAGATATTTGAACCACTATAAGATCATTTACAGTCTGTTTTTCACAGAAGACATTTCTGGGCTTGTGAGATTATTCAAAACACACTTTTCACTAGCACCACCATTGATTGAAGACCTTTCAATTTAGTATTTTATTTGCTCTTGGGAACTGCCTGCGTATCAGAACCTGTATAAGTAATGCGTGTAGTCATTTGATAATATTCTGATTATGGAATCAACAGAGAATAAATTCATGGAAAGGTTCATAAATTACTATATATATATATACATATCAGGTATGTAAGTAAGAAAAAACATAATGTGAAATTAGAATTTTCAATGTCAGTTTGTTAGGCTATATCATTAATGCTTAGAAAATCTATTCCAAACTATATCACGAAGCTGCAATTATCAAAACCATCTGGTATTTGGAAATTAAGAGAGGAGGATCAATGGAACAGACTAGAAATGAGAGAATAAGAAACATGGTACTCAACAACCTAGGGTTCAATAAACCAAGAAACATAAATTACTTAGGAAACAACTCCCTATATGAGGGAGTTCTGGGAAAATTGGAATGCAGTTTGGCAGAAATTAAGTTTTAACCAACATATAATATAATGACATATAATATATTCCAAGATATATTCTAAATGGATATATTACCTTAATATTAAAGAGCATACTATATGAGATTACAAGAAAAGCAGATCACATACTTCTTATAACTATAGGTAGGATAAATATGAGATAGAGAAAATTAGAAAAGACGAAACAGAAAACTGATTACATGAATCCAAAAAGTTCTGCTTAGACAAAATTAATGCACATAGGATAAGAAGGGTAGTTGCTGAATAGGAAAAAACTATCTTTGTTGCCAGATTTCTCTGACAAGGATTTGGTATCCAAGATATATCTACAATTAACACACATAATATTCCCTAGTAGATAAGTGGTCAGAAGATATGAACAATTTTTAAAAGAATTGAAATTTATTAATGACCATATGAAATGATGCTTCAAAATACTAATAATAAGAGAAATGAACATCAAAATATCCCTGAGATTTCATCTCACACCCTCCAAATTGGCAAAGTTAACAAAAGATGGGAATAGTCAATATTTAAGGGGGTGTAGGATGATAGGTAAACTGATATATTCTTGTTGGTGTTGTATTGGAAGTTTTGGAAAGCAATCATTTTGGAAATCAATTAGGAATTATGCAAATAAAGTGACTAAAATGTCCATACTCTTTGCCCCAGAAATTTCATTACTCTGCTTATACCCCAAGGAAGTTGTTGATCAGAAGCAAATCTCTATATACACCAAAATGTTTACAGCAGCACTTTTCATTATAGCAAATAATTGAAAATAAAGTAGATGGCCATTAGCTGGGGAACAGCTAAACAAACTGTGGTGCATGGATAGAATGGAATATTGCTTTGCTGTAAGAAATGAAAATTGTGATGAATATAAAGAAGCATGAAAAAATCCACATGAATAGATGTAAACTGAGGTAATCTGATCCAAGAATACAAGTTGCATAATGACTACAGTAATGTAAATGGAAAGAACCACACACATACACACACAAATATCAAAAGGGAATGCTACAAAATTATAAAGAACAAATATGACTTATTAAAACAAAACAAAACAATGTTCTACTGGTATTGCTTTGTGACTGTTAATCTGCAAACACCAAAGTCTTTCACAAATTTAAAATGAGAATCGTTCTTAGCAGATAGGAAAATAGTGTGTGAAATCAGATTGCAAATAATAATATATAAGAAATCATAAAGATGAAATGGAATAAAGTACATTAAAGAAATTTATAATCTAAAAAGAATAGGCTGGTCACATGGTGACAGCAAGAAATAATGATGGAGACCTTGCCTCCCAACCTGCCCAGTGTCCACTGGTATCTTTGTGAGCTAAGAAGAAAGTGAGAGAGGCTCCCAGAATGTTACATCACCTAACCTAGATAAGAGTTGCACCAGGTATCTGGGCAGAAAAGTATGGGTTGCAATGTGTTATCACTAGAGAGAATATTTAAATTAGTGAAATCACAGACTCACTGGAGTTTTTGAGTATTTTAAAAGAAGAGTTATGTAGATTACTCATCAAAATGCATATTTAATCTCAAAGGAGAAATTAGTTTCTCTTTCTTCTTTCATTATTTACAATAAATAAAATAAATATGTTCACAGAGCCTGGAGTATTATGTTCTGTTCTAGGCACCACATTTTAGAAAAGCTGTTCATAAAGTGGAGTGTTATTATCCGTAGGAAGGTGACCAGGATGGTAAAGAGTTCATTCCACACAAAGGAAGTTGGTAAAGAAGTTTGGAGAAGAGAAGTCTGAGGGGGTTTGATAGCTACCTTTGGGTATTTTTGTGGAAGCGATTAGACCTATTTTGCTTGACCTAGTGGGCAATGTATTTACTTACTGGTCCAAGTTTTGAGAAATGATTTAATATGCTGTCCCACTGAAGCCTCACAACTCTGTCATGTAGGTGCTATTATCATACCCATTTTACACATGAAGAAATGGAGACACAGAGAAGTTAAGCTCAAACCATAGCCAGTAAAGGTCTCAGGCAGAATTTGAACTCAGGTCTGCCTAACTCCAAGTCTAGCCCACTTCAGTCTATCTACTGTGCCACCTAGTTGGTCATAGCTGGAAGTTATTAAGAGACATATTTCAATTCAATTAGAGCACAAGTGAAATGAGATATCTCAAAAGGTAGTGAATTCTCCATTCTAGAAATTTTCAAGTGACATTATTAGAGATCTTTTAGAGGAGGTTCTTGCTTGGTCCCAGGGGTCAGAAGTAGGAGATATAGATGCAGATATAGAGAGGCATAGTTTTGGCTCAATCTAAGTACAAACATCCTCACTACTCCAGCTATGCATAAATCCAATTGGCTGACTTGGGAGGTAAAGAGTTTCTAATCCACAGAGGTATTCTACCAGAGGTTACCAGATAACCACTTCCAATCAGGAGACACTGACGGCATTTTTGTTTAGCTGTGGTTTGGACTAGATAACTTCTGAAGTAGCTTTCAATTCTAAAGTGCCATTATTCTTTTCTTATTGAATTTCTTTTCTTAGAAAGATTATTCTGCCCATCATTCCTTGGGTATCAAAAAAAAAGATTTTGGATCCCTAAACTCTGACATTCAAAGCTATGTCCCTAAGCACCTGGGCTACTGGGGGGCATTTGGGTCATCAGACTAAAGTCATTAAGTAGCTTGTGCCTTTTGCATGTACTGTAGAATGTGCCCTGTGTTAACAAAACCTGGGTGTCACTAAGATAATATAACCATTAAATGAAGGTGTCCTTTATTAACTCCCATCTCCTGTGTCTCCTGATTTTTGGTTCCTGTGTCACTTCCAACCTCACTCTCACTTTCTCAACCTCCCTATATTTAGTAAGGCCTGAGTTTGGTGAGAGCTTTGGTTTCCTTCCTATTGATTGTTGTTAGAGGTCAGGTGTCAAGCATTTAACAGAGTGTTCATCTACTCACTCTTTCAAAGTTTAGTTAAGATGTGTTTTGCCGATCCTCACTGTGACCTTGAATGGGGTTGGACGAGGAAGGTCCCTCCTGCACACAAAAGAAACAAAACAGAGGAGAGGAATCTGGGAAGATGGTGGAGTAGGTCAGAAAATTCCAAGCTCTCAAAGATTTTCCTCCACAAAAGAGATAAAACAGCACCTCAGGGCAAACATAGAGTGGTGAAAATAAATAAGAGAAGTGGGGAAAACAGAGGTCTTTCTGAGAAAAGATCTGAAGAAAATTCCTAGACTAGGTTTGGTTCCTGTGCAGAGTAAACATCTTCCAGGCTAGGAATCACTTAACCAACAAGCAGCAAGCTCTCGGGTTAGCTGAGGTGGGAGGCTGCCTCAGCCACGGGAACTTTTATCCCTCCATATACCTTCCCACCCACTCCCTACCACCTGGACAGTGAGAGGATTTGAGTGTCTAAGCCCAGGAAAATTGAGGGAACCTCTACTGACAAGGAATGCCAGACCCAGCTGTACTGCAGACACTGCTTGGCGATAAGGAATCAGCACACTCCTGTTGAGTGTAGAAGAAGTGGGGAGGGGATGCCATTGGCTGTGAGCACTTATAGGAGGCTAGAGGTCTTGGTCTTGGATCAAGGTCAGAGAGGAGAACTGAAGGAGGATCTGAGGCCAAAGGCACCATCCACCATAGCCCTGGACAAAAGCTGATTACAAAAAATTAAGCTACTACAAAAAAAAAACCCCAAACAAACCCCAGAACTAACCCAAAACCAAAAAAGAAACAAAAACCAAAAACCCCACAGGCAAAGGAGAAAGAACCCAACCACAGAAAGTTACTATGGGAATAGAGAAAACCAGAGTTTGTCTTCAGGGGAGGATAGTGAAGCAAAGAAACCTTCTTCTACCCTAAAGAGTAATGTCAAATGGTCACTTGCCCAAAAATAATTGATAGAAGAACTTAAAAAAGACTTTAAAAATCAAATGAGAGAGACTGAGGAAAAACTAAAAAAAAAAACAAAAAACAAACCCAAGGAGATTATGAAAAGAAAGTCAATCAATTAGAAAAGGGAAGCCAGAATCTTAAGGAACAAGATGACTCCTTGAAAATCAAAATTGGGCAAGGGGAAGCCAGCAAAGTCATAAGAGACCAAGACATAATAAAACAAAATATAAAGAATGGAAAAATAGAAGAGAATGTAAAACCTCTCATAAGAAAAACAACTGATCTGGAGAACAGATCAGGAAGAGAAAACATAAGAATAATCAGACTACCTGAAAGCTATCATCAAAAAAATGAATCTTGATACAATAATATAAGAAATTATTAAAGAAAATCGTCCTAAGTATTAGAATTAGGGGTGGGGAGAAGTAGAAATAGAAAAAATCCACCAATCACTACATGAAAGAGATTCTATGAGGAAAATTCACAGGAATATTATAGACAAATTCTGAAATCCCCAGCTTAAGGATAAAATATTACAAGTAACAAAAAAAAAAATCCACATATGGCAGTGTCACAGTTAGACTCACACAAGACCTACCACTGGCAACACTAAAACACCACAGGTCTTATAACACTATATATTGAAGAGCAAAAGAACTGGGCTTCTGGCTGAAAGTCTCATACGCAGCAAAGCTAAACATAATTCTGAACGAAAAAAACACAACTGTACATTTAATTAATTGTCAGACTTTTAGGACTTTGTAAAAAAAAACAAAACACATAGGAAAAACCCTGAACTTAATAGATTTGACATACAAGAGCCAAGAGAAATATAAGGTACATACCAAAGACTAATTACAAGGGACCCAATAAGGACAGACTGTTCACCCTTTATGAATGTAAAATGTATGTCCAAGATTGTTATTAGTAAATGGGTAGTTCATAAGAAAGACTGGGATAGACCTGAGCATGATACAACCTCAAAAAGTAAAACCCTTCAGAAACAGCTAAAAAGAGTAATTATCTTATACAAATGAGGTGTGAGAGGAAGAACTGACACAGAGGAATTAGGCGAGGATGGCTGGTGGTTCTGGAAGCCTATTTTCATAGAGAATTGGTTCAAGAGGGAACAATAAATATATATCTAGAAGAGTATAAAAGTCTTCTAAATTTAGAAAGAAATAAAACATTAAGGGGATAGAGAGGATTCTTTAGAGGGGAGGGTAAGGGAATATGTTAAAGGGGGATATAGAACAGAGTTTAGATTAAAAGGAATGGGAAGATAAGGGAGGGCTCTTTAGAGGGAAGGGTGAGGGAACAGGTCAAAAGGGTATATAAAGGGATGTTTGGATTTACAGAAATGAGAGGATAAGGGAGGGAGGGAGGTAGGTTAAGTAATAGGAGGGCAAAGTAGCAGGTAGAAGTAAAGTAGAGAAGTCGAGGGGATAGGAAATAAGAGATATGCACAAACATAAAAAGAAACATTAGATTTGTCAAGGAAATATGTTTATGTATATATGTATACATATATGCATATATCTCTATCTCTATCTATCCATCTATCTATCTATCTATCTATCTATCTATCTATCTATCTATCTATCTATCTATCTTCACACTAATTGTAGCCTGGGAAGGAGAGGAAAGAGGAAGGGGGGAAAAAGAACAAAATAAAAATTATACAGCAGAGAACAAAAGAAAACCTACAATGAATCAAAGAAAAAACGGATGGCTTTTAATATAATGTCCAGTATTTAATATACAGGCTTCATTGAAATGGAAATATATTGCTATATATTTTTAAACGTCTCTCATGTACTGCTGTACACATGACATGTTTTTTCTTTTATCTTATATTCAAGTTTTAATATTTAATGTTTTTTTCTTTTCTCATTATGTATTTAAATTTTTGTATTCAATTCTAAAATAAAAAAAAGATTAAAAAAAAGAAAGAAACAAAATATAAGTGGCCACTCTAATGGGCTTCTTCTAGGGTAGGGGAAGATTGGTGGCTAGGAATGAGAGTAAGGGATTAGTTAGGCCATATTGGTGGTTTAATAACCTAACCAAATGATTTTCAAGCTCTTCACAATAAAAGAATCCATCATATTAAATAACACTTTGCAGAATCTTGAGTAAATGAATGAAAAAACATTTTGTAAACATTTACTATGTGCAAAGAACTGTGGGCAAATACAAAAGTGAAACTCTCTGCCCTCAAGGAGCTTATATTCTAAAGAAGGGAAACACCTGAATGGGTCAGGTACCAAGAAAAGAAGTTCAGGTCTGCAGGGGATGGACTTCAGTAGTCACAGGGTTGATGAGTTGATCTATATAGAGCACTTGATAGACACATCCTTTACAAAACAATTACAATATTAATTTGATTGTTATTCCCAGAGCTGGGAGTGAAATCAGTGGAGGAGGGGAACTGAAAGGCTAGGAGAGTGAATACATGTAAGGTGGTAGGCCAGATGCCAAGACAGTGCAGACGGACAGCTAGATGGGCTATATGGCAAGATCTGGCAGGAGGCCAGGTAGATATAATGGGATAAGTAAGTTTGAACACTCATTGGACAAACAGGTGGGAATACTTAGGTCCATAGCCCCAGCGTGGGAGTTCCACAACTGAGTGGATTGATTACTTTACCCAGGAGACATGGGTACTTCCTTCCACTGATGCATACTGTAAACTCTCTATGCCTCAGTAGTTTGTCTTTTTAAAATTGCTGTTGCTGAAAAATTCATCACCTGTTGGCTTTTTAAACTTAGGTTTCTTCTTAGATGACAGATACATAGTGCTTTAGGCATTCTGCACTTAAAGTCCATCCAAAGATTTACTTGTGCTAAACTTGCACGGCCTTTAAGAACCCACAGTGGTCGACAACAGGCAACTCAGAGGAACTGGAGCAAAGGCTGGTGATTAGTTAAGTTTTTAACAATGGGAATAATATTGGATGATATAGCTCACTTTCACAAGAATTTTCATTTTCTTATTGATTTATGTAAGGAAATATTTTAGGGGTACTTCCACATTTCTATGTAAAAATATTGACAGGATTGTATTTAAATTGATTGTTTTGTTTGTCAGTGATTTTGTAATTCTTCCAGAACCACAGAACTATTTTTGTTTTTAAATTTGAGGAACATAACACACATTGCTAGTGTAACTATCACTTCTCTAGGCAATCCCTTACATTTTTGGACATGCTATAAAGTTTCTCCTGACAACAAGCTTACGTTTACCTCTTTTCAACTTTTACTCATGTTCTGGAGCCAAAGTGAACCCAGCTAATCCTTCCTACACATGACAATCCTTCAAATACTTGAAGTCAGCTATGATGCCTTTCATGAGTCTTCTCTTTAAGCTAAAAATACTCATTTCCTTCAATCCTCATATGACATGGACTAAAGGCCCTTAATTATCTTGATTTTTTTCCTCCTCCGGGCAATCTCTAGTTTGTCAATGTCCTTATTAAATCATGGAACCCAGAACTGAACACAATACTCCAAATAGGGTATGACAAGGAAGAATGCAGTGGGATTATCACTTCCTAATTCTGGAAACTATTCATCTCAGTGCAGACCAAGACCATATTAACATTTTTTTGACTATCACATTAGAGTGCTGGCATAGTAGCAGTTCACGAAAAACTCCAGATCTTCTTCAGAACAACTGCTTCCTATTCATGCTTTCCCCATCTTATATTTGTGAAGTTGATTTTGGCATCCTAATGTAAGATTTTATATTACCCCTTTTGAACTTTGTCATCTTGCATTTAGCTGGTGCTCTAGTCCAGAGATGTCAGAAAAATGCAGCCTGCAACACGCATGAGTGCTCTGAGTCAGATTAAAATCTAATTAGGAAATACTTAACAAAATAAATAAAAATATAATAAAATATATAAAGTACCAAATTTTAAAATGAAAGCAATATGCAAATTAATGGCCATCATTTCTGTTTCAGTTTGACACTATTGCTCTAGTTGTTACTTTTGTACCCTAATGCACGACTTCATATTTATTCCTTTTAAATTGTCATCTTGCATTTAGTCGAATGTTTTAGCCTGTCAAGATCCTTTTGGATTCTAACTCAATCACCTAGTATGTTAATTGTCCGCTGTCCATTATATTACCTGGGAACTACCTGCAAATTTGATGAGCATACTATTTATGCTTTTATTCAAGTAACTGACTAAAAAAAAGTTAAATAGCAAAGGGTCTCCACAAGTTCCTGGGGTATTCCTCTGGAAACCTCTTGTTACATTAACAATGAACAATTACCAGCTACTCTTTGAGTCCAGTCACCTAACCAGACCTGAATCCCTTTGATTTTATTATTCTCTACTCCATATGTTACAATATTTTCCATAAGAATACTATCAGATATTTTATCAAAAGTTTTGATGAAATCTAGTTAAACCATACTCACGTTACTCTCCTTATCTCCCTTACCTACTGGTTTAGAAATCGTGACCAAAAACAAAACAAAAGAAAACAAAACAACTCACCCCAACAAAAACCAATCAACCAACTAACAAACAAACAAAAAAAACCACCAAGGGAAACTCAGTTAGTCTGGCAAGATCTGCTCTCGACGAAACCATGCTGGCTCTTTGTAATCTCAGCTCCCCTTTCTTGATCTTCTTCAGCCACCTTTTAAATAATCCATTTTAGAACTTTCCAAGGAATCAAAGTCAAACTTGCTGGCCTACAGTTTGCAGAACTGCTTTCTTTTCTTTTATTAAAAAAAAAGCCTAGAGTAACTTTTGCCTTTCTTCCCAGTTCTTTTTAATACCTAAGGATGTAGTTCTTCTGGGCCAGGTAACTTGGATTCATTTAGGAATTAGGCATCTTCTTTCTATCTCCCATCTTATCTTAGGTATACTGACTCCCTGCTGGTCACCTGTGTTTTATCATTTATTTTCAGTGTCAAAATGAGTTTCTTTTGCAGAGAAAACAGAAACAAAATAAAATTTGAACACCCATCTCAAGCACAGTTCTTATCTATCCCTTCTTTGATTCTCCTTGTTCTCCCAATCTAGCTTTAAAAAAACCCCAAATCTTTTTGTTGTACTTTATTTCCCTCACCAACCTCAGCTATTTTGAGCTGTATCATTGCTCACAATATTTTTATAGGACCATGCTATACAGTCATATTCATCTTGGACTTGTTTCTAGATTCTGTATTTATTTTTAAAATCTAAGTACATTGCGGAGTTTTCCATATATTCCCCATTAGTCTCTTCAAATTAAATCTTTCCTCATCAAAATTGTTTCCTTCTGTGTTTTTATAATTTCATTTTTTAATATCTATAATCCCTCCAGAGCTGATTTTCCCTGAAATATTTTAGTCCAAGGGATTCTACCTATCATTCCTTTAAACTCTTTGAAATCTGCCTTCCCAAAATCTAGTATACATGCCACAGTAGGCCCAGATTTCCTCTTTTCTATCCTAAAATCTAGGAAAAGCTGCCACTTCTCTCAAAGCTCCTGTAATTTCTATACTGGTAACCAGTTACTTCCTGTTAGTATGAATTGCATCCAGAATAGAATCCTCCCTATTGATTCCTCCACCATTTTAAGGATGAAATTTTCACTAAGAGAAGTTAAGAAATGATTAGCTGTTCTGCTTTTGACAAAGAGAGAGTTCCAGCAGATGTCTACAGAACTGAAGTCCCTCATCCTCACTATATCTTTCTTTTGTGCCAGATTTTTATGCAGAAGCTGGCAGTAAAGCAATGTAACAGAAGATGAATATGAGAACATCTGTACTGCTTACCTTGTAGAGTTGTGAGCAAAGCCCTTTGCAAATGTGAGAGTGCCATATAAATGTGAGTTACAGTAAATATTATTTTTAGACTTTCTTTCCTTCCCCTAACTTATCTCTCTCGAAACCTAATAGTAACATACACAAGTAAAATGTACAAAATGAAGGTGTGGACAACAGATAATATTAAATTCACATCGAGCCCTAGAAGGGAAAGGTTCTTTGTGACAATGTCATGAACAGTCTCTTCTTTTCTGGCCTTTATTAGCATGAATTTATCAAGATCCTATAAGTTAGAGATGGAATGAAGCAAAACTAAAAATGTCACCCAGACCAAAGATATCCAGGATGTGCTTTATAAATTAAGTGAGACATTTTAAATTTTATTTAGGATGTCACTTACTCACTGTTGTAACCTTAATATGGGAAGGAGATAAGTATTCTTTTTGCTTGATTTTTCTCCCTGAATATTCTTATTTCTTTGTTAAGTAAAACTTGCTTAGATACTCTTGACTGGTTAATTGGTGAAGCTCTTGGATTAGTCATAAAATCACTTCATGTATCTGATATCCCAGATTCATAACCAAAGAGATAATGAGGATGATAGAGAGTGAGGGGGCAAAGATTCTTTAAAGGTTTTAAGTCTTGATGATTGGTTGCACTGCTAAGAGAAAGAGAGAAATCTAGCTCTGTAGGAACTGATTTGAAGAAATAAAATTGCTGGTCAAAGGAAGATGATGCATGAAGTTAAGATATGTTGAGTTTTAAGTACTGGTGGGACAGCTAAATGGAAATGAGAAGCAGGGAATTAGAAATGTGGGAATGAGACTTGATGACTGGAGCTATAAACAAATATTTGGGAGTCATTTTTATAGATGTGATACTTGAAGGTGAGGTAATAGACAATATTGCTAAGGGAAATCATATATAAAGAGAAGACAAGAATGACAAGAGGAAAATTTAATATACAATGCCCACATTTAAAATGTAAGAAGACTTTAAGCTTTTCATATTTAAATAGAGATAAGCATTCTGGTTCCAAGGGACACTACTGAATGACTAAAAAGAGAAAACTAGATCTCTGTGTTTATAGTCAGGGCCATCATGGGCCTACATCCCTCCCTGGGTGGGGTGTGTCCTAGCTTCATTTTTGTAATGTTGTGCTTAGAAGTAGCTCACCAATTAGATCCTCACTAAGTAGAAATAACCTCTGATGTTCAATTCCCTGAGAGCTTGATTTTTACCAAAGTTAAATGTTTCTGATTTCCACCAAAGGAGCTTAGTAACTCTTGCATAGATACCTGCACACAATTCAGGTAATTGTGGGGAGAAGCACAAGTGCGGAGAGTGAAACTAAGATGAATAGTTTTATGGTCATATCACTGGTATTTCCCAGAATGTGTAGGGAAGGGCTGCATAAATGAAATAGTGATGAATGAATTAATGATGATGATATCAAAGACTCTCTGACATTGCCATTTTTAGCTACTGTTAAATGTCCCATAAGTAGAACATACTCTGTTCCGGATCTTAATCATTAATAATGACACGATTCAATTACAGAGCTATTCTAGGAGCAACCATACCTTATCTTATATTTGTTTTATTACCCCATGTCTGACAAAATCTTTGCTAAAATTGTAATACAATTATGTGATTGAGATTATAGGAATTTCAAGGTAGTGTTTTTTTTGGAGAAAAAGATTCTAATTCCCTGTGTTTGGATATGAACCATTTAATTAGGTATTTATATTGCTGGTTTTTTTTTTTTTTAAATTTAAGGCATTCCTCTTTAAATCCTAAAAACACTATGAATTTTACTCACAATTATTTAAATAGACTACTTTATACAATTGGCTTCACATAAGAAATGCCAGTTAGACTGACAATATCACAAAAATATAGTTTGTGGCAGCAATGTTGACTTCACAAAATTTGAAATAATTCATACATTTCTATATTCCCTTAATAGGTCCTCATGAAATACCTATCCAAAATTTATCTCATCTTTTCTTAAATTGGTACTTTCTTGGGGGAAATGAGTTTAATGACTTTCCTATTTGTAGCATATAAAATATTTTTTTTCCTTATACTTGTCCTAAACTACCTCAGGGGTCAAGGGTTGGGGAGGGGAGATATAAGGAGAGACTCTAGTTCTGCTATTTCAAGATTTTGGGAAGGGGTTTCTTCTTCCTAACTATGCTCTTCTGGATTTCATAGATGTCAATTATATCCCTTTTCTATTTTCATTTTTCTGATCTGAAGAGTTCTCATTGTTTTATTCTTATATCATCATGAATTCAGTAGGGAAAGACATAAAGAAACCCTAGAGTTAGGAAACCAAGAAGGGGGAAATCATGAGGAGGCTAAATAACTCTTTTCATTCCTGCCCAATTCCTAATGTTTGCTGATGATCTGTCAATTATAGACAAATATAAATAAATGCAGATTAGTTCACTAAATCCTGGGATAACAGAACCAGGGGCCTCCCCTTGAAGCCCGGAATATAAACTAAATGTACTATTTCATTACTTCCGAGGAGAACTTACTCTAGGCTAATGCTTAATTAAATCCTGATCCATAATATGCTATTAAGAGAACTTCAATCATCTTCACTAAAATTATCCTCTGTTATGCCATGTTGATATAGAGATTAACTTGGGTTCTTAAAGGTTCTAGTAATGCAGTATAGGTTCTGGCAGGTCCTACTAAGCTAAAAAGGATGTGAATATAGGTCTGGTGAGAGAATGCACATATGTCATCTGAGGACCAAATGAGACTCAGTAATAGTTTATTACAGAGGGATAGATTTTTCAATGACACCAATCTACAAGGACCACATAGTAAAATATGGAAGATTTGCAATCTAAGCAACCCACACCAATGAAATCACAAATACTTGACATGTCCATAACTTCTACTGTGTAAGCTACTGGGATGACCTACAAACCATCATTTAGTGCTACTTTAAGCATATGGATTGGAGGTGGGAGAAGAGCTGAATGAGAGGAGACAGGGAGAGACAGAATGGGGTTAATCATCTCATAGAAGAGGCAAACAATAACTGTTACAATGGAGGGGGAGAACGGGAAGGCAAAAGGGAAAGGGTCAACCTTACTCTCATTGAACTTGGCTTAGGGAAGGAATGACATAAACTCTAAACTGGGTATCTTGCCACACAGGAGAGTAGGAGGGATGGGGATGAGAGGTAGGATGATGGAGGGGAGGGCAGGGTTGGGGGAGGGTTGATGGAAGTAACACTTCTATAAAGGGACAGGGACAGCGTCAGGGTAGAGAAAAGAAAAGGGGGGGCGGGATAGGAAGGAGGGACATATAATCAGTCTCTCACAATATGCCCACTGTGGAGAGGTTCTGTGTAATTACACATGTACAGCCTGTATTTAATTACT
>CM053589.1:33613104-33641473 GCA_028646515.1 Pseudochirops corinnae
AATCAAATGTTAAAAATATATATGTATATATATATATATATATATATACACACAATTATTATTATTATTATTATTAACTACATCCAACTAGGAATTAAGATACACAGGCACTGTGGTAGGGAGATCCATCCTGCCCTACTGGAAAGTCAGAGGGGTGAGGGAGAGGACATAGGAGACAGCAGATTGGGGAAGGGGTCATACAGTGGGATGGCTGTTTTGAGGTGTTGAGTAGGGGAAAGATGGGGAGAAAATTTGTAATTTAAAATCTCGTGGAAATGAATGATGTAAACAAGAAAATAAATAAATTAATTAAAAAAAAGAATATGGATTGAGTGATTCAAAATGACATTTGTGATAAGAAGTACAATGGCATTTAGTGAGAGAAAAAAAAACCCATGAGATGACTTAAATGGATGCGTGATGTCATCATTATAGGTATAAATTCCAATGATATACAGAATAATGGAAATTCAGGAGCTAAAAGAGAACTCAAAGATCATCTAATCCAACAAGACTCAAACGAAAATCCTATCTGCAATACACCTGACAAACAGCCACTGACTGAAGACCTCAAGGGTCAAGGGATCTATGCTCTCTTAAGGAAGTTTATTCCATGTCTAGATGTCTCTAATTAGTTCTACATTATTTCTTATATGGTCTGTGACCCAGAGTTCCCAAGGACATAAGGTTCATATGGTACCAAGTCTGATTCTGAAAGGGAATCTTCTTATGTCTTTGGCTCATGTACTCCAAAAGTTCACTCTAGTGAATTATCTAAAATAAAGTTCAGGTGGCAGTATGGCACAGCAGAACGAATGCTGGTGTTGGAATCAGAGAACCTTGGTTTTGGATCATGGCTCCTCTACTTACTATGTATGTGACCTTAGGCAAGTCATTTTATATCTTTACTCCTTAGTTCTTCATTTGTAAAATGAAGCTATTGAACTAGATGGTCTTTTTTTTTTTTGGCTCTTTTTTTTGGGGGGGGGGGAGGGCAATGGGGTTAAGTGACTTGCCCAAGGTCACACAGCTAGTTTTTGTGTTAAGTGTCTGAGACTGGTTTAGAACTCAGGTCCTCCTGACTCCAGGAGTGCTCTATTCACTGCGCCACCTAGCCACACTGAACTAGATGATCTTTAAAGCCCTTTTCATCTTTAAAGTTTTGATCCTATGAACCTAGGTATGGCCCATATCTCACAGATTTCTCAATAAGAGGATTCCCAATTCTGTTCTTGGTGGTTGTCCTCCATTCTTGAAGAGGATCAAAATGGAATCACTATATTGAGGTCAAGGTACAGTGTGTTTGTCTATAGCTGATCAGACCCATAAAGACTTGGAAGCTCTAATCACAGGTTGGGCAAAAATAATAGAGTAAAGATATCTCTAAAATCGGAGTGAAGGTATCTCTACTGAAATTCTGCTTTGCTCATAGAGCACTGCACTTTCTTTGTTGCAGACATGCCATGCTGGGTGATCCTGTGCCAATGTCTCCTATGCCTCCCAACCTATTCTAAAGTTCTTCAGAGAAACCTTGAGAGTGTCCTTGTATTGCTTCTTCTGATATCCATATAACCACTTGCGTTGTGCAAATTCTCTATGATCAGTAGATCCCTTGCTTTGTAAATCGCAGCCAGAATAGTATCAGTACCAGGTGTTTTACCACACAAGAGAAGCCTAATGGCATTCAAAACCTTTTCTTCAGTTGGAAGTTCAGCTAGAGAGGGACTGACTTCAACCTGAAGCATATGATAAATGGCTTCAGCACTGATTGATGATGGTGTGTCGAGAACACTATGGAAGTGTTCAGTCTACCTCTCCAGGATCATATCTTTATCAACTACCCAATATTTAGGGCATCATAAAAGCACTTTGGATTTTTACTATTAGTGTAAAACTGAATTTCATCTGCCGTCTTACTAAGCCAAGAATCTTGCATCTCTCTGAGTTTCACATGCACTTTACTTTTGATGGAGTTAAACATTGCCTTCTTAGTGACTGATGAACTACTCGGCTGGTAAATCCTGCAAAGTTCTCATTTTTAATTTAGTAGCTTCTAACTTTCCACATCATTTTTGTCACACCAGTCTTGATGTTTGTAAGTGTTCTGGCTTAGATGACTAAATGCAGTGCTGCATATCAAATCTCTGAAAGTTGCCCACCTCTTTTCTGCTCCACTGTTTCCAACCCTATGTTGGCTCAGCTTTCCCTCCAAGTCAGCAACAAATTATTCCTGCACAGAGAAGTGCTCTAATATATTGACATCAAGTCTTCTGGTAGTCATCTTGCTGTGGTGATGCCACTTTTGTTCAGTGCAAATGTTTAGCTTGGAAAGGATAAGTCTATGATGGGTCCAGCATTCTGCACCACATATCACCTTCCTCACTCCCACATCCTGTATGTCTCTTCTCCTTATGATGACATAATCTATTAAATGCCAACATTTGCTGTGAAGGTTCATCCATGCAGTTTTATTTTGTTTAGGTAAGGAAGCCAGTTTTGGTGATGAGGTCATGAGATGCACAGTAAGTTTACTGTTGCTATTTCTGACTCCACTTTCCCCAAAGACTCCTTGCTATTTCTGATAGTCTCTGCCTACTCTGGCATTAAAGTCATCCAGAATATTAAGTCTGTCCTCTTTTGGCACATTGATGATGAGGGTCTTCAGGTCTTCATAAAATTTTTCTTTGACCTCATCATGGTTTATCATGGTGGGATCATACACACTGATGATGGTGGCATTACACTTTCGTGCAAGTGGCAATCACACTGTCATGAGTTTGTCATTTATTTCTTTTGGTAGGCATAGAAGCTTGCTGACTGGATTAGCTTTCATTGCAAAATGTACTCCAGCTTCATGGAGCTCCACATTACTGTGGTCACTCCAGAAAAATATGTATCTAGCTCTGACTTCAGTAAGCTGACCTTTACTTACCAGCCTTGTCTCACTTGGAGCTGCTATTTGGATGTGATATCTGCTGAGTGCTCTCGCAACAAGAGCTGTTTGTTTTTTAGGTTAACCAGATTTCATGATATCCATAAGTGTGTGTATATTCCATGTACCAATGGTGGGTGGAATCATCTTTGCAAAAGTCTTCATATGTTTTTTTTGTGTGTGTTTTGACTGCAAGGTAGGATTCCCACTTGCCATGTAAGCAGGCCAGAGTTGGGTGAAGCAGACAATTTTTATGGTGCCTTTTCTAGACCCTGCCTCACACCAAGAGGTGAGCAGTACAGTCCTTAAAAAAGGCAGCTTACATACCCAGGGGGCTTCTGAATCCCATTGCTGCTTCAGCTGAGTGAGAAGATGACTGTATGCCCTGGGCCACCTATATGAAGAATCGCTACTATAGCTCCCAGTGTATTTGCATCTGCTACTTCATCTTTGCCTGTCACCACAGGACTTTGAAGTATGTAAAAACAGTAAAATGGTATGAGTGATATCTTTTGACACACAGATAAACTGGATCTAAGTGAGACAGAGTTGTGAGAAGTTGTCAGCCTCATTCTCTCTTTCAGTCATGGAAGTCCAGTGGCAAGACAAAAGTCAAGATGACCATCAATAGCTTGGGATGCAGTGGATGACCCTGGTGTCTTCCATGCCTACCCAAGCTCTAAACATTCCACAGCCCCTGATTCAGTTACCTTCATGGACATTGGAACAAACTGTTCTCATCTACTCATTCCACTGGGGGAAGCTGCCGGTCAGAGGCAGGTAGCAGTCCTAGCTAACTATGAATTCAATAGACGTTAAGAAGAACGTAAAATGTAGATGATCTGCCTTGATTGTCATGTGACACAAAGCTATGATGGGACCAAAAATATGGGCTACAGTCAAATGGATGTGCAGCTGGGAGTCTGGAACTTCTACCAGAGAAGATGCCAGAAGCATATGAGAACCTTGTCTCCTGGAACTAATTTATCCTTGGATGACTGATAGTGAAAGCAAATAGTTAATAAAGGATTCTGAGAACTGATACAAGTAAAGAAGCAAAGAAGTGAATCTAAATGACCTATGCTCCATTCCCTGCCTAGTAGGAGACTTAATGTTAAAACTATGGCTGGTGTTGAAGTGCTACAAACTCATCCTGCAAACGCGGAGATTATAAATACCAGGAAGGTTTTAGAACTCGTGCTGACTGACTTCATCTCTGGAAGAAGATACTAAAAACACAATTCATATCCTAGAGGTGACTGGTCATTTCACCAGGGAGGCACAAGAATATATAAGCCACACATACCAGAAAGCTTCCACAGTTCTTAAAAGTGTTGTGAAAGAGAAATATTTCTCTGAAAATGGGTTCCTTGCTTGAATATTCATTCTGACCACAGAAGAAACTTTATGATCAAATTACTCAGGGAAACGTTGATTTTGTAATTTATCAAAACATCTAGAACTCTACGTTACTGTCTCCAAGGATAAGAACATTGAAATCTGAATAGAAATTTCAGTTGAATTAACACATTATCTTTCTAGTACATTTCTAGACAGCAGCCCTTTGCCCAAAGGAGATGAAGAATTTTCTGCTCTCTTACCTGTTATTATCAACATAACGGATTAACATAGGATAGAATGCATAGAGATCCCTGCAGAGGACAGCAAACTCGTCCAGAATGAGGAGTTCAGCTTCTTGGGTATCACCTTTGCTGTCTGCTTTAAGTTGTTCCTCTTCCAATACAATCTTCACTGCCTTCTTCTTTAGTTTTTCCAGAGTTGGGATGAAGTGACTTTTAAGCAAGTCAGCTCTGGCTTTGCTTATGATAGGCTGGGCATATACTGCATTTGGAAACACAAAGCTCACTTCAATATATCATCACTGCATCTACATTGAATATAATAACCACAAAGTAATATTCTTTCTTTTAGCCTTCTGTACCTCCATTTCATATGTTGGTACATAGTGTGCCAGTATACGAGAAATGTTATACTTTTATATCTCTGGCACTTCAGGCCTCAATGGTTTTTCTCTTCTCTGAATTACTATATTTACTATATGAATAAATGAGTACTTACACATAAATGAATACTCACATACTGTTGGGAACTGTTGGTTAATGATTTATCTATGCTGTCACATCTTTTCAATTATGCTCTAAGCTGCTTGAGGGCAGGGAACCTCGTATTAACCTTCTGTATCCCTCACTTTTTAGTTGTTTGTTACAAAAGTTATCCTTAAAAAACATACATCTCTGGGAACTTTAGAGATAAGTGCAGAGTGAATGGAAGAAGTTGTTCAAGAGATATCTGGGAGATGGGAGATAAACTGGAATGGGAGAAATGGCTGCAATGGAGAGGGAGCAGGATAGGGTAGTAGAAAATGATTGCATTATGAGTGCTCAAGGCATAGTATAAAAAAATTAGGATTGATTTAATTTTTTAAGGTTACTTCAAAGATAATCAATCCAATACTTCTTCCCCATCTCTATAATGGAAGATATCACATTGATTCAAATTCACTATAAATATTGGAATTAGAATAGGGAAAAAAGTCAAGCCATCAACAACTGATTCTTCACTTTCAAGTCTTGACTTTAGAGTATACTTAGATTCAGACCATTTAAAAGGAAACATACTTTATCTCAATAGCATAATTCTCTCTTTTCCCCATTTCTGTTATTCATCCAAAAGTCATTCTCAGAAAAAGAAGGTTAAAGGAAATGGTTAATGAAATGTGTCAAAGGATGAGCCTCTTCCTAGGAATGTGACTGACTCAGATTTCAAATGCTTCTTATCACAGAAAAAACCAGATCAATTTTGGGTTTATGATTGGAACAATTATGCCTAATATAGGTGATTTTATGTCATAACTTTAATGGACTTCATTTATTTACTTGGTCTTAAATGACTAAAATTGCCTATACCTTTGGTGATATTCATATCTATACCCTTCATGTTATATTACTTGACCTTTGTACGCTTGCAGTAATTTTTCTTAGAAGTAAAAATGACTAGCTCTATTTAGTGTCAACTGCTTTTATGGCAGTACTTCACCCAACTGTCACATAGTAGATACCACTTTAGTTTGAGTAGGCAAAAAAGAAATGTTCATTTTATTAATTGAAGCTCTATAGTACCTCGTACAATGGGTGAGGTAGGTAGAACTACCACAGTACGGCTCCACTAAATAACAGTGTTGACCTCACAATAGATATACTATCTCTAGTCTTGCTAATCTTTCAGAATCTTGATCTATACTGAGTACAATCTACTTAGACAATCTCTGCTGGGTACAATGTACACACTCTCCACATGGCCTGAATTTGAAGATCCTCTTAGATAAGCCAGTTAGCAATCTGATACTTATGAAGGACCCAATGTGTTTGAAGTAATTCTACCAAGTGCTGTAGAAGGGGATAGAAGAAAAGGAAGCTATAGCCAATGCAATCATGGAGCTCAAATAACCACATACACACACACAAATACGTAATGCAGGGTCCAGTGCGACGTGAGAAATGATAGGCAACTGTTAAAAAGAGAAGACTGAGTGATCAGAATTTGGTAGGGTTAATCTAGGTTAATCTGCAAGAGTAACTTCAGCATGAAATTCTGAAGTGAGAGTGGAACGTGACTGTTACTGGGGGAATTCAGCAAAAGGATTCATGTGTGGGAGCTATAGAAGCTACAGGTGAGTAGATTAATAGCATCATGAAACTTTAGGCTACAAAGGACCTCAGAAATCATCCACATCCATGGACAAGTGGCCATCCAGCCTTCCAATGAGAAAAAACTTAATGGCTAAAATGGTAATAATCCAATTTTTGTACAAGTAATAATTAGGAAGTTTCTTATGTTAAGCCCTTTAACTTTCACCCACTGGTCCTAGATTCCCTCTAGAATAACTCAGAATAAATCTAATTGCTTTCGTGTGATAGGCCTTAAAATATTTGCAGAAGTATCATGCCTTCCCCTAACTCTTCTGTTATTCAGCCTACATATCTCTACATTTTTAAATTAGTTGTCATGTTACATGATATGTGGACCCTTCATCAACTTCATCTTGTCCTCCCCTGGAAGAGGTATATTCCATCATTGTCTCTTTTAAAATATGGTATCCATAAATGAACACAATATTCCAAATGTGGCCCAGTCAGAAAAGAGCAAAATACAACTCTTATTTCCCTTGTTTTGGATTTTATACTTGAATTAATATAGCCCAAGACTGCACTAGGGTTTTTTTTTTTAAGCAACTAGGTTACATTCATGTGAAGCTTAAAGTCAACTTAAATTCTTTTTTGATATTAACTACCATTAAATGAGATCTACCCCATTCTAAGATTGTACAGATTTCTTTATCTAAGTGCAGGAAATTTGCATTTATAAATACCAAATTAAACAAATTAGTTGAGGCTATTGTTAATCCTGTCAAGAATTTGGGAATCAAATTCTGTTATCTAACATGTTAGCTATCTTTACCAGATTTGTGTTATCTGTAGGTTTAACAAATATGCCATCTTTGTCTTCAAGTCATTACAAAAAATGTGGAACAGGAAAAGGCCGAGGACAGAGACCAGTATCAGGCCAGTAGAGGAACCTGATTCTAATTTGACAAATACGCTTTTCGGGTACAGTTATTCAACTACCTAGCTAAAACTAAACCTAACTGTACTGAGCTAATAATGTTCATCAACTGTGAACAAAGGATAAAATGAAATACTTCCAAACATCTTTATGAAATCTAAAATGACTATGCTTACAATGTTTCATTAGTCTTCCATGTTTGGCATGCCATTCTTGGTGAACCTGGTGGCTCCTAGAGAACAATGTTTTTCTTTTTACTATTTAATATATGGGAAAAATAAAGTCTAGAGATGGAAAGAAGTTACTCTACACTATTCACAGCATTAGCAGGAAAGAAAGAAACAGAGCCCCAGCATCCTGAACCCCAGACTGTCTAAAACATCTAGTGCCTTAGGTACCTGCAATGCGCTTCATCCAGGAGGCTTCATCGATGCCTAGGTTGTTGTTGATGATTTTCAGGATATTTCCAAGAATGATGCTGAGGTGTTCCGAAGTAATGAGAGTACAGCAGGGTCCTGCACTGGGGTGTAGATTCTCAGGCCCTCGTTCCCACCAGTATGACAGGTAATTACAGAGCATGGGTAAGATCACTTCAATGACATGGGGCATCTCTGTATATCTGGCTCCTGACTCAGCCAGATCGTTGATTTCCTTCATCAGTCCCTCCAGCTGGGGAATGTCTGGGCACATCTGCTCTACTGTATCAGGCATCCCTAAAACTTACCAAGAAAGTACAGGAAGAATAAAGGAACAGGATTTAGGAAAGATGCTTGGTTGGAAATACCTTCCTCACTACCTGACCACACCTTTTCTTACTAAACACCAATGCCTCCAAAGAGCAGTATAGTGAAAAAAAGACTGTATCTGGAGTCAGAAGACCTGTATAAATCTTAATTCTGCCACTTACTAGTTGTGTGACTTTGGGTAAATATTAACCTCTCTGCATTTGGTTTCACAAATGTAAAAATGAGGGTGTGAGTAGGAGCTGAATGATAGGATCACTAAAGCCATTTCTATCTCTAAGATGTTTCATGTAATTTCTGCCTTACTATTTCCTTTATTAACATTATAGCTTTAAATCCAAATGAAAATTAAAAGTAAAAAATTACAGAAATCTGGCTTATGGTCCATTAGGCATTATCTTCTTATATTTCATTTTAAAATCAAATAGATTAAATGTATTTTAAATAATTTAATTCTTAAATGGAGCTAAAAATCTGAGGATGAGTAAAAAATATTTCTGTGGGTAACTACACTATAGTCTTCTTTCATATTAACCTGGACTCTTGTTTTTCTCATTTTTCCATCTTATCACTTCTTAGCACCCTCACTTCAAGGAAGATAGGAGAAAAAGAAAAAAGGAAAGACAACAGTTTTAGTTTGCCTGTTGTCATGAATTTGGTATCAAAACCACTATGAGTTCAAAGGTCCCTTCTAGCTTTAAATCTGATGAATCCATTTTTCCATTAGTGTTACTGACACTCCTTTTGTCTGTCAGTTATACTTTGTACTACTATTGAAATCAATAAACGAAATGAATGTATAAGCAAAGTAGGAGTTTATATATTCTGCTATTATCTATAGGTAGGGCTAACCCATGTTAAGATTTTCCTTCAATAAGTCACTATATAAAGAAATATTATTTATGAAAGAAAGATTCCCTTTTTTCCCTAAGCACTGAATAATGGGAAATGAAAAGTAGATGACATTTCATTGAGACACAGGATCAAGATATTAGGACAAGAGACTGAGGGAGGCTGTGGAATCTCTTTTCCTGGAAATATTTAAGGGTAGATCCACATTAGACTATGATAGATTAGGATTGCTCTTAATGGAACACAGGGCTAAGAACCAGACAGATTTTGAAATCCCTTTCAGCCAGAGAATGCTATTATCCTTCCTTAAGAAACCAGGTAAGCCAAGATAGGAGACATCAAAAGACATCCTGAGAGAAGATATGAGCTTCCATATATTGTCGATTATACAGAATTATGTCTATTTTGTAGGCACAAACATATCTCCAAGTCACTCTTGGTAGGATATGTAAAGAAAAGGAGCTTTATGTCCTGAGAATACTGTCAGGGAGATTGTTGATAGCTGTATTAGTACCCTAGGATGGTCCTTAGGTGGATAAATTTAGCATATTGACCAAAGAAAAAACAATGATTAACTTCTCATATTTAATTTTGGTTGCCTGAGGCCATAAATGGGGGGCATTTGTTATAATGTTAATTCTAAGCTAATGTTCATCTGAGAAAAGACTGAAATGTTGCCCATAATTACCCAGATGGAACGATGATCTATAAAAACCTGAAAATAGTGTTTCTAATAGATGTTGCCATATCAGGCATTCATTACCTTCAAGCTATGTATAATGAAAAGCTTTCAAAATACAGAGACCTAGCAGAAGAAATCATAATTATATGAGAATAAGATTAGGTATATATTTTCTCTGCCATCCCGTTTGCCCACAGGATAGCTGATGGTTCCAGGACCATTTCTATGTGGATTCCAAATAAGACTGTAATAAAGAGATAATAATATATAGTATTCCCTTTGGGCTAAACATTCAACTTAAATTGATAGATTGGATCCCTGAGATGACTAACCCAGGTTATACTTTTGCTCACCTACAAATATGCCACTTCCATGTTCATGAGCTGTGAAATTCCATTCAATCTGATAATAATTTTTTGTCATTTAGTCTCTCCCTCTGGTCTGCAACCCTAAACCCTGTTTTTGGTCTTCACTGCAAATTTCAATTCCTCATGCTCTCAATTCTTGCCCAGACTGTCGTTCTCCTTTCCTCATTTTGACTCCTTGGTGAACCAGTTTTATATTATGTTGTCCTCTTTTCTCAGGTCCTTTGTTCCCTTATCCTATTGCCAATTTTACCTTGCCACTCCCAGTCTTAGATTATTCCCAACATCTGTTGCCTTTGCCCCTATTCACCTGCTTGTTGAATGAAGCTGGTGAAAATCACAAAACTATGTGGATTGGGTCCATTACAAATTTATGTTAAATAATGTTAATTTGGCTTTCACTGTGGCAAAATAATCTTTTTATACCTTCTTAAGTGGCTCATTATTCTATTTACCACAGTAGCTTTTCCAAGCCTTTTCATCCCTCCACAAAATTCTCATGGCTCTCTCTCCCTCTACCTTCTCAATTTAGAAACCTGCCTCATATTTCACTGATTTTTTTTCTTTTGTTTGCTCATTTTCTCAGTCTATTTCTTGACTTTTAACTCTTTGTTAAAGTGGAGTTCTGCTTCCAGGCTGGAGGGCACACTGTCCCAACCTTCAAGTTTTTTGTACATTTTTACTATATTTTGTACAACTATTTTCAGAGTTAGTTCTGGGAGTCTGTAAGCTTTCAGTTCTTCCAAGGTGGTATGATCTAAAGAGAGGTGTATTTATTACTCTCCTGGTCTGTCCTCTGGTCTGTGAGTGACAACAAGAACTCTTTTCCACCCTGGAACTGTGACCAGGGTCCCTGCTTCTCTGAAGCCTCAAACTCTGATGTGCTAGTACTCTTCCTCTTTCTGGGACTGATCCAGCACTGAGACCCCAATCTATGTATGGATAATGCAAAAGAGTTATGCACCTAGTGCCAGCAAAGGGATCCCTGTAATCTCCTTCTGACCAGTTGTCTGATGTGGGCTGAGAGCTCTGGAAGCAGTCATTGCTGCTGTTGATTCAGTCGCCTCCCAGGGCCTGCTGCTGGTTTCCTGCAGCATGGTTTGTAGTGGCACAACCTACACTGGACTGAGCTCCACTCTCACCCCCATTTAACAGACCTTTCCTGATGACCTTCTAAGTTGTCTTGGGCTAGAAAATTGTTTTAACAAATACTCTTGTAGGTTCTGCCACTCTAAAATTTGTTTTGAGGTGTTATTTGAAGTTGTTCAGAGGGGAATTTGAGAGACTGCAAGCGAGTTTCTACCTTTTCTCCACTATCTTGGCTCTGCCTCCCTCCTCCCCTTTATAGCCCAAAAGACCTTTTCTTCATTCTCCTCTTTCTGGACCTCCACAGTTTTTCACCCCATCCATCACATTCTTCTCCTGGGTACTCTCTAATCTGTAGGTTTCCTACATCCTATTCTATTGTGGTTCTCCTCCTACTTGTCCAAGTACTGTTCAGACTCCTTTTCTGGATCTTCACTGATTTAGACCCATTAAGACTGAGTGTCTTCCAAGGATCTATCCTGGATCTCTTATCTTCTTTCTATATACTATATATCTTTTTTGTTTTTTATCAATTCACTTTGATTCAATTATCATCTCCATACAGATGACTCACAGATCTACTTGTCCAGCTTTAACCTCTTTTCTAACCTCCAGACTTGCTTTTCTAGCTGTCTACTGGACATCTCAAAGTGGATATCTCATTTCCCTTAAACCTAATATGTCCCAAACTGAAGTAGCTAAACCAACCTCTCTTCTAAAGCTCCTTATTATCACCATCCTCAATCAGGATACCAGTCACTCAGGCTCACAACCACTTGTCATTCTTGGCCCTTTAATCCTTGCCTTTCTCCACCCCATTGTTCACTCCTCCAATGTTCATTCTGTTGTCAAGTCTTTTCAAATTTACTTAAGTAACATCTCTCTTATACTCCCCTTTCTCTCCTCTGACACTGCTACTACCCTGGGGCAGATCTTCATTACCTTATAACTCAACTACTGCAACAGGCTGGTTGGTCTCCCTGTCTCAAATCTTTTCCCATTCTAGTCCCTCCTACATCCAAAATCAAAGTGATCTTCCAAAGGAACATATCTAATCATTTTATCTCTTCCCATACCCTCCAACCTTTCCTCTTCCCCTCCCCCTCCCATTCAATAAACTCTAACTGTTCCTAATTACATTTAGGATCAAATTTTAACAATACTATGTTTGGCTTTTAAAGCCCTTGATTATCTGGGCCCCTTCTATCTTTCCAGTCTCTTATACCTAATACTCTCCTTTCCCAAATATTTTACAACTTAGTGACTCTGGCTTCCTTGCTGTTTCTCACACAACAGGATCTATCACCTATGCATTTTCACTGGTTGTCTCCTATGCCTGGAATGTTTTTCCTCTTCATCTCTGTCTCTTCACTTCCCTGGCTTCCTTCAAATTCCAGCTAAAACCCCATCTATGAGAAGCCGTCCCCAGTCTCTCTCAGTGCTAGCATCTTACCTGTGTACTGATTACCTCCAATTTATCTTATGCAGATTTTATCTGTAGATTTGTGTTGTTTCATTATATTGGGAGCACCTTGAGGGCAAGGAATGTCTTCTGATTTTGTTTCCTAAGCACTTAACACAGTGCCTGGCATATAGTAAGTGTTTAATAAATCTTAAGACTATTATCTACCCATTAAATCCTGTAATTTCCTCATGTGCACTGTAGGACTCAATTGATCAGGAGTTCCCTCATCAAACTTCCTCCACAAGTAAATTATTAGGTACAAGATCTGCTTAAGGTAGATGCACCTATGCTTGACCTGTGAGTAGAAAAAACAACACATTTGTGATTCTGAAATAAGCCCAGAGGGGCAGCTAGGTGGCACAGTGAATAAAGCACAGGCCCTGGAGTCATGAGGACATGAGTTCAAATCCAGCCTCAGACACTTAACACGTACTAGCTGTGTGACCTTGGGCAAGTCATTTAACCCCAACTGCCCCTCCAAAAAGGAAAAAAAAAAGAAAGAAGCCCAAAGAATGAAGTCTGCTGACCTCTCTAACTGGAAAATAGCCTTGCCTGGATCCTATTTGAACCAAACAAAAAAAAAATCATCAGCAGGGGGTCTTTGGCGTACACTGTCTTTTCATTTAGAGTTAGAATACTAGATTTTGATTCCTCTTGGGTATCTATTGCTATGGGGAGAGATATTCTCAAGAAAAATCACCTTTTAGGTCTATATAGAAGATATAAATATGACTTGAAGACTGCTGGTTGTATCACAAATGGCATATGTATGTGCGTACATCAAGATACACTATTTGCTAGCATGATCAGGAAGTGGGGCTATTTTGGTTAACCAAATGATCTGGTAATCAGAATTACCATGTATAGTCCACTGAAGTGATAAATTCTCACTAAATTAGGTTATGATATACACATGTCTAAAATTCCTTTGAATATAAGGTTTTTGTGATGATTTGGAAGATACTTTAGAGGATATTATAGTACTATAGTATCACCCTTATGAACACTAAAATTAGCACTATTCTGACAGTATGAAATTGTCAATTAGCAGCTATTTGCAGTGGAAAGACTGTTGATAAAACACTCTCTTAATGTATTTCTGATACATAGACTTAAATATGATGCTTACTCCTCATCCCTGAGACTGCTCAGTTTATATGACACAAAGTTGTCCTTCATCTTTCCTAGCTTCATGTGGGGGACAAAGAACTATCAGCAAGGCTGACCAATAAATATTTATAGACAAACTATTTATATAGCACAATTTTTTTTACTTCTTAAGTGTCCAATATACACCTAATTGTTTTAATGCTAGTAAATTTAGGCCCATCCAGTAATGTTAAGCAATTTGTTTAGCACCACAGAGCATGCTACTAGTAGAGCAGAAGTTCTAACATCTTCCCCTTCCCTTTACTCCCTCCTCTTCTCCTGACTTCAAGCTCAATGGTAACATGGTACAGTGCAGAAAGAGCACTGAAATCAGAGGACCCAAGTTCAAATCCAGCTTCTGATGCTTACTATCTTTGTCAACTTGAACAAACCATCAAACTCCCATGGCTTTTCTTATACATAAAATGAGGGAGTCAGATGAGAGGGCCACAGGTGTTCTTTCCAGTTCGACATTATTGTAAGATAAGCCACAACTGAAAATCTTTTCCCTCTTGATAAATGTTTCCTTGTTGGATCAATGTAACAGAAGAAAGACAGTATATTTCCTGAGTTAAAGAGGTGGGAAGGCAATATAAATGGGAAATGGGGGATTATATAAAGTGCCCAACTTTCCCATAGACCTGTAATTACTGTGAACAACAGCGCAAATTGAACCACTCAAAAAAATTTATCTTTCTTCCTACAAAGAGTCCTTCTAGGAGACTGGGAAAAGAGACAAACTAATTTCTTCATCTCATCTGAAGCATAAGAAGTACAGTGCCATGCCTATGCTTGAGGTACTTATGAACTTGGGAGTAGCCATTTACTTTCAATTTCTTGCCAGTGCCTTGACTATGTCCTCACATTACCTGATGTCTCACTGAACTATGGCTTTCACGTACTTGACTCATGCTTCCCTGGTTTAGCTGCCGGGTGGGCAGAGAAAAACACCTGGAGATTTATTCATGTTGCTCTCCAAGGGAGAAAGAAACAGGGGTAATTCCCCTAACTTTAAGAGTTGGAATACATTCGTTAATGGCTAATACTTCCTCTCCTATATTTAGTCACACTTTCCTCCTCTTCATTCTAATACAGGGACATAACTTCTTATTGTATTGTTTAAAGTATACTAGTGATCCTTTCTCCTGGCTATGATCTTTATTATCTGGAATAATTAGAATAAAATACAAACAAATAATCTTCATAGCTCAGAGAAAAGTTGTCATGGGCTAACATTCTGGAACTTTTGCATAAAAGGAGTAGCTGTGATACTTGGTACCACGATCATTTTCCACAGTGCCTGTCTATACACAGTGCCTGGCTCAGGGCATCTTGCCTGTCTGCTCTTATCAATGACAGGAAATAAAATAAGAGGAACTTAGCACAGTCTTCTTCTAACAAATTATTTTGTCAACTGTATATTGAGAAAATTTTGCACCATCAGACACTTCACCCTTTTAGCATCTCAGAGCATTTTGTAAATCACAGGCTCATAAGAACTTAACATAATATTATTTTAGAAAATATTTTTATGTTGTCCAATAACTTTAGAAAATATGTTTAATTTGGGCTTATATTGTTTTCATTACGTTAGTCTTTTAAAAAAGGAAAAGAAATTATCCAAAATTTTGATTAAGTTAATGGCTTAGTAAAAAAGAAAGGAATACTTTTTTCAGACTTTACCAAATTAGCCTATTCTTTCAAGACTTTACTTGAGAAATTATCTACCCCAGTACTCTTCCTTCAGGGCGGCCAATACTGTTTTGGGGGTCAGAACCTGTGATTTAATTGTTAGAGGGAACCCCCAAATCAGAAAACTGTGCTCAGAACGTGGCAATTGTTTGGGGACACCAAGATGTTGACTGATTCACCCAGGGTCACCCACCTAGTATATGTCAGAAGTGGGACATGACTCTGGGTGTTCCATATTCCAAGGCCAGCAACTTTCTATCCATTACTAAGATCAAAGAGAAACTAGTTGTTTCTCACACTCATATAACCCTAGAAATTAAAAAAAAAATCATTCTTTGAAAAACGAGCAATACAAAAGCCTTTTTAGGAGGCTCCCTTTAAACCGCCTCAGTTGCTGAATCCCATGTCTCCTAATCCTTACTTTTAAGTAAATTCCCCTTCATGTATAATCATAATCCCACCTGCTCTGTTAAAAAAAATTCTATGGATAGAAAGAACATCCAGTTACTATGTTCTCTATGGTGGTCCTTTATGGATTTGAAGAACATATTTGAAGTATTAATGTGTTACTTGTGATTCTCAGGAGAAGGAGGCTTCAAAATATTCCTATGTCCAAATCAGGAATGAAAACAGAGGTCTAAAGGGTTGAAGTGGTAATAGAAGCAGAATTTTAGAATTGAAGGGAATATTAGAGATCATCTTCTAAGTCTATTTTTCTCAGATAAGCAAAAACATAGGTTCACAGCAGTTAAATGACATGTCTAACCAAGGTCACACAGCTAATCAATAGCAGAGAAAGTACTAGAACTCAAGTCTTCTGACATATCTCCATGTTGCTGGGTTTTTCTTCTACTAGAACATGTGGTCCCTTAGATTTCCCAACCAGGTGGAAAGAAGAGGAAATGATAAACAGACCTTAACCCTCATTCTCCAGTAAGCAGAAGTCTATACCATTCTTGCTTACAGCTGATGAATGTGCAGACTGACTGACCTCTATGGATAGGACACTTACTAGACCTTTCCCTGGGGGTTTTGGTGTTGAAGACTGAGAGCGAGTTGTAGCAGTTGAGGGAGGGCTCCAAAAATGCCACTGGCATAGCAGCTGCCAGTGCAGCGAGACATTCTCCAAGTGCTGGACGTTGCCTGGAAACAAAAAAGTCAATTTAAAGTAAACTCATCTCTATGGGTTACTGAATGGAGTATTTCTAGGCACCGGACTTTCTAAGACCCAATATATGCTGCATCCCTCCCCTTCTTTTCAGAGACACACAAAACAATGATTTGATCCTTTCAGGAATTTCCACTGCCTAGTCCCATAACCTGGCACTTGCTCTTGCTGTCATGCTCCCCCGTTACGGATAAGTAGTTTTGTACTATTGTTCTATGTCAGAGTTAGCTCTGCTGGCATCATAGTTGCAACTGATTCTATTTGTTTGCACAGAATGATGGTCTTTTTGCCATGGAGTGCTCTTGTTGGATTAAGGGTCTTTGTTGGTGGTGAAGAGGAAGAGAAGGAGAGAAGGAACATGGCTTAGAAGAAGGCAAATGATGTTGACAAGATTCAAGCTACATGAGTGGCCCTGAAAGAGAAAATTATATATTTCACAGAATAAGGAAGCAGCCTGGTCCATTACAATACTTTCCTAGGCCTTTAAAGTATTTTTTTGTTTTTACAGAGCTCCAAAGGTAAAGTGGAGGGTGGGGGAGAAAAGGTATTAGACGGCCACCAAAATGAAGGTCTACAGAGTCACTGTGCTCACCTCATTGTTGTACGCCTGTGAAACCTGCACAGTCTACAGGAAACTGAATTGCTTCCATCTGAATTGTCAAAGATTCTGAAGATCACTTGGTGAGATAAGGTACTGGATACTGAGGTCCTTTCTCAAGCTGAAATGCCACGCATTCCAACTGCTTCAATTGTGAACTTGCAATTCTACTGCAGAGAGTACAACTCTTATAGGCTTGCCATATTGTTCGAATGCTAAATGTATGTTTGCCTAAAATTCTATTTCACAGAAAACTCACACAAGGCAAATGCTCATATGGAGGTTAGAAGAAGTGATACAAGAACACTCTCAAGGTCTCTTTGAAGAACTCTGGGATCAGCTGTGAGAAAGGTAATACACTGGCACAGGACCACGCAGCATGGCATACCTACATCAAAAAAGGTGCTGTGCTCCATGAGCAAAGCAGAATTGCAGTAGCTCAAAAGAAATGTGAGATGCATAAATTTAGAGACATGTCTTTCTCAAATGTTTACAGATCCATAAAGGGTATGAATTCCCAGTTTGACTCAACATGTTCCATTCCTCTCATAAGTGTCCACTTCACACTTTAAACAGCTCAACTATATAAACTGAGTATTTGGGCTGAAGAATTTTCTCTTCATCCTTCAGTCTGAGAACAGTCACTGAGATTATATGGTTTTTCCAAACAATTTTTTCTTGCCAAAGAAATGAGAGAATATTATTGAGAACGCAAAATATTCCTTTATTGGCTGGGCAGGACACTATCAGGGGCTGACATCTGTTGATGAATTATGAACACAAGAAATGGGATCATCACTTTCCCATTAATTGATAATATCATCTAAGTGATTCACTGGCATCCATTCACAGATGGATCCTGTACTTCTCATGTTCTATACATATGTTTTGAGTCCACAGTCAGGGGACAATATCCCTTAAAATCAACCAATTGCTTGAATTCTTTCTTAGCCCAAAATACAAAGACAATGAGATAAAAACGTAGAAAAACTAGATGTAAAATTAGCAAATAGGTGAGGATTTCACTCACTGAACAGCACCCAGCTGTTTTTGTCTTCCTCTGTGACCAGTTTGGAAAGAAAGGTGTTATTACGTTCTTAAAGCATATGACCTGAATCCTTGTGAACTGAGAGCTACAACAAAGAAAAACTGGAAAATGTCATGCCAAACATGATTGTAAACACCTGCAATCCCCACTACTGAGGAGGCTGAGGCTGGTGCATTGATTGGGCTCAGGAGTTCTGAGATATTATGGGTAATAATATTTATTATTTTAGTTATTATATCAAATACTTATTGAATGATCTAAAGTTTACAAAAAATTTTGCACATATCTCATTTTATCCTTAACCTAGGAGACAGGTGCCATTATTATCTTCATTTTACAGCTGAAGACACTGAGGCAGACAGGGGTTAATTGACTGCCTAGGAATAAGTTGACTGGGTGTCCTAAATTCAGTATTAATATGGTAATCCATTAGGAGCAAAAGGCACCAGATTGCCTAAGGAGAGGCAAACTGATCTAGGTGAGAAATAGAGAAGGTCAGATCTCCCAAGCCAAAGTGGGACTAGACCAAGAATGTGCTAGCTAATGGCTAAAGTCCAAGAAGATCATTAACTTTTCAGTGTGAGCATTTACACCCAGAAAATAAGCAAATGCTTGATTTATTGTTTTGTTGGTTGTGTAGACTTAAGAAGAAGGCAGAGAAAATCCTAATAATTCAGACTAAACTTAAAAGTGTGTCATGTAGTGTTTTGGGGCCAAAATGGTGGAATAAGGCAGGAACTCATCTGAGTGCTCCCAAATTTCCCTCCAAACAACTTTAAAATAATACCTCAAAACAAATTCTGGAGTAGCAGAACCATAAAAAAGGGCAGGGTTAAATAATTTTTCAGCCCAAGACAACTTAAAAAGTCTACAGGAAAGATTTGTCTTACTGAGGTGAAGGCAGAACACAGTCCAATGCAGGCAGCTCAGGCAAGTCAGTAACAGGCCCTGTCCTAGCAAGTCAACGTAGGCTTTGAGGGCAACAGCAACTTTCAGTCCACAAATCATAAGGGGGCTGGACAACTTGGTGGAAAGGGATTACCAGGGACACTTTGCTGGAACTGAGTGTAGGACTCTGCTGCACTGCCCAAATGGGGATCTGGGTCACAGCCTCAGGGTGAGAAGAAGGACTGGCATACTAGAAAATATGGCTGAAGGATAGTGGGGACCATGGTCTTGGGTCCAGGGCAGAAAAGAGTACTTCTGAATACTCAGAGAACAGAGCATAGTCCAAGAGAGTAGTGAACACACCTCTTCTTAAATCATGACACCTTGGAAGAACTGAAAGCATACAGAGCTATTCCTCCCTCCAGAAAGAGCTCTGAAAATAGCAGCATGTAAAACATGAAGCTTGGGATAGTACTCTATCTACCCTGAGAGCACAGCCCAACTTTAACATAAAATTAAAACTTAAGAAATAAGTTGGAAAAAGAAGCAAAAAAAAAATCTGCCCAAAACAAAACAAAAACCCTAATCATAGAAAGTTACTTTGGTAACAGGGAAGATCAAAACACAAAGTTCAGAAGAGGACAACAATGTCAAATGGCTATATATGAATCCTCAAAGAGAAATATGAATTGGTGTCAGGCCCAAAAAAGAATTCCTTGGAAGAGCTCAATTTTTCAAAAAAATTAAGTAACAGAGGGAGAAAAAAATTGGGAAAACAAATGAGTGATGCAAGATAATCATGAAAAAAGAGCTAATAGCTTTGTAAAGGAAGCATAAAAAATTGAAAAAAAGATATACAGAAATTCACTGAACAAAGAAAAAAACTCCTTAAAAAGAGAAATTGGTCAATTAGAAAAGGAGGTATAAAAGCTCAATGAAGAAAATAATTCTTTAAAAATTAGAAGTAGGCAAGTGGAAGCTAACAACTACATTAGATATTAAGACACAATCAAAAAAATTGAAAGGATGAAAAAAATTGAATAAAATGTGGAATATCTTATTGGTAAAACAACTTACATGGAAAACAGACCTAGGAGAGGTAATTTAGGAATTATTGGACTACTCTGCAAGTCATGATCAAAAAAAGAGTCAAGACATTGTGTTTCAAGAAATTATCAAGAAAAACTGTCCTAATATACTAGGTCCCAGAGGGTAAATAGAAATTAGAAGAACCCACCGATAACCTCCTGAAAGGGATTCCAAAATGAAAACTCCTAGGAACATTATAGTCAAATTCCAGACCTCCCAGGCAAAAAAGAAAACAGTACAAGCAGCCAGAAAGAAACAATTCAAATACTGTACTATAAGAATCAGTATTTCATAGGATTAGCAGCTTCTACATGAAAAGATCATTCTGGAAGACAAAGAAGCTAGGATTACAACCAAAAATTACCCACCCAGCAAAAGTGAGTATAATCCTTGAGGAGGAAAATGGATATTTAAAGAAATAGAGGTTTCAAGCATTCTTGACAAAAAGACTAGTGCTGAGTAGAAAATCTGATTTTCAAATATAAGACTCAAGAGGAGCATAAAAAGGTAAACAGGAAAGATAAGACATAAGGAGAGACTGATAAAAGGGAGAGCAGATTGGGGGAGGTGATAGAAGTAAAATATGAGGAGGGTGAGGGTGAAGAGGGAGAGAAAGGATAAATATGGGAAAAAAAGAATGGAGGGAAATACAAGTTAGTAATTGTAACTGTGAATGTGAACGGGATGAACTCACCCACAAAAGAGAAGCAGAGAGCAGAATGGATTAAAAACCAGAATCCCATAAGATGCTGTTTACAAGAAACATACTTGAAGCAGAGAGACACACACAGAGTAGAAGTAAGGGTCTGGAGCAGAATATATTATGTTTCAGTTACAGTAAAAAAAGCAGGAGTCATAATCAGGATCTCAGACAAAGCAAAACCAAAAATAGACCTAATTAACAGAAATAAGGGAACTACATCTTTCTAAAGGGAACCACAGACAATGAAGTAATATCAATAATATATATATATATATGTATCTATCTATATATATGTATACATACATACATACACACATACATACATATACTGAATGGCACAGCATGAAAAATTTCTAAGTAAAAGTTAGATGAGTTACAGGGGGAAATGGAGAGTAAAACTATACAAAGAGGGAAGAACCTCAACTCTCCCTTCTCAGAATTTGATAAATCTAACCAAAAAATAAACAAGAAAGAAGTGAAGGAGGTGAATAGAATTTTAGAAAAATTAAATATAATAGACTTATGGAAAAAAATGAATGGAATAGAGAGGAATATATACTATTTTCTCAGAGGTACATTACTCCTACAAAAAATTAATTATGTATTAGAGATTAAAAACCTCACAACCAAATGCAGAAAAGCAGAAATATTAAATGCATCCTTTTCAGATCATAATGCAATAAAAATTACATTCAACAAAGACCTATGGAAAAACAGATTAAAATTAATTGGAAATTAAATAATCTAATCATAAAGAAAGAGTGGGTCAAAGAACAAATCACAGAAACAACCAGTAATTTCATTAAGTAGAATTGACAACATACCAAAATTTATGGGATGTTGTTGAAGTAGTACTTAGTGGAAAATTTATATTTCTAAACATTTATATCAATAAAATAGAGAAAGAGCAGATCAATGAATTAGGCATGCAACTAAAAAAAAAAGCTAAAAAAAAGAACAAATTAAAAATTTCTAATTAAACACTAAATTGGAAATCCTGAAAATCAAAGGAAAGATGAATAAAAAGTAAAAGAAACCACCAAAATTATTGAACTAATAAATCTAGGAGTAGATTTTATGAAAAAATCAATAAAACAGATAAACCATGGGTTGGTTGGTTAAAAAAAAATGAAAGAAAACCAAATTACAGGTACCAAAAATGAAAAAGGTAAAATCACCATAAATGAAAATGAAATTAAAGGAATTATTAGGAGCTTTTCTGCCCAATTATATGCCAATAGATATGATGATCTAAGTGAAATGGATGGATATTTGCAAAAAATAAATTGCTCAGATTAACAGAAGAGGAAATAGAATACTTAAAAAATCCCATCTTAGAAAAGGAAACTGTTGAAGAGGACATAAATGAACTACCTAGGAAAAAAATCACTAGGGCCAGATGACTTCACAAGTGAATTATTCACAAGAATAATTAATTCCAATACTATATAAAGTATTTACAACACTTGGCAAAGGAGTCCTACTAAATTATTTTTATGACAAAAATATGATGCTGATACCTAAAAAGGAAGAGTGGAAACTGAAAAAGAAAACTATAGACCAATTTCTCTAATGAATATTGATACAAGAACATTAAATAAAACACTAAAAAAGAGATTATAGTACTATATCACAAGGATCATATACTATGACCAGGTGGGGTTTATACCGGGAATGCAGGGCTGGTTAAATATTAGGAAAACTATCAGCATAATTGACCATATCAGTAAGAAAACTAACAGAAATCATATGATTATCTCAATAAATGCAGAAAAAGCTTTCTGACAAAATATAACACCCATTCCTTTTAAAAACACTACAGAATAAAGGAATAAATAGAGCTTTCCCCAAAATGATAAGTATTATCTATTTAAAATAACCAGCAAGCATTATATGTAATGGGGATAAACTAGAAGCCGTCCTAGTAAGATCAAAGGTGACACAAATATATCTAGCAATAAAAGAAGAAAAAGAAATTGAAGGAATTAGAACAGGCAATAAGGAAACAAAAGCTATCACTCTTTTCAGATATAACAGAGAATCTTAGAGAATCAACTAAAAAATTAACTGAAAAAATGAACAATTTTAACAAAGTTGCAGGAAACAAAATAAACCACACAAATCATCAGCATTTCTATATATCACCAACAAAGTCCAGAAGCAAGAGACAGAAAGTGAAATTCCACTTTATGGTAACCATAGACAGTATAAAATACTTAGGAGTTTACCAGCCAAAACAAACTTAGGAACTATATGATCACAATTACAAAACACTTTTCATAGTAATATTTAAACAATTGGAAAAATATTAATTGCTCATGGGTTGGTTGAGACAATATAAAAATATGAAAATTCTACCTAAATTAATTTACTTATTCAGTATGATAGCAAGCAAACTACCCAAAAATTATTTTATAGAACTAGGAAAAAAATAACAAAATTCATCTGAAAGAACAAAAAGTCAAGAATATAAAAGGAATTAATGAAAAAAATGTGAAGAAAGACAGTGTAGTTTTATAAGATCTCAAACTGTATTACAAAGCTGCAATCATCAAAATATCTGATACTGGCTAATAAATAGAGTGATGAATAAAATTAGGCACACAACACATAGTAGTAAATGATTATAGTAATCTAGTGATAAATCCAAAAATCCAAGCTTTTAGGATAAGAACTCACTATTGGACAAAAACTGCTGGGAAAACTAGAAAACAGCTGGGCAGAAATAAGGTATAGACCAATATGTCATATTGTATACCAAGAAGTCAAAATAAGTACATGATTGGGATGGGGAACCTGTGGCCTGAAGGCCACATGTGGCTCTCTAGGTCCTCAAGTGTGGCACTTTGACTGTATTCAAATTTCACAGAACATCTTCTGTCAAAGGGCCACACTTGAGGACCTAGAGGGCTACATGTAGCCTCGAGGCCACAGGTTCCCCACCAGTGACTTAGACATAAGGGGTGATACCATGGGAAAATCAGGAGAGCATGGAATAGTTTACCTGTCTGATCTATGGCTAAGGAAAGAATTTATGACCAAACAAGAGATAGAGAGCATTATTAGATATAAAATGGAAAATCTGGATTAATATTAAATTAAAAATATTTTGCACAAACAAAAACAATGCAGCCAAGATTAAAATGAAACAGTGTTGGGAAAATTTTTTAATATAAAGTGTCTCTAATAAAGACAGGGAGAAAGGGAGAGAAGGAGGAAAAGGGACAGAGAGAGCCAGAGAACAGAATGAGAGCCAGAGACTCATCTTTAAAGAGAGCAAAAAGGAAAAAAAAACGTTCTAAGAAACTTCTGGGAGAGAAGTAATAGCTTTTGAGCTGGAAGAATTATAAAAAAAGGCAATTCTTATAGCACAATAATATATTGGATAGAAGTAAGAAAATATTTAATTTGTGAGACCACTCCTCCATGTTTATAGCTTTGCCTGATATTAGTGATAAAAGAATTGTTAAATAAGTTTATTACCATTTTCTTTTAAGGAATCTTAATCAATTCTTATATGTGTATGGGAGACACTTCACTGGAAGAGAGCCTTTAAGTTGGTTCTGAGTCAAATGCTTTTTGGCAATAAATCAATGAGTCTATGAATCAATAATAAGCACAGTGGGATACTATATTCTCTACATCTTTCAGTCAATTTCTTGATGATAAAAATATGACTTACCATGGAATATCATTTGTAAAAGCTTGATTCTTCCCTGTTAGTATTCTAAATAAAGGATACCCTCAATGTATGTATAGGTTATCTTACAAAATTTTTATTCCAATCAGAAAGCTGTGTGTATGTGTGGGTGTGTGTGTACTTAAAGGCCTCACATCCAATCTCAATATATATCAAATCCAGCTTTTTTCAATTTTGTTCTCTTTAATGCTATTTCAAGTTTATACTATAAGTATTTCTGGGATTGTAATATTAAGAGTTCAGCTATGATGACTCTACATTCTTGACTGTCAAAAGAATTCATTATAAAAATCTTTGTAGGGCTTTCTCTCTTTTTCTGTTGTTTTCTTCTATTCTCATCCTTAAATACCCTAAAGATGATTTTACATAGTTATAACTCTTACCAAGTTTCTTCAAACTGGTTTTTATCTTTTGCTACTTTATCATTTGATGACACGATACGTCTAATAATCTTCCACTTTCCTTTTTCATAAGATTTTTCAAATGAATTTACCTTCTAAACCTGTGATGTCTTTGGATATCCTACCTCTCCACTTGTCAAATAACTGAATTATTTATAGATTCTAAAGTGTTTTTTATGCTCTTTTGTTCTCCTTGTCAGAGCATCTGCTTTATGTTAGTTAAATGTTTGCATGAAATTATTACAATATAAAAATACATTTTGCCATTAAGATCATGATCAAAATAAAAATTGTGGTTCTGGAAACAGAATCCTACACCAACAACACCATTTGTGTGACAGTGAAAGCAAAAAAAAGATACAGAAAAAAATGGAAGGAAGAAAGCAAAGTCAAAGTGTTCAACTGATGTACTGATCTTGAGGGTAATGGGCTTTGGAATTTCTCACCTTCATTACCATCCTCAACAAGAGAATTTTCTAGAGGATACAAAAGGTGATGCTAATTAAAAGTTTTATAAAAACAAAGCCCAGATGCCTTCCAATTAGTGCTTCTATCCTTAAAATGCCAATCTGAATGAACCTTGTTACCTAAATATTTTGGACCAACAGGTATAAGATTATGCCTTTTTTTTTCCTCACAAAGGGGGGTGTGTGTCGGTATAAACATCTAGCCTACGTTATAAAGCCTGTAGTTATATTTCTTCTTTTTTTTTTCATTAGGTATAACCATAGATGCGGGCCAGGTTAGGAATCAAGGCCCTAGAATGGAAATGAACTCTTGAAACAGTTCCATTTAAATTGCTACACTGAAACAGTTTATCAACAGATTTATAAAATTTTCCATAATAGGGAGTTTGTATTCTCCTTTCTTTATAATTTACATAGTACTTAGAGCAGCATTTTGTCCACTGTGAATAACTGATCAATGTAGACTGATGGAAGAAATTTTAATTTTAATTTCTGCTTCAGTTGCTGTCTCTTGCCTTGACAAGTGGCATCTTCTCCTCATTAATCTCTCTACTTCGAAACTTCCAGTCTTTAAAAATTAGCTGTGTGAAAATGTCCCTGCCTATTGCTCCAATTCTGTCACTCTTCTTCCCTGTCATGAGTGCCTTTGTCTTTCAGTTTAAGTTTACATTTCTTGCCCTGATATTCTATTTTCATAATTTGTTCTTGTACTCCACTTTGTTATCTCTTCTCACTAATATACATTTCTCTCTGCACTTTTCTCAAGAGAGAAACCTGTGTTGAAATAGACTGAAATGAAACTTATAGGAAATCCATTCTCTCCTTCTATCAAGGGAATTTTCCTATAAGATCCCCATTTTGGTCTTTTTAAAAGTGAAGAAAGAAATATCCAAATAACTAACATTACCTCTTAAACACCAAGACTCTCAATGATACTATATATACAAATCATAGAACAATTAAATTCAACAAACATTTATTGCAACAGTTATACATGTACCTGGCACAGTACTAGGCACTGGGAAAAGAAACACAAAAATCAAACAGTCCCACCTTTCAGAAATCTCACATTCTAATTTGGGTGTGTGGAAGGACAGCATATCCATATCTCTATCTCTATTGATAAAGGTAGAGACATCACATACAATAAAGAGAAAGTATTTTTATGGGTAGCCTTAACAACTACTGGGATTTGGAAAGACCTCATAAAGGAGAAGGCACTTGGATTAAGTACTGAAGGGAACTAGGGAAATAAAATGCAGAGCTGAGCAGAAATCATATTCCAGGTATGGGAGATAATCTGTGCAAAGGTATGGTAGTTGGAGAAGGAATATCATATGAGAGGCTCAGCAAATACATCAGTTTGCATAGAACATAGATTGTGTGAGGGAGAATAACATGAAACCAGTCAAGGTGAAGCTATGTTGAAATATCAAATAAAGGAGTTTGTAATTTATCCTAGTGTTAATAGGGAGCCACAGAAGACTCCTGAGTAGAGGAATATCACAGTTATATGTTTTCTTCATGAATATAAATTTGGCATCTGTGTGAGAGGAGAGACTGAAGGCAAGGAGATTAAGTGCAGTAAATAAGAGATAATGAAAGACTAAGGTAGCAGCTGTGTAAGTGGGGGGAGAGAGATAGGTGGGAGAGACATTATGGAAGAAAAACTAGCAGGATTTGGCAAATGCTTAGTTTTGGAGGGCAAGGTGAATGAAGTCATGGATGACCCCGAGGCTGTAAACCTGAAAGATTAGAAGGACAGTGCTATACTTAAAGGAAACTGGGAAATTAGGAAGGGGGGTGGATTATAGGGAGAAAATATTGAATTCTGATTTGGACATGTTGACTCATGGGAAACAAACATATCTGTACAAGTATATATATATATATAAACATGTACAAATATGTGCATATATACATACATATTTTTGTATATATGTAGAATGTCATCTGTACAAACATGGTAAATGAATCTATTGGTGCTGATGCAATCTCTGAGAGAAAATACATAGAGAAAAGACAAAGGGGAATGGTACAGAGCCTTGATGTATAACCATGTTTACAGGGTAGCATATGGATTATGATTAAACAAAGGATAAGATAAGAGAAGAAGTAGGTGAAAGGAGTGTCATGAAATCCCAAGGAAAAAGAACATTCGGGAGAAAGGAGAAGGTCGGTGGGGTTGAATACCGTCAAACATGCCAAGAAGGATGAGACTGAGAAACGATTACTGAATTTGGCAATTAAAAAATATTTGGAAACCTTGGAGAAAGCAATTTCAATAGAACGATGATTACAAGAAGTTGAGAAGTTTGTGGAAGATGAAGAAATGGGGGCAACTAATGTAAATAGCTTTTTATAGCAGCTCAACTGTAAAAGCCAAGAGAGAAAGAATGACAGTTTGAAGGCACAGTAGGATCAAGTTAAAATTGTTTAAGGATGGAGGATACTTGAGCATTTTTGGAGGTAGTAGGTAAGGAGCTAAAATGTAAGGGGATCTAATGAAATCCAACAGCAAGAGATAGAAAGAGAAATCCCATTTAAAGTTACCGTGGACATTATAAAATATTTAGGAATCTACCTGCCAAAACAAACCCAGGACTTATATGAACACAATTACAAAACACTTTTCACATAAATAAAGTCAGATCTAATTAACTGGAAAAACATCAATTGCTCATGGCTGGGTCGAGCCCATATAATAAAAATGACAATTTTACCTAAATTAAATTACATATTTAGTGCCATACCAAT
>CM053589.1:33641973-33661422 GCA_028646515.1 Pseudochirops corinnae
CCAGTGTCTCTGATAAAGGCCTCATTTCTAAAATATACAGGGAACTAAGTCAAATCTATAAGAATACAAGTCATTCTCCAATTGATAAATGGTCAAAAGATATGAAAAGGCAATTTTCAGAGGAAGAAACTAAAGATATCTATAAGCATATGAAAAAATGCTCCAAATCACTATTGATTAGAGAAATGCAAATTGAAACAACTCTAAGGTATCACATCTTACCAGTCAGACTGGCTAAGATGAAAAAACAAGAACTGACAAATGCTGGTGAGGATGTGGAAAAATTGGAACACTAATGCATTGTTGGTAGAGTTGTGAACTGATTCAACCATTCTGGAGAATAATCTCGAACTTTGCCCAAAGGGCTATAAATAATTGCATACCCCTTGACCCAGTAATACCACTCCTAGCTTTGTATCCCAAAGAGATCACAGAAGTTTGAGGAAGACCTGTATGTACAAAAATATTTATCACAGCTCTTTTTGTGGTGGCAAAAAATTGGAAATTAAGGGCATGCCCATCAACTGGGAATGGCTAAACAAGTTGTAGTATATGAATGTAATGGAATACTATTGTGCTATAAGAAATGAGGAGCAGATGGACTTTATAATAACCTGGAGAGACTTATATAAACTGATGCTGAGTGAGGAGAGCAGAACCAGGAGAACTCTGTACACAGTTACAGACACAATGTATGTGTGACGACCAACTTTGATAGACTGGACTCTTCTCAGCAATGCAAGGCTATAAGACAACTCCAACAGACTCATAATGGAAGGAGATGTCTATATTCAGAGAAAGATCTAGAAAGAACAGAGTTTAAATGTAGACTGAAGCACTTCTCTTTCTTTTTCTTGTTTGGTTTTGTTTCCTCTTTCCCATTGTTCATTCCATCAGTTACAACCCTTCTTTATATCACTAATGTCTAATGTGAAAGTATTTGCAGATCTTATACTTGATTGCATGCCACTATGGGGGGGGAAGAGGGGGAGAGGAAATGTGAAATTCAAGGGATTGTGGAACAGAATCTTGTAAACTAAATGTAAACAAACAAATCAATAAAGGAAAAAAAAGAAAAAAAACAAAACAAAAAAATAAAATGTAAGGAGAGATTAAAGATCAGAAAGGAAGAACACCTGATCTGGGCAAGAGAGGGTTGCCAGGAGAAATGGGAAAGAAAGGGAATCAAAACACAAATAGAGGAGTTGTTCTCTTTGTCAGAAACTGGAGGAAAGGAAAAGAGAAATGAGAGTGATTTTTAAGGAAGTTGAGACATACAGAATTGGGGAAAAGTGAGACCCTATGATCTCAGAAGAACCACAACTGCAGGTGATCCAAAGGTAATCCTCTGTGCAACAGAAAAATGCATAGTGTATGTAAGCAAACCAAACCGTATTACCAAATCTGACCTGTATATAAGAAGCAACACAAAAGACATTAAAGAAATATATAAATGGAAAAAGAAGTGGGAGAGTTGGAGAGTGAAAGTGAAAGATAGGTAAATGACTTAAAAAGTGCAGTGGCAAACAAAAGATATCAAAAGAATAAGGGAGAGATCTTTAGGATGTTGGGTTAATTCTCTATAAAGGATTCACGGAAAGATGGATAAGATTTTCACGAGAAGGCACTAGATGGGTTGTCATCTATAGTACAGGAGGGAGTAGCCACTCTACCAGATAAAAGGAAACTGGGAAATTAGGAAGGAAGCATATGTTTCCCAAATCAGGCAACTTTCCTTTCTCAGCATTTTAAAAAAAATTAATTTATCTTTCTTTTATTAATATATATTTATAAAACACAGTAAAAAACGGTATCAGCAAGAACTTTTTTTGTGATTTAACTGGATCTGCAACAACCTCCCACTCTCCCATATAGGTGCAACCTATACAATAAGGCTTTACCCTTATTGTATCCCAGTGTAAAATACAGACTTCTGGGAGGTAAGTCCAATGTTTGAGTGAGGAAACTCTGCTTAATTCCCTTCGTAGGAAAGTTTAAGAATACTGTACAGAAAGGTAGATGAACCGATCTAGTAGCTTTGTTTGCTTCACTAGAAGCTATAGCTAGAATTTCTGTGGCAGGATTGAAGGATAGAAGTAACACCAGCAACCAAATTCATTATGGCTTTATTGGCTTTGGGTTAGTTTCTCGGAGACAGTTATCTTGGTTATACATATTTATCACACCAGAACTGGAACCATAAGCAACATATTGTCCATTCCTAGACACATCCATGCTTAATCCAGGCAAACACGCTTCATCAGTAAATTTGTTCAGGCACTTCCTGGTATTCACATTCCCAAATGTAAACTTCACCATCCACAGAGCTGGCATATATCTTTGTGCTGTCTGATGAGAAAGGTGTTGCTGCTGCTTCTTTTCCATTTATTTTCACACTACCAATTAGCTCTTTTGTCTTCACTGAAAGTGGATGAAAATATCCTGAAGAACCATTTAAGTGCAAAAAGGATACATGTGGTGATATTTCAAAGTTTCTGACAAACTTCTCCTTTAAACCCCTTACTTGATGCACAGGAATTACATTTCCACCCATCATGTCATATACATAAAGTATCTTGCTGAGATTGCTTGGGGCTAGCACTTTTCCATTGGCACTGGAATGGGCCCTATAGACAGGAAACTGTTCTAAATAGATGCTCTGGATTTTAGGATTAGTTTCTCCATCAACCTGAAACAGGGATACAGCATTATCCAATCCAGCAACCGTAATAACTTGAGCAGAAGGGTGGAACTGCACTGACAAGATCTTAGCAGAACGGTCAGCATTCCCATTCAAGCAACTCTTCATCTGCAGGATTCCACGTGGTAAAGAGGCTGATGTGGATATAAAATTTCCTGTCCTTTTCAAGAGGTCATCTTCATCCTCATCACCTTCATTTTCTGAATGTATCTTCTTCTTGCTAATCTCTGCCCAGGCAGGTGTTCCACCCACGGCATGTTGAAATTCTCCTTTAAGTCTCCTTTGGAGTTTGTCTTTGAGAGTTTCTTTTCTCCTGCATTTTTAATCATATTTTTCCAAACCCATGAATCATGTCACTTTCTTCTTCATCTTCATCTTCAGTGTCTACCCAAGCTGGCTTCTTTTTGGAAGGAATATCATTACTTGCTTCATTTTTCAATTCTGAGTCACTAGTCTTTCTGGACACCATCCCTGAGGCCCCACAGCTGCCCCAGCAGCAAGTCCTCCTCGTCTAAGGTGTCGCCGAACACCAGCTCCTCCAGGCACTGCTCCACCTCCGGCTTGACAGTGCCCAGTGCCAGCCGGTGCAGTTGTTGGAGCCGCCTCTGCTCGTCCATCCTAGGAGCTGGGGCTGGGCCCGCCATCGGGCCGTGGAGAGGTCTTTTTCTGGACCGAGCGGGCTGACTTAGCGACCTCCCGACTCTGATCCCGGGCCCCGCACAGGCTACCGCCCCGGTTCCAGCCCTGGTGGAGCATGGAAACCAGGCTCCTATCGAGTGCCATGGCTCCGCCAGTACTCTCTCAGAGGCCAGGAAGATCTCAGTACGCAAGCTCAGCGTAGCCTTTATTAACGCCGCCGCGGAGGCTGATGGGATGTGCTTGGTCTTCTCTCAGCATTTTTAAATGAAGATTGTGAGGTTGAGGGGCTGGCACCTCATCTAACAACTACTGATTTATTGGTTTTTGTAACTACGAGTCCTTTATTTAAATCTTAGGATCTTCCCATTTTAAAGGAGCGCCACTTCAAAGTAATAGAAGCTCCAAATCCGAGTTTTCCCAGAGAGCTCATTCATTAGTATTTGATAACACTAGACAACTATAGTCTTCCTCTTTGGAACTCAACTAATTCACATTATGGTATCTCACCCAAGGTTGCAATCCCTCCGTAAAAGAAGAACAGGGGAAGATATTCTCGTTTGAAAGGATGTGAAACAAAGTAAAATGTTTAAATGACTTTGCCCCAGTGTACAATGAGCCATGAATCTGCATGATGCCCACAACAAAAAACTGCATTCTTCTCCCAAACCTTGCTTTATGAGACTCGTGAAACCCTCTTGGATTCCCACTGCTGCCTCCATTAGAATATTTCTTACTCAGGAAATTTCAGTGACTTCTTTTTTTTCTTTCTTTCCAGATACCACTGTGGTATTTGGAATCTTCTTTAAATTCAAAGCCCACCTAAGTTCTCATTGGAGTTTTAAACAGTAAGTGGTTTGTTTACTACTTTTGAGTCAATTGTTTGTAGAACTAGACTGTAACCCAGGGTTCAAAAACCTCCATCTGTCAGTTGTCATTAGCTCTGAGAGACTGCAATAAAAACTAGAGAAACAGAACAGCAGCTTTGTTGGGGGAGTAAGGGATGGATTTCTTCAGGGCCTGAACTCAGCATAAAGTGGAAATTTTTGGTGCTAACAGTTTCAGTAAAATATGAAAAGTCTTATAGATAGCATATCCTTCCTAGTCTGACATTTCAAAATTGACCTTTCTTCCAAGAGAAGGCATATACTTTATTCTTTTGTGAAAAACAAATTAACATATGTAGCTGTCATAACACATATCCGTACATATGTACAAATTCTGGGAATAGAAAGGACACAACATAACTGTAATAATTCAAGAGCCTGTGATTTCTTAAGTGTTGTTTCTCCCTTTACCAAGGCAGACTGTAATCCCTCAATAACTTTGAAGATGGTCATCATTTTCTGTGGTCAAAGAAATTTGTCATCCTGCAGACCAATCTGATTATGAACCTTGTCAGGTCTAGTTTAGCTGGTTCTTTAATGACAGCCAATTCATCACCAGAAAGAAAAGACTGAGAAAATATTAAATAATAATTGGTTGAAAAGAAGGATGGAACAAACATTTTCTAACTGCAATTCAACTTCAATTAGATATGACTTCAAGAGCAATATATGAGTTTAGTTCACAATTATTATATCTTTTTCAGATATTTTCTGTTGCTTTGATATAAAAAGTATGCAAAGATATTTGTCATTTAAAGAAAAATTTCCCTAACATATGACCCATATATCTTCTTAATTTTCTCTATGGTATGATAATTATTGGTATATTTGTCTTACCTTCCATGCTTATAAGTTTTTTGAGACCAAGTCCTTTGTCAAGTTTACTTTTGCCAGGCGGCTTGCACTTACAGAAATCTAAAAATATATTTGGTGAATTGAACAGTCATGACTTAGATGGTACTAATGCTTTGAGTTAAACCTCAGGCCCAAGATTTATACAGATTCAAGTAAGAGAAAGGTTTGCTCATTTACTTGTTGCACAAGAGAGTTAAAAGAAACAAGATATTAGAGGTATAAGGAAAGAATTAAGAGAATGTTAGGATAAAGTCATCCTAGAGCACAAAACAAGTTCCTGATTGTTTCATTTGAAGAAATGCAACAGGAAAAAATTAGAAACAGAGGAAATACAAATCTTCTAGCTCAGACTTTGACTGATTTATGTCATTTCAGATCCTCCACAAAATTTTAAGAATATCAGGTCATGTGGAATTTATTGTCAAAAAAATATTTTGGAGGGCACCTAGGTGGCACAATAAATAGAGCACCAATGCTAGAGTCAGGAGGACCTGAGTTCAAATCTGGCCTCAGACACTTAACACTTAGTAGCCGTGTGACCTTGGACAAGTCACTTAACCCTAATTGCCCAGCTGTCCCCCCTCTAAAAAGCAAAAAAAAAAAAGTATTTCCTCACAAAAGGGTGGCCACTGAATATTATATATGCAGGTTAGAAAGAGAAAGCTGGAACTCAGACACTTTTGTAAATAGGTTTGCTTGAATCCAAAATTGTTCACCAATAAATGAAATATGAGCCTACTAGAAATAAATAGAAATAAGTTGAGAGCTGAAAGTGGGAAGGGGCTAGAGCGACATCATACTGAAACTCATTAAATGCAAAAACAACTGCCTTTTATCCCTGGTGTTTCTTCAGCAAGCTTATCCAACAAGACCAGAAGCTATTTGAAAAGATATGACTGATAAGGACCTAGAAAATTTTCAAATCACTTTAGATGAAAATATATGATTAAGCTATGCTGCAAAGTATCTCTAGACATGCCCACACTCAAAAGTTGTGCATCCCACTAGTCTCATTTGTGGATAATATGACTAACATTCCAGGAAACTTAGATTCAAAGTCACTATCCCGTTTTAGTACTTATTTCCATTTTCCTAAATGGAAAAAAAAATTTCTGACTAAAAAAAAAAATAACATTTTCCCAATGTGATTCATTTGCTACTTCTGCTCATTAATTACCTTTCCACATAGATGTTCTTTCCTGTCCCAAGGGAGTAGAGGCTGCACAGAATGTGGTAGCATGAAATCTGCACATCACTCACTGAAACAAAGAACAGCTGTCACTCGTTTGCATCAATCTTGGTGTCACCACCTGCACATTGAATGAGCTCCATGAATAGATAAAAGTTGTTTTATATTGAGCAAAAGCTGCTTAATAGCTAATTTTACAAGTCCTTTTCATTTTTTTTCCACATCTCAGTTACTAAAGCCACAGGAGAAGGCATTAGATAGATTTTGGCCAGTTTCAGTTCAGGCCCAAGGTCTTCCTGTACGTGGAAACATTGGTACACTGAAAAAGTCACATCTAATCAGAAGCCTTCATTTGTAAAACTTCCACACCAGAGTGAGATGACATATTGAAATTTCTTTTTTTCTGACGTTCTAACCTACAAAGGCTGCTAAAACAATGGAATCTGAAAAATTAGCTTACTAACTCCTAAAGTTACCCTCATCTTTCCTTATCTTCCTGGTACTTAAGCATTAATTCTTCCTTATGTTCTACTACCCTTGTAAACCTAAATTTGTGCTTTTTAAAGTTGAGTCAAATCTATGATTCACATACTCTTATAATGATCCCACAGTATTTCCAAAGGGGAAAATCTGATTTCTAATCATGTATTTTTTTTAGAGACTGTATTTTTAAAAAATATAAACAAACATTATATCAGTACACTATATCTTCAAAATGACTGCTTGAGTCTAACACTGTGTCAACATAATTTCAACAAAGCTGATTTAAAAAATAGAAAAGTTCATTTATTTTGGGTACATGACCTATCTGAATTTTCCCCCCAAACAAATAATTTTAGTTGCTCAGGGGTCACCTAGACCCTATTAGATATCTGTAATCAGTCAGTTCAAACACATACGTAATTTTGTTAGCAAAACTTTAAAAAATGGTTGCAAAATAGTATTTACAGCTTATGAAAAACAAAATAATACCCACTGCCTTCTTTAAACAGAGAATTCTGTTTCAATTAAAAAAAGTAGACACTTTTGCAACTTTTCATATTTTTGGTTTTTATAATGTTCATCAGGGATATAAACAGAAAACTAGAGTATTGAACATTTGGCAAAAAATTTATATTAATTTTTTAGAGTCCTTGTATCTCCTATGCCCATAAATTTTTTTTTTGAAATTAAATGACAACTTCATAGGAGAGTCTACATAAAGAATGTCTAAAAATCTGCACCAGAATAAAGATCTGTAAGCCACAGAATATTAGTTAAAAATTTTCTCCACCCTACACATATATTTTTTCCTTTAAATAATTTTTTATTTTTTAAAGACAGGAATAAAAACATGGAGGAATCAAACATCTGCTTAATCAGACTTCAGTCTTTGTGTCCTAGAGTGAATAAAAGAAACATTTGCTGCCTGTGGCCACATGTGAAGTTACAACTCTGCCAAGTAACTGCAAATCAATGGTAAATTAAAAAAAATAATAACTTACAGAGTAAATCCACTCCAAACTGATGCTGAGCTACGTGCTCATAGATGGAGGTCAATATCGGTAAGAGAGCTACTGTGGTATAATTGATATTTTGAGAGACACCTTTAATCTGTGTTCGGGAATGGGTGAATTTCCCAAGCTTTAGGTTTTCCGAAGTCTTCTCCAAATCTTCTGCAGCATTTTCAAAGAATGCACGTAATCCAGCCTTTACAAGCTCTGATCCTGATTTCATTACTGTTCTGTAAATATGAAATAGTCAAAATTAGAATCTTTATATGAACTTTTATTCAACTGTTCTTTTGATAACTGGTGTTTCAAATGATGTGTTGGAATGTGTTTTGGACAGACATTTCACTTTCTAGTCCCCAGGATACAGCATATTGGGTTTAGTGAGAACAGTTAACTCTTGAGAATGAGAACTGTAAATTCGAATTAGGCAATTCAGTTCAATATGTATTTATTAACTGCTTACCTGGTTATAGGGCTATACCTAGTTGACATGAATCAATTTTGGGATTCCCCGAAAAGAACGGGATGAGCAAGACATTGACTTAGGCTATGTATTTACTAGCTTAAGGGAAAGTCATGTTTATTTGCATGCATGTATGAGCAAGGGCTTATGAAAAGACCTCCTTGAAGTTCATCGTGTATCAGTGTCACTACGACCACCAAAAAATATCGATCAGAAACTGTTTTGAGGAGAATCTATACCAGTATGTTTTTATGGAGAAAAGTGAATAAATGATAATTTTAAGCAACTTCAGATTCAGATTTTGATGAGGCTTTAAGATTTGGGATGTTGGATTGTTAGAAGAAAAAAATGTGACTAACTAGATTTTTTAATAGCCAATCTCTTGGTTGTCTATGTGGAGAAATATGCATAAAAATGTCAGAAATGGTTTGAGGCCATAACACCTAGTCAAGGGATTCTGAAGCCTTTTCACTCAATGATTTGACACATCCTCTGTCATTTCCCTTTCTTAGACTTCCCCAGGTAGGCAGTGGCATGTCTTTTGCTCCATAGGTAATAAATGAAGTGAGGAGGGCAGAGAAGCAATCTTTAATAAACTGTAAAAAAAAAATTGAGCAAATTTACCTCGTATCAAGTGTCTGAGCTAGGATGTGCAGGCAGCTCACCATTGTAGTAGAATCACTTCCTAGAATGAAAATGTAAAGTGACTTTATAGATTGTTCTGCCTTTCTTTAAAATGTATGTTACTATAAGCAAAGTTCACATAGTATAAATCTGTTATAATTAATTAAGCACCTATATATATAAAATGCTATGCCTCTGCTTTAAAATGATGCATTTATTCTATCACTGACTCAGCCGCCATTCCTATGATTGGTGTTAAATGCAAATCTTAGAAAACATTCATTGGTGTGGAAAATAGGAATTGTTAAAGGGGACAAGACAATAATTTATCACACATTAGACTTATGGTAAATATGTGTGACACCTCAGTCCAAAGTCTTAGGTTTATTTAACAAAGCACCAAATAGAGGGGGGAAAATGCAAATTTAGGATAAGTATAGGGACAAGGGCAGGGACAACTTAATCAATACTTCACTGAACTTACCAAAGAGGGAAATCCTATGTCTAACAAGAGCAGCAAGTTTGCAGAATAGGCTAAAGCAGAAAAGAATGCAAAAGAGTAGGAAAGACAGAGAGATTAAACAATTGTTCAGAATTCAACATTCAATAACTGGGAGAGAAGAGAATAGAGGGAAGGTGTGCTGTGGCTCCCTCAAAGGGTACTCTGTATCACACACACAAAGACATTCTGTTTCTTTCCTGTAAAGGGATTATAAAGACTATTTAAAGGATAATTCTAACCATGTTCAAAAATAATATATCTGGACAATGTGGAGATTTGTTTTGCTTAACTATGGGTGTTTTTTTTTAACAATTTCTGTTTTTCTTGCTCTTAGTGGAGAAGATGGGAGTGGGAGAGAAAGAGAATGCAGACCTGAAATTAAATAGAAATGAATTTTTTAAAAAAAGAAAATGACACATAGATAGTGATTGCTATGTCTTGCAGCATTTTAAAGCACATCTTGCTACAGTGTACTTTTTAAAAATAACATTCAAATGTAATGGTATATTATGGTCCTAGAATAAGTTAAAAGAGTTTAAGGAGTAATAAATGGCAAATCATTGTATAATTTGCACATGGGTATTGTGCAGTTGGGAGACAGTAGGAGAATTTCTTGGAAATATAAGGGTAGTAATGATTACATGAGCAAGGACAAGTCGCTTGTTTCTGAACAGTTTTCTCATCTGTAAATAGGGGCTAAAAATGTTTGTACTACCTATTTTATGAAAGAAAACACATTTTGAATGATAAATTGCTACATCAGAGGGCTTCATGGTGTTATTGAAAGAGTGTTAGGCTTGGAGTTAGGAAGATTGGGACCAGATTCCCACCTTTGAAATAACAGTATGATCCTAATCACTTATCTTCTCTAAGCTTCAGTTTGCTTATCTGTAAAATGGGGATAATCTACCTCACAAGGACTGTTGTAAGGATCCAATCAGATCATCTGTCTGTCTGTCTTTCTATGTATAGCATCATTTTGCAAAATGAGCCATTATAATGGTAGTTCATACGTGAAAGCTATTATTCAAATACAGGGAAGTTTTGTGCTACAGAACAAGATTTACAATAAATTATTTTCCTGTCTTGCAATCCTCATTAGATCACTGGCAGAATGGATGGCCATGCTTATGGTGTTTCCCCTCTCTGCCTGGGATGGCTGCCATTCCTGTCAAGAAAGATCTCTATGAAGGAAGGGTAGTTATTTATTGTTTTTATATTTTCTGTACATTTATCTCATCTCTATTTGCTAAAACTGTATCCACCCTTCAAGGCACTGATCCGATTGTTATCTTCTACATTAAGCTTTCCCTGATTTTCTGGTTGGAAATTAACTTCCTATCCTCATAAAGGTCATAATGAAAACAGTGATAATAGCTCATATGTATATGGTATTCTATGATGCACAAAAAAGTGCTTTGTGACTATTATTTCATTTGATCCTCACAATAATATCGAGGTATTTAAAGCAAGTATTATTATCTCCTCTTATAGATGAGGAAACTGAGGCTCCAACAGATTACAGTCCATGCCTTAAAGGCATGCAGCTAGTAGTAGCCAACCAGGAACTTGAAACCAAATCTCCTGATTCCAAATTAATTTATCTTTCTACTATAATGACTCTCTTTCAACTGTAATACCATTTTGTGTGTACTTCTCTTATATACTTAATACATTCTATTTTGTCTCACAGTTATTTGTACATGTGGCTTATCTCTCCTGTGAGCTTCTTTGCACCCAGAGACTTTGTCTTATTTAGTATCACATCTCTTAAAATTGGTGCATAACAAATGTTTATTGAATGAAGATGCGTGAACAGTGGGAGTTGCTGGGGGTCTGAATTTTTTTTTTTTAGTTAAGTATATTGGGAATGGGAATTTGAAGATCTTCCCTGCCTCTTAATAGACCTGGGGGAAGTTTAAAGACCTCCTTTGCTTTGAAAGTAGACTTTGCCCCCTCACAGACTGAATGTAATCACACTGATCCTGTGATGTAGGGAATTTGCTGAAGCTGGGAGAGCCCACAGGAAGCTTCCCTGCTGTGAAGATAAACTCTGCCTCCCAATAGGCTGAATGTAGTCACAAGGAGCCTGTGGTGGGAGGAGTTTGCTGAAGGGAAGCGGAGTCCAAGGAAGCTGGGAGCCAGAGCTAGAGATAGGTGGGAGAGAAAGGCGCTGAGGCAAAGAGAGAGAAAGGTTTGTGAGTAAATATTGATCTTGTATTGGTTTGTGAGAAGGCTAAAGGATGGTGTAGCTCTCAGTGTTATTATGGCTTCTTAATATCTTTGGTACTATGATGGAATCAGCTTACTGGTTTTGGGATTGGGTTTTCTGGTATCTAAATAAATGCTTTAGTTCTGTCCTCTGTATGGAGAGTTTAGTATATTTTGCAATTGAACATCATGTGATATTTATAGTCACGCTCTTTATCCTGATCATGGGTGCTGTAAATATTGCATTAGTGCTATAGAAGACTTAAAATTTATTCCCTTGCCCCATTTACTAGCTCTGTGTATTTAACAGAAAATTTCACACAGAACATCTCATCCCAAGTCATTTATTCTAGCCATGAAAATAAGTAACAGCTATAAACCTAAAAGTATTAAGAATAGATCAAAAGAAATCAGGCATTATGCCAATTAGAAAACAAATATTCTCTGCCTCTTTCCCCTTTGTATTTGACATTTGAGTGAATCTGCGTCTGAAGAGAACTCTTGATGCTTAAGGCAATGAATGGTATTAGAGGGAGAGTGGTTGGTTGGTCAAAAGACCTGGCTCTAGAGCTCTGGTTCTTCCACAGACTATAGTGGTATTTGAAGCAACTTTATTTTAATAAACCTCAGTTTTCTCCTCTATGGAATGGCTTACAGGTTTTGTATTTTTGGTCTGGTTCTGTTATTTCCTTGGTGTAGGGAACTCTACAAAGAAGAAGCTCTGCCTATTGGTGTACATCAGGAATTCTTTCTTAACTTATAGTTTTGGAGATCTGCATAGGACACTGAGAGGTTAAGTGACTTGCCCAGTCACTATGTATCAGAAACAGGACTGGAATCCAGATTTTCCTAGTATCGAGAGGTCAGGTCTCCATCTATTCACTACTCCAGGCTGCCTTTGAGCACACAGGTTATAAAAGTCTAAATTGTGTAAAAGCAAAGTTTCACAGATACAGTAATAGTATTTAAAGATAATTCTTACAAGAATAATGCTTTAAGACCATAAGTAGATGGCTGAGTTGCCTAGCTCTATGCTTTCATGGCATCCTAAGTAGTATAAGAATTCTCAATGAAGACTCAAGGCCAGACCTAGAACGCTGAGGTCTTTTCCTGTTTACATGGAGAATGATTTAAACAGGACTGTTGCCCTAAGCTCCACATTGCCAGTCTCCAGAGTCCCTCCACTCAGCTTACACACAGCTAATCTCCTAATAGTTGAAGTTTTGAAGATAACAATTTAAAAGGATGCCCGGTTGTTTTTCTAACTTCAAAAGTAATCTGAAGAAAAGGAGCCAAGAGAAAAATATGGAAACCACTAGCCTAAAGAGAACAAGAGCATAAAGAAGCATAAAGATGAGAGTAATGAAGACGTGCAAATACAGCCTTATTTAGTATATGCATTTCAATATTCCATTTGGGTAAAATTAGTAAGAGAAAAACACATACGGTTTGATGGGAAAAGTGCTAGAGTTGTCAAGACCTGGATTCACATCTACCTCTGACATTAACTGTGACAAAGGGCAAGTCATTCAAACTCCTCCAACTTTAGCTTACTTATTTATAAAATGAAGCTAATAGCTATAGTAATAACCTCCTAAGGTCATTGGGATGTTTAGAGGAGATAATGTATGTCAATGGTTTTTCAAACCTGTCATACTATCTGTCAGCTATTATTTTTAGTATACTGATAACTCAACTATTTTTTAGAAAAATCTTTGGCAAGATTTTATATATATATATATATATATATATATATATATGCATATTATAGAGTCTCTTGTCTCTCTCTACGTGTGTGTGTGTGTGTGTGTGTGTGTGTACATACACACGAGTTAATTTCCAGTAAAGTCCTACTCTGATATCTCATTATGGTACAGAGGTGAACCTGGCTTCTCAAAGGTCATGCTAGCAGAGCGCAAGTTGGGGTGGGATGGAATGGGGTTGGGGAACCCAGAAAGGCTTTGAGCATAGGCCTGGTGACATATGCTTTGTCTTTTTTTTTTTTTTATGTCCAGTTTAGCTAGGTTTGGGAAAGCTCATTACTAGCAGGTTGGCAATTAGGTGATGAATAATTATGGCCACAACAACTAATAAATTACAGCAAAAATCTCTTAACTGTGCTCTTGGCTGTAAGACCCTCAGCACTCCAGGCCATTTTACACATTGTTGCCAAAGTAATTCTCCTTAAGCACAGATCAACCAACTCTAGAGGCTTCCTATTGCCACAAGGACAAAAATACAACTTCTGTTTATAGCCCTACATGTCATGCCCCAATTTTTCTCTGGAATTTCATGGGGTATTACTTGTGCTCCTGCACTCTGCCTTTCCAGTCAAACTAGCCTCACCTTTGCTCCTCACACATTCTACTACGTATCTGGTTTCTGGGACTTAGAACTGGCCATGCCCTCTGCCTGGAATGCACTCTCTCCTTAACCTCTGCTTCACAGAATGCTTTTATTAATCTAAGATACAGTTTAGGCACTATCTTCTACATGAAATCTTTCCTGACACCTCAAATGCAACTGTCTTCTCCCCTAAAATACCTTGTATTTAATGACTCTGTATATAAATTTATATTTTAACTGTATATATTTTGATACATACTTGTTTCCATTAGAATGCAAGTTCACTTCAAAGAGGGACTATTTAATGCTTTGTATATGATTTCCAGTGTCTAGGATAGCACTTGACACGTAGCAGGCATTTAATAAATACTTATTGATTGACTGAAGACTACTAAGATAATGGAGAATTTGATGTGTGTGAGAGAATACCTACATGGATGAAATCACAGATCTTTTGATGTACTGAAATAATAGGCTTTAGATGGAATTTCAGTAAAGGATCATATGGTGACTCTCCAAATAAATCTATTTCTTGAATTGAAGAAAAAAAAAAAGATGAGATATTTTAGGAACAGGAAAGTCTACAATTGTACACAACTACCCTCTGTTGGATTTACGTAATTTATCTTGCTTTCTAGTTTCTACTTTGTCCCTTATATTTTTAATATTTAATGAAATAAATTTATACTACTTAATATGTTTAACACATTTTTAAAGTATTGCATAGATTTTAAGATTCTATTACTTTAGATTAGGATATTCCAACCCCCTCATAGTTATTGAATTTAAGTATTTATTTTTGAAAAGCTCTCTTTTCCCCTACATGATTAGTGATTACTTGATAGCAAGGGGGCCTTGTGGTGTGGGTACTATAGATTTAGTAGACATTCAGAGGTGCTTTGTTGCTAAAAAAATCTAGGGAATTTACTTTCTTCTACACCACACAAACATTGAAAAATGTGGACTATGGTTGAATACACCTATTGTGCCATCTTATTTGTCTATGAGGCATCAATCAGGTGTGCACACTGAGACCTAATATTAAAATGCAGCTTTGAGGAAAACTTTTCTTCTCTATCAAAGGTTTAAATCAGGTAGGCTTTCCTGGTACTTGGATCAGATATCTTGATTGGGGAAATGTAATGGTAATGGGATTTGAAGATCTTCCATGCCCCTTGTATTGGCAAGCTAACAGGTACATAGCACTTAGTTTCAAATTCATAACTGTGTCAAGTATTAAGATCTAGAACTTGTGAATCCCACAATGGGATGAACTTGCTGATGTAACAGGAAGGGGCAGGACAGGGAGGAGCTAATACCTTACATAAAGAAAAGACCAAGCTAGAGAGCCAGAACTTCTGGGAGCAAGCAGTGTGGAGGCTGAGGAGAGAGATTTTGAGAACAGAACTTGTGGTGATAGAACTTCTTCTGAGAGCCAGCCAGAACTTCTGCTGAGAACTTCTGCTGAGAACGGCTGGGAGCCAGAACTGCTGGGAGCCAGCAGTGTGGAGGCTGAGCAGCTACCATGAGTGAGAAGAGGAGGATCCTTGCTTAAGGAAGTGAGTGAGGAGAGGAGGATGTTTGCCTGAGGGAGTCTGTTTTGTTATGAAGGCTTGGGAATGTGGATGTTCACTGCATTAACTATGTGTACCAACTTCATGGTTACTATAATGACTTTGACCTGGTTTTGGGACTCGGTTTTGTGGTATTTGAATAAAAGCTTTGGTTCTGTCCTCCATGTGGACAGCCTATTACATTTTGTGATTCACAGCTTTCACAACTATACCAGCATATTCATAACCACCATGGGTGTTGTAAATATTGCATTGGTGTTACAGGAAAATAGAGTGAGACTTACTCCAAGGAATATAAGGGATGATATCTCTTCACTTTTTACACATCCTAAGAATGGGATTAATAATAATGTAGTTGCCTATAGAAATCTATTTTTCCTCAAAATTAGACTCCTCTTTTCCAAAGTCTGAAAATGCTACAAATTATAGAAGTTACAAAGTAATCTCAGGCTTTTGCTAAATATTACTTGAGGAAGAGTGATGAGTATATAAAACGAACCCCCCCTTTCTTCCTTGCATTTCTTTTTAATACACAACAGAATAAACTAACATATGCCTCCTTCTTAAAAAAAGAAGGAAGAGGAGAAGACCAAAAGTGCAGTTAGCAACACACTATCAAATCAACCAATCTATTCTTAAATTTTCTAAAGGATTTACTCTTTAGTTTTTAAGTAATTGAGTCTTAAAATAAAACACATGTACATGCACATTGTGAACTTTCCTTACACACTGACTCACCTGGCCACCATTTCTTTCTCTTTATTAGAGGCATAGCCGCTGCTGCTAAGTGGCTTTAGTGGAGATGAAAGGAAGTAGAGGCAATGGTTGGTAAAATACTGGTCGACCAAGGGAAGGAGAACCTGGAAAATCAGTTATAGGTTAACTTTTGGGAGCGAGGATGCACAAAGGACTCACTTTATTTTTTAGAAGTAATTTGTTCTTCAACTCAACTTAATGGGAGACTCCATTGGAGCACTCCATTAGCTGCATTTCTAGGAAGCTTTTGAGATGACCTTTAGAAGATGTACTCTTGAGTTCAGGTACTCACTCATCTATCCAACTAGAGCCTCTACATATCTCAGAATCCTACTCTCAGAGTGGGCCTTTTGAGGCCATCTAGTCCAACTAATAACTGAAAAGGACTATATCCTATATATTACTTTCAAGTAGTCATCCTATCTAGGGCCACAATGGATCATTATAATTACACAGAATTAAATTTTTATTGTTTCTTCAATTTTCATTACTGTCATCATATATACTTTTGCCTGGTTCTCATTAATTCATTCTGCAACAATTCTAGTCTTCTCATGTTTCCCTGAATTCCATTTGTCATTTTTTATGGTATGATATTTTGGTATATATTCATGTACCACTATTTGTTTAGTCTTTCCTTTACTGATGGGTACACACTTTGTTACCATGAAGAAAGCTGCCATTAACATTTTGGTTTCTCTGTCTTAAGTCTCATCTCTCTTCAATCCATCTACAATGCTGCCAAAATGACATTCCCAAAGCACAGGTCTAACAATATCCATTTCTCAATAAGCTTCAGTAAGATCCAATACAAATTCCTCTGGCATTTAAAATCCTTTATATTCTGCTTTTTTAGGCCTATTTCACATTACTGTCTTCATATATTCTGCATTCCAGGGCAAAATGGCTTTCTTGCTGCCCCTCACACACACTACTCCATATCTTGCCTCCTCACCTTTGCAAAGAATGTCCTGCCATATCTGAATTAGACTCTCCTCACTTCTGCTACTTGGTATCTCTAAGTTTCCTTCAAATCTCAAGTGCCACCTTTTATATGAGGCCTTTCCTGACTATTCTCTCAATTCCCAATATTTCTTCCCAAAATTGTCCCCTCAGAAATTATCATGCATTTATTTGGCATATACTTGTTTTCGTGCATGCTTTCTCTTCCATAGAAGGTAAGCTTCTTAAAGCTTCATTTTTGTCATTTTGTCATTGCCTCATTTTTGTCATTTCCTTGAATATAGTAGACACTTAATAAATGCTTCTTGGTTGAATGACTGACAGTGTCTGGGACATAGTGGGCACTTAATAAATGTTTAGTGACTGACTGACATATTTACAACTGTTCTTTCTGACCTCCTTGGGGTATAAGCCTCAAAGTGGAATCTCATGGTCAAAAGACATGGGCATTTTAGTCACATTTTTAGCAACATTCCAGTAAGTTTTCCAGAATTCAGTAGTGTAACAATTTACACCTCCATCAACACTGTATTAGTTTGCCTGTAATCATAGAGGTCCTCCAGCACTGCCTATTTCTGTCTTTTATCTTTAATAGTTTTCTGAGCATGAGGTAAAAGTTCAGTGTTGTTTCACTTCACATTTCTATTATCATTATCATTTTTTATTTGGTACAATAGTTCATATATAAATAATATACAATTTTGCTTCCTTGCATTTTGGGGCAGCTAGGTGGCACAGTGAATAGAGCACCAGCCCTGGAGTCAGGAGGACCTGAGTTCAAATCTGGCCTCAGACACTTAACACAAAACTAGCCGTATGACCTTGGGCAAGTCATTTAACCCCAATTGCCCTACCTTCCCTCCCCCAAAAAGCAAAACAACAACAACAACAAAAATGTACAGGTTTTTTTTTTTGAAAATTATTTATTTCTATTCTTTGGTCACTTGTCCATTAGGGAATAGTTGATGGTCCTATATATGATGATCAGACTTTTATTAAAGATATCTAAATGACATTTTCCCTCAATCTAGATTCCCTTTTCAGCTTAGCTGAACTAATTTTGATTACACACAAGACTTTCAATTTCACATAATCAAAATTTTCTTTTATCTTTTGTATTTTCTTCTACTCATTATTTGATTAAGAATTCTTTCCCTAATCAGTTGTGAAAGGTACTTTTATACATTTCCCTCTAATTTTTTAATGTAAGTTCTTATGTGTAGGCTTAGCATCCAGTTTGAACTTACTGTGGCATATGATGTAAGACTGGTTTAAACTTATTTTTTGACAAACTATTTTCCAGTTTTCTGAAGAGTCCTTTCCCCAGTAGTTTGGGTTCACAGGATACTGGGTTAATGAGTTCAGCTGCAGAAAGAGACTCTTATTTATCCTAAAATGATTCCTGTTTCACTGCACAAAAGCTTCTCTTCTCAAGCCTCCCATTCTGCCCCTCTGAGACGCAGTCTCTTACTTTACTGAAGCCAGTTCTTTACTTTTTTCATCTCAAAGTCCCTTAATATCATTCTTTACTCTATACTCCTTTTCCTTAGTTTTTTACAACCAGGAAGCCCTTCTCCATGTCATGGCCAAAAACACTACATGTGTCATTGATCCCATCCCCTCTCATCTTTTCTAGCAGATTACAACCTCAGTCATTTTCTCAAATATTCAACCTCTCCCTATCCAAGGGAGTCCCCATCCAAAGCTTCCCCATCCTTAAAAACAAAACAAAACAAAACAAAACAAAACAAAACAAAATCTTCCCTAGATTTTACCAGCCTTTCAAGCTATCATCCCTGTTCCCTTTCTCTGCAAACTTCCAAAAAAACCCCCTATGTATACTGGATTCCTTTACTTCCTTTCTTCTCACTCTTTGCAATCTGGCTTCTCACCTTATTACTGGATGGAAACATAGCTTTCTAAAGTTACTAATAACCTTTTTTTCCTCTGGTTATTTCTTTTAAAATTATTATTTTGTTTATCTCAATTACACGTGAAAACGATTTTAAATATTCATTTTAAAAACTTTTGAGTTCTAAATTTCCCCCCTCCCTCTTTCCTTCTTCCTATCCCTTGAAAAGATAAGCAATTTGATATAAACAATACATGTGAAATCATGCAAAATATATTTCCATATTAGCCATGTTGCAAAAGAAAACATGGGCCAAACAGTGCCCCCCCCCAAATTTATCTTTTTTTTTTTAATTTTATTATAGTTTGCATCATTCATTACCACAAGATTTTGAGTT
>CM053589.1:33661922-33715866 GCA_028646515.1 Pseudochirops corinnae
CACTTTTCATTCTAAGTCCCTGGACATTGTCTTAGATTACTGTATTGCTGAGAATACCTAAGTCATTCATAATTGTTCATTATATAATATTGCTATTACTGTGTACAATGTTCTCCTTGTTCTGCTCATTTCACTTTACATCAGTTCATATGAGTCTTCCCAGGTTTTTCTGAAACCATTCTGCTCATCATTTCTTATGGCAGAATAGTATTCTATCACAATCATATATGACAGCTTGTTCAGTTATTTCCCAGCTGATGGGCTTCTCCTCATTTCCAATCCTTTACCATCACAAAAAGAGCTGCTATAAATATTTTTGTACATATAAGTCCTTTTCTTTTTTCTTTGATCTCTTTGGGACACAGACCTAATAGTGGTATTGGTGGGTCAAAGAATATGCATAGTTTTTTAACCCTTTGGGCATAATTCCAAATTGCTTTCCCAAATGGCTATATTCACAATTCCACCAATAGTGCATTAGCGTCCCAATTTTCTCATATCCCCTCCAACATTTGTCATTTTCCTCTTCTGTCACATTAGGCAATATGATAGGTATGAGGTGGTACCTCAAAGTCATTTTAATTTGCATTTCTCTAATCAATAGTGGGCAGTTATATGGTGCAGTAGATATAGTGCCAGACCTGGAGTCAGGAAGACCTGAATTCAAATGTGACTTTAGACACTGGCTAGCTGCTTGACCCTGGGGCAAGTTGTTTAAACCCTGTTTCCTTCAGTTTCCTCATCTGTAAAATGAGCTAGAGGAAGAAATGGAAAACTATTCCAGTATCATTACCAACAAAACCCTAACAAGTGTCATGAAGTGTCAGACATGACTGAAATGACTAAATAACAAAAAAAACCCAATAGTAATTTAGAACATTTTTATATGACTATAGATAGCTTTGAATTCTTCATCTGACAACTGCCTGCTCATATCTTTTGTTTTATCAACTTGTATTCTTATAAATTTGACTCAGTTTTCTATTTATAGGAGTAATGAGGTGTTTATATGACACTCTTCCTGTAAAATTTTTTCTAGTTTCGTACTTTCCTTCTAATTTTGGCTAAACTGATTATGTTTATGCAAAACCCTTTTAATTTAATGTAATCAAAATTATCCATTTTACATCCCATGATGTTCTCTATCTTGTTTGGTCATAAATTCTTGCCTTATCCATAGATCTGACAGGTAAAATATTCCATACTCCCCTAATTTATTATATCACCCTTTATGTCTAAATCATGTATCCATTTTTACCTTATTTTGATATACGATGTGAGATGTTGGTCTATACCTATTTTCTGTCAAACCGTTTTCTAGTTTTTCCCACAATTTTTGTCAAATAGTGAGTTTCTGTACCAAAATTTTGGATCTTTGCATTCTTCAAATACTAAATTATTATGGTAATATACTACTCTGTAGAGTATACCTATTCTAATTCCACTGACTCACCACTCTGTTTCTTAGGCAATACCAGATTGTTTTGATGATTACCACTATGTAACATAGTGTGAAATCTGGAACTGCTAGGTTGTTTATCTTTACATTTTCTAGGTCTTTTAAATAAATAAGCTATTGTCTAAGCATTTCTCCCCCATTTTGTGCTTATGCAGTTTATCTTTCAAATTCAGATGTTCGCGTTTGCATTTATTCTCACAAAATTTCATCTTATATTTAGCTTACAGGTCCAGCCTGTTGAGATCTTTAAGGCACCAGATTCTTCCATTTGTAACCTTTTCTAGTTTTTTAACATCTGTAAATTTGATAAGTATGCCACCTGCATATTTTTCTTATTAACTCATAAAAATATTCACCAAGAGTAAAACTCCATTGCCCTCTGGTATTGAAAGAGTTAATCCTGGATGGACCTTAGGACTTTAGAACTTTCAGAGTCTGACCATTCAACCATTTCTAAGTCTACCTCCTGTACTACCATTTTGCCCAGATCTCTCCACGCTATTCCCAAGGATATCAAGTATGCTATGTTTATAGACATTCCTCTAATCGATTGGTCTAGTTGTTGCATTTGTGGTGGTGGTCAACAAAGGAAATGAGGACACTCACCATGACTGGGATGTATATGAACAGAGATGGCTACAGGATGAGGACTCATGCATATGGAAGGGAAAACACTCTACTTTTCAAAGGTTATCTACACTTCTAGTTAGCTCTTTGGAAGAGGCAGATAGAAGGAAGAGAAATGGCATATATGGCTTTAGAAAGATATCATTATTTACTAATTTAGCTGGCAATTCTTAATGGCTAGATTACCTCTCATGCCATTTAACAATTGGTGTTGTGGGGGAAAAGAGTTGGAAGTGATTTACAACCAGAGTCTGGCTGGAAATCTACCTACTTTTGCTTGTGACCATATTAGGGTCACAACCCCTTGAGGCCTGTTTTTTCATCTGTAAAATGACCAGATGACCTCTAATCTAGCTCTGATCCAGTGATATCTATTAAGTTCGCTTAGAAGTGGAGAAAAAAAATCGTTAATTTTATGGGTACAGGGTATCACTTACTTTGGCAAAGAATTTAATCTCTTGGTCATGAGGAGACTTTTCAGTTTTCCCACTGCTGACAATGGCTTCTGCAAAGACACAGTTGGTATAACTATCAGGCAGCATAAGACACAGGTGTAGCATTAAAGAAAAACTAACTTGTTTGAAAGCCTTTTCTGAGATGATTTGTGGTCCACAAATTACTCTGTTCAGCGAATATATTTATTAAGCACTATATATCTACATCTATATATGTATAACACTTTACACTAAAAACACCTGAAAGTTTTAGTGTCGCTCAAGCTCAGCAAGAATTAGCAGTATGATATAGCATGGCAAACAGAAAAATTAACAGAATTATTGTAATCTCAGTACTCTTCACTGTCATTGTTGTTACTTCCCTTTATCAAGGAAGAAAACAGACACAGAGAGGTTTAGTTATCCCTGCTTGGTCACACAGCAACAAATATAAAAGAGTAAAATATAGAATTAGTAGTAACAAATGAATCAGGTCTAGCAGTGGAGCCAATGTCTAAAGCATCCTTAAGTAGGGGAAAAACAAAACAAAAGATTTTCCCTACAACATATTGTCGAAGGTCAAAATAACTATGGAAAATGGTAACACAAAATGACCATTATTTAAACAACACAAGAAGAAATAGCAACAACTTTGTCAACATTTCAGGATGAAACTTACCCAAATGGGCAATAAACTCTTGAGCAGAGTCAACATATTTTAGAATTTTCTTCAAAAATTTATAGGCAAATCTCTTTTCCATTGAAGAAGCATCCAATTCCATATCCTTCAGATTCCTAGTTTGGGAAATGGGGCAAAATCATCCGGAAATAACAGAGATATTATAATACAAGTAGGTATCAACATGGTTTTTATCAAAATTATTTACGTAAGTGAAGATGATTCTTACACAATATTAACTTAATAATGACTCATTACTTCAATCAAGAGGTCTGTCAATAAGTACCTATTACATACCAGTCACTGGCCTAGCCAATAGGGAGAGGATACAAAGGCAAAATCAAAGAGTTTGTACCTTCAAGAAGATTACATTCTATTGGGGAAACAAGTACATATATAAAAAGTATACATATAAATATGTATGTATATGTACAGTCATAGAATATGTGCATATATATATATATACACATACACATGTATGTTTATATGTACACATACATATATGTATATACACACACATATATATGAAATAATTTCTGAAACGAAGGAACTAATATCAAGGGAGATGATGAAAAGCTTCAAAGAGGATGTGGCATTTGACCTGAGATTTGAAGAAGGCTAGGGATCCTATGAGGCACTTGTAAGGAAGTAATATGTTATAGGCGTAGAGGCCAGCCTGTATAAACATATGGAGGCTCTTGCCCTTGTAAAGGGTGGCTGGAGTCAGATTGTTAAAAATGCAGAAGTAGAAGAAACCTTGGAGATAATTTTTCTTCACCAACAAAAAAAGAGAAACAAAACCATTACATTTAATTATTTTTAATCTATAGAAAACTATATCCCTACCCTAGAAAAATGTATTCTTTTTAAAATAGATTTTTATTGGTATCATTTGCTTTTACATTACTTAAATTTCTCACTGTATTCTGTACTCTCCTCCCTTCAAAAAAAGCATTCCTTAATTACACAAAAGTAACAAGAAAAAAAAAGATGGAAAAATCAGTAATACCAGTCGATAAATTGAAAAAATCTGATATTATATGTAATATTTCATGATCAAGGACTTCCTAACCCATGCAAGGGAGAAGAGGAGGTGTACTATTTTGTGATTACTTTTCTTTCTATTTGCAATGATGCAGTTATTGAGTATATGTTTTCCTGGTTCTGTTTATATCATCGTGATTCAGTTCATCTAACTCTATGCTTCTTTGGAATATCTTCCATTAAATTCATATAATCTGTTTAGCATTCCCCAATCTACATTATCTCCTTTTTCCTTTTTTTTTGCTGAAACCAAAATTGTAGTTATAAATATTTTTGTGTATCTGGAGTTTATTTTGTTATTAATGACTTCCTTGGGTTATAGATCTAGTACTAAAATCAGTGGGTCAAAGGTTATGGTCATTTTGGCTAGATTATTTGCAAAATTCCAACTGTTTCCCAGAATGGTTAGATAATCTGTTCTGAAAACAGAGCAAAAGAAATATCACCATAAATCTAAATGATATTTCTATCAATCCTAATGTTATAAAATGTCAAAGCATCATTCCTATATCTTAACTTTAAATAAAATTTTTTATGAAGCTTTGGATTTTTAAAGGACTTGATTCTATGAGTAATTCACCATGCCATCATGAGATTCATATAGTCAAAGCAGTGGAGAGTTATTCATATATCTGCTGAATCATGACAAATTTATATAACCTAGTATAAAATAAGGTCCTTGAAAGCAAAGACTACCTGCTTTTTTCATGCTGCACTAGTGCCTGGAAAATGGTAGGAGCACTTGTTGAACTGTCTAACTGAATCACCAGAAATGTAGGCAAATTCTCCCTTAAACGGATGGTCTAGAATAGAATTTAGGTCTGTTTACTCTTCTATAGGAAGAAAGGTCTAACATTTCTCCCTTTGGTTACCACTTGTGCTTTCTGAAAACAGCCTTTCATACTATTTTCTTATCCTTGTGTGCTACTAGGGTGGGTTATAGACTACTAGAGTTTTGTGTTCTTTTGTATTCTCCTGTTACTGCCGGCTCACAGGGGGCAGGGGTGGCTGAGTCCTGCTCAGGCCACCCGATATCACGAATGCAGTGATGAGGCAGGAGACAGAGATGGTGAAAGTCTTCATTTACTCAACATAAAGCAAACTCTTTGTACTCTCTAACATCCTATGTGCAGACATGGTAATCTATGCTGTTCCCGTGCTGTACTTGTGCTGTACTCATACATAACACGTAAGTCAGAATGAGAACATGACTGATGCGCATGTTATCAGGGAATGGGGCACAGCGTAGTTTGGAGAGCCGATCTGGACATTATGGCCATAGAGATAACAGGCGAGAGGACTTATCGACCATCCTTGCCATCCCTAGACCATCCGTGACCCTCAATAAACCCCAACAATAACCCCAACATTCTCCCACATTTTTCCTTACATCTTCTATTTTGGCTCTATTCTTCTATATGATTACACTTAACCAATATTAAATAATAATTATCCCTTCCTTCCCCTTAATCTTTATTTCTTATTGCTGCTTTTTTCCTTACAATGCTGACAAAGATAAATTTTGTCTTTAATTTATGCTTCGCTAAATTGTTTAACAACAAATCACAGTTTGTTTTGCTTGACTATTCTTATTTTTTACAAGGGAGAGTTCTTTTGGCAAAAGGGGAGTGGAGAGAGGGAGCCAGTGGGTCATGACAGTGACATAAATGACAACAAGCTGCAAATCATAGCATGCATTGTTTCTAGTATAAAGAATAAGCTTTAAATTACAATGAGATTCTGAATTAAAAGTTTTTGTGACAGATCTCTTTTGTTGTCTGATTTCTTGACAATGAAGGAGCAAATGTTATTTGTTATTTTATTTATAAGACAGAATGATGATATTTTCCTGGATTTTAAAATAAATGAGTTATAAGATCCAATCTTCTTGAAAAGGAGTCATGGTTATATCTATAGTTGGGGGGAAACTGCAAGAAATTAAAAGCACAGAGCATCCTACACAGGAAAGAAATGTCTTTAGGGGAGTAGATATACAAATACTGAAACAAAAGATCAGGTTTTTGTTACATATAAGGAAGAGGGAACATGACTTATATGGCACACCCCAAAGGATAATACTGTACAGTTAAAATCCAAATTTTCAACAATAATACCTGGCATTTATATGATGCTTTAAGGTTTACAAATGCTTTACATAAATTATAATGTTATCCTCACAACAAGCCTATGGGATAGGAATTACAATTATCACCCCCATTTTATACATTAGGAAACTGTAGATCAAGTGATTTGTCTATGGTCACACAGCAAAAAATTTTCAGAAGCAGGATTTGAACCCAGATTTCTCTATTCTAAGGCTGTCACACTTTTCAATAAATCATTCTGCTTCTTAAGAGGCATGTATGTACAAAAGCAAATTAAAAACTGGGAAAATTATATGTAAAATGTAGGCATAAGGACAGCTAGAGCATAGAAAAAAATCATGAAAAATTTTGAGATTTTAAGAATTATTCTTCTTACTAGTTTTTATATGTAGAGCGGTCTTTAAGCTGAAACTAGCATCTCGGGGGTTACTGAATGCTTTCTCAAAATCCTTGGGGTAGGGAAACAGGTCAAGATAGGAATGGAAAACAGGGAAGCATGTGAATGGGAATTAGTCCTTATATCTTTAATAGACTAATTTTTCTCCCACAAATTTAGGTACAAGAATGAAATGTCATCAATGGATAGTGGCTATATAGAGGTAAAAATAGTTTCAGCTGGTGAGATAAGAGGGAGATAATACATAGAGACAGCTTAGTACTTTGAAATGTTGGTTAATAACAAACAGCAAAAGTACCTCACAGAAAGGAATCTTGAGGACAGTTGGTACCTCCTTAAACTGAATAAAGCCAGCTTTGTTTATAAACAATAAAGGGAGCAATACTTTCCTCAGGCTTAGATAGTAAGTTTCCTACAAAAGGCTCCAGAAAGGGGATACCACTATCCGCTTGATTTCTTTAGATTTTTTTTTAGATATTGCAGCATCTCTTAGCTTATCTATATTTTTGGGAAGCATTTGACAATATCTCACACACTGTTCTTGTGGAAATGACAGAAGTAGGTTAGGTGGAATGCTCCAGAGATCTGCGCTTGTCTCTGTGTTATTTAATCCGTAGCTGCATAAAGGTGTACAATGAATACTTATTAAATTTGTAAATGGCACGAAACTGGGAAGGAACGTGAACACCTTGAATGACACAATCAGGATCCAAAAACAGTCCTGAGAAGCTACAATATTGGGCTTAACCTAAAAAGATGAGATGTGACATGGATATTACGAGTTATAATAGGTTCATATAGTAGATGTGGGATATACCATAGACAGCAGTTTTTCTGAAAGATATCAAGGGGGTCTGGGGTATACTGTTAGCTCAGTATGTGGTAACATCATGACATGGCAGACAAAACATGATATGATTTTAGGCTACATTAGGAGTCCAAGATCACAAGAGAATAGTTCCACTGCACTCAGCTTTGGTCAGAACATGTCTGTGATATTATACTCGATTTTGAGAATCACATTTTAGGAAGGACACGGATGAACTGGAGAGAATCCAGGATGATGAAGGGTTCTGAGATTATAGGATCATAGATTTAGAAGCAGAGAGGATAAAACAAGTCATCTAATCTAACTGCCTCATTTTTCATGGCTATCCCCAGATCATGCAGATGTGGCTAACACAGCTGGGATCTGGATCCACTTAGTCTAAACCACCAAAGCGGCCTGGTGTAGTGGACGCAGCACCGGACTTGTCAACAAAACCTGGGGTCAAATGCTTCCTGTGACCCTGGGCACATAATTTAATTCCTCTTAGCGTCTCCAGCTTCCTAATTTGTAAAATGGGGTTAATAAAAGCACTGACTTACTTAACCAACAGTGTTGTTGTGAGGATGAGGTGAGATAAAGTGCTTTGCAATATCATGTGAAGAAAAAGGAAGTACTTAGCTAGCAGAAGGCAAGACTTATTGGAGGAGTGGGGGGACTTCATAGGGATCTTGAAGACCTTATTCACCTAGAAAAGGGGTTAGACGCTGCTTTGGTCAAAGGGGCATAAGTGGGAAGAATGGGCAGAAGTTGCAGTGATGTAATTAGGAATAGTATAAGAAAAACAAGACTTCCTAATTGTGAGAGCAATCCAAAAATGTAACTGGATGGTTTGGAAGATGGTAGGTTCTCCCTTACGGAAGGTTTTCAAACAAAGGCTGGAGGAACGCTTGTTAAATACACTGTAGTGGGGATTCTTTTTCAGATGTCAGTTGGACTAGATAGCTTCTGAGTCCTTCTAATTCTGAGACTGTGTGATTCTTTCTCACGGGTTCCGTTTCCTACCCATTAATTAACTCATTTTTTTCCAGATAAATATTTTCCAATTCCAAAAGACTTAACTGTTGTTCTTTCTCTGATCAGTATTGGCCAGAGATCAGGAAGGGGTGACAAACCAAGGTAACTGAAGACAGGAAATTATAACAAAGGGAATATTTACTTACCTAGATACAACAATACCGTTCACTTGGAGGAATTTAAATAGCTCCTGGGCTTTCTCTCTGTCCCTGAACTTCTCCTTGGCTGTCAAGGTGTCATATGGCACTAAGAGAGGGTGACTGCCTCCACCTATGATAAATTAAGAGAACTATAATACACTTTGTATCTTCCCTTTCATTGACAGGAAGTTACATACCTGAGGCTCAGTGTTATTTCCTCCGTATACTCCATAAACTAGCCTTACCTTTGTTTTCCAGTTCCATCTTTTTCTTTTTGGCCCAGATATTGTGATAATTCTCAGCCACAACCTCCACCATCCCCTGCCAAGAGAAAGCCATTGAGAATGTGAATGGGTTGGTGGCAGAAAGAAAAACGAGCTCATCAGTCACGGGCTATTTTTGGATGGATCAGGAAAGGAACGTTTCCAAAAGCTTTTGGCTCATTGCTAGGTGTTTCCTGTCATTACTTATTCTATGCTTATGTACCTCATTAGTTATACAGTGTCCCCAAAATATCTAATCCTGGTTTTTTTTTCTTCAATTTATTAGCCTATTAGTAGGATGCATGAAAAACAAACACTTCAACTTGAAGGTACAAATCAGCAATATGTTATTTTATAATAGGATTTCAAAACCTTAGGACTAGGAAAATCCTTGAAAAGGTCAAATCTATTCCTGTTCATATGGTAATCAGACTGGGAATGAGGAATTTAATCACTTACATTTTCTGGTTTTGCTGTTTTTTTAGGTTCCGAGGGTAGGGAGAACATGAATTTACATTGGTCCAGTGGTTAGGAAAACAAATTAAATTTGTAAGAAGTCATCAAGGTAAGGAAACTACTGACACCTATACTGATGAGAGACTAGCATAAATAAAACTTTACAAATAAAATTTATTCACATAAGGATCACAGCATTATAAAGGGAAAGTGGATACTGAGCAAGGTATCGATATCTAATCTAAAAACAAATGAATAAATTGAAATGGAGCATCACTGGCCTTGTTGCCACAGCCTGCAGATATCAAGGGAGTGAAAGGCAGAGGTTGAAATAGAAGTGGGGTGGAGAAATAGGAATTATCAGAGATATTCCAAAGATCCAGGTTGTTTCATTCTCTCCCACTGCATTTTATATTGTTCTGTGTCCTCTATGCTGATACAAAACATCATGGATATTTGTGAGGTGTCATGGTTGAGGCCTAATGAGTATATGATAAACTGAAGGAAGGCTGGTACAGTGGCAAGTATGCTCGATTTGGACTCAGAGGACATAGTATTTGTAATTATCTGTATAATCCCAGGTAAATCATGGTGTGCCTCAGTCTCCTCATCTGTAAAATGAGGGGGTTGGATCAGATGTCCTCTGAAATCTAAAGCAGTGAATCAATGAATCTAGAGAGGGGGGCTTTAGGTACACTTGTTACTGAAGCAAAGGCATGTGCATGAAGTTCCCATACACAGATAATAGCTAAGAGGAACTTCATGGATTAATTGCTATTTGCTTTTGTTTTTCACCCTGGCACTGTACTTTTCTATACATCACTCTCTCTACCACGCTGAATTAGGCTATACTGAACTGCCACACAGTATTAAAAATTTCCGGAGAAACTCTAAGCCTTGAGCTATCTGAAAACGCTTTTCCCGTGTCTCTGCTCAATGCATTCTTAATGCTCTAGCATTGGCATCTGATATGACAGCGGTTCTCCGAGTGTGGTCTGTGGAGCTCTGGGGTCCCTGAGGCCCTTTCAGGAGGTCTCTGAGGCCAAAACTCTGTTCATAATAATTCTAAGACATTATTCGCCTATTAAAGTACTCCTTCCTTTTTCCAATTACATATCCATATCAGTATAGGTTTTTCTTCACATGCCTCAGCCAAAACAGCATATCACAACAGACTGAATCCAGAAACGTTTCACATTACAACTGTCTCTATTAAACCAGACATTAAAGAGATTTGCAAAAAAAAATGTAAAACAATACCATTTTTCTCACTAATTTTTTATTTGGAAGATATAATTTTTCATTAATTGTGTTACTTATATAAAAATGTAAAGGGTTTTAAAATTATTTTAAACATTTATCAGTTTAAATTTCTAACAAGGTAAACGTCAATAAAATACAAAGCCTGGCCAATCTTTTCACTTGTGGTGACCTCTGTTCTTTTCTTCAGCACTCAGGGGCAGGAAATCTCAATAATCTATCTTGTAGTGTGTGTAACAGAAAGAGCAGTAGAATGGGCATCAAGAAGTCTGAGTTCTATTCCTGACTCTACCACTGACCGTCTTTATAATATTGGACAAATCATTTTACCTCTCTAGGCCTCAGTTTTATCATCTGTAAAGAGAGAGGGCTGGACTGGATGATCTTAAAGGTCCTTTCTCATGCTAATATTTTCTATATATATAAAATACAATATAATATAATATAATGTAATCTTAATTCTAAGGTACACTGTCAAAGGTAAATTATACTGTTCTGAAGAATACGGACAGTGAAAACATTAATACTGACCTGGACTTCCCTAGAAAGCACAACATTTGAGAGGTCAAGTGGAGTAGGATTGTAGCTGTTGCCCTAGAAAAAGCAAAGTAAAATTACTTGATCTGACATATGTCCCTCATTTTTGTTACTATTTCTGGCTTCTGCTATTTTTAGCTAGCACAGCAGCAAGTCTCCTCTCTTTCCTATTTTGAGTAACTGGGGAAAATGAAGACTTTCTGCCCCAAGGAAGATACAAAAACTGAATGGGGCTGGTAGCAAGGAGACCAAATGAAGGAGAAGAAGGTGGTAAGAATGACCAGGAAGTATTTGCTTTCATCTTGAACCAGACTTGAGGACTTTATATGGAACTGCCCTGGATGTCCTAAGAAACTGAGAAATCCAGTGGTTGGACTCTTAAGAATCATGAAAAGTTGTAGGATAGACAGAAGAAAGAAAGGAAAGAGAAGGAGGAAAAATAAAGGAGAGAGAATGAGAGTAAGAGGTAGAGGCAGAGGGAGAGAGGTTAACTATGCTCCTTCCAAGATGGAGAGTGGAGGTGGTACTAACAGGAATTGTGGGGCAAGGGGAGCCTGTACCTTCCCACAGAATCTTCAGGACTGCAAGTGACCCTGGGGATTTACATGTACTTTGATAAAAGTTGTTAATTTTATAATTTTGATTTTGTTTATCTCTTTAAAAAACAAAACTCTATTTTTATAACATAATGAACTAATATTGTGAATACCGCCTACAAGCAAGGAATCTGTTTTGAAATTATGGACTATGATTATGATGCATGTTGTCTCAGATTTCCTTATGAGCCAGGAGACTTAAAGACATTTCCTAAATTTTACCTGGGCCTGTTTCATCATGAGATAATTTCTGAAACAAAGATTGCATAACAAAATTTTTATTTAGTTGTGTGATGATCAGACTCATCTACTCAGTGCAACTCCTAAAGAAAATCTCAAGCCATGAAATTCCATAGACACTATTACTACACTATTATGCTTATTTCCCCATAGGTTTAAAGAGTCTGGTTCTAAGCAGTCCTGTCTTACCTGGTTGGCTTGGGAAATATTGCGAAGCTTCTCATTTTCCCGTTGTTGTATGATTGTTTCACTTTCTCTGGTTCTGTCTACTGTCCAGCCCACAGCTAGCATGGTTTTCAGAGACTCTCTGGCAGGCCAGCGATAAATTTCCTTTTCCTAGAAACAAATTCAAGATGACTTGCAAAGAATAGATATTTTAATAAACCTCTCAATCCCAAAGGGATGTAGTGTGGTGCCTTAATGTAATGAGAATGGAAATTTGAAGATCTTCCCTGTCCCTTAATAGACCTGGGAGGAATTGGAAGACCTCCCCTCCTTTGAAAGTAAACTCTGCCCCCTAATAGGCTGATTGCATGGAGCCTGTGATGGAGGGAATTTGCTAAAGGGTGGAGCAGAGCCCACAGAAGTTTCCCTGCTGTGAAGATAAACTCTGCCCTCTAATAAACTGAATGTAGTCACATGGAACCTGTGGTGGGAGGAGTTTGCTGAAGGGAAGCAGAGCCCACAGGAAGCTGGTCAGAGCTAGTGAGATGGTGGGGGAAAGAGGACACTCAGGCAAGGAGTGAAATAGGCCCATGAGTAGATATTGATCTTTTATTGGTTTGTGGGAAGGCTGAAGGATGCTGTGGCTCTCAGTGTTATTATGGCTTCTTAATATCTTTGGTACTATGATGGAATCAGCTTACTGGTTTTGGGATTGGGTTTTCTGGTGTCTACATAAATGTTTTGGTTCTGTCCTCTACCTGGAGAATCTGGTATATTTTGCAATCAAATGTCATGTGATACTTATAATCATGGTCTTTATCATGATTGTGGGTGCTGTAAATATTGCCATTGGTGCTATACTTATTAATTTATATTATGATATGAATTATTATTGAATGAGCTAGCTATTTCAGGGGCTAAAGGAAAGCCACTGGGTAAAAAAAAAATTAAATTCAAGACCCTCAAGAAGGTTTGTTGCTTTTTATTTAAATGTGTCATGCCATTAAAAAGTATTTGGAGTTTTGTGAGGAAAGAGAAGGGCACAAGCAAGGGCAAAAGTAAGAAAATAATGATTGGTGTTTAAATTGTAGTGGAAGTGGGGGTAATATGAAAATGCCTTGTCAAGGAAAATTCCAGTTTAGGGAGTTATTATATTCTTTTGACCTCAAAATTAGTTCTGGGCCTCCATGGGATTTGGCTCAAAATTAGAAAACATGCACTATACTAAGTATGAAGGTAGGGCTATGCACCCTATGAATGGTATAAGAATGCTAACTGAGAAAATGGCACTGAAACAGAATCAGAAAGGAATTATGTAACTATCCACATAATTCTTATGTAAACATAATTGGAAATGTCATGCTTTTTCATACTACTTGGAACCTTTATTTTCCCTCTTGTCCTTTGTTTTCTCTGAAATAATTTTTACTTGAGAAAAATTGAGCAGCTTCCTGATTCCCCTAGGGCTCACCTCCTTCTTCCTAATTAGAATCACTCATAATTTATTTGCACAGGTTTCTGCAAAAAAAAAGAAAAAAAAGCTTTCTCTGGTTCTTATGTGTTAAATAACAACTCTTCTATAGATTTTAAGGAGCTAGAGAGTACAACATGAGATTTCATTCTGGGAATTAAATCCTGGGTGTGGGGCAGAGGAGGAGAAGTTGCTCACAGATAGGAAACAAGAAGAATTTATTTTGTCATTAAAAAAAATCTATAAATTTTGTGTGAATCCTCTGTTGACTCTCTTATGGCTGATTGAGGAAATTTCTCTAGGATGGAAAAAACATTGTGTACAAAATGAGATATTTTTCTCTTCTGTTATTTCTTACCTTTTCAGTTAGTGTTTTAAAAGGTCTTATTAATGGATGTGTCTTCACATTTTCATCCAGAGAGATACCGTATTTCCATCCACTCTGACTCTGTCAGGGGGAAAGTTTTTCAGTTTAAATAGCATTGTTGGTCATTAAACATCCCTACTTGTGACCCACCTGATGGTCTCCTGTTTAGCTAAACAAATGAGCCAATTGCAAAGAAAGGACTATACCAAATGTGCCTACAAATCCCTTGAAAATTCTGTCCTCAAACCTTAAACCTTTAGACTAACTTCTGAATTATAATTCTGTTTCCTTTAACTCCTATTTTATCTCTTTAGATACATACTTGCATTTCAGGAACGAAGGGGCCTGTGCACAATGCATCCCAAAGGCTTGTGAGATATGCTAAGATCTGAGTGGTTTCTCAAGGGCCACATGCCATGATGAATTGGTGGCTTCAGCAAAACTGGACCGACCTGGGTTTAAGATAATTCCAGCCCTCTTACAGACATATATCGCCATGTGGCAGAATGCTCAACTCAAATTTTCCTACTGATTATCAGCTAATCTCTTGACTTAGAAAAAGGTGAGGATAGTTCTTACCAAGATGTAAGATAGCATTCTAAGTTTAAGAATTGGATTTTCAGTCCTTAGTATGCCCCAATGAAGCACATTACCCACCTCCAAAATCTAAACATCTACTAGACATTTTGACTTCGTATTGACTCAGCATTCAGAAACACCCAAAACTAACCAGTGTAAGGACTACCTGTATGTTCAATGATAGTTCTAGTGACCAATTAGATGAATAGTAATAACAATAAAATAAGTCCACTAAAGAATAATCCATCATCCATAGTCTGAGGTGGGGGGTTGCTGGGGAGCAGAGTGGCAGAGTGAGGATCAAGGGAAAAGTAAGAGAATGTTAACTAGGATGAGGTACAGCAGGGAATACTTGCTCTGACACTGCCATGACAGTTTTGAAGGCTTGGCAGGAATCTTGAAACACTGGCTAACTGGGTTCTATTTGGGTTAACACACTGGTGAATATGATGAAATTTCCCCTATAAACCTAAGAAATAGATAGGGCAGCAAAGCCTCGTATGCAGGCCCTACATTAAACAACTTTAACCACGTTAACATTAAAGACAACAGAACAAGTAGTGCTTCTTTGTACTCTGCTACAATAACAAGGTAAGAGCTGTCATCAAATCAGAAATACCAATATCCTACCTGCTGGAAATACTAAGTGAGATAGTGCTAACTACTAAAACAATCAAATTAATTAACATGAAGTGGACTGATGAGTGGGTTACTTTCATTATGTATCACTGCTATATCATGACATGGAAACAGATGACAGTTATACGTAAGGGTTTCATACTGTTTTTGTCAACGATGCATTTAATATCAAGTTAAACAACTTATTGCTGACTGGCACATGGCAACAAAAACAAAGGAAAAACCAACCCTTCATTCTTAAGCCCAGAATAGATTAAATAAGAGGTGAAATGAGGAGGTATTAAAATCTGAAAGTATACTAGACTTTGAAAGTTAAAAATATTTACCAAATGCGAACTCCAGAAATTATACTTAATACTGAAATTGATTATAAACAACATCAATATGGCAAATGATCCTCTCTAGCACAGGGCCACAACCAAAAAAAAACCCCAACATCCCTTCCATCCATGTACCCATTGTCTCCCTTTAGGATCCCTCTTCAATGAAGAATATAAGGATTTGTTGTCCGGTTTTGTTGTCCTTTTTCAGTGGGGACTTGCCTCAGAACTACTTTTGGTGTTTCAATATCCTCTGGAGACAAGATCTAATTCATCTCCTTCCCTTCAGGGCTTTCTCCAGGAAAAGCAAGGCATTCTGACCTCTTGACTATGCTTCCATCCCCCTGATTGTTCCTCCCTACATGAGGAAGGCCTTGTTTGGCCTCATGGGACAAAGTCTCACTATTTGTCACCATGTTGTGAATCTCAAGAGAAGATCTAATTTCAAGTTTTCCTCAACAGACCTCTCTCCAACCACTTACACTCTTACTCTACTCAATGCTTAATGGATAGCAAACTCCCATAAACTTATACTTGCTCCATTCCAAAGATTCGGAACCCCAGGCTGATGATGCACACACCCTGTTGCTTACCCTCAACTTATTATTCTCTTGTGCTTGTCCTCCTCTACCTTATCCCTATAAGATTGGATTCCATATGTGTTAACCCCCACCCCTAACACTGTGCTCTTTGTAATGCCTGCTCCACAGTGAATATACTTCCTTTTACCTTAAATCTCTTCCTTTTTCATTCCTTCTGTCATCTGCTCTCTGAGACCTGGCTACCTACCACTTTCCTTGCCACCATCCCAGTATTTCTTACTCTTTAGCTTATATTTGTCATGGTAATTAATTTAAATTTGAAGACTCCTTTTTTGTTATGTCAAGTAAGCAGGTACTTAGCCCTCTAAGGGCTAAGTGCCTCTGCAAAGGAAACAGAAGGTGTGAACTCTGTCTCCTGTTGCTGACATAACAGGAAGGAGTTGGCTGAGACAGAAAGCCAATGTGTGTGTGTGTGTGTGTGTGTGTGTGTGTGTGTGTGTGTGTGTGTGTGTGTGTGTGTATGTAAGAAGAGCCCCAGAGAAGAGACAGTCCGAATCAAGAATTTTTTCTTCTGGTGGCTCCTGGTGGAGGAAGCAGAATTTTCACAGCATATGGAAGCTGGGCTGCTACTTGCTGGACTGAGAACTGAATTGGAGTTTTCTATGAGACCAGAATCTGGTGAAGGCTGAAGTTGCTGTCAAGAAGACTGCCTAGAAGGCAGAGATTTCTTGCCAAGAAGGCCACCTGGGGACAAGGACCAGGGAGCTGTCTGCCTCTGAATCCAAGTGACTGTTTGGTGGATTCAAGTAGGAGCTGGGACCATGGAAGGGGATCCAGGGAATCTGAGAGACCACCTTGAGTCAAGATGAAAAAAAGGCCTCTCCTTGGATATTGAATGTGTGATGAAATTGAAGTTTACTAGACACCGAGGGGTGGAGGGTTTGTGTATTTTCTAATGACTGTATTTAGTGATTAAGATACTTAGTGACTGATTGCTAGATAAGTGACTGATTAAGTTAACCTATGATTGCCCCATGAGTAGAAGACTGACTTGTATTGTGAATGATTGAATGATTAAGTAAGGAGACAAACCCCCTTAGGGATACCAGATGATTATTCTTTTGTTCTTTGTTCTAAATACTGTTACCACTTTGGTGAAAACTATGTGGCCACTTTAATGTTAAACTGTTGTGAACACTATGTTGTGATTTTCTGTGATAAGACGTAATGTTCTGAATATTATATTGTTATTTGTTGTGAACTTTCACCTTGATTTGTTATGGAATAAATGGAGTGTTCACTATACTGTGTAACCAGAACCTTAAAAGCTTTTCACAGTAGCATTCTTTTGGGAAGCTGCTCATGCATGGTGTTACAATATTATACTCCTGTTCTCCTTCCCTTTCTCCATCCCACCTAACTAAAAGATTACAGTGGGGGTAACTGAAATACTCCTTGTTCTCCAATGCCATCATTAGAATGTCCCTTTATCCCCTTCACTAAATAGTCTCTCTTTCTGTGAGGTTTATGCTATTTAAATTTATCTTGGTGGTTTTAATATATCAACCTTCAGAGCAGCTAACAGTCTTTCTTTCTTTCCCATTTCCTGACTTCATATTAGGATACATCAAAATACATGCTGACACTTCCTCAAATACTCTAACTTCCCATCTACTCAATTCCAACAAACTATTTCTCGACTCTACCTTAGCTCCACACAGAGATGGTCTTATCTTTGATCTGGCCATTATCCACAAGCAGCCCACTTGCTTGTTCACAAACAGGAGTAGTAGCTAGGTGGCACAGTGGATATATCACTGGGACTACAGTCAGAAAGGCCTGAGTTCAACCCCAGGCTCAGAAACTTACTAGTTGTGTGACACTGGGCAGTTCATTTAACCTCTGTTTGCCTCAGTTTCCTCATCTATAAAATGGGGATAATAATAGTACCTACCTCCAGGGTTGTTATAATGATCAAATGAGATGATAATTGTAAAGTGCCTAGTATAATGCCTAGCACATAATAGGCACTATATAAATGTTATCTATTATTATTGTTGTTGTTATTAAACTCTGAAATTTCTTGTGATAATAATTTTTCTTTCTTTTTTCTTTTTTGAAGGTGGAAGGCAGGCCAATTGGGGTCAAGGACTTGCCTAAGGTCGCATGGCTAATAAGTGTTAAGTGTCTGAGGTAGGATTTGAACTCAGGTCCTCCTGACTCCAGGGCCAGTGCTCTGTTCACTGTACCACCTAGCCACCCCCATGATAATTTTTTATTCTTCCATCTTTCCCCAATATTTTATGATTGCTTTATTCTGTGTCCTCATTGTGACCTTCATTATTTGTACCCCTTAGTCCTTTGTCAGGCCATTGTATCTGCACTGGCTAAACTCTTCTTTCCCTATGTCAATCCCTCCATGAGTAATAATACGCTAAGCTACTTTTTGTTCTCAAGTCCTTTCACTCTCATCCTATAGCTGATGACAGCATTGTAAAGCTCTGATCTCGGATTATTCCCTCAATCCATCTCCTCTGTATTCACATGCTGCTGAATGGAACTGGAAAAAATCATGAAATTGTACTAATTGGGTCACTATAATTTTATGTTATTTAATCTCAACAATACCTTTTGCAGTAGGCAGTCTATTCCCACCCAACTAATTTACTAGACCATTCCTCATAGTGGCTGTTCTAAATTTTGTCTCTCCACAAGACTTCCATGGCATAACCTAGCTCTATTTTTTAGCTGAGGACCTTGCTTCATAAAAACTGGAGGCTGATAATTCTCCCTTCTCCCTTCCTCATCTCAGATCATTCATAAAATTCACTATACCACACCCTTCATTCTAATCTTGAATGAGGTGGCACTTTTCCTATTCAAAGCAAATGTCTCTACAAGCATCTTTGATCCTATCACTTCAGAGTTCTATAGTAAATTGACCCCATTCTCATACTGACTTTCACTAATCTTCAAACTTTCCCTATCTCCTATTTCCCTACTGTCTACAAACATGTCGATGTCTTTGTAATCCATAAGAAAATCCTCATTCGATCCTATTGTCCCTGCTAGTTATTATCCTGGATCTTTCCTCCCCCTTAACTCCTTGAGAAAGTTATCTATATTAAGGTACTTTTCACCTCCTTTCCTCTAATTGTCTTCTAAATACTCTGCAAATTGTCTTTCAAACCTGCTCCCTATGATCATGAACTAAAACTGCTCCCTCTAAGAAGGCTAACAGTAATCTGTGAAAGAATGGTCCTTTTTGCAATCCTGATGCTTCTGGCCATCCTCCTGTCTGACTGATCTCTAAGTATCTTTTATTGTTTCTTCATCTATGTCATCCCCACTAACTTGGGTGTCCCCAAAGGCTGTGTTCTAGACCATTTTCTCTGCTCTTTCTATATTACCTTATTTGGTGATTCCATCAATACTTGTGGATTCATTTGTGATCTTTATGCAGATGATAGCCAGAACTACATCTTTCCTGAGATCTATTCTTGCATCAACAATTGTCTTTTTAACATCTCAAACTGGGTGTCTCACAGGCATTTCAAACTCAACATATCTAAATCAGATCTCATGTCCTCTCTCAAATTTCCCTAATACTGTCAAGGACACCACTAGCATCCCTGTTACCAAGGCATCATCCTTGACTCTCACTCACCACACATATTCAATCCGTTGCCAAATCTTGTGTGTCTGGGCAGCGTAACTGCAAACTTGTTCCTAGTTGAAGCTACAGAAAACTTCTGGTGGCTCTAGGTCTTTTCAACTACCTTGAAGACTCTGACAGTTCAGAGAAACAAAACTGCAGGCTCTGCTGTGGTCAGAAGGTCTGGCCTGGCTGCTTGGCTGTAGGTCTCGACTAGGATAGAGGCTGAATCTCTAGATTCAATCTAAGGTCACAGTCATGTATTTATCTTTTTCTCTTCCTCCTCCTGGCCTGATATATAGACTCAGGCCTGGTCTAAGCTGTACTTGCTGAATGGGTAACTATTCAACCAACAGAATGTACTGACACTGGATGAGATACATATTTCTGTTGCTCTGTCTGTTCCTGGATTGGTACTGAGGATGCTTTTAGTGAGCCTACAGAAGATGAGCCTATATCCTTAAACTGTTATTTGACTTTAAAAACCCCCAATTATTTTATCTACCTGTACAGCAGTCTTTAGGATAATACTATAAAAGAATAATGTATGGATAACAACTTGTTTCAGGATTGTTTCTATCTAAATCCCACTGTAAGAGATAAGAAGAAAGAGAAGATGATGATGACAGTGAGGATGACAACATCTGTTGAACTATATTGCTTTGTTTGTACAAAGAGGGAGTGATGATGGAAAGTCAGGACCAAGCCAGTTCCACTGAAAACACAGAAGGGTCATTCTTAGGAAACCTGGATTTAGTGATCAGCATACATTTTGCAAGGAACTGGTGAAGGCTCTACAATACATCATTCAACTGCAAATTTAGCACCTTTTAAATATCTAGAGTAAAACACAACTTAATGGCTATAATTAACCATAGAAACTTCTTATAGTTATTGAGATAATGATAAAAAACAACAACAATTGACATTTATGTAGTACTTTAAGCATGGAGTAGCTGATAGAGAGATAGAGTCAGGAAGACCTGAATTCTAGTACATTCTTCCATATGTATTGTCTCTGTGATTCTAGACTAGTTACCTAACCTTTCAGTGCTCAAGAAAACTCTCTAAGGTATAAAAAAACTATAGAGAATGTGTTAATCTGCATTGTTAGAGGGAGTCCATCACCAGGAGCTCCCTACACCAATAAAACACATTTCAGGGAAAAAAATAGATATACATATCTGCATGCATATATACATATATTTAAAATGAATTATAGACATTATTTCATTGGATCATCTCATTCACTCTCTGAAATAAGTACCATATGTCTTATTATCCCCCTTTTTTAGATAAGGAAATGGGTTGATAGAGGATAAGTAATTTGCCCAGCTCACACATTTAATATATGAAGTGGGATTCAAACCCAGGCCTTGATCACAGACAGCACAGTACTTTATTTACAACACTACATTGTCTCTCAGTCACAATAACTATAAGAACTAGCAGAGTCTGATGGAAAATGCTACTGCATTGAAAAAGTGCAGGGCTAGTTCTGCTTCTGTCTTGAATAATGGAGAAATTTTAGGACATGTTTCCCTCTTTGTGATCCAGTTTCTTCCATCTGAAAGTGGGATAATATTTCTTGACCCGTCTTGAGTTCACAAAATTTTCAAATGGGCACACATGAAGGCATTTAGGACATAAATATGTTCTAGAAATAACAAAGTGTTAGACTATCATTATTATCTTTCTTATTGCCAATATTAGCCTCAAATAGGAAAGTAGAGAGGGAATGTACATAAAGGGATGAACAGAACTGAGAGTACTTTAGAACAGTTAAGACTTAAAAGTGATTCTGGTCCTGAATTGTACCCAATTAGCTTTCTATTGTCTTCATGTGAAAATAGATTAATTGTTCTGGGCCACATAGCCCACATTTTCAAATGGATGGTCCATTAGAATTCTGGATTCTTTTTGGCTCAACTTCTATGGTATAACTTTCATTCTTTAATAGCTGATAAAGCAGTTAAGCTTACTAAGCATTCAGTCAGTTAAGGAATTTTAAGTGCTAGATGGAATAACTAAATTGAAAAAAATTTGTTTTATTCAGTCAGTATCCACCTCCTTGTCCTCCCATTCCATTCAATTGAGAATATAAGAAAAAAAAATTCATTATGAACATGTTTAGTCAGTCAAAAAAATTTTTCAAAAACAAAATTTCTCTCATTTTGATTCCTTTGCCTCTCTGTCCAGAGGTGCATAGCATGTTTCATCATTAATACTCTGGAATCTTGCTTAGTTGTTACTTTGATAAGAATTCACCACAATGGTATTTGATCACATTGATGTACCATAGTGTGTTAATATATTCCCCAATTTATGGGTACCTCCTAAGAATCTCATCTTTTGCCACCTCAAGAAGAATTATAAATATTTTTGTATGTTCTTTGTTTTGCTCAGGACTAAGCCCTCCCTTAACGTTAAATACACTTCCCCCCAATTTCCCCTCCTTGCTTCTCTCCATTCTCTCCTATTTCTCTGTTAAGTGAAATGTGTATCTGTACTAAATTACTAAATACTAAAGTATTCTTCCTTTTTTTGACCAGTTCATATGAGAGTGAGGTTCAAGTGTCAGTTGCGACACTCCATCCGTTTCTTGTTTGTATAGATATCTCCTTGTGCTCCCAGATTATGTATGATAATTTTCCCTAATCGACCTTTCTTTCCCTTCCTACTCAGTATATTCCTCTCCTCTTTTCTTTCCATTCTTAAGATCATCAAAACAGAATGTAGGCTTTATCTATCTGAACTTCCTCTATGAATCTTGATAACAATATAGAGTTCAGAGAAGACATAAGTATCACTCCCCATATTTGAATATAAGTACTTTATAGTTGTTTAGTTCTTCATCATTTTTCATTTGTTTTTACCTTTTTAAATGTTTTTCTTCACTTCTGCTTTTAACTTCAAAGTTTCTCTGTAGATTTGGTCTTTTCATCAGGAATATTTGGAAATCTTCTATTTCATGAAAGGTCTATTCCCTTCTTCCTGCCCCCACAGCCCCCCACAGCACAATACTCAGTTTTGCTGGGTAAGATGTTCATAGCTGTAAGATCATATTCTTTGCCTTCTGGAATGTAATGTCCCAAGTTCTCTGCTATTTCACATGTGATCTTGACTGTATCTCCTTAGTAGTGGAATTCTTTCTGGCTGCTTGCAGCATTTTTTCTTTTATCTGGAAGCTCAAGAATTTGGTTACGGTGTTCCTGAGAGTTTTCATGTGGGTGTTCTTTCAGGAAGAGACCAGTGGATTCTTTCTATTCCTACTTTGCCCTCTGGTTCTAGGATTTCTGAGTAGTTTCCTGTGAAGATTTCTTGAAATATGAAGCAGATTCTTTTTTTGTTATGGTGTTCATATAGTCAATGATCCTGAAATTTTTTTCTCCTTGATCTGTTTTCCAGGTCAGCTGTTTTTGTTATGAGTTAATTTACATTTTCTTCTCTTTTTTCTTAGCCTTTTGCCTTTGTTTTAGTATCTCTTCTGCATTTGTTCTGAGCATCTCTGTCACCATAATAGCTCATTATGAGGGAGTTATTTTTGTCCATTCTTCCAGCATACTTTCTGACTTTAGAATTTATATTACCATTGAGCTCTGCCACACTTTTGAAAAGGTCTGGGTTGGTCCTGCAGCTGATTTCTTGGGGTATGGAATGTTGTATTATTTGAAGATCTGAGACAGTCTGGGGATCTTTAAACGTCAAGTGTTCCCAAAGGGGTCTGATCATGCAAATTTTGATTGCCATTTCCTCCCCTGCCCCAACCCTGGTTCAGACTCCACAAATTCCTAATCTGGGTTTGAGTCTGTGTAAGAGTAAACTGCTGCTGGACTGACTACCCCATCAACAAGCTGGAAAATTCTCTTGGGTTCAGAGCGGCATAACTGTAAGTTTCCCTTTGGTCTAGGATTCCTATTTTGTTTTTTCCTTTGCATGCTGGACTAGATGATAGACGTGAGATCCTGATCTGACTTGGGGTCTAAGTCACACCACTGCTGATGCTAGTTTCTGAACTTGACCTTTCTCAGTACACTGCCCAGGGCCTTCCTGCTCAGGAATAACATTCTTCTACTCGAGTCCTTTTTTTTTTTTTTTGAGTCCACCTTGAATCTGTGACTCAGAACTGCATAGTAGCAAGAAAGCTGTCAGTTGACTTTTATTTCCATCACAGTGGACTTATAGTGCCCTTATATAGGACTAGGAGTACCCTGTGAGAATTTTGAACCCCTTCTTGCACTGGTACATAGCCTCTCCTTTAGCCCTACAGTATGAGGTGAATTCTCTCCCTTCTCCACAAGTCTCCCTTTCTTTCTTCCTTTGTCAAGTTTGTATAGCCACATGACTTAACCGTGACTTTTCCTGGACTTCGCCATAAGGATTATGTCTGGTGCATTTTCTGGTTTTTGTAGAGTGATGTTCACCACAATGCTTCCCATCACTCAGCCATCTTGGCTCTTCTTCAATGACTCACTTTTTAAAGGAGAGTCTAGAAGTGCTATCATGGACTACGACATAACTATTATGGTTAGATCAGTATTTTTGCCCAGAATAAAACTTTCTGGATTAGCAACAGCCTTCTATGTTGTGTCTCTGTTGCAAATTTGTTCCTTCTGCTAACCATTCTCCATGGAGCTGACAAAATGATATTCCTAAAGCACAGTTTATGACTGTGCCACTCATGTCAACAATCTTGAGTAGTCTTCAGCATTAAAAACAACCTCCTCTGTTTGTATGTAAAGTTTACATAATTTGTCTCCAATACACCTTTCCAGGCTTATTACACATTATTTCCCTTCATTCACTTTACATTTCAGACAAACTGGCTTTTATGCTGTTCTTTACAGATGACCTTCTATTTCCTGTCTCTGTGTCTTTGTATAGTCTATCCTCCATGCCTGTAATATCTTCCTCTTTTGCTTCTTAGAATCCCTAGCTTCAAAACTCAGTTCCATAGGTACCCTATGAAACCTTTCCTAACTTACTTAGGTATTAGTGCCTCTTCCCAAAACTGTCTTGGATTTATCGTGTAAATATTTTGTTTAAATGGCAAGATGGACAGAGAGAGAGAGAGAGAGAGAGAGAGAGAGAGAGAGAGAGAGAGGGAGAGAGAGAGAGAGGGAGAGGGAGAGAGAGGGTGTTTACCCAGACAGAAGTGACTTTCACTTTTGTCTTATGCCCCCACATAGAGCACAATATCTGGCACACAGTAGGCAATTAATAAATACTTGTTGATTGATTGATTGATTTTAGTCTAAAACCAAAGGCAATAAATTTCACTTCTACTTCCTTTCCCTCTTACCCCAAATCCATAGCAAGTGTGCATATGCAAATTCCATACTTTCTGATGCTAAGAAAAAAGTTAACATTTCTAGAAATGAGCATTTCCTTGACTGGTATAAAAAACATTGTAGCAGTAACAGCAGCTGCTGCCTCCTTTTCCACTGACCTCCACAAACCTCAGGAAATTGCTGCTCTCAAATAATGAATGTTCTTGGAATGGTAAGTCTGTCACTTAGATACATTGGGAAGATTTCCAAGATTCAACCCTTTAATGTTCTTTGGCTCTTCTTTTCCTGACAATTGTTAGTTGGATGAAAATCCCTACCTTGTCACAAGCCCATTTGTCATGTGAATGCTCAGCATACTTGGTGACCACATATTCCAGTTTTTCAGGAAGAGAATAGCTGAAAGAGAGAGGGAAAAAAAATGCCATCATATCACCAGGCACAAGTAGAGAGAGTGGGAGCAATTCTGAACTGTCAGAATGTTTCCTCTTTAGATAGAAACAGGGAGTTGGGGTTAATAATACTGGGACCATACATATAATTTAGCAGAGTTCTAAAACATCAGGGCAATTAGCAACATTACCCAGTGGCTTCCCATGTACCAAGGCATGGGTACAGGACAAAAAGAGAATGCTGAAGAATCAGATACAAATTCACCTTTATTTCTTTTCACTGGGCTTGTTGATAAAAGAGCTATGCTTGGTGAAATCTATTTAGCTTTAATCAAGAGTGTTGTTTAGTAAAGGTGGTGTTCAGAAGTAATGTTCAATTCCTCTCTGGGGGAAAATCCATTAAGAAGATTCTTTTTGGGTGAAATTTATGTCGCATAGGTAATATGCCTGTGATGTGCTGATATATGTATGTCTGTGTCTATGACAGAATTTCTAAGAACACGCTCTTAGACTTTGTACTAATCTTACCTGACTCTAGTTCTCACAATAACACTCATTTTTAATCTACTTAATGGCAACTGATGACATCTTACCTTTCTGTTTTCACTGACTTTTGTTCCATTTCTGTTTCTCTTGTCTCCACTATTCTATTGTAAGTACCTCGAGGAGAGGACCCAAGTGTCTTTATATTCCTTTGCAATCTCTCCTCAAAGTCCTTTGTCCCTAGTGTTTTAATTATTAGCATAAATGAATGACTAGATTAGGTAATGTAAAGCACACATCAGAACAGGCCTAAACAAGAAAAAGAGACCGTTAGGCATGTGTAGATTAAGGGTTATGAGATGAAGACTTTTCACCCAAAGAACCCCATCTGTCATCCTCATGTCTCCAATCTGGAACTGTCATAAATTTCAACACATCTCTGGTGTTGAAGAATGCTAAAAATAAAAAAGCCCTTTCTAAGGTTCTAGTATTATGGGTTCAACAGACATGAAGTGAATTTTATTTTTATCACTTAAATACACTTATTTTTATTTTTTATAATTAATTGATTTTTAGTTTTCAACATTCACTTCCATAAGATTTTGAGTTTTGCATTTTCTCCCCCTCTCTCCTCTTCCCCCTCCCCAAGATGACATGCAATCTGATAACAGGGTCTACTTACACATTCATATTAAACATATTTTCACATTAGTCATGATGTAAGGAAGAATTAGAATTAATGGGAAGAACTATGAGAAAGAACAAACAGAACAAAACAACAAAAGAAAAGGAGAGCAAATGGAATGCTTCCATCTGCATTCAGATTCCAAAGTTCTTTCTCTGGATGTGGATAGTATTTTCCATCATGAGTATTTTGGAGTTGTCTTAGATCCTTGCATTGCTGAGAATCTATCAAAAGTCAGTCATTGCACAATGTGGCTGTTACCATGTACAAAATTCTGGTTCTGCTCATTTGCTCAGCATCTGTTCATATATGTCTTTCCAGGTTTTTCTAAAGTCTACCAGCTCATCATTTTCTTATACCACAATGGTATTCCATTACATTCACATACCACAACTTGTTAAGCCATTCCCTAGTTGATTGACATCCCCATAATTTTCAATTCTTTGCCACCACAAAAAGAGCTGCTATAAATATTTTTCTACATGTGAGTCCTTTTCCTGTTTTTATGATCTCTTTGGGATATAGACCTAGAAGTGGTATTACTGGGTCAAAGGGTATGCACAGTTTTATAGCCTTTTTCCAAAATGCTCTCCAAAATGGTTGGATCAGTTCACAACTCTACCAACAATGAATTAGTGTTCCAGTTTTCCCATCTTCTTTTGTATGTATTATTTTCCTGTTTTGTTATGTTAGCCAATCTGATAGGTGTGAGATGGTATGTCAGAGTTGTTTTGATTTACATTTCTCTGATCTATAGTGATTTAAAGCATTTTTTCATATGACTATAGAGAGCTTTAATTTCTTTCTATTTTCTAAAATCCTACTCATCTCCTTAACTTCTTTCTTGATTATTTTGTGGTTAGTTTTATCTAGTTCTGAGAGGGGGAGGTTGAGGTCTCTCACTAGTATAGTTTTGTTATCTATTTTTTCCTGTAACTCACTTAATTTCTCCTCTAAGCATATGGATGCTATACCACTTTGTGTGTATATGTTTAGTAATGATATTACTTCATTGTCTATCCTACCTTTTAACAGGATGCAGTTTTCTTTTCTTATCTCTTTAATTAGCTCTACTTTTGCTTTTGCTTTGTTTGAGATCAGGATTGCTACCCCTGCTTTTTTTTTTTAACTTCAACTGAAGCATTATATATGCTGCTACAGCCTTTTACCTTTATTCTTTGTGCATCCCTCTGCTCCAAATGTTTTGTGTAAACAACATATTGTAGTATTATGGATCTTAATTCCCTCTGCTATCCTCTTCTGTTTTATGGAAGAATTCATCCCATTCCCATTCATTGTTATGATTACTATCAGTGACTTTCCTCCACCCTTTCCCCACCCTGTTTATACTTCTCTCTTTTGTTTCTCCCTTTCCCTCCTCACTAGAGTTTTGCTTTTGACAACCTCCCTTCCTCAGTCTGCCCTCCCTTTTATCAGCCCCTCCCTTTTCATTCCCCTTTCCCCTCTTACTTCCTGTTGGGTAAATTAGATTTCTATATCCGACTATGTTATTGCTTCTTTGAGCCAAATCCGATGAGAATAAGGTTCAAACAATACTCATCTCCCTTCCTTCTTTCCCTCTACTATAATAGGTTTTTGTGCCTTTTCATGTGATATAATTTACTCCTGTCTGCCTCCTCCTTTCCTCCTCTCCCAGTGCAATCCCTTTTCACCACTTAATTAGATTTTTTTTATCATCACATCAAAGTCAACTTATACCTACAACCTTGGTCTACATATACCCCTTTCAAATGTTATAATAATGATATGGTTTTCAAGAGTTATGAATTACATCTTCCCAGGTAAGGATGTAAAGAATTTGCCCTTATTAATAACATATTGTTGTTTTTTTCCTTTCCTGTTTACCTTCTTATGCCTCTCTTGAATCTTATATGAAAATCATATTTTCTGTTCAGCTCTGGTCTTTTCATCAGGAAGGTTTGGAAGTCCCCTGTTTCAATGAATATCCATCTTCTTCCCTGAAAGATTATGTTCAATTTTGCTGGGCAGCTGATCCTTGGTTGTAATCCAAGTTCCTTTGCTTTATGGAATACTGTATTACATGGCCTATGATCTTTTAATGTAGAAGGTGCAAAGTCCTGCATAATGATAACATGATATTTAAATTGTTCCTTTCTGGCTGCTTGCAATATTTTCTCTTTGATCTGACAATTTTGGAATTTGGCTACAGTATTCCTTGGCATTTTCAATATGGGATCTCTTTTAGGAAGTGACTGGTAGATTCTTTCAATGACTATGTTAACTTTTGGTTTTAGGACCTCAGGACAGTTTTCCTTGATGATTTTGTAAAAGATACTATCCAGGCTCTTTTTTTCATTATGGTTTTTGGGTAGACTGATAATTTTTAAATTGTCTCTCCTGGATCTATTTTCTAGGTCAGTTGTTTTTACCAATGAGGTACTTTATGTTTTCTTCCATTTTTTCATTCTTTTGTTTCTGTTTGACTGATGCTTGATTCTCAGAGTCATTAGCTTTCACTTGCCCAATTCTAATTTTTAACAAATTGTTTTTTTCTATTGGATTTTTGTACCTTCTTTTCAATTGGGCCAATTCTACTTTTTAAGGAGTTGTTTCGTTCAGAGTACATTTTATTTTTCCATTTGGCCAATTGTATTTTTTAAGGATTTGTTTTCTAGAGTCAATTTTGTCCTTCTTTTTCTAAGCTATGGACTCTCTCTTGCATACTTCTCAATTCTTTTCCCAATTTCTCTTCTACTTTTGTTATCTGACTTTTAAAATCCTTCTTGAGTTTTCCAAGAAGGCTTTTTGGGTTTGAGGACAGTCTATTTTCCCCTTTGAGGTTTCAGATGTGGGTATATTGACAATGGTGTCCTCTTATGAATTTATGCCTTCATCTTCCCTGTCCTCATAATAAGAATCTATGGTCATTGTCCATTTCTGCTTTTTGCTCATGGTGTTTGCCTATTTCCTGGCTTTTAAAGTTGAGCTCTCCTGCTAAAGCGCAGAGGGCATTAACCCAAACTTCTTGTGTTGGGAGCCTGGGACCTAGTCATTTGTATGCTGGGGCCTGAAGTGCTGGCAGCTGGAGGCTGTAGGGATCTGGCAGCTTTCTTAGCGCTGAGCCAGGGTTGTCAACATTGGAGTTCTTGGGATTGAGAGGGAGTCTGGTCCCTGGGGAATGCCTGCTCACCTAGGCTTCTTTAAAGCACTTGAATGTTTGGCTGCCGGAGGATATGTGCCAGTCTGGAGCTATGGTTTCCTTGGAGTTGTACTTCCTGGAGTTCTGCTGAAGTACTGAGAGATTTGGCTGCTGGAGAATGCTGGCCCATATGGTGGTTTTCCGAGCTGGTGTCTACTGGTTCCCCTACCTGTGTGGAGACACTTAGGGTCCTCATGTTGGTGCTTGCCTGCTCTGCCACCTTGGGGCTGAGGATCTCCCATTGATTTGCTGAGGTAGGGCTTGCTGCTGGCTTGCTGGGATGTCTCCCCTCCTGTACTGCTCTCCCTCCCCCCGAGTGAGAGGGACATTTCCTGTTAATCTCCCAAGCCTCCTGGGCTACAAGATTGCTGCACCCCTGCCCTACGCTTTTCTGTGGCCTCAATAAATTTGTTTACACATCCAGGACTTAGCATACAGTGCACTACAGACAGCAAATGTTTAATATACGATTGTTGAATGGAAATTGAATTGAATGTTAACGGATTTATTTTGATTTATTATACTATTGGAACTAACAATACTAATTTACAAACTAAAGGAAGGTTTTGTCAAAAACCATTAATAAACTAATTGTATCATTTATCAGGGAAGTTGACTTAGGGCTTTAAGCTATATTTACTCAGTGGAAAGAACTCATCTCTTTATTTTATCATGAAGAAAACCAAAGAGTGATAATGTAGTATATGATCAGATATAAATTAATTATATTTTAAAATGACATAAAAAATATGGTGCCCTGGAAAAATGACTTATACTATTTAGGGTTGCAAGGAGAGGTACTAGCCAGAGAGATAAGTCAAATCTTCATGAGCTAGTGCCTTTGGAAAAAAGAATAGCCATATGACAAAAACATTAATTTAGAAAATATTTTGGACTCACTTGATGGTATTGATAGGTTTGGGGTCAAAGTTGCCTTCTGCATCCACTGAGGTCTGCTTTTCCAATGTGGCTGTGATTCTGGTGTCTAAATAATCAGGTGGCAAGGCCCCAGCTATTGCACTGAGACAAGGTAAGGCCATTCGGAAGAGATCTGTTTCATATTTCTGTGGGAAAGATAGGAACTAGTTGGAAAATCTAATTTAAAATACACAGAACATGTTAGTAAGTGAATCACAGCCATAATGCAGAAGCATCAGAAGAAGCAAGAATGTAACCAAGTTCATTTATTTTCCAGAAAAAGAAAAGAGTGCCCATCTGCTACTTAATAATTTGTGGTAGATTCTGTGGGGATATCATTGGAAACTGAAGTGACATGACAAGTAAAGCTATTATGTCCTTGTCCATATGGATACAACAAAATAAACTGATGGTCAAAATTTTGTAATGGCTAAGTTTTAAGTAATGGTAGAATGTAACGGTTCTTTCTTTTCCCTTGAGCCTGCCATCTCACCCAAATCATGAGGGCCTCTATTTATATATTTTTGGTACTTACTGAAATTGATGCAACACAGAAGCTATGGTCAGTTTTTTAAAAAAGTTTTATGAGGAATCCACTTTGAAATCTTAAAATGTTAAATAAATATGAATTATTGAATTATTGCTTTCATTAGTAACAGGAATAGGAATAATTATATGGGTCTTATAAATTATTAGCCAACTGCCCAGTTGTACATTTGTGTTCTGTTGGTTCCACCTTAGAGTGATGAATGGTAAGCTAATACTGCTAGGGATATGGTTACAATAAAAACATGAAGCTCGGATGGCCAAAAAATGCTAAAGGGAAGGGAGGCAGTAAACAAACTATAACTGAGCTCCAGGTTTTACCAAGGAAAACTAGGAATACTCAGATCTATTCTCCTGAGCATGGTGATATCAAGACCCACAAAGAAAAGTGGCAGAGGGAAATAGCAAAATTTGGAAACCAGGGGTCTATCTCAACTAACTTGGTCCCCTAAGACTGAGGAATTAGATAAATTATTGCTAAATCTGCAAACCTAAAATTCTCTCTAAGTGGAAAAGAGATTATTATTATTATTAGAGGACAGTTTTCATTTCTGCTTTGAATAAAATAAGGGCTTATTAACAAGGACTACAAAAAGGAATAAAACTGAGTAGGCAGAGGTTGTGAAATGGTTTCTCAAAGCATATCAATTTTGAGAGATACTGGACATGGGAATCAGGAGACCTGGGCTCAAATCTTACCTCAGGCACTTACTAGTTAGGGGACCACAGGAAAATCATTTAACCTCTCAGGGAAATAGTTTCTTCATTTGTAAAATTGCGATAATAATATAATGATGCTTACATTGCAAAGTTCGTAGTGAGTAAGGGGGTTTGCAAACATTAAAATACTATAAAAATGCAAGCTGTTATTCTTATGGGGTGGCTGGGTTGTGGCTCAGTCTAACAAAAGGAAGAAAGGGGTAAAGGAATTAACAGCAGCCCATTGGGTCAACACATCCCTCTGATGACTTCCACTGTGTATTTTGTATGGGAGGGGAAAAAATAATTTAACAATGAAGGGTTATAGCCTCAGTGAAAAGAATGAATATGTCTTTGGTCAAAGCATTGAAAACAAAGACCAAGGTTAGGAACCCTTGTCTGTATTCTTCCTCATCAATTCCTTGGATCACTGTGTCCCTCACCTTCTTTAATGACATAGTCATTACCTTATGAGAGAGAGAGTCAAAAATCCCCCAGAAGAGCTTCTCTGTCAAATGCAGCTCTTCTTCCACTGCCAAGCCATAGCCGCCCCATCCTGAAGGAAGGCAGTAATACTTCCAGCACTGTTCAAAGTGATTTGTCAAAAGCTGGGAAGTTGGAACAAAAGAGTACTGTCAGGGTGAAGCCGAGAAAATTCACCAATGCTTTGCAATACACACAAAATTATTGTTGTGCAAAAACAGCAAGTCAGTATGATGAGAACAGTACTAAAAATAAATAGTAAAAGGAACAGCAGAAAGATCTTTAAACGGTATAAGAAAAAGATGTCTTTCATATTTTAACCAGCTGTATGGACCTGGTTGAATTTGTTTAACTATGATTCTCCTAGCATACCTTTGTCTAAGTTAGAAGTGAAAAAAAAGTAGAGTTAATTTCTTTATTTTACACTACTGACCCATTAGGGGTGGGAGTGATATGGCCTCAATGCTCTGACTCTAAAGGTGCTTTGTTGTTGTTCAGTCATTTTAGGGATGTCCAACTCTTTGTGACTCCATAAATGTGTTAGTTCCCATGCAATTCTCAGGATGAGGGTTTGGAAGAGTCTAGGTCAGGCCTGTGCAACCTGTGGCCTGCAGGCTGGTTGTACCTGCAAAGGATGTTTTTCCTCTACATTTTTCTTGAGCCATCTGAAATCCTGTGGAATGCAGAAAGTGGCCCAAGGACCATAAACAGCCGCTACCCTAGGTTGTACAGGCTTGGTCTAGGTCTTCCTCTTGCCTCCTTTTTTGTCTAAGTCATCTTGACCTGTTGGTGCTAGAAGAGATCCAGGGCTGAGTAGTTCTGACATCTCCTGCCCAGGAGAGGGCAGCAGGACATTACGAATATCTTAGGAATTTGTGTTGTAAGAAAAGGGTTGACTGGTATAGGACCTGTGCCTGTGTCAGACAGCAAGGGGAGGTTTGAAGTCCTGGGAACTCTAAGATGCAGCCTTCAGTTTGACTTTCTACAGGCACGAGAAAAACATTATTTCCTGCAGTGGAAAATGTTTTGGTCTTAGAGTATTGGGTCTTAAATCCTACCTCTACCACTTCCTATCCCAAACTCTGGAAAAAAGTGAGGTCAATGGGGGATTTGAATGAACAACAGGGAATCCAGGGGCCATGACTGCCACCTCTTTGTCTGCTAAGAACTTGTTGCATGACAGACAATTAAAGAATGACTTTGGGCCTCAGTTCTATCATGTATAGTAACACTGGGTAAAAACTGATTTCATATCAATTCACTTTTAAAAAATGATTTAAGTGAGGGGCAAATTAGCATAGGGGATAAAATGATAGAATTAAGGAGTGAGTTCAAATAAAGGCACTAGCTGTATGACTATGGGCAAGACACTACCTACAAAGAGACTCAGTTTCCTCATCTGTAACAATCAAATAAGACAATGTATATAGGATTAAAAATATTAAAGAGCTATATAAATGTTAGCTGTTGAATATAACAACAATAATAAAAACTAAAAAGACTGTTATAGAAAAAGCAGAGGGATCTCAGATTTCAATCTTAGGGGATCTTAGATTCTTAGAGACTGTTATCTAGTATAACACCTTCATTTTACAGATCAGGTAATTGCGATTCAGAGAGGTTTAGTGACTTGTTTAATTAGGGGAAAAAATAAATTTAAAATAAAAGATATGACTCTCTTGCCCTCAGTGCTTACTAAAGAAAAACAACAAAAGTGATTTTGAAATAGGATTTGTTATGCTTCTCCCAAAAATTTGGAAATAAAGTATAAGAACATAAGACTTAGAAAAACCAGTATTTTACTGCATAATTGTCGCAGTTTTATGCCATTTTTTTTTTTTGCAAAAAGCAGGGTACAACCACTATATGAAGTATTTTAAAATTGTGTAGGTACTACTTAAAAATAAATTATTACTGTCTTTGGTGTAAGATTAAGATGTATGGAATACTCACAAATGTACATTAAAATTGGGAAGATCAAGTCTTACCATACCCTGTGACTTATTCATGGAAGCTTTACCTGTCTGCTCACTCACCCTGCTCCTACGGATCTTCACTGGGCTGAGTGACAATATATGGTTAGTACTGCAGCACTCTGAACAAACCAACCCAGTTGGCTTTTGGAAATATATTGACAATGTGAATGCACTGAGAATTCTAGGCTCCAGGCTTAAATGCTTGAGAGGCAAATTCACATCCATATGCCACTGGTGAATACATTGCTGCTCTGTTTACCTTTTAAGTGGCGTGACTCACAGAATTATATACTATGTGATGATTACTAGATAGATAAAAGGTTATAAGCCAACTTTTGGACTGGAACAAAAAGGTGCGACAATTACGTGGTAACAATAATTATGCAGTGAAATATGGCATCAAATACAAAAGAACCAACGTACTGTAGTTTAAAATTGAGGTTGGAAGACAGTCAAAAGCATCTTGAATTATCTCTTATATAAGAAATTATTAATGCAATTGGAATAAGCAACTAATAAAAATATCTAAAGAAAATCAAACAAGTCAACTGAATTTTGCATATTTGCCATCCTCACCCTTAAGAATGGAGGTAAATTTTTGCTAGTCACGTCCTAGTTGCTAACTAGTAACTTAAAGGAATGAAATCAATTTCACAGATTCCTTTCTTCTGAAAATGGTGAAAACAGTTTGTTTTGTGATACTTTCTGTGGCACAGACTGGATTTAACCATTTTTAATTTAAATTTATTTAATTAAAATTAAATTTAAATTAAATTAAATTAAATTAAATTAAAATTAAAATTAAATTTAAATTTAAATAATATATTTAACTATTAGAAAGAATATTTACCTTAAGCGGCATTTTACAGTACTCATTGAGGAGTGGTACATCAAAAACAAGACGGCGCAGGAGCTGTTGTAACATGGAAGGCCGTAAATGACTGGGGTGTGGAAAAGGGGAAAAAATACATTATCAGTACATTTATGAGAAGTCTCGAAGCAATTACATACAAAAATAAAAGTTCTTTAATGTATTCTAGTTCATGAGAAAATACTAAATGACCTTTCAAAAGTATAGACTTCTACTAGAAAGTGAAGGGAACTTATTTTTTGGTGCTAAACTTTTATGAAGGGTAGTCTACACTTTCTGCCTCTACATGCTCCCCATCCATTCATTATTTAATCACTTGGTTTTCTAACCTGACATTCTATTGAAACCATTCTTTTAAAGGCTACCAATGATCTGTCAAATCCAACAACCTTTCCTCAATCCTCATTCTCCTTGATTTTTCTGTACCATTTGATGCTGATTGCTACCTTCTCTTTTTGGATGTGTTCTCTTAGCTTCAACAATACTGTTATCTCAGGTTTTCTTCCTATCGGACTGCTATTCATCTTCTTTGCTGGTATATTGTTCTCCCACCGCCACACCTAAGACCCTATTCACTGTCTTTTTCTCTGTCAATATTTTTCTTAATCTCCATCTTGCCCATAGCTTCAATACTGCTAGGTGGATGACTTAAAAATCCATAATCTCTTTGGGATACAACCCCAGAAGTGGTATTACTGGGTCAAAGGGTATGCAATTATTTATAGCCCTTTGAGCATAGTTCCAGATTGCTCTCCAGAATGGTTGTATCAGTTCACAGCTATACCAACAATGCATTAGTGTTCCAATTTTTCCACATTCTCTCCAGCATTTGTCATTTTCCTGTTTTGTCATTTTAGCCAATCTGGCTGGTGAGATGTGGTACCTCAAAGTTGTTTTGATTTGCATTTCTCAAATCAGTAGTGATTTAGAGCATTTTTTCATATGCTTATAGATATCTTTAATTTCTACCTCTGAAAATTGCCTGTTCATATCCTTTGACCATTTATCAACTGGGGGAATGACTTGTATTCTTATAGATTTTACTTAGTTCCCTGTATGTTTTAGAAATGAGTCCTTTATCAGAGACACTGGTTGTAAAAATTCTTTCCTGATTCCCTACTTCCCTCTTAATCTTGGTCACATTGGCTTTGTTTGTACAGAAGCTTTTCAATTTAATGTAATTGCGATTATCCATATTGCATTTTATAATGCTCTCCAACTCTTCTTTGGTCATAAAGTCTTCCCTACTCCATAAATCTGACAGGTAAACTATTCCTTGCTTTCCCAGAGATCAGAGAAGTGGGAGGAAGACCCATATGTACAAAAATATTTATTGCAGCCCTCTTTGTGGTAGTAAAAAACTGGAAATTAAGGGGATGCCCATCAATTAGGGAATGGCTAAACAAGTTGTGGTTTATGAATGTAATGGAATACTACTGTGCTATAAGACATGGGGAGGAGATGGTCTTCATATTCACCTGAAGAGGCTTATACAAACTGATGCTAAATGAGAAGAGCAGAACCAGGAAAAATTTGTACACAATCACAGACCCATTGTATGTGTGACGACCAGCTTTGATAAACTGGTCTCTTCTCAACAATGCAGAGTTATAAGACAACTCAACAAGTCTTGGGATGGAAGGAGATATCTACATTCAGAGAAAGATCTAGAAAGAACAGTGTTTAAATGGAGATTGAAGCAATCTACATGCTATCATTCTTTTTCATGTTTGGTTTTCTTTCTTTTCTTCCCATTGTTCACTCCATTGGTTACAATCCTTCTATACAACCAGATTAATGTCCAATGTGAAAGTATTTGCAGATCCTATACTTGATCGTATGCTGCCATGGTGCAGGGGAGAGAGGGAGCGGAGAAAATTTGAAACTCAAGGGTTTGTGGAACTGAATCTTGTAAACTAAAAGTAAACAAACAAATCAATTTAAAAAAAGAAAAAAAAAAGAAAAAAATCCATAATCAACCCCAGTTCTTTTGAGTTCTTATTCCACATTTATAACTGTCTAGGGACATTTTTACCTGGCTAACTACTCAGTTCTCCCATAGGGAATCATTCCTGCACTAGTTGCTCTCTCTTCCTTTCCCTCTTCTTACCTCTTTGCTGATCAAGTCAATACTACTCTATCCTTAACTCTCAACTCCTTTGCGCCCTTCTCTTATTGCCAATTATGCCTTGCCAAAACTCAACCACTCTTTACTTTTACCATCTTCCACCTTTGCACTTATTCTAGTGCTGTTGAATGGAGCTAAAGAAAATCATTAAACTCTGTTCACTATAAATTTATGTATCCACTACAAACTGTCATATAATCTCAGCTAACCAACATTACTAACCTTATTTAATCCTATTATTTTTATGCAAGCTAAGTTTGGATTACTATTCTCCAATTTTGCCGGATATAAGTTTCATTTCCATATGTTTTAATTTCCCAAGACTAGAACTTAATCTTTCTTTGTCCCCTTCAAGGTATAGCTCATTAGTTATTTTTCATAAAACTCCTCCAAACCCACCAGTTGAGCTCTCCCTCTTTGTATTTTCTTAGAGCATTTTGCCTGGATCTCTACTTTGGACAGATCACATTTTACCTTGCAGCATTCTTGTCTGGGTTCATATCAAATCCCTGTTAGATTTTAGACTTCTTGAAGACGAGGTCCCTTGTTATTTTTTTACTTTAATCTTCTCCAGGACCTGACAAAATGCCTAATACACATATTTCATATTTAACACACCTCTGTTGAGTTAAACCAAATCTATTTATGATATCTAGCAGAAGAAAGTGTTAAAGTATGCTCAAGAAATGCTCAAATGACTTTGGATAAGCCACTTGGCCTCTTTAGGACTCAATTTTCCTCACATCTAAGTAAGTAGATTAGTTTAGGTATCTCTAAGGTTCATTCTCTATAACCTCTCCTCTTTTGAGAGTCATTAAATTTATCAAGATTCTGGTGATGTTAGCTACCAACTCCCTGTTGGATTTTTTTCCTCTGACAACTAAGTGTTCATAATCTTTGACTATTTATCAATTAGAAAATAATTCATTCTTATATATTTGAATCAGGTCCTTACCTATCTTGGATATGAGAACTCTATCAAAGAGTCTTGTAGCAAAGATTTTTCCCATTTCAGTGTACCCTGAATATGATTTTTTTGTGTGTGCAAAGTCTTTTTATTTTCAAATACTGAAAAGTGTCCATGGGGTTTCTGTCCACATTATATATAATGTCAGTCCTTGGTATTATTATAATTATTTTAAATTAAATTTTATTTCTCCCCCCAAATGCCTGCCTTTGCTTCTCTGGAACTCTTCCTATGCCCAACTGAGGAGGCAAGAAAAACACAATCCCTGGCTAAAAGACAAACAAAAACATATATAGTTAAATCCCCACATTTACCATATCCAGAAAAAAAAAAAATCTCAATTCTCACTCTGAGTCCATCAGTTCTTTATAAGGAGCTGGTTAGTGTGTTTCATGAGTCCTTTGGCATTGTGATTGGTCAGAGCGTTGATTACAGTTACAAGACTTTCAACATTGTTTATGATATTGTTGTTATATAAATTCTTCTCCCGGTTCTTCTCACTTTACTCTTTATCAGTTCATACAAGTCTTCCAGGATTCTTTGAAACCACTGTCTTTATCTATTCTTACAACACAATAGTGTTCTATCACATTCATATATAATAAATTATTCAGCCATTCCCCAATTGATGGGTAGCCCTTTAGTTCCTAATTCTTTGAGTTCTTAATTCTTTGTTAAAGGGGCTATATCAAATGGGTCCTTTCCTATTTGATCTTTTTGGGGTGCTGACTAATAGTGATATCTCTGAGTCACAGGCTATCCATGGTTAAATACCTTTTTTTGGCATAGTTCCAAATTGCTTTCTGAATGGATGGACCAGATTATAGTATATTAATGTATACTTTCCCATAGTCCATCAGCACTTGTTTTTCCCTTTTTGGAAAACTTTATGAAAAACATACTTTTGTTAAGGAAAGGTTTACTTATTGCTATATTTTCTAGTGTTTCTTCTTTTCAAGCAGATAGGCTTTATATTTTGTCAAAAGTTTTTTCTGTGTCTATTGATAAAATCATATGATTTTTGTTGTTTTTTTATTAATATGATCTATTATATTTGTTTCCTGATATTGAACCAATCCTGCATTGCTGGTATAAGTAAAACCTGGTCATAGCATTATCTTTCTGATATGCTATAGCAACTTTGCTAACACTTAAAAAATTTAAAAATTAAATTTAAAAATTAAATTAAATTAAATTAAAAATTTCTAGTCAATTTTCATTAGGGATATTGTTCTATAGATTTCTTTCTCTGTTCTGACTCTCCCTTGGTTAGTTATCAATATGATACTTTGGATCATGTAAAGAATTTGGTAGAACTTCTTACTTTCCTATTTTTTAAAGAGTTTACATAATAGAATCATTGTTCTTGAATCTTCTGGAGAATTCTCTTATACATCCAACTGGTCTTGGGATTTTTTTCCTTTGGAGTTCATTTATAGTTTGTTCAATTGCTTTTTCTGAGACTGGGTTATTTTTACTCTATTTCTTGTTCTATTAATCTAAATTAGTATTTGTTTTTGTAAATACTCATCCATTAGGTAGTTTTACTGGCATAAATTTGCTATCTATTCACTTAATCACCAACTCAAAAAATATTAAAACCCTTCATATGTCTGAGATCACAGGAGACAAACATGAGTAAGACAGAATCCCTGTCCTCAAAGAGTTTATAGTTTGATAGTGTGCTCAAGGCTGCCCTATAGAAAGGAAGTATGAAATTGCCTGATAATATTTTTAGTTTAAAATGCAATTCTCTCTCATTTTACTTTCCTACTTAACTGAGAGAGATACTGACATTTGAAAAAAGGAAATTAGAGAATGCTCTTGACACAGCCAAGGCTTTAAAAAGGCTAGCATCTTTCTTTATCTTATATTTGAAGAGCAGGTTGTAGAAGACCAACTCTGGATGAGAATTTATGAGGAATATGTTTCTAAAAAAGTTATCCCTTTTAATCAACCCATACCTAGTTTTGATCTTAAACCTTTTCCAATGTCTAGTCTGTAGAAATCCAAGAAACTGAGTATTAGCACTAAAGCCCTTATATAGTACCTGTGTATGCTTAGGTGTGCAATGCAAAGTTCATTTTTAAATACTTTTAAATATAAACACAGCCTCACTTAGGCATCCTATTAGGATGCTTTTCTTAACCTTACTAACTCTCTAGCTATACAGTAGCTACTCTAATTCTCCTACTTTTTCCTTCTTAGCATATAAATTCTACTATTTACATATTATGATAAGTAGATAATCATCTCCTACTTTAGAGTGAAGAGTGAGCTCATCTGATGTGAGTTTACTTAATCTCTTCCCTCTTCACCCTTCCAACCCCCTCTATTCATTCTTTTAAACCTCTGAGTCTTTTCCCATTTTCTCTTCCTTCCCTCCTGTCTTAAAGGATGAAAGAGATGGTTCCCTCCCTTGCTAAAGCCAATCCCTGTATCTGAGGCTTTGATCTCATTTCCTCCCATTTTCATTATGCCTTTGGCTCCATCAATTTTCTGTTCCCTGTCCCCTTATACATCTTCAATCTTTATCTACTGGTCCCATTCCTTCCTCCTACAGACATGCCTTCTATACCCTAAAAAAAAAATTCCCTTAATATTGTTATGTTCTCAAGGTGCTGCTCTCTTGCCTTCACTTCTTTAAATCTACTTGTTCTTCATTCTACTTTGCTTCTCTTCTCTCTAATGTACACTTCATACTGCTGGTTTGTGAAATCTATGATCGCATCATTTATCTCCCTGGGTTTCTTTAAGCTCCAACTAAAATCCGACCTTCTACAGGAAGCCTTCCTCAACCCTTCTTAATTGGCTTCTCTCTGTTAATTACTTCCTCTTAATTGTATATGGCTTATTTGTAAATTTTTGTTTGTCTTGTTGTATCACCCATTAGACTGTAAGTACCCTGAGGACAGAGATTATCATTTGCCTCTTTTTATATCCTCAGGCACAGTGACTGGCATATATTAGGTACTTAATAAATATCAAATGACTAATAGAGGGAGAAACTTGCGCCAACATTATCCCAGATTTCATGATTTTGTACAAAGTACTGAAGAAATTCGTGTCTTATTTCCCCAGCTAGACTGTCAGCCAATCCCTAAGGGCAGAGGCTGTATCATTTCATCTTTGTAGCTCCAGCCTCTAAACCATGGCAAGAACTTATTAATACATATTTGCTGAATTCAAAGGAATTGCATTTGAGAAGCTTACCCCCATAGCTGGGGACCTTCAAGTAACTCAGATAGTATTAGTCTTACTAACATCAAACAAGTCCTAGCAATGAAAATCTTGTGTTGGCTAAGGAGGTGGTAGTCTGACTGTTCATCTTATACAATGTGGGGTCTTAGGTACCTTATCCTCAGTACTCTAGTCAGTACTGACAACCATCTTGTGGTAGTCAGATAACAGCCAGTCAGAGGAATGAGGTAATGGGAGGCAATTGATTGGAGAGACAAAATGAATAGGGGTTGGAATAAAGAGGGTTTTTGGAGAAAGTATACAAATTTATAGGAAGATGTCCCAGACTTCAGGTTCTCATATGTACAGTTGTATTCATGTGCACACTTATGTGAAATTGAATTCAAATGAATAAATATGAATGAGAAATACACAAGGATAGCACTTACTTGCAGATAGCAAGCAGGCATTCTTCAATAGTATCTCTCTGTGCTTTGGTAAGGGAGCGTCCCTTGGAGAGTCTATAGATGGTTTGAAGTGTGGAATCAATCAGAGAGGTATAATGCTCTGTTCCAGCAAACAAAGGAGCATGTCTTGTGAGGAGAGGGAGCACAGCAGAACACAGATATCTATTCAATGCAAGTGCTACCTCTGTGGTACTCAGAGAAACCTAGGGAAAAGAGAAAGAGAGAATGATCAGTCTTATTTGGAGATGCTCAGCAACGCATAACAACACTCACCATATGATCCTGTGTCTTAGGTATGTCTCACACATTTTAGTGATTCACAGAACATAAAGCAACAGAGAGTATGACTGTTCACTTTGTCACTAGAGGTACTATTTTGCATGTAAAATGAAATGAATTAAGTCAAAAGTAAAAAAAAAAAACCCAACAAAATAAAAAAATGAAGACAAACGTGCAACCAAACAAAAGGCTGTCTGTTAGTGAATTAACTCTGAGGCAAAAACTGACAGGCTGCCTTCTTCACTCTGGGTTCTGCTAAAATATACATACTTCATTATAAGATGAAACATAACCACCTTACTGAAATCAGTAAGAGAACTTTATTCTATACGTGTATGTATGTGTACGTGTGTGTGTTTGTGTGTGTGTGTGTATACATTGAACTTTGAAACTTTGAAAGATCCTTGATTTCATCAGTGTGGATATGTCCTCTACTAACACAAATCATAACACACCCCCCCCCAATGAATTTTTTTTTTTGCCTTTTTTTTGGAGGGCAATTTGGGTTAAGTGACTTGCCCAAGGTCACATGGCTAGGTTTTTGTGTTAAGTGTCTGAGGTCAAATCTGAACTCAGGTCCTCCACTCCAGGGCCGGTGTTCTATTCACTGTGCCACCTAGCTGCCCCAAAGAGCTAGAGCTGCTGGATTGGGGCTCCCATCTGACTCATTCTTTTTTTTTTTTTTTGCTTTTTGTGGGGCAATTGGGATTAAGTGACTTGCCTAAAGTCACAGGGCTAGTAAATGTGTCAGTCATTCTTATGAATTTTTAAAAAGACTTATCGATGTGTTTTGTTTTTACATTGCATATATTTATAAATTATTCCCACTTTTTAAGACATCTCGTGACAAAGAAAAACAGGTAAGTAAAATTAATCACTGATTTTATCTGAAAATGGAAAAAATATTTCAAATCTGTAGCATCTCCTCAACTTTCTATAATGAACAGAAATCTATTTTTTCTCCCTCCCACCCCCTACATAACTAGAAATAAAAGAAAAATAATTTTTTGTAACAAATATGCAATCAAGCAAAAACAAATTCCTTCAATAATTGTATAAAATATAAACATGTCTCATTCTACATGCTAAATTTGTCATTTCTCTGTAATGGATAATCTATCTATCTATTCTACTGTCTGTCTGTCTGTCTGTCTATCTATCTATCTATCACCATCAGTCCTTTGAAACAATGGATGGTATAACCTGTTGGCCAACCTTCCTGTGATGAGCTTCTCCCCACTGAGTCAGACGGATCCTCTGATGACAAACATCCAGGCCGTTATTGGGCTCATATTCCAAACCTTTCTAACTTGGGAGGATGTGTGGGAACTGACCTCAATACAACATGCAAGCATGACTTTACTGACATACTTGAATAAGCTATGATTTCACTTCTGTAAGTATTCCTATTGCAGTGCAAGCTGCAGTTTTTACATATGTCCGATCCTATGTGATTCACATCTTCCTCCGTAACATCTCTCGTATCTGTTGTTTTCTCTCTTCTCACACAGCCATCACCCTAGTTCAGGCCTTTATCACTTTTTACTTGAAATGCTGCAATACCCTCCTAATAGAGCTTAGACATTATGGATCCTAATGCTTTTTCAATTCATTCCCCACTTCAGTCTGTCCTTTACACAGCTATGAAGGTGATTTTCCTAAAGCTCAAGTTGGACCCCATGAAGCTCCCACTCAACAAACTCTAAGAGTTTCCTACTGTTGACTTCAGAGGAAAACATAAGCTTTTCTTTTTGGCTTTTGAAGGCATTCACAACTAGCCCCAATCTTCTTTTCTTGCCTTTTTAGTCATTATTCCCCTTTTTGCAATCTATGGTCCAGCCAAATTTTCTTGCTGCTCTTCACGTGACATTACATCTCCTATTTCCATGACTGAAACATACTTTCTCTTCAACTCTGTCTCTTAGAATCCTTTGCTTTCTTTATAACAGTTTATATATCACAACATGAAGTCTTTCTTAATCCTCCCCCATCTCCCAAGTTTCTAATGACTTTAACTCCCCATTATTTTGTTTTGTATATTTATATAAGTAATGATAGTTCCCCCAAATTAAGATCCCTAAGGACTGGGTTTGTTTCCTCTCTATTTTGACCCCCAGCCTTTAGCATAGAGCTTGGAATATAGTTGGTGCTTCATAAATGCCTGCTGATTGATCCTAGTCCTTTTTGTATCTATTTAATGTGCCTGACAGCTTCCTCTGTGTTTTAAGCATATCTTTATGGTACTGAGATTGCATTCAAGTGGTCATATTGCTTCTCATTCTGATCACATGTGTCCTTAATGCTACTTCTTGTATACTTGTACATATCATTGTAACATGCCACAATCTGATACTCATTATACACATAATCACTGTCTCTTAGATCATTTGTAATTTTGATTATTCTTATATCATAATGTACCATCATTTATGGCTCAACAGCATCACCAAAAGAACATTGGTGTTAAAGATAATGACTTTGTCCCTATGGATTAATTTAGATCACTGAAGGCACTTTGAACTTGGTCCATCTCATCACTTATCTATAATGTCTACCCAAGATAGCTACCCTGAAGGACTAAATAAATGGGTTCTCCAAGGAGGAGCATCTAGGAAATATGTATTTTTCTTTCACTTTGTTTTACTAGTATGGGTGATTAAAATTATGAATAAACTTATTTCATGAATCCTTTGACCTGATATTGCTAAATTATTCCTGACAAAGAAAGGTCCATGCACATGGATATGATACATATAATATAACAAAATGGTATTTACTTACTTAGCAACATTCAAACTGCAAATGGTAAAAGGGAAGAAGGAGCTGTAGGTCTCAGGTAGTCAATAAACAGTTATTAAGTATGTACTATGGGCCAGGCACTGTGCTAAGTGCTGGGAATACAAAAAGAGGTAAAAGTCAGTTCCCACCCTCACAACCTAAAGTAAACAAATATGTGGCTGTAGTAGTAGTCCCTCTCAAGGGTTCCACTCCTGTTCTGGGGATCCACAGGCTACAGGATGTTGGCAGGTAAGTGTCTATCTCTGCAAATGCCTCACATAGGCAAGATGGCTTCTTCTTTTTATACCATGGAGTAATTTATATCCATTTATCGTCACAGATGGATCCTCAGATCCATGTATAGAGTTATTTCATAACACATTTACCATTCTAGATCATTTCAGAATAAGCAGACATATTGCAATATAACACACATTGATCATTTTAGAGCATGCAGGGTTGTGTATAGGCAAGACATATGGGTATGCCTGATGCTCTTACACACTTTACCCTTGGATCACAATTTCCTATACTTATTTCTATATAGATTAAAATCAAACCTAATCTTTCTCTTGCACTACACAATTGGATGTTAATGGACATACAAGTTCTGGTCGACAAGGCAAAGTTATACTTATATAGACAGAAAACAACGATATGTCAGGAAAGAAATCCCACAACCAGGATAAATTACCATTATTCAAATTTGGGGCAGTAGATTCAAGGTCTCATTTTAAATTGGCTTAGGTGGTACGGGGAACAAGGCAGATTTTTTTCCCCTAAATTTTAAATTTTTAAAAGAATTTTAAAAGTATCTTGGGAATTTTTAAAAGAATTTTAAGAATTTAAGAATTATAGTAATTTAGGAATTTTTAAAGTAGAACACTTTTTGGGAAAACAGTTTTCCATCTCTTTCATAGTGATGCTTTGCTAGTGTTCTTTTACTCTAAAACAGTGCTTCCCTTGTCTTTCATATCTACTTACTTAACAAGGAGATGAAGTATCTTTTGAATAAGGAACTATTTCAGTGCTTTTGGCTTCTCCATGAAAATAACAGTATTAATAACACTCATCTAAGAAATGGTAAAGGAATATCTTTTAGTTATTTTTTGGAATCAGTAGTTTGTTTAAATTGCAAGTCAAGCTCGAGCTACTATAATCATATGTGGTATATGTTCATCTTTTATCCTTTCTTCCAACTTGGCCTTTGCCCTAATGATCTGATAATTGTTGAAAATCAATTTTGAAAATAGCTGTTACATTGAGTGGCCAATTATTTCTTGTCTGTTAAGACATGCCAGGTTCATTCTTGGGGTAACTCATTTGTTGCTTGCCACATGGAATACTTAAAAATATTTCTTCTTCAAGAGTCTTTGTTTTCTTCAATCTCTTTGTTTGGAATAATATTTTCTAAATTAGCTTTTTATTTTCTTCTGAGCTCACTTTTTAGATTTAAATTAGCAAATTTCAAGGTATGTTTGTTTTATCTTGCAGGATAGTTTCAAGATTTTCCAGATAATTTCTCTTTATTTTCTACAACACATGTTGGTATCTAAGCTTGAATCATCTTCATAATGATCCAGTTATGTATACTACAGTGTACACTATAAGATGAGATGATCAAATCATCCATGAAATGTTATTTTTTTTTTGTCTCTTAGATGAACAATGCAACAAACCCTCCCACTATCTTTATTGACCTGAAGAGAACTCATGAGCTGTTTCCTTCCATTTAGTTAAAACTTCTACATGTCTTTTGGTCTTTATTTGCAGTGAGGATATCAATATGAATATTTCAACTCAGTTTTTAAACAAACATTAAAAATTAAGAAAGCCTAGGGATAAATTAATTCTTGTGGAGTAAAAGCTGTCATTATCAGCCTTCTTCCCTATCATTTAGCTACTGTCATTGTAGGAGTGACAAAGTACTATTTTACACATTTGCCCAGTTAGTTTGCTCTGCCCAAAAGATTTATCCTGATAACCAATCTCCTAATAATGAGCTGATCTTCATAATTTTTCAATAGGTAACATAGGACTTTTAAAATTCGGTACATAGGAGAAATTATTCAATATAACAAATGTTTATTAAATACCTAATATGGAGAAAAGTATATGGCAACATGGTATAGGGAGTGGAAAGAGAGGCTCAATGTAAATCTGATAAATATTTACAAAGTGCCTACTATGTATTAGGTGTTAAGTGCTAGGGATACAATAAAAAAAAGACACTATCTATCCTCAAGTAGTTTACAGTCTAAAGGGGGAGACAACACATAAAAGGATTAGGAAAGGTGAGTAAGGGAGGAGGATAAAACTAAGGGGTACCTGGTACAAGGGCATCTTGTTCTGTGGAACTGAAACTAGGCAGAGCAGCAGAAGCAAAGTGGAGTAAACTGAGTCTAGTTCTTCCTCCCAGTAAAGGAAGGCATTGAAGGAATTTGTTACTCCCCCCTTCCAGCCCAGCATTCAAAAGTGAGAGGAGGCTGGGGGAGGTAGTTTCAATAAAGTCTCAATTAGCCACATGATGGGGAGTTTAGAATTGATGAGCTTATCTTGGCAGGCACATCTTGTTCTGTGGAGCTGAAACCAGACAGGACAACAAATGCAAAGCAGTTCAGTGTCAGGAAGACCTTCCCCCTTTGACATAATGGCTGTGTGACCTTGGGGAAGTCATTTAGTCTCAGTGCTTTAGGAAACTCTCCAAGATTATGTGTTAGGCACTGTGCAAGCAACATTATGTGATGACCAACTTTGGTAGATCTAGCTCTTCTGAGCAATGCAATGATCTAACACAATTCCCAAAAACTTGTGATGGAAAATGCTATCCATATCCAGAAAAAGAATTATGGAATCTCAATGCAGCTTGAAGCATACTACTATCTCTTTTTTGTTTTTTCTCTCTCATGGTTTTCCCCTGTTTTGTTCTGATTCTTCTTTCACGACATGACTAATGTGGAATTATGTTTAATATGATTATACATGTATAGCCTATATCAGATTGCATGCTGTCTTGGGGAGGGAGGAAAATTTAGAACTTAAAATCTTATAAAACTGAATGATGAAAACTAAAAATTAAAAAAGGCAAAAAAAGATTATGTGTTAGAATGTATCTCCCCATTTGAGTTAGTAGATTTCTCACAGGGAGCTTCCTACAGCAATGATAACTGGTTTAGTAAAAAGAAAAATCTATTTACCTATCTCTCTATCAGTATAAATGATTCCTTGAGGAAGTAGAAGATGAATAGATGTATCTTTTGTATTATTTCTTTTATCAAATGCCTTTCTACTTTATTTCAGTCTTACTTTTTATTTCACCTCTGACAGAATTACTTAAGTACTGAAGGGGCTTGCCTACTGCTCCTTGGCCTTTCCTTCTGGCAATTTTGTGATATGACTGATTTTCACTTACCTCATTTCTCAGAGAAATTGAGGCAAAGCAGGAAAGTGACTTTCTTAGAGGTGCAGAGGCAATTAGTGGCAAAACACCTAAGAATGTAAAGCCATTGAATCCCATATGGATGCTTTGTATAAGCATTTATAAACAATCTCAGAAAGTAGATCTTTGCATTTCCAAGTCCTTGGCACCCATCCCATTTGATGCACTAATTAGCCTAACACAATAACTTCAGCATTTTAAAAGACTTCCAGCTGTAAAGCTATTAATTTTCTAATGTGGCTTCAACTCTTTTCTGACTTACTGGGGAGCTCTCAACTTGATAATCTTTTCCCCTAAAGCATTGCTGAAGTTATAATTAGCAATTTTCATAATTATGAGAGACAAATCAATCAATCAAACTAGCTCTTCAGGTAGAGATGTACATAGGAAGCAGAACTGTACCCCGCTGGTTAAATTTACAAGTGTTGAAAGCAATTTACAAGGAGAATATATGACTTAAAGGTACACACTTCTGAAATGAGCCTCTAAATAAAGAAAAGTGGTAAAGGTGCTGAAAACTATTAATGTTTCAAACTGTGTTTAAATTCTCATACATGATTATTCTGACTCTAGGCAATGAGGTAAATTTCAGAGACTATGTTTAAAGAACTTGAATTATTGTTCTTTGATAAATAACTAACAATAATTCATGTTTACATACTGATTTAACATTTACAAAACATTTCAATCATCACAGTCCTGTGAGACAAGTGGTATAAGCATCACTATCCCCATTTTACAGACAAGAAAATTAAGGTTCTGAGAGGATAAATGATTTGCCCAAGATGACACACATATCTAGGAACCGTCAGAAAAAGCAAACATGGCAGAGTAAATAGGATACTGGCCTTGGATCCAGGAAGACTTGGGTTTGAATCTTGCCTCAGCTACTAACTGCGTAACTCTGGGTAAACTATTTAAATTCTCTGAACAACAGTTTCCTCATCTATCAAATGAGGTGGGTTGGATTTCATGGCCTTTATGGTCCATTCCAACTATAAACCTGTGATCCTATAAGATTTGAATCCAAGGCTTATGATTTGAACACAGGTCTCTTCTACTACTATATATGATCATCTTTCTACTATATCCAACTGTTTTTCATAGTACAGTGGAAAAAGTTCTGGTTCTGGAGTCAAAAGACTTAGGTTTAAATCAAATGTCTATCTGTGTTAACTTGAGCAAGTCATTTAACTTTCCTGGATCAGTTTCCACATTTGTAAAATAAGCAAGTCACACCGGACAGCCTCTCTTTCCTTTGAAAGGCAGCTAGCTGGTATGGTGAACAGAGTGCTGGGTTTAGATTCAGAACTGAGTTAAAATCTGGTCCCAGACATGTGTAAGCTATATCACACTGGGCAAGTCACTTAACCTCTTTTTGCCTCCCTTTCCTAAATTGTAAAATGAAGAAAATAACAGTGCCTGCCTCTCATGGTTGTTCTGAGGATCAGCATTGGTAAAGTACCTAACACATACTTGTTTCCCTCCAGCCTTCTCCAATGATCCCCATGCTTGGGATTATCACAACTAATATGGTAAAACACAATTATCTAATATTAATTCAATACCTTTAGGATCACAGGCAACAAGTGGTATGAAATGTATGTTGTAGGAAATCGCTGACTGGGAAAGAAAGTAAGCCATGTGCTAAGAGTGATACAAAAAAGACATAACTTTAATAATACCCACTCGATGTTAAAAGATTGAGAGGAAGCTTCCAACCCATTAAGCAGATGCTCTTTGGGGGCTCTATGGAAGGACATATATAAGGATCCAGTGGGATGAAAAGGTGTAATTGGATTGTGATCTATACCAATGGAGGAAGTAACCCCATTAATGAGACTGTATCCACTGAAGTTTGGTTTTTGAAACCTCTGTCTTTGAACTGCAGAGACATTTCTGGTGACACATATAATTAGTAAAATTTTTGGCTCTAGATAATTGTCCTAAAGAAAAAAAATAATCAAACTCTTCAAACTTGTCATTTTAATAGGATTATTAAAATGAGATAGGCCAGAGCTTTGATTTTTAGTTTCTTGTAAATATCTTTATTATCAGAAATGAAATGTCACAGTTTGTTGGCTGAGGAGTTCAATATAGCACACGTCAATGTAGCACTGTGTTTGTATAAGCACAATGTTTGAACAACAAATACTATAAAAGCATGTGCTTTTTGTCTGATCTACTACAAACTGTACGCTTTCTTCAGGGGCCTCAGGGAGTATTTACAAAATAATTTTTTAAGTCAGGAAATTCATTAAAAATATTCAAAAACATAACTAGCTTCAGATGAAGCATTTTAATTATCCAATAGAATTTGCCGGCCTGAAGTATGGTTTTGGCTCCACAGCACAATAAGCTATATTGGACATTCTTTGGGGTTCTATAAACACATCTTTACAAAATTTCTGTTCCCTCAGACAAGCACCTTATACCATAATCCAAAGTGCATTCTATGTGGATATCTGACCTTAATATTGGAGATCATACTATAAAAATATTAAAAGAGAAACAGATCATATGTCTCTCATAGATATAGGTGGGAGATATATTTTTAAGTAAACAAGAGAAAGAGGCAATTATAAAAGGTAAAATAGATTACTTGAAACTGAAAAACTTCTGTATGGACAACATTAATGCATCTAGAATAAAAAAGGAAGTGATCAGATGGGAAAAAATATCAGATTTCTCTGATAAGGGTTCAGTATCCGAGATAGGTAAACAATAAATAAATAAAAATGAACATGTGTGTGTATCCCAAACTAATAGCCATTGCCCAATGCCTAATTGGTCAAAAGATATGAACAAATTGTTCTTAAAAGACTCGCAAAATATTCACAACCAAATGACAAAATGCTCCAAATCACTAATAACAGGAGAAATGCAAACCAAAACAACCCTGAAGTTTTACCCCACAACTAGCAAACTGGCAATAATTACACAAATGGCAAGTCGTTGTTGGGGGAATCATAGAAGGCTAGTCATATTTCTGGGGAAGCTGTGAAACCGTACAACCACTTTGGAAAGTAATTTGGAATTATGTAAATAAAGTGACTAAAATGTCCATACCCTTTGAACCACAGACTCTATCACTGGGATTATACCCAAGCAGGCTATCAATAAGAAAAAAAGTTCTTATATTCTCCAAAATATTTATAGCAGCATTTTTTGTGATAAGTAAGAATTGGAAACAAAGTAGGTGTCCATCCATTGGGGAATGAATGAACAAATTGTAATATATGAATGTAATGGAATATTATTGTCCTATAAGAAATGATTTAAGACAAATACAGAAAAACATACAAAGACCTACACAAACTGATGCAAAGTGAAATAAGCAGAGTCAAGAAAATTATACGCAAATTACAAACATGTAAATGAAAAATCAAAAGTAAATGTAACAAAATTATAAAGATTAAATAGGATTCAAATGTAAAGATATGAGAGGGATGTCCCCAGCCAATCCCTTCGTGGAAGTAGGAGGTTTACAGGTATTATACATTGTACATGTTTTTAGACTTTTTCACTGCATTGATCAGTTTTGCTGACTTTTTTTTTTCCCTTTCTAAAACTATTTGTCAATGGGATGTCTCTTTGTGAGGGGGAGAGATACTTGACACAATGACAGTGATATAAGAAAAAATTATCAAAAAAACTTATTTAAAATACTTATTATTCCTATGTCACTGATATCTGTCGGAATTCTCCCTCATTCTCAGGCTGAGAATGGCATGAACTTTCTATTTCTGGGTCACCAATTAAAATAGGTTACCAGAGGCTGGGTCACTTTTTCTCAGTAGGAGGAATTAAATTCCTTGAGCTTCAGCCCAGGTTCGCCACTGCTACAAAGTAGTCAAGCTCTTTCCTCTTTGGGTTTGAAAACAAGAAGGGAGACAAAATTTTTTTAAGGCCAAAGGTTGCTACTGGTCAAGCTCTAGAATAAGTACTTGTGGGATTTGGATTCCTGATGTTTAAACTCAGCCTCTCTTTTGGGTGTGGCTTACTGAAACCTCTCCATTTCTCAGTGTTTTAGTTTTTGCATATGTAAAAGGGAGCAAATGTATGCAGGACATGACAAAACTTTCTTGTGAACAGAGGCACAATACCCATGAAAATAGCAAATACTGAATTGAACTCAGTGACCAAATATCATCATGGCAGAAAAGCAGTTCTTATTTCAGTCACTTACTGTGTCCAGAGAGGCTGATGCTCTTAAGTCAGGCAAAAATCCCACCTCCAGAAGATGAAGGAGGAAAGTTTGGTCCTCAATACCATACACACGGTCCAAGAACAGTACCATCGGTGCTTTGTGGTCAGGACAAAAGTTGGCAGCCATGTCTGGCTCATTCACTGACCCATCTGAGACAAGGAGAGAAATTTCATTAGCCCTTTAAAAATATCCCGGTTCTCAATGACAGAAGTCAAAGCTGGACTGTGGCTTTTCTAAATAAAGAAACAGGAGGATTTTAAAATGATACTGCTAAAACTTTCTTGCTTAATAACAAGTTCTCTAATTAGCTCTCACAATGAGGTTGGGACAGAAGGTAAAAAGTTTGGTCAGGATAAGTGAAGAATGGAGGGGAAGAGACTATGATTTTAAAATCACTACTGTTTGGCAGATTGTAATACTGTTAGCTGAACTTCCCAATGTCACACAGCAAAGTCCAGGTCTACTGATTTCCTGCCCAGGGACCATTTAATTCTGTCAGCCTCTCCTTAAAAAAAAAAATCATTATTTGGCTCCTGCTGCTAAAACACCTGCTGTTTGAGTCCTACAGAAGATACTACCTAACTTGTGAGAAAGAATTCAAGTATTGTTCAGAGAGGTGAATGTTGGATCAAAATTCTTCATACATTATTGATTTGGTGTGTGGTTCCCTAAAGGCTTGCATCGTGATGCTGAGAACTATGTACACAGAAGGAGATGTGGTTTCTGATTGACTGAGAAAAACCTCTGAGTTCTGAGAGAGAATTTGAAAAAATAATTAAGAGGAGCAAACACCAACTTTTGAAAGATGGACTAGAGTCACACATCCAATACGTCTCTTGATTCCTAGTACCTGGAACCTCAACTAATAAGAGATACTCTTCTACCTGAAGAGGTGCTGAATGGCCTGTGTAATATATTTTGGGGTAACTTTATGATTCTATAACATTGTTGTAATTCCTACAGCTGTACTGTGTCTTTCCCTGCCCCAGCCTAGAGGTATTTCCTCTCAAACCATTAACTCTTCATTCATTTTGTCCTAGCAAACCAAACCCATCCACTTGCAAATCAGGACGGGTACATCTCATTTAATTTGGCCTCAAATCTGAACCACTGGTCGACCTTATGACATTTCAGGGCTCAAACCACACCCCCTGCC